>OZ012713.1:3337075-4537075 GCA_963942605.1 Poecilus cupreus
ATTCGTAGAATTCATATCCCAGTTCAGCATACCCTAGTGCAACTGCCTGCAGAATATGAACATCGTACAATTATCAGGAGAGGTACTTTACTCTTGTGATTTTAAGGAAGCGCTTCCTGAAAGCGGTCTCAGCCTTCAGCCATCAGCTCTAAAATTCGTAGAATTCATATCCCAGTTCAGCATACCCTAGTGCAACTGCCTGCAGAATATGAACATCGTACAATTATCAGGAGAGGTACTTTACTCTTGTGATTTTAAGGAAGCGCTTCCTGAAAGCGGTCTCAGCCTTCAGCCATCAGCTCTAAAATTCGTAGAATTCATATCCCAGTTCAGCATACCCTAGTGCAACTGCCTGCAGAATATGAACATCGTACAATTATCAGGAGAGGTACTTTACTCTTGTGATTTTAAGGAAGCGCTTCCTGAAAGCGGTCTCAGCCTTCAGCCATCAGCTCTAAAATTCGTAGAATTCATATCCCAGTTCAGCATACCCTAGTGCAACTGCCTGCAGAATATGAACATCGTACAATTATCAGGAGAGGTACTTTACTCTTGTGATTTTAAGGAAGCGCTTCCTGAAAGCGGTCTCAGCCTTCAGCCATCAGCTCTAAAATTCGTAGAATTCATATCCCAGTTCAGCATACCCTAGTGCAACTGCCTGCAGAATATGAACATCGTACAATTATCAGGAGAGGTACTTTACTCTTGTGATTTTAAGGAAGCGCTTCCTGAAAGCGCTCTCAGCCTTCAGCTATCTGCTCTAAAATTCGTAGAATTCATATCCCAGTTCAGCATGCCCTAGTGCAACTGCCTGCAGAATATGAACATCGTACAATTATCAGGAGAGGTACTTTACTCTTGTGATTTTAAGGAAGCGCTTCCTGAAAGCGGTCTCAGCCTTCAGCCATCAGCTCTAAATTCGTAGAATTCATATCCCAGTTCAGCATACCCTAGTGCAACTGCCTGCAGAATATGAACATCGTACAATTATCAGGAGAGGTACTTTACTCTTGTGATTAAGGAAGCGCTTCCTGAAAGCGGCCTCAGCCTTCAGCCATCTGCTCTAAAATTCGTAGAATTCATATCCCAGTTCAGCATACCCTAGTGCAACTGCCTGCAGAATTATGAACATCGTACAATTATCAGGAGAGGTACTTTACTCTTGTGATTTTAAGGAAGCGCTTCCTGAAAGCGGTGTCAGCCTTCAGCCATCAGCTCTAAAATTCGTAGAATTCATATCCCAGTTCAGCATACCCTAGTGCAACTGCCTGCAGAATATGAACATCGTACAATTATCAGGAGAGGTACTTTACTCTTGTGATTTTAAGGAAGCGCTTCCTGAAAGCGGTCTCAGCCTTCAGCCATCAGCTCTAAAATTCGTAGAATTCATATCCCAGTTCAGCATACCCTAGTGCAACTGCCTGCAGAATATGAACATCGTACAATTATCAGGAGAGGTACTTTACTCTTGTGATTTTAAGGGAAGCGCTTCCTGAAAGCGGTCTCAGCCTTCAGCCATCAGCTCTAAAATTCGTAGAATTCATATCCCAGTTCAGCATACCCTAGTGCAACTGCCTGCAGAATATGAACATCGTACAATTATCAGGAGAGGTACTTTACTCTTGTGATTAAGGAAGCGCTTCCTGAAAGCGGTCTCAGCCTTCAGCCATCAGCTCTAAAATTCGTAGAATTCATATCCCAGTTCAGCATACCCTAGTGCAACTGCCTGCAGAATATGAACATCGTACAATTATCAGGAGAGGTACTTTACTCTTGTGATTAAGGAAGCGCTTCCTGAAAGCGGCTCAGCCTTCAGCCATCTGCTCTAAAATTCGTAGAATTCATATCCCAGTTCAGCATACCCTAGTGCAACTGCCTGCAGAATATGAACATCGTACAATTATCAGGAGAGGGTACTTTACTCTTGTGATTTTAAGGAAGCGCTTCCTGAAAGCGGTCTCAGCCTTCAGCCATCAGCTCTAAAATTCGTAGAATTCATATCCCAGTTCAGCATACCCTAGTGCAACTGCCTGCAGAATATGAACATCGTACAATTATCAGGAGAGGTACTTTACTCTTGTGATTAAGGAAGCGCTTCCTGAAAGCGGCCTCAGCCTTCAGCATCTGCTCTAAAATTCGTAGAATTCATATCCCAGTTCAGCATACCCTAGTGCAACTGCCTGCAGAATATGAACATCGTACAATTATCAGGAGAGGTACTTTACTCTTGTGAGTTTTAAGGAAGCGCTTCCTGAAAGCGGTCTCAGCCTTCAGCCATCAGCTCTAAAATTTGTAGAATTCATATCCCAGTTCAGCATACCCTAGTGCAACTGCCTGCAGAATATGAACATCGTACAATTATCAGGAGAGGTACTTTACTCTTGTGATTTTAAGGAAGCGCTTCCTGAAAGCGGTCTCAGCCTTCAGCCATCAGCTCTAAAATTCGTAGAATTCATATCCCAGTTCAGCATACCTTAGTGCAACTGCCTGCAGAATATGAACATCGTACAATTATCAGGAGAGGTACTTTACTCTTGTGATTTTAAGGAAGCGCTTCCTGAAAGCGGTCTCAGCCTTCAGCCATCAGCTCTAAAATTCGTAGAATTCATATCCCAGTTCAGCATACCCTAGTGCAACTGCCTGCAGAATATGAACATCGTACAATTATCAGGAGAGGTACTTTACTCTTGTGATTTTAAGGAAGCGCTTCCTGAAAGCGGTCTCAGCCTTCAGCCATCAGCTCTAAAATTCGTAGAATTCATATCCCAGTTCAGCATACCCTAGTGCAACTGCCTGCAGAATATGAACATCGTACAATTATCAGGAGAGGTACTTTACTCTTGTGATTTTAAGGAAGCGCTTCCTGAAAGCGGTCTCAGCCTTCAGCCATCAGCTCTAAAATTCGTAGAATTCATATCCCAGTTCAGCATACCCTAGTGCAACTGCCTGCAGAATATGAACATCGTACAATTATCAGGAGAGGTACTTTACTCTTGTGATTTTAAGGAAGCGCTTCCTGAAAGCGGTCTCAGCCTTCAGCCATCAGCTCTAAAATTCGTAGAATTCATATCCCAGTTCAGCATACCCTAGTGCAACTGCCTGCAGAATATGAACATCGTACAATTATCAGGAGAGGTACTTTACTCTTGTGATTTTAAGGAAGCGCTTCCTGAAAGCGCTCTCAGCCTTCAGCCATCTGCTCTAAAATTCGTAGAACTCATATCCCAGTTCAGCATACCCTAGTGCAACTGCCTGCAGAATATGAACATCGTACAATTATCAGGAGAGGTACTTTACTCTTGTGATTAAGGAAGCGCTTCCTGAAAGCGGCCTCAGCCTTCAGCCATCTGCTCTAAAATTCGTAGAATTCATATCCCAGTTCAGCATACCCTAGTGCAACTGCCTGCAGAATATGAACATCGTACAATTATCAGGAGAGGTACTTTACTCTTGTGATTTTAAGGAAGCGCTTCCTGAAAGCGGTCTCAGCCTTCAGCCATCAGCTCTAAAATTCGTAGAATTCATATCCCAGTTCAGCATACCCTAGTGCAACTGGCTGCAGAATATGAACATCGTACAATTATCAGGAGAGGTACTTTACTCTTGTGATTTTAAGGAAGCGCTTCCTGAAAGCGGTCTCAGCCTTCAGCCATCAGCTCTAAAATTCGTAGAATTCATATCCCAGTTCAGCATACTCTAGTGCAACTGCCTGCAGAATATGAACATCGTACAATTATCAGGAGAGGTACTTTACTCTTGTGATTTTAAGGAAGCGCTTCCTGAAAGCGGTCTCAGCCTTCAGCCATCAGCTCTAAAATTCGTAGAATTCATATCCCAGTTCAGCATACCCTAGTGCAACTGCCTGCAGAATATGAACATCGTACAATTATCAGGAGAGGTACTTTACTCTTGTGATTTTAAGGAAGCGCTTCCTGAAAGCGGTCTCAGCCTTCAGCCATCAGCTCTAAAATTCGTAGAATTCATATCCCAGTTCAGCATACCCTAGTGCAACTGCCTGCAGAATATGAACATCGTACAATTATCAGGCGAGGTACTTTACTCTTGTGATTTTAAGGAAGCGCTTCCTGAAAGCGGTCTCAGCCTTCAGCCATCAGCTCTAAAATTCGTAGAATTCATATCCCAGTTCAGCATGCCCTAGTGCAAGTGCCTGCAGAATATGAACATCGTACAATTATCAGGAGAGGTACTTTACTCTTGTGATTTTAAGGAAGCGCTTCCTGAAAGCGGTCTCAGCCTTCAGCCATCAGCTCTAAAATTCGTAGAATTCATATCCCAGTTCAGCATACCCTAGTGCAACTGCCTGCAGAATATGAACATCGTACAATTATCAGGAGAGGTACTTTACTCTTGTGATTTTAAGGAAGCGCTTCCTGAAAGCGGTCTCAGCCTTCAGCCATCAGCTCTAAAATTCGTAGAATTCATATCCCAGTTCAGCATACCCTAGTGCAACTGCCTGCAGAATATGAACATCGTACAATTATCAGGAGAGGTACTTTACTCTTGTGATTTTAAGGAAGCGCTTCCTGAAAGCGGTCTCAGCCTTCAGCCATCAGCTCTAAAATTCGTAGAATTCATATCCCAGTTCAGCATGCCCTAGTGCAAGTGCCTGCAGAATATGAACATCGTACAATTATCAGGAGAGGTACTTTACTCTTGTGATTTTAAGGAAGCGCTTCCTGAAAGCGGTCTCAGCCTTCAGCCATCAGCTCTAAAATTCGTAGAATTCATATCCCAGTTCAGCATACCCTAGTGCAACTGCCTGCAGAATATGAACATCGTACAATTATCAGGAGAGGTACTTTACTCTTGTGATTAAGGAAGCGCTTCCTGAAAGCGGCCTCAGCCTTCAGCCATCTGCTCTAAAATTCGTAGAATTCATATCCCAGTTCAGCATACCCTAGTGCAACTGCCTGCAGAATATGAACATCGTACAATTATCAGGAGAGGTACTTTACTCTTGTGATTTTAAGGAAGCGCTTCCTGAAAGCGGTCTCAGCCTTCAGCCATCAGCTCTAAAATTCGTAGAATTCATATCCCAGTTCAGCATGCCCTAGTGCAAGTGCCTGCAGAATATGAACATCGTACAATCATCAGGAGTGGTACTTGACTCGTGATTTTAAGGAAGCGCTTCCTGAAAGCGGTCTCAGCCTTCAGCCATCAGCTCTAAAATTCGTAGAATTCATATCCCAGTTCAGCATGCCCTAGTGCAAGTGCCTGCAGAATATGAACATCGTACAATTATCAGGAGAGGTACTTTACTCTTGTGATTTTAAGGAAGCGCTTCCTGAAAGCGGTCTCAGCCTTCAGCCATCAGCTCTAAAATTCGTAGAATTCATATCCCAGTTCAGCATGCCCTAGTGCAAGTGCCTGCAGAATATGAACATCGTACAATCATCAGGAGTGGTACTTGACTCGTGATTTTAAGGAAGCGCTTCCTGAAAGCGGTCTCAGCCTTCAGCCATCAGCTCTAAAATTCGTAGAATTCATATCCCAGTTCAGCATGCCCTAGTGCAACTGCCTGCAGAATATGAACATCGTACAATTATCAGGAGAGGTACTTTACTCTTGTGATTTTAAGGAAGCGCTTCCTGAAAGCGGTCTCAGCCTTCAGCCATCAGCTCTAAAATTCGTAGAATTTATATCCCAGTTCAGCATGCCCTAGTGCAACTGCCTGCAGAATATGAACATCGTACAATTATCAGGAGAGGTACTTTACTCTTGTGATTTTAAGGAAGCGCTTCCTGAAAGCGGTCTCAGCCTTCAGCCATCAGCTCTAAAATTCGTAGAATTCATATCCCAGTTCAGCATGCCCTAGTGCAAGTGCCTGCAGAATATGAACATCGTACAATTATCAGGAGAGGTACTTTACTCTTGTGATTTTAAGGAAGCGCTTCCTGAAAGCGGTCTCAGCCTTCAGCCATCAGCTCTAAAATTCGTAGAATTCATATCCCAGTTCAGCATGCCCTAGTGCAAGTGCCTGCAGAATATGAACATCGTACAATTATCAGGAGAGGTACTTTACTCTTGTGATTTTAAGGAAGCGCTTCCTGAAAGCGGTCTCAGCCTTCAGCCATCAGCTCTAAAATTCGTAGAATTCATATCCCAGTTCAGCATGCCCTAGTGCAAGTGCCTGCAGAATATGAACATCGTACAATTATCAGGAGAGGTACTTTACTCTTGTGATTTTAAGGAAGCGCTTCCTGAAAGCGGTCTCAGCCTTCAGCCATCAGCTCTAAAATTCGTAGAATTCATATCCCAGTTCAGCATGCCCTAGTGCAACTGCCTGCAGAATAGGAACATCGTACAATTATCAGGAGAGGTACTTTACTCTTGTGATTTTAAGGAAGCGCTTCCTGAAAGCGGTCTCAGCCTTCAGCCATCAGCTCTAAAATTCGTAGAATTCATATCCCAGTTCAGCATGCCCTAGTGCAAGTGCCTGCAGAATATGAACATCGTACAATTATCAGGAGAGGTACTTTACTCTTGTGATTTTAAGGAAGCGCTTCCTGAAAGCGGTCTCAGCCTTCAGCCATCAGCTCTAAAATTCGTAGAATTCATATCCCAGTTCAGCATGCCCTAGTGCAACTGCCTGCAGAATATGAACATCGTACAATTATCAGGAGAGGTACTTTACTCTTGTGATTTTAAGGAAGCGCTTCCTGAAAGCGGTCTCAGCCTTCAGCCATCAGCTCTAAAATTCGTAGAATTCATATCCCAGTTCAGCATGCCCTAGTGCAACTGCCTGCAGAATAGGAACATCGTACAATTATCAGGAGAGGTACTTTACTCTTGTGATTTTAAGGAAGCGCTTCCTGAAAGCGGTCTCAGCCTTCAGCCATCAGCTCTAAAATTCGTAGAATTCATATCCCAGTTCAGCATGCCCTAGTGCAAGTGCCTGCAGAATATGAACATCGTACAATTATCAGGAGAGGTACTTTACTCTTGTGATTTTAAGGAAGCGCTTCCTGAAAGCGGTCTCAGCCTTCAGCCATCAGCTCTAAAATTCGTAGAATTCATATCCCAGTTCAGCATGCCCTAGTGCAACTGCCTGCAGAATAGGAACATCGTACAATTATCAGGAGAGGTACTTTACTCTTGTGATTTTAAGGAAGCGCTTCCTGAAAGCGGTCTCAGCCTTCAGCCATCAGCTCTAAAATTCGTAGAATTCATATCCCAGTTCAGCATGCCCTAGTGCAAGTGCCTGCAGAATATGAACATCGTACAATTATCAGGAGAGGTACTTTACTCTTGTGATTTTAAGGAAGCGCTTCCTGAAAGCGGTCTCAGCCTTCAGCCATCAGCTCTAAAATTCGTAGAATTCATATCCCAGTTCAGCATGCCCTAGTGCAACTGCCTGCAGAATATGAACATCGTACAATTATCAGGAAAGGTACTTTACTCTTGTGATTTTAAGGAAGCGCTTCCTGAAAGCGGTCTCAGCCTTCAGCCATCAGCTCTAAAATTCGTAGAATTCATATCCCAGTTCAGCATGCCCTAGTGCAACTGCCTGCAGAATAGGAACATCGTACAATTATCAGGAGAGGTACTTTACTCTTGTGATTTTAAGGAAGCGCTTCCTGAAAGCGGTCTCAGCCTTCAGCCATCAGCTCTAAAATTCGTAGAATTCATATCCCAGTTCAGCATGCCCTAGTGCAAGTGCCTGCAGAATATGAACATCGTACAATTATCAGGAGAGGTACCTTACTCTTGTGATTTTAAGGAAGCGCTTCCTGAAAGCGGTCTCAGCCTTCAGCCATCAGCTCTAAAATTCGTAGAATTCATATCCCAGTTCAGCATGCCCTAGTGCAAGTGCCTGCAGAATATTAACATCGTACAATTATCAGGAGAGGTACTTTACTCTTGTGATTTTAAGGAAGCGCTTCCTGAAAGCGGTCTCAGCCTTCAGCCATCAGCTCTAAAATTCGTAGAATTCATATCCCAGTTCAGCATGCCCTAGTGCAACTGCCTGCAGAATATGAACATCGTACAATTATCAGGAGAGGTACTTTACTCTTGTGATTTTAAGGAAGCGCTTCCTGAAAGCGGTCTCAGCCTTCAGCCATCAGCTCTAAAATTCGTAGAATTCATATCCCAGTTCAGCATGCCCTAGTGCAACTGCCTGCAGAATAGGAACATCGTACAATTATCAGGAGAGGTACTTTACTCTTGTGATTTTAAGGAAGCGCTTCCTGAAAGCGGTCTCAGCCTTCAGCCATCAGCTCTAAAATTCGTAGAATTCATATCCCAGTTCAGCATGCCCTAGTGCAACTGCCTGCAGAATAGGAACATCGTACAATTATCAGGAGAGGTACTTTACTCTTGTGATTTTAAGGAAGCGCTTCCTGAAAGCGGTCTCAGCCTTCAGCCATCAGCTCTAAAATTCGTAGAATTCATATCCCAGTTCAGCATGCCCTAGTGCAAGTGCCTGCAGAATATGAACATCGTACAATTATCAGGAGAGGTACTTTACTCTTGTGATTTTAAGGAAGCGCTTCCTGAAAGCGGTCTCAGCCTTCAGCCATCAGCTCTAAAATTCGTAGAATTCATATCCCAGTTCAGCATGCCCTAGTGCAAGTGCCTGCAGAATATTAACATCGTACAATTATCAGGAGAGGTACTTTACTCTTGTGATTTTAAGGAAGCGCTTCCTGAAAGCGGTCTCAGCCTTCAGCCATCAGCTCTAAAATTCGTAGAATTCATATCCCAGTTCAGCATGCCCTAGTGCAACTGCCTGCAGAATATGAACATCGTACAATTATCAGGAGAGGTACTTTACTCTTGTGATTTTAAGGAAGCGCTTCCTGAAAGCGGTCTCAGCCTTCAGCCATCAGCTCTAAAATTCGTAGAATTCATATCCCAGTTCAGCATGCCCTAGTGCAACTGCCTGCAGAATATGAACATCGTACAATTATCAGGAGAGGTACTTTACTCTTGTGATTTTAAGGAAGCGCTTCCTGAAAGCGGTCTCAGCCTTCAGCCATCAGCTCTAAAATTCGTAGAATTCATATCCCAGTTCAGCATGCCCTAGTGCAACTGCCTGCAGAATATGAACATCGTACAATTATCAGGAGAGGTACTTTACTCTTGTGATTTTAAGGAAGCGCTTCCTGAAAGCGGTCTCAGCCTTCAGCCATCAGCTCTAAAATTCGTAGAATTCATATCCCAGTTCAGCATGCCCTAGTGCAAGTGCCTGCAGAATATGAACATCGTACAATTATCAGGAGAGGTACTTTACTCTTGTGATTTTAAGGAAGCGCTTCCTGAAAGCGGTCTCAGCCTTCAGCCATCAGCTCTAAAATTCGTAGAATTCATATCCCAGTTCAGCATGCCCTAGTGCAAGTGCCTGCAGAATATGAACATCGTACAATTATCAGGAGAGGTACTTTACTCTTGTGATTTTGAGGAAGCGCTTCTTGAAAGCGGTCTCAGCCTTCAGCCATCAGCTCTAAAATTCGTAGAATTCATATCCCAGTTCAGCATGCCCTAGTGCAACTGCCTGCAGAATATGAACATCGTACAATTATCAGGAGAGGTACTTTACTCTTGTGATTTTGAGGATGCGCTTCCTGAAAGCGCTCTCAGCCTTCAGCCATCTGCTCTAAAATTCGTAGAATTCATATCCCAGTTCAGCATGCCCTAGTGCAACTGCCTGCAGAATATGAACATCGTACAATTATCAGGAGAGGTACTTTACTCTTGTGATTTTAAGGAAGCGCTTCCTGAAAGCGGTCTCAGCCATCTGCTCTAAAATTCGTAGAATTCATATCCCAGTTCAGCATACCCTAGTGCAACTGCCTGCAGAATATGAAAATCGTACAATTATCCAGAGAGGTACTTTACTCTTGTGATTTTAAGGAAGCGCTTCCTGAAAGCGCTCTCAGCCTTCAGCCATCTGCTCTAAAATTCGTAGAATTCATATCCCAGTTCAGCATGCCCTAGTGCAAGTGCCTGCAGAATATGAACATCGTACAATCATCAGGAGTGGTACTTGACTCTTGTGATTTTAAGGAAGCGCTTCCTGAAAGCGGTCTCAGCCTTCAGTTATCAGCTCTAAAATTCGTAGAATTCATATCCCAGTTCAGCATGCCCTAGTGCAAGTGCCTGCAGAATATGAACATCGTACAATTATCAGGAGAGGTACTTTACTCTTGTGATTTTAAGGAAGCGCTTCCTGAAAGCGGTCTCAGCCATCTGCTCTAAAATTCGTAGAATTCATATCCCAGTTCAGCATACCCTAGTGCAACTGCCTGCAGAATATGAACATCGTACAATTATCCAGAGAGGTACTTTACTCTTGTGATTTTAAGGAAGCGCTTCCTGAAAGCGCTCTCAGCCTTCAGCCATCTGCTCTAAAATTCGTAGAATTCATATCCCAGTTCAGCATGCCCTAGTGCAAGTGCCTGCAGAATATGAACATCGTACAATCATCAGGAGTGGTACTTGACTCTTGTGATTTTAAGGAAGCGCTTCCTGAAAGCGGTCTCAGCCTTCAGTTATCAGCTCTAAAATTCGTAGAATTCATATCCCAGTTCAGCATACCCTAGTGCAACTGCCTGCAGAATATGAACATCGTACAATTATCCAGAGAGGTACTTTACTCTTGTGATTTTAAGGAAGCGCTTCCTGAAAGCGCTCTCAGCCTTCAGCCATCAGCTCTAAAATTCGTAGAATTCATATCCCAGTTCAGCATGCCCTAGTGCAACTGCCTGCAGAATATGAACATCGTACAATTATCAGGAGAGGTACTTTACTCTTGTGATTTTAAGGAAGCGCTTCCTGAAAGCGGTCTCAGCCTTCAGCCATCAGCTCTAAAATTCGTAGAATTCATATCCCAGTTCAGCATGCCCTAGTGCAACTGCCTGCAGAATATGAACATCGTACAATTATCAGGAGAGGTACTTTACTCTTGTGATTTTAAGGAAGCGCTTCCTGAAAGCGGTCTCAGCCTTCAGCCATCAGCTCTAAAATTCGTAGAATTCATATCCCAGTTCAGCATGCCCTAGTGCAACTGCCTGCAGAATAGGAACATCGTACAATTATCAGGAGAGGTACTTTACTCTTGTGATTTTAAGGAAGCGCTTCCTGAAAGCGGTCTCAGCCTTCAGCCATCAGCTCTAAAATTCGTAGAATTCATATCCCAGTTCAGCATGCCCTAGTGCAAGTGCCTGCAGAATATTAACATCGTACAATTATCAGGAGAGGTACTTTACTCTTGTGATTTTAAGGAAGCGCTTCCTGAAAGCGGTCTCAGCCTTCAGCCATCAGCTCTAAAATTCGTAGAATTCATATCCCAGTTCAGCATGCCCTAGTGCAACTGCCTGCAGAATATGAACATCGTACAATTATCAGGAGAGGTACTTTACTCTTGTGATTTTAAGGAAGCGCTTCCTGAAAGCGCTCTCAGCCTTCAGCCATCTGCTCTAAAATTCGTAGAATTCATATCCCAGTTCAGCATGCCCTAGTGCAACTGCCTGCAGAATATGAACATCGTACAATTATCAGGAGAGGTACTTTACTCTTGTGATTTTAAGGAAGCGCTTCCTGAAAGCGGTCTCAGCCATCTGCTCTAAAATTCGTAGAATTCATATCCCAGTTCAGCATGCCCTAGTGCAACTGCCTGCAGAATATGAACATCGTACAATTATCAGGAGAGGTACTTTACTCTTGTGATTTTAAGGAAGCGCTTCCTGAAAGCGGTCTCAGCCATCTGCTCTAAAATTCGTAGAATTCATATCCCAGTTCAGCATGCCCTAGTGCAACTGCCTGCAGAATATGAACATCGTACAATTATCAGGAGAGGTACTTTACTCTTGTGATTTTGAGGATGCGCTTCCTGAAAGCGCTCTCAGCCTTCAGCCATCTGCTCTAAAATTCGTAGAATTCATATCCCAGTTCAGCATGCCCTAGTGCAACTGCCTGCAGAATATGAACATCGTACAATTATCAGGAGAGGTACTTTACTCTTGTGATTTTAAGGAAGCGCTTCCTGAAAGCGGTCTCAGCCTTCAGCCATCAGCTCTAAAATTCGTAGAATTCATATCCCAGTTCAGCATGCCCTAGTGCAACTGCCTGCAGAATAGGAACATCGTACAATTATCAGGAGAGGTACTTTACTCTTGTGATTTTAAGGAAGCGCTTCCTGAAAGCGGTCTCAGCCTTCAGCCATCAGCTCTAAAATTCGTAGAATTCATATCCCAGTTCAGCATGCCCTAGTGCAAGTGCCTGCAGAATATGAACATCGTACAATTATCAGGAGAGGTACTTTACTCTTGTGATTTTAAGGAAGCGCTTCCTGAAAGCGGTCTCAGCCTTCAGCCATCAGCTCTAAAATTCGTAGAATTCATATCCCAGTTCAGCATGCCCTAGTGCAACTGCCTGCAGAATAGGAACATCGTACAATTATCAGGAGAGGTACTTTACTCTTGTGATTTTAAGGAAGCGCTTCCTGAAAGCGGTCTCAGCCTTCAGCCATCAGCTCTAAAATTCGTAGAATTCATATCCCAGTTCAGCATGCCCTAGTGCAAGTGCCTGCAGAATATGAACATCGTACAATTATCAGGAGAGGTACTTTACTCTTGTGATTTTAAGGAAGCGCTTCCTGAAAGCGGTCTCAGCCTTCAGCCATCAGCTCTAAAATTCGTAGAATTCATATCCCAGTTCAGCATGCCCTAGTGCAAGTGCCTGCAGAATATGAACATCGTACAATTATCAGGAGAGGTACTTTACTCTTGTGATTTTAAGGAAGCGCTTCCTGAAAGCGGTCTCAGCCTTCAGCCATCAGCTCTAAAATTCGTAGAATTCATATCCCAGTTCAGCATGCCCTAGTGCAACTGCCTGCAGAATAGGAACATCGTACAATTATCAGGAGAGGTACTTTACTCTTGTGATTTTAAGGAAGCGCTTCCTGAAAGCGGTCTCAGCCTTCAGCCATCAGCTCTAAAATTCGTAGAATTCATATCCCAGTTCAGCATGCCCTAGTGCAAGTGCCTGCAGAATATGAACATCGTACAATTATCAGGAGAGGTACTTTACTCTTGTGATTTTAAGGAAGCGCTTCCTGAAAGCGGTCTCAGCCTTCAGCCATCAGCTCTAAAATTCGTAGAATTCATATCCCAGTTCAGCATGCCCTAGTGCAAGTGCCTGCAGAATATGAACATCGTACAATTATCAGGAGAGGTACTTTACTCTTGTGATTTTAAGGAAGCGCTTCCTGAAAGCGGTCTCAGCCTTCAGCCATCAGCTCTAAAATTCGTAGAATTCATATCCCAGTTCAGCATGCCCTAGTGCAACTGCCTGCAGAATAGGAACATCGTACAATTATCAGGAGAGGTACTTTACTCTTGTGATTTTAAGGAAGCGCTTCCTGAAAGCGGTCTCAGCCTTCAGCCATCAGCTCTAAAATTCGTAGAATTCATATCCCAGTTCAGCATGCCCTAGTGCAAGTGCCTGCAGAATATGACAAGTAAAATGTTGTACAATCCACGCAAGGTAACTGTTTTACTGCTTCTTAAATAAATCATTCAATTATTTTATATGTTATAGTTAAAAGCTGTGTAAATTAATATCTAACAATCATTTAAAATGGAAATACGTTCGACCAATCAGATTGCTTGCACATCTACCAGTGGCGTTCTAATCATTTTGGTTGCTTCAATTATATTTTTGTTGATAAATTAGTAATTAACTATTAATTAATAACGAGAAATAGCCTAATATACTCAGAATTATATGGGTTATAAGGTAAAAATAATTATTGTTACAGTTGTGGCTAAAAAATGTGAATTAAAAATTAGTAGTCCACGATATTTTGAAAGAAATCTACGCCGCTGCTAATTTCCCCACCACTCAACGCATCTAGTTCACGCAATCGCTGTATGGTGGCGCCACATGTCTTGTGTATTTTTTGACAGATGGTATGTGGAAAAATCTTTGAAAACAGAACATCAAAAGGTATTTTCACATACAGTAAATCTTAATTTATTTATTTTGTGTTCCATCCGTAAAGTCCTTGTTTAAATTATTAGAAATGTGACCAATATTGCATAAGTTTTTTGTGATTATGACTGAAAATGTGCTGTGATTTTACGTTGACATGTGCAGGAACAAATCATTTTCTATTTGTGTTTGGAGTGATTTTGAACCACCCAAAGACTTGAGACCGAAAAGTAGTTGAAATTAAACTTCAGAGTGTTCTTGCTGTGAAATCTAACACAATTTGTGGCCCAACATAGCTTGGGAATCTTGCTGCATGCAACATGAAAATCGTAAGAGTATTTTGATGTCTATTATTTATTCTGCATGTTCCAGATGATTCCTTCGAACTCATACTGTTCTAAATTCGCTTCCACGAATCCATGAAACATCTATCCTTGTTTGTAACCTTATACTTTTCGAATAAAATAAGCTATTTATATGAACTTTGTGTCTTTTATTAGTTATATTGTGTTACAAAGTACTTAAATGTAAACAATTTCATTATTAAACGAGAGACGCTGATCTATTATTCAAGTAATAAAGATGCTATTAGAAGCAATGTTAATTTTTTAGGAAAGATGTTGGTTTAGATATTAAAATTTCAATATTTCATTTTAAGTATGTTGAACTCCAAAACAAATACTTGTGTAGCATTGGAAGTGTCGACTTAATTTAATTATTTACACCTATCTGTAGGTGAATTGTTGATTATTTTTATATTTGTTTGGTATGGTGTATTGTTACATGACGTTTTAATATACAAATGCTACCAAAATTGACTTCATAGTTTATACTTATTATTAGAAATTTATTAACAAACAAATACGTAGTTATAAACTTACGATGTTTATGTATGTTATATCGTGTATGTATTTAATTTATTTATCCAACACCTCTCAATAAATGCTCTATAACTATGGCGATTTTAAACAAGCAAAGTAACAGATTACCCACTAGTGGGTATAATTTTGAGGAAAGCCACTAGTGAGTATTTTTTTATTTATAACAATAATAATAACACACAACACCTTGGTAACTACTTCGATTGACATTTTAATTTAAAAATTTAAAGCATATGTCACTGTCAAATAATATTTCTTTAATAAATTTTTCATATATTAAGAAGTGTTGGATAAAACGTTATACTTCACACGTGGGCAAAGTGGAATTACCCATTTGTAAAGTAAATAACTATTATTTTTGTTTTGTCCTAAGAAATCATATAAATTCGGAAATATCTAAACAATTGTTAATACATATTTTATTTGCAATATGTTTAAAAGTAAAAATATATTTTTATTGCAGACAAGGTTGGTCCAATTAAGGAAGAATGCGGCAAGTTTTGGCTGAAACTGGTTCGTAAGCCGTCTAGCATTGAAAGCATTGGAGCTGAGCTGGCCTACGTGACTTTTGAGAAGATTGTCCGTGAGCGGGGATTGGTTTTAGGTATCCATGCGCCATGTTCTTCAGTGTTCAGTCGAGTAATGGCCGCGTTCGTAGAAGCTGCGTCGTTCTGTGTTATTTTTAATTGTGAAATTACTCGACTCCTCGCGTGAATTAAATGTGAATTTTATAGTTAGATATGGTACACAGTTACTGTATTTAAATATAAAATTCAAGTTTGACCGTTGGGTGATTAAGTGGGTGATTAAATTTGTGAAATCGGTTAGCAGTCGGTCATTTTGGATGGAGGCTGGGCGCGTTCGCGAACTGAAGCGATAGGTGCCTGATCACACGTTCGTCTTTCAATCAAAATTTATCGTTCGCGAGTGGGCTTCTCTCACTACACAAGAGTATGATTTCGTACGTTTGGCTCACGCAGTGCATGCCTGGAGTGGCTCGTACAGTCAGTGTTGTCTCTCCATCTTCCTATAGGGTGGAGAGAACAAACCTCTGCAGGTCATACTGTTGTGTCCGTTGCAACTACGTGTAGAATCAGTGAACGTTCGCGGAGTATGATTTCGTATGTGCGGCCTACGCAGTACGAGCTGGAGTGCTTTAGTACAGTCAGTAGGTGGGTGGGTGAGAACGCACCGCTGCAGGTCATACTCTGTGTCCGTTGTAGAATCAGCCGGGAACCGTTTACGGGATTTTTGCAAAGCGCTCTGTCTTCACGTGAAGACCATCGATTCAATTTATTCCGATTACTAGTTTAGCGCTAACGCGGCGCGTGGGGCATGCTCACAGCAGTCCGATCTTCTAGAGTGGATCCAGAGTCATGACTGGTACCATCTCTCGGCAAATATCGCATCCGATGCGCCTTAACAGTTTTCTGAGGTTTCACGATAACTTTTCAACCACACAAATGATAGGCTCTTTGTGAATGGTTAGGTTTTCAATGTGAATTCCGGATGGCAGAGAAAGTAGTTGATCGGCTAACGTGATTCTGTGACATGAGCTCGGGCCCCTGCGGGATCGCGAAGTAGGAGACCATGCGGGGTTCGGCTAGACGACCCACGTTTCTTTTTTGAAAAACACAACACACCGGTTGCTGTTATTAGAGTCAAAGAGGCACTGGAATGTCTGTGGGGTGGTGTGAATCTTAGTTTTAATTTAGCTTTAATGGTTTTGGGTACTTTTAAGCTAATTTTAAGTTAATCCATTTTATTTCAGCTTTAATTTAAGTTAGGCTTAAGTCTACTAACCCATGTACTTGTATTCCTTTACAGCATTTCTCTTTCAGATTTCTATTTTTAATACGTAAGTTTTCATTTGCAGATTTAAATTGTTTCAATGTTTTTAATTTGTTTGTTTTTATTTGTTTACAGAGATCAAGAATAATGAAGACAAGAAGTAGTAGTAGAATCATTGCAGAGTCAGCCACCGTGGGAAATGGACAATGTTCCTGTGTCTACCATCGAGGGATGAAGTTGCAGATTCTACCGCCGATGGAAATGAATCGTCCGCCGTGGGACAGAACTTCTCGTCCTGAATTTCTCTTTATTTATATATCTTTGTGCTTTTTCTCTTCCTTTTTTGTGTAGGTGTTTACTGTCTATTAAATTTTTGTGGATTGTTTTTGTTCTGTTTCTTAAAATAGGAATGAAGATGACACAGGGAACTTGGTCGTCTTCGCTGGATTTCTACGTGTTTACTTTCTACTTCACACATGTAATTATACATTGTTTCATTTTCATTTGCAGTTTCTTATTTATTGTGTTGTTTCAGCCAAGAGTTTGCGGCTGGCAGATGCAGTTGAAGAGTCTTCAAGAGAGTTGCAAACCTCGTAGTCAAGAGCCTGCGCCCAGCAGATGCAGCCTTCAAGGAATTCTTCAACATAGTTCGCCGTTTCCAACACCAATGTAAGTTCATTAAATTCATTAGTGAATTGATTTATTTACTGATGTATTTCTGTTTGTTTAGTGGGCGGCGACGCTGCTCTTCTGTCCTGGGTTTTCCGGAAGTTTCCCCAGGATGTCAGGCGAATGCCAGAGGAGTTTCAGTCTCTTTCTTCCAATGTCAATCCAGGAGATCTGAACTTTGTATTCATTTTAAATAAATAATATAATAAAAATTATATACTTGTACTCTTGTGTTTTATTTAAGTTATAATAATAAATAAATGATAACTTGTACTTATGCATTGAGATAATAAAGATATTGTTACAGAAATAAAATATGTTTTATTTACTTTCAAATTAACTGTAAAGGGTTAGAAATGATTGTATACCCCTTTTAGAATGTGCTGAATACGATTTCACCAACCATTTTGCGATAGGATGTGTAGTTTCATAATTAGAGCAGTATTTACTTTGCTTTATTTAATAACATAAGATTTAAGGGTGAGCGCCAATTTTCAAGACCGCCATTGGAGTTTTTAGGGCTGAATCTATAGGAATCCACCCTTAACTCGATTTTTTTGGGGGTTTTCCAAGAAAAAGTTGGACTATAGTCTTGGTGTTTTTACTATTAAATTTTGGGGTAAAAAAATGAGATAAGGGCGCTACACCCTTCATTAAGGTCAATAGATTTCGAATGGTTAGTATTTCTTGCGTAACTGCCTGCCTGCCTGCGTAACTGCCTGCCGCGCTGCGTCCTCCTTGCACCATGTAACATTTGCGTTCGCTGTTTTCGATTTTTAATTTCGTTTCAGACATATTAACATATACAATTTATATACTGGTAGAAAGAGGAGAGTTCAGCGGTCATTTTGATGTATAATACATGTTTTTTAATCGCGTATAATTGTTATTTGGAGCAAGATAAATTTACGTTTTTTTAACATTCGTCTGCCTGGTGCGCTGCGTCCTCCTAGCACTATGTAACATTTGCGTTCGCAGTTTTCGATTATTAATTTCGTTTCAGACATATTAACATATACAATTTATATACTGGTAGAAAGAGGAGAGTTCAGCGGTCATTTTGATGTATAATACATGTTTTTTAATCGCGTATAATTGTTATTTGGAGCAAGATAAATTTACGTTTTTTTAACATTCCTCTGCCTGGTGCGCTGCGTCCTCCTTGCACCATGTAACATTTGCGTTCGCTGTTTTCGATTTTTAATTTCGTTTCAGACATATTAACATATACAATTTATATACTGGTAGAAAGAGGAGAGTTCAGCGGTCATTTTGATGTATAATACATGTTTTTTAATCGCGTATAATTGTTATTTGGAGCAAGATAAATTTACGTTTTTTTAACATTCCTCTGCCTGGTGCGCTGCGTCCTCCTTGCACCATGTAACATTTGCGTTCGCTGTTTTCGATTTTTAATTTCGTTTCAGACATATTAACATATACAATTTATATACTGGTAGAAAGAGGAGAGTTCAGCGGTCATTTTGATGTATAATACATGTTTTTTAATCGCGTATAATTGTTATTTGGAGCAAGATAAATTTACATTTTTTTAACATTCGTCTGCCTGGTGCGCTGCGTCCCCTCCTTGCACCATGTAACATTTGCGTTCGCTGTTTTCGATTTTTAATTTCGTTTCAGACATATTAACATATACAATTTATATACTGGTAGAAAGAGGAGAGTTCAGCGGTCATTTTGATGTATAATACATGTTTTTTAATCGCGTATAATTGTTATTTGTAGCAAGATAAATTTACATGTTTTTAAACTTCCTGTGCCTGCTGCTCTTCCTCCTCCTTTCAGCAGATCAAATTTGCACTCGCAGTTTTCGATTTTTAATTTCGTTTCAGACATATTAACATATACAATTTATATACTGGTAGAAAGAGGAGAGTTCAGCGGTCATTTTGATGTATAATACATGTTTTTTAATCGCGTATAATTGTTATTTGGAGCAAGATAAATTTACGTTTTTTTAACATTCCTCGGCCTGCTGTGCTGCGTCCTCCTTGCACCATGTAACATTTGCGTTCGCTGTTTTCGATTTTTAATTTCGTTTCAGACATATTAACATATACAATTTATATACTGGTAGAAAGAGGAGAGTTCAGCGGTCATTTTGATGTATAATACATGTTTTTTAATCGCGTATAATTGTTATTTGGAGCAAGATAAATTTACGTTTTTTTAACATTCCTCTGCCTGGTGCGCTGCGTCCTCCTTGCACCATGTAACATTTGCGTTCGCTGTTTTCGATTTTTAATTTCGTTTCAGACATATTAACATATACAATTTATATACTGGTAGAAAGAGGAGAGTTCAGCGGTCATTTTGATGTATAATACATGTTTTTTAATCGCGTATAATTGTTATTTGGAGCAAGATAAATTTACGTTTTTTTAACATTCGTCTGCCTGGTGCGCTGCGTCCTCCTTGCACCATGTAACATTTGCGTTCGCAGTTTTCGATTATTAATTTCGTTTCAGACATATTAACATATACAATTTATATACTGGTAGAAAGAGGAGAGTTCAGCGGTCATTTTGATGTATAATACATGTTTTTTAATCGCGTATAATTGTTATTTGGAGCAAGATAAATTTACGTTTTTTTAACATTCCTCTGCCTGGTGCGCTGCGTCCTCCTTGCACCATGTAACATTTGCGTTCGCTGTTTTCGATTTTTAATTTCGTTTCAGACATATTAACATATACAATTTATATACTGGTAGAAAGAGGAGAGTTCAGCGGTCATTTTGATGTATAATACATGT
Organism: Poecilus cupreus; assembly: GCA_963942605.1. Taxonomy (NCBI): domain Eukaryota; kingdom Metazoa; phylum Arthropoda; class Insecta; order Coleoptera; family Carabidae; genus Poecilus; species Poecilus cupreus. Next base: position 3,357,149 of record OZ012713.1, read on the forward strand.
TTTTTAATCGCGTATAATTGTTATTTGGAGCAAGATAAATTTACGTTTTTTTAACATTCCTCTGCCTGGTGCGCTGCGTCCTCCTTGCACCATGTAACATTTGCGTTCGCTGTTTTCGATTTTTAATTTCGTTTCAGACATATTAACATATACAATTTATATACTGGTAGAAAGAGGAGAGTTCAGCGGTCATTTTGATGTATAATACATGTTTTTTAATCGCGTATAATTGTTATTTGGAGCAAGATAAATTTACATTTTTTTAACATTCGTCTGCCTGGTGCGCTGCGTCCCCTCCTTGCACCATGTAACATTTGCGTTCGCTGTTTTCGATTTTTAATTTCGTTTCAGACATATTAACATATACAATTTATATACTGGTAGAAAGAGGAGAGTTCAGCGGTCATTTTGATGTATAATACATGTTTTTTAATCGCGTATAATTGTTATTTGTAGCAAGATAAATTTACATGTTTTTAAACTTCTTGTGCCTGCTGCTCTTCCTCCTCCTTTCAGCAGATCAAATTTGCACTCGCAGTTTTCGATTTTTAATTTCGTTTCAGACATATTAACATATACAATTTATATACTGGTAGAAAGAGGAGAGTTCAGCGGTCATTTTGATGTATAATACATGTTTTTTAATCGCGTATAATTGTTATTTGGAGCAAGATAAATTTACGTTTTTTTAACATTCCTCTGCCTGCTGCGCTGCGTCCTCCTTGCACCATGTAACATTTGCGTTCGCTGTTTTTGATTTTTAATTTCGTTTTAGACATATTAACATATACAATTTATAAACTGGTAGAAAGAGGAGAGTTCAGCGGTCATTTTGATGTATAATACATGTTTTTTAATCGCGTATAATTGTTATTTGGAGCAAGATAAATTTACGTTTTTTTAACATTCCTCTGCCTGGTGCGCTGCGTCCTCCTTGCACCATGTAACATTTGCGTTCGCTGTTTTCGATTTTTAATTTCGTTTCAGACATATTAACATATACAATTTATATACTGGTAGAAAGAGGAGAGTTCAGCGGTCATTTTGATGTATAATACATGTTTTTTTAATCGCGTATAATTGTTATTTGGAGCAAGATAAATTTACGTTTTTTTAACATTCGTCTGCCTGGTGCGCTGCGTCCTCCTTGCACCATGTAACATTTGCGTTCGCTGTTTTCGATTTTTAATTTCGTTTCAGACATATTAACATATACAATTTATATACTGGTAGAAAGAGGAGAGTTCAGCGGTCATTTTGATGTATAATACATGTTTTTTAATCGCGTATAATTGTTATTTGGAGCAAGATAAATTTACGTTTTTTTAACATTCGTCTGCCTGGTGCGCTGCGTCCTCCTAGCACTATGTAACATTTGCGTTCGCAGTTTTCGATTATTAATTTCGTTTCAGACATATTAACATATACAATTTATATACTGGTAGAAAGAGGAGAGTTCAGCGGTCATTTTGATGTATAATACATGTTTTTTAATCGCGTATAATTGTTATTTGTAGCAAGATAAATTTACATGTTTTTAAACTTCCTGTGCCTGCTGCTCTTCCTCCTCCTTTCAGCAGATCAAATTTGCACTCGCTGTTTTCGATTTTTAATTTCGTTTCAGACAATTTTCGGCGGCTGCAAAAAGGTACTTTACTCTTGTGATTTTTAATAAAATCATTTTTATTGGCTAACTGAAACGATCGATCAGCTTCATATTTCATATCCCAGTTCATTATAACGTACTACAATTGCATGTAACGTATGAAAATTTTCGGCGGCTGCAAAAAGGTACTTTACTTTTGTAATTTTTAATAAAATCATTTTTATTGGCTAACTCAAACGATCGATCAGCTTCATAATTCATATCCCAGTTCATTATAACGTACTACAATTGCATGTAACGTATGAAAATTTTCGGCGGCTGCAAAAAGGTACTTTACTCTTGTGATTTTTAATAAAATCATTTTTATTGGCTAACTGAAACGATCGATCAGCTTCATATTTCATATCCCAGTTCATTATAACGTACTACAATTGCATGTAACGTATGAAAATTTTCGGCGGCTGCAAAAAGGTACTTTACTTTTGTAATTTTTAATAAAATCATTTTTATTGGCTAACTCAAACGATCGATCAGCTTCATAATTCATATCCCAGTTCATTATAACGTACTACATATGCATGTAACGTATGAAAATTTTCGGCGGCTGCAAAAAGGTACTTTACTCTTGTGATTTTTAATATAATCATTTTTATTGGCTAACTGAAACGATCGATCAGCTTCATAATTCATATCCCAGTTCAATATAACGTACTACAATTGCATGTAACGTATGAAAATTTTCGGCGGCTGCAAAAAGGTACTTTACTCTTGTGATTTTTAATAAAATCATTTTTATTGGCTAACTGAAACAATCGATCTGCTTCATAATTCATATCCCAGTTCATTATAACGTACTACAATTGCATGTAACGTATGAAAATTTTCGGCGGCTGCAAAAAGGTACTTTACTCTTGTGATTTTTAATAAAATCATTTTTATTGGCTAACTGAAACGATCGATCAGCTTCATAATTCATATCCCAGTTCAATATAACGTACTACAATTGCATGTAACGTATGAAAATTTTCGGCGGCTGCAAAAAGGTACTTTACTCTTGTGATTTTTAATAATAATAATCCTAAAGATTTCCATGAATCTATAAATCATTTTTGTCCATGTAGTCTCATATTTGACGAATAAAAATAAGCCATTAATATTAATTTTGAATGTGTACATTTAAATTAGAATAATGTCTGCCAATCATTTTAGAACATGAAAAACGTTTTGCAAAGGGTCATAATCAGTAACGATTAGATATAGTTATAAGATTTATAGTACATATTTTAGTTTTAAAAATAAATTAACAACCTGATTTTAATGTGCTTCATTTTATTATAAATATAAAAGGAGTATATTGAAATCCGAATGGTGTATTTGTGTAGCATTGACAGCGTGGCTTAATTTCATTGTCGAAATCTGAGGAGATGTTGGTTATTTCTGTGAATGATTGGCGTGACATTTTTATGGTTTTTTAAATTCAAATACTAGTAAAATGGACTTTCTAGTTTCTACTTTCAATAAGAAATTTGTTAATAAATAGGTAGTTGTATACGGATGACATGAATGTATATTACATTGTGTGAATTATTTGTTTATTTTCTTCTCCTGTGAAAGCATCGGTAATATTAAACAATATTATTATTGTTACATATTTTATTTGTAATGTTTCAAAGTAAAAATGTATTTTTATTACAATGAAGATTGTTTTGATCAAGGAAACGCGTGGCTAGTGTTGGTCGAAACTTGTCGCATTCCATTTAGCATCGAAAGCATTGAATCTGCGCTGGCCTACGTGACTTTTGAATGATTGTGCGGGAGCGGGGTGTGGTTTTAGGTATCTATCTGCCATGTTCGATTTCGTTCAGTTGAGTTTTGTTCGCGAAGGTAGAAGCTGCGTCGCTCTGTGCTATTTGATTTTGTGAAAACTCAACTCCTCGCGTACATTAAATGTGAATTTTATAGTTGGATATGGTATGCAATTACTGTATTCAAGTGTAAAATTCAAGTTTGACCGTTGGGTGATTAAGTGGGTGATTAAATTTGTGAAATCGGTTAGCAGTCGGGCATTTTGGATGGAGGCTGGGCGCGTTCGCGAACTGAAGTGATAGGTGCCTGATCACACGTTCGTCTTACAATCAAAATTTATCGTTCGCGAGTGGGCTTCTCTCACTACACAAGAGTATGATTTCGTACGTTTGGCTCACGCAGTGCATGCCTGGAGTGGCTCGTACAGTCAGTGTTGTCTCTCCATCTTCCTATAGGGTGGAGAGAACAAACCTCTGCAGGTCATACTGTTGTGTCCGTTGCAACTACGTGTAGAATCAGTGAACGTTCGCGGAGTATGATTTCGTATGTGCGGCCTACGCAGTACGAGCTGGAGTGCTTTAGTACAGTCAGTAGGTGGGTGGGTGAGAACGCACCGCTGCAGGTCATACTCTGTGTCCGTTGTAGAATCAGCCGGGAACCGTTTACGGGATTTTTGCAAAGCGCTCTGTCTTGACGTGAAGACCATCGATTCAATTTATTCCGATTACTAGTTCAGCGCTAACGCGGCGCGTGGGGCATGCTCACAGCAGTCCGATCTTCTAGAGTGGATCCAGAGTCATGACTGGTACCATCTCTCGGCAAATATCGCATCCGATGCGCCTTAACAGTTTTCTGAGGTTTCACGATAACTTTTCAACCACACAAATGATAGGCTCTTTGTGAATGGTTAGGTTTTCAATGTGAATTCCGGATGGCAGAGAAAGTAGTTGATCGGCTAACGTGATTCTGTGACATGAGCTCGGGCCCCTGCGGGATCGCGAAGTAGGAGACCATGCGGGGTTCGGCTAGACGACCCACGTTTCTTTTTTGAAAAACACAACACACCGGTTGCTGTTATTAGAGTCAAAGAGGCACTGGAATGTCTGTGGGATGGTGTGAATCTTAGTTTTAATTTAGCTTTAATGGTTTTGGGTACTTTTAAGCTAATTTTAAGTTAATCCATTTTATTTCAGCTTTAATTTAAGTTAGGCTTAAGTCTACTAATCCATGTACTTGTATTCCTTTACAGCATTTCTCTTTCAGATTTCTATTTTTAATACGTAAGTTTTTATTTGCAGATTTAAATTGTTTCAATGTTTTAAATTTGTTTGTTTTTATTTGTTTACAGAGATTAAGAATAATGAAGACAAGAAGTAGTAGTACTAGAAGTAAGATTTATTTTTATTTTTTAAACATTTCTGTTGTATATTTATTTCTAATTTATTGTTTTTATTTTTCTAGAATCATTGCAGAGTCAGCCACCGTGGGAAATGGGCAATGTAGCTGAGACAACCGTCGTTGGAGCAGTAGCTGCGGCAGCCACCGTGAGAGATGGGCAATGTTCCTGTGTCTACCATCGAGGGATGAAGTTGCAGATTCTACCGCCGATGGAAATGAATCGTCCGCCGTGGGACAGAACTTCTCGTCCTGAATTTCTCTTTATTTATATATTTTTGTGCTTTTTCTCTTCCTTTTAGTGTAGGTGTTTACTGTTTGTTTTATTTTTGTGGATTGTTTTTGTTCTGTTTCTTAAAATAGGAATGAAGATGACACAGGGAACTTGGTCGTCTTCGCTGGATTTCTACGTGTTTACTTTCTACTTCACACATGTAATTATACATTGTTTCATTTTCATTTGCAGTTTCTTATTTATTGTGTTGTTTCAGCCAAGAGTTTGCGGCTGGCAGATGCAGTTGAAGAGTCTTCAAGAGAGTTGCAAACCTCGTAGTCAAGAGCCTGCGCCCAGCAGATGCAGCCTTCAAGGAATTCTTCAACATAGTTCGCCGTTTCCAACACAAATGTAAGTTTATTAAATTCATTAGTGAATTGATTTATTGACTGATGTATTTCTGTTTGTTTAGTGGGCGGCGTCGCTGCTCTTCTGTCCTGGGTTTTCCGGAAGTTTCCCCAGGATGTCAGGCGAATGCCAGAGGAGTTTCAGTCTCTTTCTTCCAATGTCAATCCAGGAGATCTGAACTTTGTATTCATTCCAAATAAATAATATAATAAAAATTATATACTTGTACTCTTGTGTTTTATTTAAGTTATAATAATAAATAAATGATAACTTGTACTTATGCATTGTGATAATAAAGATATTGTTACAGAAATAAAATATGTTTTATTTACTTTCAAATTAACTTTAAAGGGCTAGAAGTGACTGTATATTGTATATATTGTATATTTCAAAATTTTTAAATGAATGATGTCAAATAAATGATTTTAAATCATATCGATTAATATTTCAAATTAAAACTCATTGCGCCGAATCCAAATTATTGATTTTTCGATAAATAGAACAAAGGCTAAGGCAGGCTACCCACTTGACGGATTTTTTTCTACTGCTGTAAATTGACCGCTGCGTAAAGATTTTGACGTGTCTACACATTTAGCGGTAAAAGCGTCGCTACTTATTAGCGGTAGAAGTGCAGCCGCTTAAAGATTGGCCAAAGGAAGTGACTTATTAATGAAAAAACAGTAAGTGTGTAGCCTGCCTTAGTTTTACTAATTTGTTCAATTCTCAGCGTGGTAGCTGGCGCCATCTGCCAAATTCCTCTAGGCGACATCAGGAACTACATATCTGAAATTTATTTGAAACTGATTTTCATAATTTTTGGCTATTCTAGTCATTTTACAGTAAAGATATATTGATATTAATTGTTTATTATTTAATTCTTAGCAACTTTTATTTGAAACATTTTGCGATTAGACGAAGAAAAAATCACCGCAAAAGTTCAGCCAACAACACCAGGGCTCCGACGCGTCGCTCGCTGGCATTTGGCGCTTGCAATGTGCGGGATCAAATCATTTCATCTGAACTAGTTTTTAACGCATATAATTGAGCATTGAATGTTGTAGAAAAATAGCGGTTTTTCAGGGGTCAAATCACAGGGGACGGCGAAATTTCGTTATTTTTGCGGTATCTCTTACCGTTTTCGAGATATGACGCTTTGAAGTTTCCACTATAGTTTCCCTTAAAAATCACCCTTAATATTAACTTTAAAGGGCTGGAAATGATTGTATACCCCTTTTAGAATGTGCTGAACACTATTTCACCAACCATTTTTCGATAGGATGTGTAGTTAAATAATTAGAGCAGTATTTACTTTGCTTTATTTAATTACATAAGATTTAAGGGTGAGCGCCAATTTTCAAGACCGCCACGGGAGTTTTTAGGGCTGAATCTATAGGAATCCAACCCTAACTCGATTTTTTTGGGTTTTTTCCAAGAAAAAGTTGGACTATAGTCTTGGTGTCTTTACTATTAAATTTTGGGGTAAAAAAAATTGAGATAAGGGCGCGACACCCTTCATTAGGGTCCGTAGATTTCGAATCTGTGATTTAAAATAGCGTAGGGTTAGTATTTCTTGCGTAATTCGCATTTAACTTTTATATGTTATGACCCACTGCGGACTTGTGGTTCATAATATATAAAATTATAATGAACTGGGATATGAATTATGAAGCTGATCGATCGTTTGAGTTAGCCAATAAAAATGATTTTATTAAAAATCACAGAAGTAAAGTACCTTTTTGCAGCAGCCGAAAATTTTCATACGTTACATGCAATTGTAGTACGTTATAGTGAACTGGGATATGAAATATGAAATAAAAATGATTTTATTAAAAATCACAGAAGTAAAGTACCTTTTTGCAGCAGCCGAAAATTTTCATACGTTACGTGCAATTGTAGTACGTTATAGTGAACTGGGATATGAAATATGAAATAAAAATGATTTTATTAAAAATCACAAGAGTAAAGTACCTTTTTGCAGCCGCCGAAAATTTTCATACATTACATGCAATTGTAGTATTTTATAATGAACTGGGATATGAAATATGAAGCTGATCGATCGCTTGAGTTAGCCAATAAAAATGATTTTATTAAAAATCACAGGAGTAAAGTACCTTTTTGCAGCCGCCGAAAATTTTCATACGTTACATGCAATTGTAGTACGTTATAATGAACTGGGATGTGAAATATGAAGCTGATCGAGCGTTTCAGTTAGGCAATAAAAATGATTTTATTAAAAATCACAAGAGTAAAGTACCTTTTTGCAGCCGCCGAAAATTTTCATACGTTACATGCAATTGTAGTACGTTATAATGAACTGGGATATGAAATATGAAGCTGAACGATCGTTTGAGTTAGCCAATAAAAATGATTTTATTAAAAATCACAAGAGTAAAGTACCTTTTTGCAGCCGCCGAAAATTTTCATACGTTACATGCAATTGTAGTGCGTTATAATGAACTGGGATATGAATTATGAAGCTGATCGATCGTTTGAGTTAGCCAATAAAAATGATTTTATTAAAAATCACAAGAGTAAAGTACCTTTTTGCAGCCGCCGAAAATTTTCATACGTTACATGCAATTGTAATACGTTATAATGAACTGGGATATGAATTATGAAGCTGATCGATCGTTTCAGTTAGCCAATAAAAATGATTTTTTTAAAAATCACAAGAGTAAAAACTCCAATGGCGGTCTTGAAAATTGGCGCTCACCCTTAAATTTGGGGTAATTCATATCCAATTTTATGTTCTTTATGTAGTATGTATATAAGGTTCATTATTGCATGTCACATTTCCTCAGCGTACCGGCAATTTTATATATTATGAACGGCAAGTCAGAAGTGATACATTTTATGAACCACAAGTCCGCAGTGGGTCATAACATATAAAAGTTAAATGCGAATTACGCAAGAAATACTAACCCTACGCTATTTTAAATCACAGATTCGAAATCTACGGACCCTAATGAAGGGTGTCGCGCCCTTATCTCAATTTTTTTTACCCCAAAATTTAATAGTAAAGACACCAAGACTATAGTCCAACTTTTTCTTGGAAAAAACCCAAAAAAATCGAGTTAGGGTTGGATTCCTATAGATTCAGCCCTAAAAACTCCCGTGGCGGTCTTGAAAATTGGCGCTCACCCTTAAATCTTATGTAATTAAATAAAGCAAAGTAAATACTGCTCTAATTATTTAACTACACATCCTATCGAAAAATGGTTGGTGAAATAGTGTTCAGCACATTCTAAAAGGGGTATACAATCATTTCCAGCCCTTTAAAGTTAATATTAAGGGTGATTTTTAAGGGAAACTATAGTGGAAACTTCAAAGCGTCATATCTCGAAAACGGTAAGAGATACCGCAAAAATAACGAAATTTCGCCGTCCCCTGTGATTTGACCCCTGAAAAACCGCTATTTTTCTACAACATTCAATGCTCAATTATATGCGTTAAAAACTAGTTCAGATGAAATGATTTGATCCCGCACATTGCAAGCGCCAAATGCCAGCGAGCGACGCGTCGGAGCCCTGGTGTTGTTGGCTGAACTTTTGCGGTGATTTTTTCTTCGTCTAATCGCAAAATGTTTTAAATAAAAGTTGCTAAGAATTAAATAATAAACAATTAATATCAATATATCTTTACTGTAAAATGACTAGAATAGCCAAAAATTATGAAAATCAGTTTCAAATAAATTTCAGATATGTAGTTCCTGATGTCGCCTAGAGGAATTTGGCAGATGGCGCCAGCTACCACGCTGAGAATTGAACAAATTAGTAAAACTAAGGCAGGCTACACACTTACTGTTTTTTCATTAATAAGTCACTTCCTTTGGCCAATCTTTAAGCGGCTGCACTTCTACCGCTAATAAGTAGCGACGCTTTTACCGCTAAATGTGTAGACACGTCAAAATCTTTACGCAGCGGTCAATTTACAGCAGTAGAAAAAAATCCGTCAAGTGGGTAGCCTGCCTTAGCCTTTGTTCTATTTATCGAAAAATCAATAATTTGGATTCGGCGCAATGAGTTTTAATTTGAAATATTAATCGATATGATTTAAAATCATTTATTTGACATCATTCATTTAAAAATTTTGAAATATACAATATATACAATATACAGTCACTTCTAGCCCTTTAAAGTTAATTTGAAAGTAAATAAAACATATTTTATTTCTGTAACAATATCTTTATTATCACAATGCATAAGTACAAGTTATCATTTATTTATTATTATAACTTAAATAAAACACAAGAGTACAAGTATATAATTTTTATTATATTATTTATTTGGAATGAATACAAAGTTCAGATCTCCTGGATTGACATTGGAAGAAAGAGACTGAAACTCCTCTGGCATTCGCCTGACATCCTGGGGAAACTTCCGGAAAACCCAGGACAGAAGAGCAGCGACGCCGCCCACTAAACAAACAGAAATACATCAGTCAATAAATCAATTCACTAATGAATTTAATAAACTTACATTTGTGTTGGAAACGGCGAACTATGTTGAAGAATTCCTTGAAGGCTGCATCTGCTGGGCGCAGGCTCTTGACTACGAGGTTTGCAACTCTCTTGAAGACTCTTCAACTGCATCTGCCAGCCGCAAACTCTTGGCTGAAACAACACAATAAATAAGAAACTGCAAATGAAAATGAAACAATGTATAATTACATGTGTGAAGTAGAAAGTAAACACGTAGAAATCCAGCGAAGACGACCAAGTTCCCTGTGTCATCTTCATTCCTATTTTAAGAAACAGAACAAAAACAATCCACAAAAATAAAACAAACAGTAAACACCTACACTAAAAGGAAGAGAAAAAGCACAAAAATATATAAATAAAGAGAAATTCAGGACGAGAAGTTCTGTCCCACGGCGGACGATTCATTTCCATCGGCGGTAGAATCTGCAACTTCATCCCTCGATGGTAGACACAGGAACATTGCCCATCTCTCACGGTGGCTGCCGCAGCTACTGCTCCAACGACGGTTGTCTCAGCTACATTGCCCATTTCCCACGGTGGCTGACTCTGCAATGATTCTAGAAAAATAAAAACAATAAATTAGAAATAAATATACAACAGAAATGTTTAAAAAATAAAAATAAATCTTACTTCTAGTACTACTACTTCTTGTCTTCATTATTCTTAATCTCTGTAAACAAATAAAAACAAACAAATTTAAAACATTGAAACAATTTAAATCTGCAAATAAAAACTTACGTATTAAAAATAGAAATCTGAAAGAGAAATGCTGTAAAGGAATACAAGTACATGGATTAGTAGACTTAAGCCTAACTTAAATTAAAGCTGAAATAAAATGGATTAACTTAAAATTAGCTTAAAAGTACCCAAAACCATTAAAGCTAAATTAAAACTAAGATTCACACCATCCCACAGACATTCCAGTGCCTCTTTGACTCTAATAACAGCAACCGGTGTGTTGTGTTTTTCAAAAAAGAAACGTGGGTCGTCTAGCCGAACCCCGCATGGTCTCCTACTTCGCGATCCCGCAGGGGCCCGAGCTCATGTCACAGAATCACGTTAGCCGATCAACTACTTTCTCTGCCATCCGGAATTCACATTGAAAACCTAACCATTCACAAAGAGCCTATCATTTGTGTGGTTGAAAAGTTATCGTGAAACCTCAGAAAACTGTTAAGGCGCATCGGATGCGATATTTGCCGAGAGATGGTACCAGTCATGACTCTGGATCCACTCTAGAAGATCGGACTGCTGTGAGCATGCCCCACGCGCCGCGTTAGCGCTGAACTAGTAATCGGAATAAATTGAATCGATGGTCTTCACGTCAAGACAGAGCGCTTTGCAAAAATCCCGTAAACGGTTCCCGGCTGATTCTACAACGGACACAGAGTATGACCTGCAGCGGTGCGTTCTCACCCACCCACCTACTGACTGTACTAAAGCACTCCAGCTCGTACTGCGTAGGCCGCACATACGAAATCATACTCCGCGAACGTTCACTGATTCTACACGTAGTTGCAACGGACACAACAGTATGACCTGCAGAGGTTTGTTCTCTCCACCCTATAGGAAGATGGAGAGACAACACTGACTGTACGAGCCACTCCAGGCATGCACTGCGTGAGCCAAACGTACGAAATCATACTCTTGTGTAGTGAGAGAAGCCCACTCGCGAACGATAAATTTTGATTGTAAGACGAACGTGTGATCAGGCACCTATCACTTCAGTTCGCGAACGCGCCCAGCCTCCATCCAAAATGCCCGACTGCTAACCGATTTCACAAATTTAATCACCCACTTAATCACCCAACGGTCAAACTTGAATTTTACACTTGAATACAGTAATTGCATACCATATCCAACTATAAAATTCACATTTAATGTACGCGAGGAGTTGAGTTTTCACAAAATCAAATAGCACAGAGCGACGCAGCTTCTACCTTCGCGAACAAAACTCAACTGAACGAAATCGAACATGGCAGATAGATACCTAAAACCACACCCCGCTCCCGCACAATCATTCAAAAGTCACGTAGGCCAGCGCAGATTCAATGCTTTCGATGCTAAATGGAATGCGACAAGTTTCGACCAACACTAGCCACGCGTTTCCTTGATCAAAACAATCTTCATTGTAATAAAAATACATTTTTACTTTGAAACATTACAAATAAAATATGTAACAATAATAATATTGTTTAATATTACCGATGCTTTCACAGGAGAAGAAAATAAACAAATAATTCACACAATGTAATATACATTCATGTCATCCGTATACAACTACCTATTTATTAACAAATTTCTTATTGAAAGTAGAAACTAGAAAGTCCATTTTACTAGTATTTGAATTTAAAAAACCATAAAAATGTCACGCCAATCATTCACAGAAATAACCAACATCTCCTCAGATTTCGACAATGAAATTAAGCCACGCTGTCAATGCTACACAAATACACCATTCGGATTTCAATATACTCCTTTTATATTTATAATAAAATGAAGCACATTAAAATCAGGTTGTTAATTTATTTTTAAAACTAAAATATGTACTATAAATCTTATAACTATATCTAATCGTTACTGATTATGACCCTTTGCAAAACGTTTTTCATGTTCTAAATTGATTGGCAGACATTCTAATTTAAATGTACACATTCAAAATTCATATGAATGGCTTATTTTTATTCGTCAAATATGAGACTACATGGACAAAAATGATTTATAGATTCATGGAAATCTTTAGGACAGTAGGTGTATAAAGGAAAACATAAAGAATAAGTAATAAACATCAGTCACTTACGATGTTGGTGGTTTCAAATGATGTTAGATTCCACAGTAAAGGCATCCAGAAGTTGAATTTCAACTTCTCTTCGGCCTTAAAGAGTATTGTGTAGTTTCAAATATCCACAGAATCAATTCAAACACAGAAACAACATACAAACGTAAAATGATTTCTTTCTGTTAATTTTAACGTAAAACTAAGGCATAAGTACTGTATTTCTGCTCAAATACATAAATAAATTTAAGCAAAGATAAAAACACATAAATACCTCTTTCTTTAAAAGCGTTATTCCTGCACATAAAATACAAGTGTCAGTTATTTCTGTAATATATTATTTATATCTGTTAATGTATGCAAATCTATCAGAAACTTTAAAGTTTTGTGGTGTTTATATGAAGTCCATGTCTGTATCAGTTACTTGAATTTCCAGATCTTTCAAAATATAGCTCAGAACAACATATTATAACAGCAACTTTCCGACCAAAGGTGTCCAGAAAACCCGGTCGCACATCGTTAGTTTCCCTGTATCTTTCCATTCTCTTGGTCCGGCTTCTGATAATAATTTGAGGATCTTCTTCCAGCGTCTGGAAATCAGTCGGATCATCTTGTTTTCCTTTTTTTTACAGGTGTAGAGGAAACTTAAAACTCCGGTGGTAGTTTGTTTAGAGAAGTTCCATCCACTAGTTTTGATGGCGCACAAATATTTTCTCCAACCTCTTGGAGTTTAGCCTACATATTTATATTTTAACTCAGTATTAATGTTTCATTCATGTCAATTTCTTTTCTGTCAAAAGTGAGCGCATGTAGCACTCTCACACGGCGATTGCTTGAACTAGATGTAACAGCGGCGTAGATTTCTTTTAAACTATCGTGGGCTATCAATTTTTAATTTATATTTTTTAGATAAAAATATAATTATAACTATTTTTGCCATGTAGTCCATGTAATTTTGAGCATGTTTGGCTTTTTTTTCTTACTATTTAATGAAGCATTATTAATTTATCAATAAAAGTACATTTGTAATATTCAAAACAACTTGAACGCCACTGGTAGAGGTGCAAGTAATCTGATTGGTCGAATGTATGTAGGCGGGTACAATTACAATTTTAAATAATATTTAATGCGTAATTTATAATTTTTATACAACGAAATTATGCTTTGTAAGTCCATATTGTATGCAACATCAGCGGCACAAGATACTATTATCAGAATTGAATAAGTTTATTAGCCAATAAGTATGATTTTATTAAAAATCACAAGAGTAAAGTACCTTTTTGCAGCCGCCAAAAATTTTCATACGTTACATGCAATTGTAGTACGTTATAATGAACTGGGATATGAATTATGAAGCTGATCGATCGTTTGAGTTAGCCAATAAAAATGATTTTATTAAAAATCACACGAGTAAAGTACCTTTTTGCAGCCGTCGAAAATTTTCATACGTTACATGCAATTGTAATACTTTATAATGAACTGGGATATGAATTATAAAGCTGATCGTTCGTTTGAGTTAGCCAATAAAAATGACTTGATTAAAAATCACACGAGTAAAGTACCTTTTTGCCAACTATAGCAAAAATTAATAATTTTTTCTTATACTAAGGCGGGAAAATTCAAATTTGTTTTAGTGTTTAAAATTAAATTCATAGTCATTTTAATACAGTTTCATATGGTTCCTGAATAACAATAATAAATTGCAGTGTTCTAACATAAAATTATGAATAAAAATTTGTTATTACGCACGTATTATGTTAAAATTTATTGGTTCCTAAAGATCAAAAACAACATTTAATTGGAAATTGTTAATCGCAATTGTTAAAAATTAAGACACAAAATAATATTCAATACTAAAATATTAATTATTTATTTTTCTTTACATATATCTAGTCTTATAAATAAATAAATTTACAAGTATAGTAAATAAATTGGACTATATAAATAATAAATTGTAAAATGCACTTAATATTAATCAAATAATTTGACATTTAATAATTATACAGCACCACCAAGGATGCGCTTTCCGGACATATGTGAACTATATTATAATTTTTAATGTCCGAATAGCACCTCCGCTTGGTTTACCTATATAAAGCTTTAAAAACAATTGCATAAAAAAAAAACAAATTACCCAATCTCTAATTTAGTGAAGTCCTGATCAAACGTAGCTATGGATACAATTGATACAAAAATAGTCCACAAATAAATATAAAACAAAGACATTGACAGTTGAATGCGTGAAAAAAAAAATAGTTTACAGTTCGGTGTGTTTGGGTTTAAGTTGTTCTATCCTCTGAATATAGTCGGATTTCTCAATGCATCCCTCGCAATCTTCACCCCAGTCGTTCAAAATGCGTTTTAAGTCGCGTACCTTTAGCTTTTTGAGGTTAACTGTCTTCAAGTCGATTTCAACATCTGAAATTGTAAGCTGTTTTATTCTTCGAGTTAAGAACTACAGCTTTTTGTTAAACTTTAGTGGCCTGTAAGTCGCGCGCTAGTAGAGATATTTAAACGCGGTGTAAAGCATGTTGTTCCCCATAGTTTAAATAACAAATCCACGAAATGTCATCACTATCCGTCAAATACAATACCCCCAAACAGCTCCTGAATAACAATAATAACCAGATATTGCGTTTTGTATGACTCTACTAACTTTAGTGACCTGTAAGTCGGGGGCTAGTACAGATATTTAAATGTGGTGTAAAGCATGTTGTTCGCCATAGTTTAAATAACAAATTCACTAAATGTCATCACTATCCGTCAAACAGAATACCCCCAAATAGTTTCTGAAAAACAATAATAACCAGATATTGCGTTTTGTAGGACTCTACTAATTTTAGAGGCCAGTAAGTCGCGCGCTAGTAAAGATATTTAAACGCGGTGTAAAGCTTGTTGTTGCCCTTACAAATCCACTAAATTTCATCACTTTCTGTCAAATAGAATACCCCCAAACAGCTCCTGAATAACAATATCCCGAAATTGCGCTCTATAAAATTTCACTAAATTTAGTGGCCTGTAAGTCGAGCGCTAGTAGAGATATTTAAACGCGGTGTAAAGCATGGTGTTCCCCATAGTTTAAACAACAAATCTACTAAATGTCATCACTATCCGTCGAATACAATACCCCCAAACAGCTCCTAAATATCAATATCCCGAAATTGTGCTCTATAGAATTTCACTAAATTTAGTGGCCTGTAAGTCGAGCGCTAGTAGAGATATTTAAACGCGGTGTAAAGCAAGTTGTTCGCCATAGTTTAAATAACAAATCCACTAAATGTCATCACTATCCGTCAAACAGAATAACCCCAAACAACTCCTGAATAAAAATAATAACCAGATATTGCATTTTGTAGGACTCTACTAACTTTAGTGGCCTGTAAGTCGGGCGCTAGTAAAAATAGGGAAGCGCGACATTAAAAAAAATGGTTAAGGACCACATGTAAATCATTTTACAGCTCCAGTCACTTTTCAAACTGTTTATAACAAATGTGTGTGCGTGCAAAAAAAACTACTTTCTGCACAGTTGCAAAGAAGATATTTACCGTATCTGAGATCACAGATTTGAGCGTCCTTCTTCCTTAACTTCTCGCAGATCTTATCTGAGGGCATACTCCAAGACATAGGCTTTGATAATTCACCTAAAATACCAGTTGCGGATTCTTCTAACCCTCCTAAATAATAACACTGACAAAAGAAGAAAAAAGTAGGGTTAGATATTTCACTTACACCTTCTTCCCTAACTTGTAAATTTTGTAGCTGTCAATTAGTAGCTTGTAAAGAGTTATTTTCAAGTTTAAGTCACCCCGAATTAAGTTCAAAGTGTTTAAAGTTATATAAGTTAAATAGTTAAACATGATGTGTTGTACTTACAAATCTATTTTCTTTATTTTTGGTAGTCTTACAGAACGTCCTAAACTCATTTTCAATTTTCTTTGGATCCTTTTTAACGTCTTCCGACAATGTACCAGCAAATTTATCAATAGTTTTCACACAAACTACAAAGAAAACTTTTTATAACCTGTAACACTTTTAAATAATTTCTGACTCACCTTCGCACTCTCCGGCTTTTAGAGAACTAACAGAAGCGATAAATGCTAACAACACACACACAAAATACACTTGAAGTTCCATTATTACCTGAAAAATAGAAAATTAGATAGTTGAAAGCTTTAAAAGCATAAGAGGTTAGAATTCTGTCAGAATTGACGGGTTACGCTTTCAATAAATGAAATAACGTTTCTCTGATGATAAAAAACAACTTACCTATTAAATTTTCAGTCCTGTATAGTTAATATCACAATAATTTTGAGAGTAAATTCGGTATTTTATTACACGTTGTTGAAAACCCGATAATGTCTACCACCATTAAATTTCTGGACTTGTGGCGAAATGTGATTGGCCCACGTAGAGCTAAAGCACGCCTATTTGTAAACGTCATCGAAGATTTGAACATTTCTAATTTTTATTATTAAATATATAATTTAAATTTGAGAAAAATCAGTACTTTCAATTAAATATGAAATGGTTTATGTTACAGTACGGCGAAAATAGATTTTATACGAAAATTAAATCAAAATTACTTGTCTGACATTTGACAAGCAATGTTCCCAACTGTGTACATGCTAAAATAATTTTGGAAATTATTAGAATTAAAATATGAACTGTTGAACGAAAAGTATACAAAATAATTATCAAAACCTTTTAAACGGTATAAATAAACAGTTTCAAATAAAAATATAACAAAATTTAACTCTTTTACTTACTGGATCCTGAAAATATTGGCTTACTTCTAGTCCTAAATATTATAGTTTGTTAGTAACACTTACTTGTGAAAGCTATAAACGTACCATAATACCACAAATAGGTTAAGATATGCATGGGCTCTGTTTGTGGTGCTTTTCTTTTTCTAGGGTTGGTATGAATGCTATTAAGACTTACATATAACATCAAAATGATAAGCTATGATAATAGAACTTTTAATTATAAATCTTTTATCCTAATCCTGAATTACGGGACACAAAAAAAGTTATTGCTGTGACAGTCGAAAATGAATTTTTCGTCTGTGATGCGCTACCAACACAACAAATAAAAAAACATTAAGTTATATTTTTGACAAGTTAAATTTGTATAATTTGTTTGGGAAACCTGTTTTACACGACGCAATTTATTGATAAAAAAAGGCCAAGTTGGTTTTACACAGTTTTCCGTTATTGTTACAATTTCAGTGGTACCAACACGATATCAGCTGTCACCTATGAAAGTTTTTTTGTTTGGGATGAATGTCACAAAAAAATTATTGCTGTGTCAGTCAAAAATGAATTTTTCGTCTGTGATGCGCTACCAACGCAACAAATAAAAAACAAAAGTTATATTTTTGACAAGTTAAATTTGTATAATTTGTTTCATAAGCCTGTTTTACACGACGCAATTGTTCCAAAAAAGGCAGAGTTGGTTTTACACACATCAAATTTTCGTTATTGTGACAATTTCAGTGGTACCAACACGATATCAGCTGTCACCTATGAAAGTTTTTCTGCTTGGGATGAATGATAAAACACATTAATACAACAAATGATTTACTATAAGTTATATTTTTAGCTGTTCTTTATATTTTTTAAACCAAATTTTCGTCAAAATTTGGTACATTATGGCCAAGCACCGAATAATATTTTCTTCAATATTTTTAAATACAACGCAGTAAAGTAATCATGGTACAATTCCTTCTCTCAGACAAACAAGACATTTTATCAACAGTAATGAATCACTTTCAGAATTCAGTGTAATTTCTCCTATCTTCAGCTCGCACAAACACAAAAGAATGTCAGTATTGCAACTGAAATTTATATTTTGCTCAAAAACTGCAATAAATATTGCGAATTCTCTTGAGTTTTATCTGTCTAAATATGTTTTGACAGTTCCTTTATAACCTCAATATTTATTGTAATTTTTGTGCTGCCTGTATTAAATATAATGATTATTAATATTTCTACTCAGTCAACTTCATTTTCTAGCAAATTTTTCTTAATTTTCATTACAGATTCATAAAATTTATTAATATTTTTGATCTAAATCAGTCTTTACATCATTAAATGATCTTCTAAAATATATTTAAATTATTTCACTGGACTTAATGATTTAATTGTCATTATATTCAGTACAGACTTAACACGGATTTACTAAGTCTGTTTTAAGTCAATGACACTTTTTAATACCTGTTCTAAATACATTAATTTAAGTAGAATGTTAACCATTTCTGCCTAAAACCGACCGCAAATATTTATTTTAACCTACAAGAGTCAGCTGTTTTTACAAAGAAACCACAAAGAATTAAATCATAGTTTAAGTTGTTGTTTTGCAACTCTCCTAAGTTAGATTAGACTTCAAGATATAGTTAATTTGGGATGCACAAGACGACAACCGGAAATTAAAACTTTGTATTTGATGTTCAACCGGTTTAGTTTAAACTAAGAATTATTTTTCTTTGACTAGAAATTGAATAAAATGAAGTTTAAACTTTCGTCGATAAACTAGGTTTACCTGGTTTAAACCAAACAAACTTTCTCAAATATATTATTTTTATAAATTGCTTAAATGCATGGCATGAACTAAGTTCATGTGGACTTGGTTTAAATCAAGGTCAGGTTTACTTAACCTCAAACATTTACGCTAGGTTTATTTAAACCTGGATTAACTAGTACTTTTTCCATCATGTTTAAAGAAACTTGAAACGCATTTGCATGTTTTGAACTAGGTTTACTTGAACGTAGCTTAATCCAGGTTTAAATCTCAATGAATATTTGACAAATAAGGTTTATTTAGACTTTGTTTCGATCAGGTTTAAACCATTCTGCTAGGTTTATAAGACCTGATTTAAACTTCTCTTTGAGTATGTTATTTAAACAGGATTAAATTTTTGGATGTTTACTTCGGACCTGGTTTAAACCTAGAATTTTTATTGAACATGTTGCATGAAACAGGTTTAAAATTTTCGATGTTTTAACTTAACCTGAAACGCTTGCATAACAATGTTAAAGTAGGTTAATTTAGACCTAGTCCAGACCAGGTTTAAACAAAGGATACTTCCTCAATGAATTTGTGACTAATTAGGATTATTTAGATTTTGTTAAGATCAGGTTTAAACCATTGTAACCTCAAATGTTTTCGCAGCAAACTTAAATTAGGTTTACTTAGACCTGGACTAAATCAGGTTTAAACTAAATTTAAACCAAGGATACTTCCTCAATGAATTTGTGACTAATTAGGATTATTTAGATTTTGTTAATATCAGGTTTAAACCATTGCATCCCAAATGTTTTCGACGCAGTTTTAAACTAGGTTTATTCACACTTGGCCCAAAACAGGATATTTATTTAGAGTTAGTTCAAATCGAGGATACTTTTTAATGAATTTGTGATAAATTTATTTAGACTTTGTTTAAACCATTGTAACCTCAAATTTTTCCGCAGCAAACTTAAATTAGGTTTACTTAGACCTGGACTAAATTTAAACCAAGGATACTTTCTCAATGTAATTGAGACTGAGTAGGTTTATTTAGAATCCGGTTTAAACCAGGTTTATTTAGACCTAGTTGAAATCTAGGATAGTTTCTAAATGAATATGTGACATTAAGTTCATTAAAATCAGGTTTGAATCATGGTAACCCTAAATGATAACGCAGCAGTTATAAACTAATTAGACTTGGTTTAAACCCACTTTGAAACATAAAACCGGTTTTAACCTAACATGAAAGTGTATTTAGACTTGATTTAGATCAAGTTTAAATTATTGCAACCCCAAATACTTCCGCAGGAGAACCTAGTGTGAAACATAAAACCAAAGTTGAATCGCTCGTGCACCAGGTTAATTTAAACCTGATTTAATCTTGTGGTATCAACGATTACAGCTGCAGGCTTACTACATTTAGAACAGTTTTAAAACAGACTTAACCGCTCATAACAACCTCAATAAAAATATAATAATAATTCATTTAAATATTTAATATTTCAATAATAATAATAATAATATGATACGCAGCGTCAGATAAGAGAGCATCCACCTCAACATTCCTGCGTCTTGGACGCGGGGCGGAACCCGGGGGGGCTGGAGACGCCCTGCAGGTCGCCCGCGAACCAATTGAGTCCGTTGGCCGGTGTGTGGTGAGTGTACCCATTGGCGTAGGCCGGTATGTGTGGATTCTGCGGCTGACTGTACCCGTTGGTGTGGCCGGTGTGTGACGGGGGGTAGTCGAATGGGGCGCCGCGGTTTTGGGACTGCTGGAATAGGGAGGGGGGGAACTGGTCCCGGAGGGGGAGGTTCGCGAGGGGGAAGTGCCGGGAAGAGGACACGATCGCCGGGTCGAGGGTCATCCAGTCGTTCACTGGAGCGAGACCTGACACGAAAAACTCATTATTTTTTTTGAATTACTCACTAATAATTTTAAAGAAAAAATTAATACACAGGTTTATACAGCAAAGAGGGTGACATAATTGTACGGTTGGTTAAATGCCAGACGCGAGTACAGTCCCTGGAACAAGCAAAAGCCGCAAGACATGGAAATTTCCAGCCTCAAAGAACAAGTGAGTAAAAAAATTTTCCTGACTGTACTTTTGGACCAATCACTCAGAAACTTTAAATATTTCTTTTTCAAACCTTCCTTTATTGATATCTAGCTTGAAACCATATACACATCATAATTTAAGTCGCTTTTAGCTCATGATAAAAAATGCGTTTTCCCCTAAATTTCAAGTATCAAATAAAAAATTTCTCCTGAGTGTACCCCTGGACCAATCACTCAGAAACTTTAAATATTTCTTTTTCAAACCTTCCTTTATTGATATCTAGCTTGAAACCATATACACATCATAATTTAAGTCGCTTTTAGCTCATGATAAAAAATGCGTTTTCCCCTAAATTTCAAGTATCAAATAAAAAATTTCTCCTGAGTGTACCCCTGGACCAATCACTCAGAAACTTTAAATATTTCTTTTTCAAACCTTCCTTTATTGATATCTAGCTTGAAACCATATACACATCATAATTTAAGTCGCTTTTAGCTCATGATAAAAAATGCGTTTTCCCCTAAATTTCAAGTATCAAATAAAAAATTTCTCCTGAGTGTACCCCTGGACCAATCACTCAGAAACTTTAAATATTTCTTTTTCAAACCTTCCTTTATTGATATCTAGCTTGAAACCATATACACATCATAATTTAAGTCGCTTTTAGCTCATGATAAAAAATACGTTTTCTCCTAAATTTCAAGTATCAAATAAAAAATTTCTCCTGAGTGTACCCCTGGACCAATCACTCAGAAACTTTAAATATTTCTTTTTCAAACCTTCTTTTATTGATATCTAGCTTGAAACCATATACACATCATAATTTAAGTCGCTTTTAGCTCATGATAAAAAATGCGTTTTCCCCTAAATTTCAAGTATCAAATAAAAAATTTCTCCTGAGTGTACCCCTGGACCAATCACTCAGAAACTTTAAATATTTCTTTTTCAAACCTTCTTTTATTGATATCTAGCTTGAAACCATATACACATCATAATTTAAGTCGCTTTTAGCTCATGATAAAAAATGCGTTTTCCCCTAAATTTCAAGTATCAAATAAAAAATTTCTCCTGAGTGTACCCCTGGACCAATCACTCAGAAACTTTAAATATTTCTTTTTCAAACCTTCCTTTATTGATATCTAGCTTGAAACCATATACACATCATAATTTAAGTCGCTTTTAGCTCATGATAAAAAATGCGTTTTCTCCTAAATTTCAAGTATCAAATAAAAAATTTCTCCTGAGTGTACCCCTGGACCAATCACTCAGAAACTTTAAATATTTCTTTTTCAAACCTTCCTTTATTGATATCTAGCTTGAAACCATATGCACATCATAATTTAAGTCGCTTTTAGCTCATGATAAAAAATGCGTTTTCCCCTAAATTTCAAGTATCAAATAAAAAATTTCTCCTGAGTGTACCCCTGGACTAATCACTCAGAAACTTTAAATATTTCTTTTTCAAACCTTCCTTTATTGATATCTAGCTTGAAACCATATACACATCATAATTTAAGTCGCTTTTAGCTCATAATAAAAAATGCGTTTTCCCCTAAATTTCAAGTATCAAATAAAAAATTTCTCCTGAGTGTACCCCTGGACCAAACACTCAGAAACTTTAAATATTTCTTTTTCAAACCTTCCTTTATTGATATCTAGCTTGAAACCATATACACATCATAATTTAAGTCGCTTTTAGCTCATAATAAAAAATGCGTTTTCCCCTAAATTTCAAGTATCAAATAAAAAATTTCTCCTGAGTGTACCCCTGGACCAATCACTCAGAAACTTTAAATATTTCTTTTTCAAACCTTCCTTTGTTGATATCTAGCTTGAAACCATATGCACATAATAATTTAAGTCGCTTTTAGCCCATGATAAAAAATGCGTTTTCCCCTAAATTTCAAGTATCAAATAAAAAATTTCTCCTGAGTGTACCCCTGGACCAATTACTCAGAAACTTTAAATATTTCTTTTTCAAACCTTCCTTTTCACGACATGCATGGAAAACTCAACTTTCCACTCCCGAAATAGTGCGGAAAATGTTAATGGAAGTGTTCCAATATATTGTACAAAATAATCTAATTTTATGTGAATTTTAGGTCCGATCAAATCGTTTTTAAAAACGAGAGGAAAAAGTTTTTCCACTCTCGCTCGAACTGCCTCATTCGCTGTGCTGCTTACCTTTAAGTTGTGCTTCACTATAGTTGGTGGACCAGCCACCGGAAGTAGAAATTTGTTGACTACTAGACATATTTAAAAATGGTAGTATTTTGCTACCTGGAAATCACAAACAAAATACTAAAAGTTACAATTATAATACAATTTCTTTTCATTTCATTCATACACTAAACATGTATTATCTTTTGGGGGGCTGCTTTTGACGGTGGGTTACCACAAATTACATACAAAAGTACTAACAGACACTTCATTCAATTGGACTAGTAGTGTAGAAATTTTTCACTAATTTAATCAAAATTTTTTAAATAGAAATTACTGGAGTTGATAATTTATTTTTTGGGAAAAATTCTCAAGAAAAATATGGAAATTTTCCGGAAACTTTCCTTCGTGTTTTCAAAGTTATGTCAATAACAAAAATAATGATTTTATTTAAAAAAAATAGCTATCATGTCTTTAATTTCTTTTTTAAGGTGAACCATACGGGCTGAAGATAGCGCAAGATGAACATGACTTTTTTGAAACAATATATCATTATTATAATAAATGAAACATATAATGTTTTATACCTACGTTTGTAGATAAAAGTCCAAAGTTTTGTAATAAATTTTAAAATGTCAATTTTGTTTACATATTATACATGAACATAATTTTCAAAGTAGTCAAATATATGCCACACATTCCCATGAACGACTACAGTAATACAAATAATGTGTATATTTATAAATATAATCGTCTATAACATACTAAAATTATTTTACATTTGAATTTACAGTTTTTGAGAAACAAATAAAAATGTACCAAAAAGTGTGTTTTTTGGTATATTTTTATTTGTTTCTCAAAAACTGTAAATTCAAATGTAAAATAATTTTAGTATGTTATAGACGATTATATTTATAAATATACGAATTATTTTCATTACTGTCGTCGTTCATGGGAATTAGAAATTCAGTATCAAAATTCTGAATTTTTGACCAACTAGACTTCAACGAATATTTTTTTATAGTTGAATGTTTCAGTTATCCTTTTCATCCACATATATAAATACTAGAATGTTCAAAGACTTCACAGTAATAATTGTTTTGTTTTTCGATAAGAATTATTGTAAGAAATAATTTATTGAAATTTGAATTTGCAAAACAAAATTCATGGGAGTGAACGAACCCAACGAAAATATGTTCTTCATCTGACATTGCAATGTACAAGTCACTGTAAAAAATCCATGATATTTTGACGAATGGAGTTGTTGGACCATAAACAACATGAACATAAATAAAGAATACAGAATTTGCTGTTTTTTAAAAAAATAAAGGGTTCGTTCTTTCGACGCGTATGTTTGACCTTAAGTTTTTCTGTTTCTGCTGATGGGCAAGAATTACATTTTAAAATATGCTAAACAAGAAGTAACAAGAAACATAGGTTATGTTAAAAAGAAAAATTTTGAAAGTTTCTAAAGGCGAGGAAATATTCCCGGCAAATTTCCATTTTGGGAATATTTCATTTTGGAAACAACTAGAAATTACACATAATTTTAGTTTTTGTTTTGGACAAATCATTGATTAAAGTGTAGTAGTAGTTGAATCATTATTTATTACAAAACATAAAAGTGATGAAAGAATAAAATAAATAAAAATAATAAAAACAAACATAATTTAAAAATATTATAAAAATAAAGCAATTACAAATTTCTGTTTGAGGACCGCTGACACTCACAAGAAAACAAAAAAAATCTATTTTAAATACTTTGCTCAGTAATTACATTCGCAGTAATTTTTCGACACGATTTTTCAGTCGCAAATTACCCATTGTTAAGTACCATCATTGCAAAGCATTCTAATTAATTTATAAATTGCTTCCACCTCAACGGGATTCGAACCCGGGTCGCCCGGTCGGTAGTCTGGCGTCTGTACCACTCGACCACCAAAGACCGTTGCAACTACATTTATGTAAGTGTATTTTGTTGGTTGACAAACCAAAATGCGTTTCGAGCGTTTTTAAATAAATAAATAAATTGAACACAAATTAATATTCCGATGTATTATTTTTAATTATTCATAATTGGGTGTGGCACTCTGGATTAGGGCAGATCCAAGATGTTTATTTAGGGGAGTGTGGTTAGTGGTTACCAGCCGTCAAAATGCACCCCCGCCGATTTTAGAAGCTTGGGAAACTATTTTTTTTATTTTTTATAAATAATCATTTCGCGTCCAGTTACAAAAAAAAACACATTTTGGGAGCCCTTGAATAATTTTATAGTATATTACAATACTAGTGAAGAAACTAATAGTTTCGCTCACGCTTGTGTAATAGGTTTATTTACGAATGTTATGTAACGTTTTGTTTAATACTGTTATTGTAAATAAACGCCCCCATCTTCGTGTTAGGTTAGGTTTCATTTGGTAATGACAGATGAGTGTGCGAAACAACTTTCACCCACTCATCTGTTATATCCAAGTACGAAACAAATTTCAAAGGCAGGATTTAACAAATTATATTAGACAACATCTAACAAAATGTTTTTTTTTTTTTTTGGGTGTTAGAACAGTGAGCTATAGTAATACTGGAATGGTCATTGGTCGAAAGAAAGAGAGGCAAGGGTGTGAAATGTGTGATCAACTCACCGAATGAATTCATGTGCGTGTTATGTTGCATGAAGCCAGGTGGTGGCGGCAAGTGGGGCTGCGAGGCTCCGCCCGCCAACAGGCCGTTTACTGGGCCCCCTGCACTGCCTGCTACGCTCCCGTTGCCCGTGGCTGCGCCCCCTGATGAGGGCCCTAGGAGACCTGACACGCAACAAATGTATTATTATCAAATATAATTTTAAACACTTATAGGGTGAGTTTTTTAAAACAATTACTCACTAATAATTTTAGAGAAAAAATAAATATACAGGTTTATATAGCAAAAAGGGGGACATAATTCTACGGCTGGTTAAATGGCAGACGCGAGTACAGTCCCTGGAACAAGCAAAAACCGCAAAACTTGGAAATTTCTAGCCTCAAAGAAAATGTGAGTAATTAATTTCTCCTGACTGTACCCCTGGACCAATCACACTGAAACTTTAAATATTTCTTTCTCAAACCTTCCTTTATCGATATCCTGTTTGAAAACACCTACATATCATAATTTAAGCCGCTTTAAGCTCATGATAAAAAATGCGTTTTCCCCTAGATTTCAAGTATCAAATAAAAAATTTCTCCTGAGTGTACCCCTGGACCAATCAGTCTGAAACTTTAAATATTTCTTTTTCAAACCTTCCTTTATCGATATCCAGCTTGAAACCACCTACATATCATAATTTAAGGCGCTTTAAGCTCATCATAAAAAATGCGTTTTCCCCTAGATTTCAAGTTTCCAAAAAATTTTTTCTTGACTGTACCTTTGGACCAATCACTCTAAAACTTTTGATATTTCTTTTTCAAACCTTCCTTTATCGATATCTAGTTTGAAATCAATTACACATCATAATTTATGCCGGTTTAAGCTCATGATAAAAAATGCGTTTTCCTCTAGATTTCAATTATCAAATAAAAAAATTCTCCTGACTGTACCTCTGAACCAAACACTCTCAAACTTTAAATATTTCTTTTTCAAACCTTCCTTTATCGATATCATCTTGAAATCAATTGTACATCATAATTTAAGTCGGTTTAAGCTCATGATAAAAAATGCATTTTCCCCAATATTTCAGTAAGTGGTTGTTTTAAAAAACTCAGCCTGTATATTTCTTGTGATGTATAAATAAATCTTACCATTGTTCTGTATCTGCTGCACGCCTTGTTCGGATTCGATGAGTTCGGCGAGTGCTTTTTGTGTCTCGTGGAAGGGATCGAACCCCAGGTCATCGTCCACGCTTGCTCGGTCGCCCCCGCGAAGCTGCTGCTGTAGATTTCTTTGTTGTAATGCTTGATTCTACAACACAACATTTACACTAATCACTACAAGAAATGTACCTAGTTTGAAATAAAATGAAAAATTGCAGAAACAAGAAATTAATTATCTACATATTATCACCTAGGGGAACTAATTTGACAGCTGGTAACTGCAGTACACAATAAAACCAGATCGAACCTAACCTAACCCATATTGACATTTCAAAATCGTTTCTTGCAAATGATAAGTTAATAAATAAAAAACCAAATTTCTAACCTATATTATGAAATAGCTACCATTGGGGACTTTATTTGACGTCTGGTAACTGCACTACAATTTCAGAAACGATTCACGCAGAAAAATAACTAAAATAAATTTTCTAACCTAAAAACAACACATTTTGACGGATAGTAACCACCGTTCCCCTCAAAACAATCAAACCTAATTTAGTATATTTTACCACAAGATACCCAATTTTTCGGGGACACATTTTCACGGCTGGTAGAAGCAATTCATATGGGAAAAATAAATAAATTAAAATGTTAATCTAAAATACTTAAATACACTTGGGGGCCTATTTTGACGGGTGGTTACCGCACTACGATCTACATTGCAGAAACATTTCGCTCAAAAAATAACTAATAAATAAAAATAAATCAACAGTGTACCCCTGGACTAATCACTTTAAAATATTAAATATTTCTTTTTCAAACTTTCCTTTATCGATATGCCACTTGAAATCAATTGCACATCAATGTTTAAGCAGGTTTAAGCTCATGATAAAAAAATGCGTTTTCCCCTATATTTCAAGTTCCCAAAAAACATTTCTCCTGACTGTACCTCTGGACAAATTACTATGAAACTTTAAATATTTCTTTTTCAAACCTTCCTTTATTGATATCCAACTTGAAATCAATTGCACATCATAATTTAAGCGGGTTTAAGCTTATGATAAAAAAATGCGTTTTTCTCTAAATTTCAAGTTTCCAAAAAAAATTTTCTCCTAACTCTTTAAATATTTCTTTTTCAAACCTTCCTTTATCGATATACTGCTTGAAATCAATTGCACATCAATATTTAAGCAGGTTTAAGCTCATGATAAAAAAATGAATTTTCCACTAGATTTTAAGTTTCCAAAAAAAATTCTCCTGACTGTACCCCTGGACAAATCACTATGAAACTTAAAATATTTCTTTTTCAAACCTTCCTTTATTGATATCCAACTTGAAATCAATTGCACATCAATATTTAAGCAGGTTTAAGCTCATGATAAAAAAATGAATTTTCCACTAGATTTTAAGTTTAAAAAAAAAATTCTCCTGACTGTACCCCTGGACAAATCACTATGAAACTTTAAATATTTCTTTTTCAAACCTTCCTTTATTGATATCCAACTTGAAATCAATTGCACATCAATATTTAAGCAGGTTTAAGCTCATGATAAAAAAATGAATTTTCCACTAGATTTTAAGTTTCCAAAAAAAATTCTCCTGACTGTACCTCTGGACAAATTACTATGAAACTTAAAATATTTCTTTTTCAAACCTTCCTTTATTGATATCCAACTTGAAATCAATTGCACATCATAATTTAAGCAGGTTTAAGCTCATGATAAAAAAATGAATTTTCCACTACATTTTAAGTTTCCAAAAAAAATTCTCCTGACTGTACCTCTGGACAAATTACTATGAAACTTTAAATATTTCTTTTTCAAACCTTCCTTTATTGATATCCAACTTGAAATCAATTGCACATCATAATTTAAGCAGGTTTAAGCTCATGATAAAAAAATGCGTTTTTCTCTAAATTTCAAGTTTCCAAAAAAAATTTTCTCCTGACTCTTTAAATATTTCTTTTTCAAACCTTCCTTTATCGATATACTGCTTGAAATCAATTGCACATCAATATTTAAGCAGGTTTAAGCTCATGATAAAAAAATGAATTTTCCACTAGATTTTAAGTTTCCAAAAAAAATTCTCCTAACTGTACCCCTGGACAAATCACTATGAAACTTTAAATATTTCTTTTTCAAACCTTCCTTCATCGATATAAAATATAAAAATAAAACTTAATTCAGTTATTTTCGGGGCTGGTGGGCAAACGTTAAATAGAAACAAATGAACACTCCTCACCTGAAATACTGAATTCTGTGTGAAACCAGAGTTTCCAAAACTCTGTCCATTCTGGCTGAGATAATGCTCCCCACCATTCGCTAAGAACTGTGCGCCACTGTGATGCATAGGCGTACCATGATTATGTAGATACTGCTGGTTGTTGTGTTGTTGCTGTTGTTGTTGTTGCTGCTGTTGGCTATGAAACACATTTTGTTTGAGATTGTACAACGCTTGGTCTTCCAACCTTTGTTGATAATTCAATAACAACATGTTGTTATGTTGTTGATTCTCGTTTAAATTTAATTGGTTCCCTAAAAAGTTTGGTCTATCTGCAACAAAACCGTTCGTTTGGTGGTTGAAACCGTTCTTGTTGTTAAACTCCGCGAAGAACTTGGACATTTGTTGATCTAAACCATTGATTAAACCATTTTCCGGTTTGTTGTTTAGGTTGGCATACGGGTTTAACCGTTCGTTAAAATGTGAATTCCTGCCAGCTAAGACATCCAGGATGGTTTCCCGGTTGTTTTTGATTATTTGGTAGTTTTCCAGGTGGTTCGCGAAACCATTTTCTGACCTAAGTGGTTGGAAACCATTTTCTGTGATGATTTGTCTAGTTGTAGTGTTGGGAATTGGTTCAGGTTTGTGGTGTGTGGAAAAGCCAAAGGCGGCTTGCCAGTCTTCGCTGGAGGTTATATCAGGGAGGTTATCATTTAAAATGTTAGAATGGGGCGTCGCCCCGCTAGAGGAGTCATTGGAGAAACTTGTGGAGTCTTCCGGAAGAATTTTCTGGAACGAATTGTGTGAAAAAAAGCTTGAATTATCGTCTATGAGTTGCATTTTTGATAGGTTTTCTAGACACTCTGTTGTTGATGTTGTTGGTTCTACAACGTGGGGCTCTTTCTGTTTGGATGTCTCTAGAGGTGAACTAGGTGCTGGGGTAATTATTGGTTGTGTGGTTGGCACCTCTGGAGGCGTGGGGGGTGATTGGCTTGTGTTGTTGGGAGGGGATTGTGTCGTAACCTGTACTTGATGTTGTTGTGGGTGCTGTTGATGGGAACAGGAGTTTTGCTCACAGTTTTTACTAGAATTTGTTTTTTCTTTTTCACTCTTCTGTTTAGAATTTTCTATGTTGTTGTTGGTGCTATTTGTGTTGTTGTTGTTGTTTTTATTTTTTTGGTTATTTTTCTTTTGACTTTTTTCTGATTTACTGTCCGATTTTTGTTGTTTTTCTGAAACAGAACACACTTATTACCATTTAGATCAGTATGACACTTTAAAAAGCAGTTGAGGCCAGCTTAAGACCTCTAGTATCTAGTTTGAAGTTTTTAAATGGCTAGAGACAAAGCGTAAATTATCCACCCTAAAATCATGTTTCAAGACTAGCAATTTCTTCCCCAAAACTAGGTGTATGATTTCATTCTATAAATTGAGTCTAACATCTAGTTTGAAGTGTATAAAGACTGTCAAGTCTTCAGCCAGGATTCCTCCCCCAGAAATAGCAAAATCATTTAAAAATCATATTTGAAGACAGTTGGTAAAATTAAAATCACAAAATATGTCAAAATATTCCGTGAAATGTGAGTCCGGTTTTCAGTGGTTCATCCGGTAACTCTGCGGACTTAACACGAACAGAAAAATATGTTGAAAGACAATTGATCCTCCCGACATAATTCATCCACTCTAAAATTTTGTTTAAAGACAGTCGCTTCCTCTGAGGCTAGCTTAAGACATCCAGCATCTAGTTTGAAGTGTTTAAAGACAGCCAAGACTTCAGCAAGACTTCTTTCCTCAGAATTAAGGACAAGACATCATTTATTCACTCTAAAATGATGTTTAAAGACAGTCACTTCATGTGAGGCTAGCTTAAGTTGCCTAACATTTTTTTAAGTGTTTAAAAGCAACCAAGTCTTCAGCAAAACTTCCTTTTCCAGAATTAGAGGTAGGACAACATTTAACCACTTTGAAATTATGTTTGTTGATAGTCGTTTCTTCTGAGATTAATTTAAGAGTTCCAGTATTTAGTTTGAAGTGTTTAAACTGTTTAAAATCAGCCAAGTCTTCCGTAAGACCTACTCTTTCAGAATTAAAGGTAAAATCATGTTTGAAGACAGTTGAGGTTAGCTTAAGACCTCCAGCATCTAGTTTGAAATGTTTAAAGACAGACAAGTCTTCCTCTCACTGAACTAGTGGTAGAACACCATTTATCCATTTAAAAATATTGTTTAAAGTCAGTTGAAGCTTGCTTAAGGCATTCATCTAGTTCAAAATGTCTAAAAACCATTCGGGAACTCTGCGGACTTAACACAAATAAAAAATCATGTTCGAAGACAGTTCTCTCCTCCCGACATAATTTATCCACTCTAAAATCATTTTTAAAGACAGTCGCTGGCTCAAGAAATCCAACAACTTAATTTGACATGTTTAAAGACAGTTAAGACATCCTCCGCCAGAACTGGAGCTAGTACGTCATTTAACCACTTTGAAACAATTTTTGTAGACAGTCGCTTCCTCTGAGACTAATTTAAGATCTCCAGAATCTAGTTTGAAATGTTTAAACTGTTTGAAAGACAGCCAAGTCTTACTCTTTCAGAATTAGAGGTAGGACATTATTTATTTACCCTAAATCATGTTTGAAGACAGTCGCTTCCTCTGAGGCTATTTTAAGACCGGCTGTATTTAGTTTAAAGAGTTTGAAGTGTTTAAAGACAGTCAAATCTTCAGCAAGGCCTCCTCCCCCCAAAACAAAGCTTTTTTTATTCACTCTAAAATCGTGTTGAAAGACAGTCGTTTCCTCCAAGACTAATTTAGGATCTCCAGCATCTAGTTTGAAGTGTTTAAAGACAGTCAAATCTTTAGTAAGACTTCCTCTCAGAACTAAGGGTAGAACATTATTTATCCGCCCTAAAATCATCTTTAAAGACAGTCGCTTCCTCTGAGGCTAGCTTAAGACCTACGGAATCTAATTTGAATGATTAAAGTCAAGACAAGACTTCCTCGTCCAGAACTAGTGTTAGGATGTCATGTATGCATCCAGGAATCATGTTTGAAGACAGTCGCTACCTCCGAGACTAATTTAAGACTTCCTGCATTCAGTTTGAAGAGTTTAAAGACAGCAAGGCTTCTACAAGATTTGCTTTCTCAGAATGAAGGATAGGACATCAAGTATTCGTCCTAAAATCATGTTTGAAGACAGTCGCTTCCTCTGAGGCTAGCTTAATACCTCCAGCATCTAGTTTAAAGTGTTTAAAGACAGCCAAGTCTTCAACAAGACTTCCTGTCTCAGAACGAAGAATAGGACATCATACATTCACCACAAAATCATGTTTGTAGACAGTCGCTACCTCCGAGACTAATTTAAGACTTTCTGCATTTAGTTTGAAGAGTTTAAAGACAGCCAAGTCTTCTACAAGACTTCCTTTCTCAGAATGAAGGATAGGACATCAAGTATTCGTCCTAAAATCATGTTGAAAGACAGTCGCTTCCTCTGAGGATAGTTTAAGATCTACAGCATCTAGTTTGAAGTGTTGAAACTGTTTAAAAGACAGCTAAGTTTTCAGCAAAGCTTCCTCTCTCAATACGAAGGATAGGATCCACCATAAAATAATGTTTAGAGACAGTCGCTTCCTCTGAGGCTAGCTTAAGACCTCTAGCATCTAGTTTAAAGTGTTTAAAGACAGCCAAGTCTTCAACAAGACTTCCTGTCTCAGAACGAAGAATAGGACATCATACATCCACCACAAAATCATGTTTGTAGACAGTCGCTACCTCCGAGACTAATTTAAGACTTTCTGCATTTAGTTTGAAGAGTTTAAAGACAGTCAAGTCTTCTACAAGACTTCCTTTCTCAGAATGAAGGATAGGACATCAAGTATTCGTCCTAAAATCATGTTGAAAGACAGTCGCTTCCTCTGAGGATAGTTTAAGATCTACAGCATCTAGTTTGAAGTGTTGAAACTGTTTAAAAGACAGCTAAGTTTTCAGCAAAGCTTCCTCTCTCAATACGAAGGATAGGATCCACCATAAAATAATGTTTAGAGACAGTCGCTTCCTCTGAGGCTAGCTTAAGACCTCTAGCATCTAGTTTAAAGTGTTTAAAGACAGCCAAGTCTTCAACAAGACTTCCTGTCTCAGAACGAAGAATAGGACATCATACATCCACCACAAAATCATGTTTGAAGACAGTCGTTTTCGTCGAGACTAATTTAAGACCTCCAGCATCTAGTTTGGAGTGTTGAAACTGTTTAAAAGACAGCCAAGTCTTCAGCAAGGTTTCCATTCTCAATACGAAGAATAGGACATCATGTATTCATCTTAAAATCATGTTTGAAGACAGTCGCTTCCTCTGAGGCTAGTTTAAGACCTCCAGCATCTAGTTTGAAGTGTTTAAAGACAGGACAAGGATAGGACATCATTTTTCCAGCCTAAAACATTTTTAAAGACATCCATGTCCCAGAACTAGATGAAAATACCTTAAATCATCCATCATATACTTTTCATTCCATTTCAATTATACTCTGTGTTATTTACTAACATAAAACACCCCGAGTCATTTCCAACGCACCTGTTTTATTCCCAAACCCGCTATTCGTGTCCCCGTGTAACGTTGGCCAATTCGCATCCTTCCCTTTGTGCCCTTTATCCTTATCCTTGTTGTCCGCTGGTTTGTCGGCCGCTCGGTCTGCCGCGGGGCCCCCCGCTGTGTTCTGACTCTGCTGCTGCTGTTGCTGGAGCTGCTGCGACTGCTGTTGTTGCTGCTGGGCCTGGGCGAGGGCCTGCTGCTGTTGTGTTCGCGTTTGTAATGAATCGTGAAGCTTCTTCTCGTACTCTTGGTGCTTGCCCACGTGCATTTGTTCTTTTGTGAAGGAGGCCTCCGGGTCGCCTGCAACGAACATGTCAGCGTGTATTTCTATCGTAATGGTGAAGAAATATGAACTCACCGAAGTCGTGGAGATACATGCAGTCGGCTTTCGGACACGGCTGGTTCTTCATGAAATGGCTGCAGTACTTCGTAGTGCCTAGGCTCGATTTGATGAGCCGTCCGTCCAGCATGATGTTGTTGACGGACTGGATGGCGCGTAATGCGTCGTCGCTTTTCACGTACGTCACGTACGCGGAGGCACTGGGGCCCTGCGACCCCGCGTAACTCGTTGATTGATTTATTACTACCTGGAACACAATAAGACTAATTTTTAAAATAATTTCAAAGCGAATCACTATCAAGAAACGTTCATTTCTTCAAAAAATTTACATGTTAAAAATACATTTTCATGCGTTGTTTTGTTGTTTCAAAAAGCACAGATTAGCAGAGATTTAAACGAAAATGTCAAAATGTAACCACTTCCGGTTATTGGATTATCACCAAAAACTGATCAGCTCTTCCAAAGGGGATACAATTGATATATACAAAATATCAACAATTTCAGTTTAGTAGTTTTTGAGAAACTGTAACTTCAGACAGACTGACAAATAAACTGACATACAGACTAAGACAGACTGACTGACAGACAGATGAACACTGAGACAAACTGAAAGACAGACGGACAGGCTGAGAAACACGACAGACACACTGAAACAAACTGAAAGAACGGACAGACACACTGACGGATAGACTGACAGGCAGACTGACAGACAGACTTACAGACACTCACACAAACTGAATGACAGACTGAGAGACACACTGAGAAAGAAAGACAGACGGACAGACTGAGATAGACTGACAGACAGACTGAGACAAACTGAAAGACAGACAGACAGACACTCACACAAACTGAAAGACAGACAGACAGACTGAGAGAGACACTGACAAATTGAGATAGACTGGCAGACAGACAGACAGATACTCACACAAACTGAAAGACAGACGGACTGAGAAACACACTGACAGACAAACAGACACAATGACAGACAGACTGAGATCGACTGACACAGATAGAAAGACAGACGGACAGACTGAGATAGACTGACAGACAGACTGAGACAAACTGAAAGACAGACAGACAGACTGAGAGAGACACTGACAAATTGAGATAGACTAGCAGACAGACTGACAGATACTCACACAATCTGAAAGACAGACGGACTGAGAAACACACTGACAGACAGACTGAGACAAACAGACAGATTGAGAGACACACTGACAAATAGGCTGAGACAAACTGAAAGAACGGACAGACACACTGACGGATAGACTGACAGGCAGACTGACAGACAGACTTACAGACACTCACACAAATTGAAAGACAGACTGAGAGACACACTGACAGACAGAAAGAGGTAGACTGAAGAGTGACTGACAAACAGAAAGACAGATGAGCAGACTGAGAAACACACTGAAAGACAGACTGAGACAAACAGACAGACTGAGAGACACACTAACAGACAGACAGTTAAATTGTTTGATTCGGTGTGGCTGAATCGAGTGAGAACAGCCAGAACCCTCACCTTGTGAATTTTGCCAAACTTGCCGAAATACTCATGCCGTTTGAGCACATCGGCATCTGCTAACCGCACGGGGAGGCCCACCACGAATACCAGGTTCTTCTGCACCACCCTGACGGCGGCAAGGTGTTTCCTGGACTCGGACAGCTTCGCCTTGCGCTGCTGGTCCCGCGCGCGTTTCTCCGCCTTCAGCTGCGCCACCTGCTCCTTGGACAGCGGCGTGAAGTCCGCCGGGTTCTCGGAGTAGGCCTTGCGGCACGCGGGGCACAGCCCGTTCTCGTCCGTTCGGATACGGTGCCAACAGAACCGGCATATCTGCGGATGGAAACACTACGTCATTGCACATTCGACGGAGGTAGCTTTGTTCAAGACTACGTTTTCATACTGTTCAGAATATTCATTTCTCAGACTGTACCGTCAATGCCTTCTAATATTCTAATACAATTGAGTTGTTGTTAATTGTTAAATAATAATTGTCGATTGTTTATACAGAGTTTTTCCTTTAAAACAACCAGCTAATGACTTTAGAGAAAAACATTATTACACAAAAAATGACCAGGAACAATAGAAATAACAAACAGAAAATTAATCCAATGGTTCTCAAACGATACAATAATAGTATATTGTGTCATTAGGAGTAAATGTGATACTTTGGGTGCTGAGCATGTAAGTTTGAACGACGAGCGAAGCGAGCCGAACAATTACTTGCGAAGCACCCAAAGACACATTTACTCCGAATAACACATGCTATTTTTTCTTCAAACATAGAAAATAAAATTATAAATATTATAAAATGCTCAAAACTTCAAAAAATATTCTGCCTTATCTAGCATTTCAAGTTGCCGTAGAATATGCTATTTTGTTATTTTTGTTTATTTGTTTAATTTTTAACTGTCAAATTATTGAATTACAACCTAACTATTTTTCATAATATTTTACTTTGTCTGCCGCCGGCGTAAATGTGTTGCCAAGGATACACTTTTACGCCGGCGACGACAATATTGAACTTCTGCTTGTTGAATACAAATATATAACAACGTACTTTTATGACGTTTGAAGAAAAAATTATATATTTTTAAATAGTAACCTATATAAATGTTTAGTCCATTAGATAAAGAATTTTTTTCTGATTTCAACGATATAAATATGATATGAGGTTGTATAACAATTATTTTGAGAAAAATGGTAATATAAATCCGAAATAATTTTACAATATTGCAATAAACGACGATTTTGAGCAACGCAGTGTTGGCAACCGTTAAATAATTATTGTACAATTAGGATAATTTTGGCAGATATACTAACGTACTATAGTAAATTTGGACGTAACATGAAACAAAATATGCAAGAAGAATTAACTAATTAATTCCGATGACGAAATTGAGGACAAAACACATAATTTTGAGTGTTATTTACGATAACTTCACTGTTCGAGGTTGGCAACACTGACTGTCAGTTTCAATTGACAACTGACAGATGTATAAACTTAACCTATATTGTTATTTTTTTACAGTTGTTTCGAATTTTAGATTTCAAATAAAACTGAATATGTACCTCGGCACTGAAGTTCCTTTTTATCACTCACATGGTTTAATAAATTCCATATTCGTGATAAAAAATGGAACTTCAGTGCCGCGATACATAAATAACTATTTAAAAAAAATCTATTTTTTCGCCATTTTTTTACTTTGTCAAAAACATCAACACTTATAAAATTTGCATAAATCATTTCTATGGGATCTTAAGTAAATCTCAGAATATTTCACACCAATCTTTCCAGTCTTTGCAGAATGGAAGACGATCAAAAAGCTTTGAGTAATATTGACAAAGTTTCTCTTTCCATTCTAAAACTATTTGAATACAACTCAAACTTAAGACCTTCAGCATCTAGTTTGAAGTGTTAAAAGACAGCCAAATCTACAGCAAGGCTTCATCCCCAAGAAATAGGGGTAGAACATCATTTATCCACCTTTAAATTATATTCAAACATAGTTTAAATCATTTTCAAACACCTATTTTATGCAAATATTTTCCCATCGTCATGTCTAATTGCGTCACTGAATTAATTTTTAATGAATAAACCACTTTGTTTTAGCAATAATACAGAATATTTACAAAACAAACTATTAATAATCACAAATATACATAAGAAAACCAAAATATCAGATTCATTTCTCAAATTCAACAAAACGTCAAAATAATTTTTTAACCTTACCTTATATTTATTTTTCTGTAAGTTCACTAACCTGATAACCACATGTGCAAGGATAAAAATTAAGATCATCAACTTCTAAAGGTTCCATACATAACGGACACTCCACCTAAAATTAAAAATTACTCACTTTATTCACCGAAAATAAACTTAACCTAAATTCAAATCACTTGAAAACAGTTTAAATTGTAATAATAAATTGTAAAACAGTCACAAAATTGGAAAACACAAGTTTAAGGTTAGAAATATCGCGAGAAAACTAACAAATTATGGATTTTTACCTGTTCTTCGCCGCTTTGGTTCAAAACAGACATCTTGACAACTTAAATGAGCATAAACTCACTACCAATGCAAACGTTTTGACCTGAAACACAAAGAAATTGTCTAGAGTACAGATTAAAGATTAATTAATAAACTGCACAATGAATGAAATAGATAACATTAATGATAAAATTACCAATTTGTAACAAAAATAAGTTCATTACCAAATCATACGAAATGTTTATCAATTTTTGTTTCTTCTGTCACAAATGTTTCGATTTCGAACAACTGAAGGTTGAAGCTGTCAAATATATTAATTATTCGCCTTTCTAAAGAAAGTTTTTGCAATTTTTTTCGTGTTTAAACTCATCAAAAATATTGATTATGCAGACAGGAATTTTGAAATTTTAAAAAGGAATATTTCACACTATCATTTTGTTAAATAACTTTATAAAAAATGTGTAAATAAGTACCAAACACAAATAATTATAAAAGCAAGTAATTTTATAAGCAAAATTTCTAGAACAATCATAAAAATTTGTAAATTCTTTAAATTTAGATAGAATTTTTGACATTTTAACAGTCAATATTTCAAGAGAAACAACTGATTTCCTTGACGTCCTCGAAATTTTTGAACATCCTGTTCAATTATTTGACAATCAAAATTTTCCAATTTAAAATTGCATTTATTGTAAAAATTCAACTGCACGACAATTAAACCTACTGTTTACAAAATTTCAACTTGGTCGAGTGAACGTAAAATGTCAAAGGAAAAATGACCATCTGTCAAAATCTTGCCATGTCGACCAATTTTCAATGGAAAGAATCCATTTTTCACGTCTTTCGACACGATTAAATCACTAAATTTGCTACTTTAAATAATCCACATGACTTCTGGACACACTGCTATGCCTGATTAATTTTGGCTAGTGCCAAATATACGAAAAATATTACGTTTTTAGACAATACCTATTGTCGAAGGTTTATGCAATACTCCGCGAAATATACTGCCACTATTATTACAAACCTGATATTGTGAATATTATATTAATTTCTGTTAGCTCTCACCGTTTATTCAAGATATTAAAGCACTTTATTGTTGAACCAGAACACAAGAGAAATGTCAGAAAATTAATTATTTACTGATTTACTTACTGATGTTTCTCTGATAGAAGATTTTAATATGGCGACCGTAGTTCAATTAATGCGCAAGGCTATTGCGCATGCGTACAACACCTACGAACTGTTCCGTCAAACATACCAGAGTTTTACACTGCCGCGAATTTAGCAACATCTTGGAAATGTCAAAATTTTTATCGTGAAAACAAAGCAAATAATATTCATTTACATTTAAACTGATTTATCAATAATTCATATTAATTTCCAATGCAATTCTGGCATATTTTAGTTATTATAACAAGGTAAACAATTTTTTAAATTATAAAGAACTTCACAGCAGTCAAAATTTTCTTATATGATATGTCGACGATTTGTAACGTCAACTTTTACCAGGAAATGGGCCGTATTAAGGGGTATAAATGTCATATTCAAGTTGGAAATTCCAATAAGTTATCAAAATACATAAAATTTTTAGTGGTCAATTAATTACTTCCTTATATGTCCATGTTTAGATTGTTTGAACTGTATTTGAAAACATATTGTTTGTTTACAATTATGTGATTTAGTAAATGTATAATTTAGATTTCCTCAAAATTGAAAGCAGATAGAAGAAAATTGCAAATATTTTCGACATCTTTCATTTGAAATTTTTGTGTATTGCTGATTTTATGTTGGAAATAAATAATGAAACTTATGAAACATATGATTACAAATCCATCCATTCATCCACATAGACGTCCTTGAAGATTCGGGAGACCTCAAAGTATGTATACTTCCTTACAAAACTGAAGTAAAAATATTTTAAACAAAAATTAAAGAATATAATTTATTATTAAACGCTTTTATAGCCATAATAAATAAACATGGTAAGTTATCATAAAAACAAAACATTTTTATCTAATCAAATTTTTACCTAAAAATAACTGATAAAATATTAATTACACCAAATCTTGTAACAAACAGCTGTACGAAACACGTCACAATTTAGTTAAAATATAATATGTAAATATCGCGTAATAAAACTTATAACTTTTGTTTTGTTTGACATTTGACTTGTTTTTTGTTTTTATAGTAATAAAACAGTTGCACACCGATATGTTTCAAATATTTAAAACAAGTGCGAAACGTAAACAATTCGACGCAGAAATTTATCTACAATTGAAATTGGCAGATGTGGAAATAAATAAACAGTAAAAATATTTCGTTTTAAATTATTTCAATATAATATAAATAAAATACAAAATCACAATAAAATATTGTAAACCATTTAAAATAATGGAAAATCCCCATTTTATAATCTTTTTGGTGAGTTTGGTCCACTACTAGAGCTGGAATCAGCTGAAAATAAAATAACAATTTATAGAAAATCCAATAACTTTTGTCATCGAGGAATATGAGAATTTTCGTTCACTTCAATTTATATTTTTAAGGGTTGTTTTTGTAAAATAATAAACCCAGAAATGGGTCGAAAACACGATCATATCTAAACTGTCATAATTTATGGAGGAGATAGAAATTATATGCGCTTAGTTAGTAAAATAAATACAATCAATTTAATTAATCCCTCCGTCCAAAAACAATAGTTTTACACATCTTAAAAAAGTCTAGAAACTGCTTGGTTTCAGGCCTAGGCCGGCAAAAACTTGGTACAGAGGTAGGATGTTATTTATCCACCCTAAAATCATGTTTGAAGACAGTCGCGTTTACACATCTGTACTAGCGCGCGACTTACAGGCCACTAAAGTTAGTAGAGTCCTTCAAAACGCAATATCTAGTTGTTATTGTTATTCTGGAACTGTTTGGGGATATTCTTTTGACGGATAGTGATGACATTTAGTGGATTTGTTATTTAAACTATGGGGAACAACATGCTTTACACCGCGTTTAAATATCTCTACTAGCACGCGACTTACAGGGCACTAAAGTTAGTAGAGTCCAACAAATTGCAATATCTGGTTATTATTGTTATTCTGGAACTGTTTGGGGGTATTCTGTTTGACGGATAGTGGTGACATTTAGTGGATTTGTTATTTAAACTATGGGGAACAACATGCTTTACACCGCGTTTTAATATCTTTACTAGCACGCGACTTACAGGCCACTAAATTTAGTAGAGTCGTACAAAACGCAATATCTAGTTATTATTGTTATTCAGAAACTGTTTGGGGGTATTATTTTGACGGATAGTTATGACTTTCAGTGGATTTGTTATTTAAACTATGGGGAACAACATGCTTTACACCGCGTTTAAATATCTGTACTAGCACGCGACTTACATGCCACTAAAGTTAGTAGAGTCCTACAAAACGCAATATCTGGTTATTATTGTTATTCAGGATCTGTTTGGGGGTATTTTGTTTGACGGATAGTAATGAAATTTAATGGATTTGTTATTTAAACTATGGGGAACAACATGCTTTACACCGCGTTTAAATATCTCTACTAGCACGCGACTTACAGGCCACTAAACTTAGTAGAGTCGTACAAAACGCAATATCTAGTTGTTATTGTTATTCAGAAACTGTTTGGGGGTATTATTTTGACGGATAGTTATGACTTTCAGTGGATTTGTTATTTAAACTATGGGGAACAACATGCTTTACACCGCGTTTAAATATCTGTACTAGCGCGCGACTTACATGCCACTAAAGTTAGTAAAGTCCTACAAAACGAAATATCTGGTTATTATTGTTATTCAGGAGCTGTTTGGGGGTATTTTTTTGACGGATAGTGATGACATTTAATGGATTTGTTATTTAAACTATGGGGAACAACATGCTTTACACCGCGTTTAAATATCTGTACTAGCGCGCGACTTACATGCCACTAAAGTTAGTAAAGTCCTACAAAACGAAATATCTGGTTATTATTGTTATTCAGGAGCTGTTTGGGGGTATTTTTTTGACGGATAGTGATGACATTTAATGGATTTGTTATTTAAACTATGGGGAAAAACATGCTTTACACCGCGTTTAAATATCTGTACTAGCGCGCGACTTACATGCCACTAAACTTAGTAGAGTCGTACAAAACGCAATATCTAGTTGTTATTGTTATTCAGAAACTGTTTGGGGGTATTATTTTGACGGATAGTTATGACTTTCAGTGGATTTGTTATTTAAACTATGGGGAACAACATGCTTTACACCGCGTTTAAATATCTGTACTAGCGCGCGACTTA
This sequence comes from Poecilus cupreus, assembly GCA_963942605.1. Lineage (NCBI taxonomy): Eukaryota > Metazoa > Arthropoda > Insecta > Coleoptera > Carabidae > Poecilus > Poecilus cupreus. Next base: position 3,399,771 of record OZ012713.1, read on the forward strand.
CATGCCACTAAAGTTAGTAAAGTCCTACAAAACGAAATATCTGGTTAGTATTGTTATTCAGGAGCTGTTTGGGGGTATTTTTTTGACGGATAGTGATGACATTTAATGGATTTGTTATTTAAACTATGGGGAACAACATGCTTTACACCGCGTTTAAATATCTGTACTAGCGCGCGACTTACAGGCCACTAAAGTTAGTAGAGTCCTACAAAACGCAATATCTGGTTATTATTGTTATTCAGGATCTGTTTGGGGGTATTTTGTTTGACGGATAGTAATGAAATTTAATGGATTTGTTATTTAAACTATGGGGAACAACATGCTTTACACCGCGTTTAAATATCTCTACTAGCACGCGACTTACAGGCCACTAAACTTAGCAGAGTCGTACAAAACGCAATATCTAGTTGTTATTGTTATTCAGAAACTGTTTAGGGGTATTATTTTGACGGATAGTTATGACTTTCAGTGGATTTGTTATTTAAACTATGGGGAACAACATGCTTTACACCGCGTTTAAATATCTGTAATAGCGCGCGACTTACATGCCACTGAAGTTAGTAAAGTCCTACAAAACAAAATATCTGGTTATTATTGTTATTCAGGATCTGTTTGGGGGTATTTTGTTTGACGGATAGTAATGAAATTTAATGGATTTGTTATTTAAACTATGGGGAACAACATGCTTTACACCGCGTTTAAATATCTCTACTAGCACGCGACTTACAGGCCACTAAACTTAGTATAGTCGTACAAAACGCAATATCTAGTTGTTATTGTTATTCAGAAACTGTTTGGGGGTATTCTGTTTGACGGATAGTGGTGACATTTAGTGGATTTGTTATTTAAACTATGGGGAACAACATGCTTTACACCGCGTTTAAATATCTGTACTAGCGCGCGACTTACATGCCACTAAAGTTAGTAAAGTCCTACAAAACGAAATATCTGGTTATTATTGTTATTCAGGAGCTGTTTGGGGGTATTTTTTTGACGGATAGTGATGACATTTAATGGATTTGTTATTTAAACTATGGGGAACAACATGCTTTACACCGCGTTTAAATATCTGTACTAGCACGCGACTTACAGGCCACTAAAATTAGTGAAGTCCTACAAAACACAATATCTAGTTATTATTGTTAATCAGGAGCTGTATGGAATTTGAGGCTAGCTCAAGACCTCCAGCATTTAGTTTAAAGACAGTCAAGTCTTCAACAAGACTTCCTTCCCCAGAATATATAATTTTCTGTTCCAGTTTACAACGACTTACCAAGTTTTTGTCAAAAGTTTTTTAAAGAACAGATATTTAGTTGCACATTCTATCTCCACCCAACAAAATATTGTTTTAAAAGTAGAAGTTTTCATAATATAAATAATTTTAAAGTAAATAACGAACCTATAGAAGAAGAGTCACTGGAACTCGTCTCGAAATCGTATCCGAAGACGACAGGTTTCTCCGCAGAAGTGTTACTTCCAGAACTGGCCGGTTTTTCAGACACTGCCCCGGGACCGGGTTTTTTCAAACTGCCAATAAAAAATAATATACATTTATCTTTCAGACAATTTCACTTCGACAGGAAAAATAGTTATTTGTCAAACATTTTTTCACGTTTGTAAAAACGATTTGCTCGGGCCTAAATTGCACTTTGATTACACAACGAATTAAGTTATCAGCTAGTATAACAGTGTTGCCAATAAACTAATTTAAATTAAACTTGTGAAATTGTGATTTAATCTAGAAACAAAAAAATAATAATTTAAAGTATGTAAATCAATAAAATAAGGATTTTCAATAAAACTAGGAATTCATTTAATATTTTTACTGTCTTATACAAAGTATAAGAAAGTATTGGAATCACGAAAAAAATCGTTGACGAGATTTTTGCGGAAATACATGTTTTGACGTCCACTGAATCCGTTAACACCAATTTCTCAATGATGTCTGTGTGTGTGGATGGATGGATGTCCGTGTGTGCAATATCTCATGAACGAGACAAGATATGGAAACGAAACTTGGAATTTATAAGTTTCATGAAAAAATGAAGAGCTAAGTTGATTTTGAATGAAATGGAATAAGCGGAAGAGGAAGTTTACTGGACACACAAAACAATAAATAGAATCAGCTGTGAGAAAAAGTTTCAAATGAAAGATGTTAGCAAAAATATTTGGAATATAAAATGTTATTTGCACTTTTCTTGTACATGCTTCTATTTTTGAAGAAAACTAAATTATATATTTAAGAATATATTTCTATAATCTTAGTTGAAATGGGAACAAAAACTAAAACATTTTTGATATCTATGTGTCAAACGTGTCAAATAATTGTGAAGTGTCAAAAATATGTGTCACGTGAAATATTATAAATGTAATATTTGTATTATTAGTTAGAGAGTTTTGAAGACTAGATATTAACTGATTTCTATTTTAATATAAATTCATAGTTACAATGAGAACAAAAAATTAAACAGGTTTGACATCTATATGTCAAATACTTGTCAAAATAAAGACATGCACAAGGAATAAGTCATACGTGTTTAGTTTGTTTTATTTGTATAAGAAAGTAGTGTGGTGCCCACACCAGATTTTTTTCAATATATTTTTGGTAAATAACACTCATATTGGTAACACTTCTTCACATTTTCCTCACTATTTCCTGGCATGTGAAAACATTTTAGCAACTCCAAGTTTAACAGTTCCTCAAAAATAGTTGAACAAAATTCAATTTTGAAGCATTTGAGAAAAACAGTGTCACAAAATCAACTTTGTGAACGTGAAATAGGAAAAAAAAAATCTGATGTGGCCAGCACATAACCTCCCGCCCAATACTACGGTACAAAATAGTATTTGATGGTACAGAAACATACCTTCTTATTTATTTATTTTCTATTTATATTTGAGAATTTTAATTTTCTTTCGTATATTTATTTAATTTATTGACATATATTTCACTAAGAAAACAGCTTCACAATCACAATGACATGTGTCACATTTCACAAAAAATTTAAAATTTTTAAATGTTTCCATGGTGTACTAGGAATGCAAGATTTGTGAAATGTAATTTCTTTATATTTTATTATCTCTAAATCTAATGGAAATTAATAAAATTAGTGTAATCAAAACACATGTAAAAATAAATATTCTTCAACTTTCAAAATAACATAAATAGTTGAAAAAGGAAATTTAACCGTGTTTTCACAGAAAATTGTTAAGGGCTTCAAGTAAACTGCTACTTCCGGTTGACGAATTTTATCCAAAATCTAATCAGCTCTTCATTTAAATATAAGAAGCAATAATTTACAAAATTGTATTTTTTGGTATTATAGTGTTTGAGTTATGCGAGACGAAAAAATTGCCACAGACTACACACACACACACACACACACACATACATACATACAGACATCATCGCGAAAATAGTAAAATCGTATTGTAGGGACCCTAAAACGTGCTTATTCATTGAAAACTCACTACCCAATTTTCTGACCAAAAACAATACCTCCCTTACCTAGAGGTAGGCGGGAGGTAAAAAGTGGTTAATTTTTAATAATTATATCACGAGTGCTAAGAATTTAATCAATTAAATTTGACATGTGTAGCTTATGCATAAATTTTGCTTAAAAAGTGTTTGAGTACATAATAATTTGAAAAAATCCCGAGACCGCAGCGCGAGGGGTTTTATCTTAAATTATGATGTACGATAACACTTTTTTAAAAGCAACATTTTGTAAATAAGCTACACATCAAATTTAATCGATTCAATTGTTTAGCACGCGGGGTATATGTCAAGATTATTTCATGAATTCATAGCATAAACTTCAATATTTGCAGAAGAAATTGAACTAAAACGTTGATTTTGACACATTTTCACATAAATAAATCGGTACACTCATAAACAAAAGGCACCATAAAATTATGTTGTTATAGTGTAACCATAGCAAATTGATTGTTTTTCTTTTTATTTGTCAAATAAATGTCAAAAATTTGTAAATAAAAATAGCTTGAATTGAATAATTCAGCATGTTTAAAGACATAGAATACCAGTAAAGGTACAGAGCATGTAAGTATCTTGCTTCTGCAACTAATTATCCGGCTAAATATGCCTTCAAAATGTTCAAAATTTGCATATAAAAGCTAGCTTCAATTTAATCGCGAATAAACAGCATCACTTATCTAAAATACTCAACAATGGAAAATGAGACATTTTGATTGGTCAAATTTGTAATGAATGAAATAATCAATATATTTTTTGTAAATAACACTCATATTGGTAACACTTTTACACATTTTCCTCACTATTTTGGGAGAAAAAAAGTAAGGTTTCCTGGCATGTGAAATAATTTTTCCTATTTCACGTATACAAAGTCAATTTTGTGGCACTGTTTTTCTCAAAAACAATGCTACAAAATTGAATTTTGTGCAACTGTTTTTGGGGAAATTATTATTTGTAAAATTAAGTCTGTCAAACTTGGGGCTGTCATTGCTCACGTAAAATTATTGAATCGGAGCCCCTGCGTCGGGGTTGCGGCCTGGGACCCGATAGGCCCCGGGGGCAAAGCCCCTTGGTGACCAGTAGTATATTAAACATGGCGTACAATTTTATTTTATTTTTATTGAATTTATGAACGTGAAATAGGAAAAGTAGTATGAACAACTAGTGTTACAATACCTAATTGTAATACTCGTATTTTGCGTAACTCGCCTGCGGCTCGTTTACGCAAACTATACTCGTATCACAAAAAAGGTCATTGTAACACTAGTTGTTCAATATACTATTAGCAACTCCAAGTTTAACAGTGAAATAAATTCCTCAAAACCAGTTGTACAAAATTCATTTTGAAGCATTTGAGAAAAACAGTGTCACAATAGTATATTGAACAACTAGTGTTACAATGACCTTTTTTGTAATACGAGTATAGTTTGCGTAAACGAGCCGCAGGCGAGTTACGCAAAATACGAGTATTACAATTAGGTATTGTAACACTAGTTGTTCATACTACTTTTCCTATTTCACGTTCATAAATTCAATAAAAATAAAATAAAATTGTACGGCGTGTTTAATATACCACTGGTCACCAAGGGGCTTTGCCCGCGGGGCCTATCGGGTCCCAGGCCGCAACCCCGACGCAGGGGCTCCGATTCAATAATTTTACGTGAGCAATGACAGTCCCAAGTTTGACAGACTGTCAATTTTACAAATAATAAATTCCCCAAAAACAGTTGCACAAAATTCAATTTTGTAGCATTGTTTTTAAGAAAAACAGTGTCACAAAATTGACTTTGTGTACGTGAAATAGGAAAAATCAACTTTGTGAACGTGAAATAGGAAAAAAATATGGTTAATTTACCTAACAGGAGCACTTCGAACCCTGCTGACGCTAACGTTCCCGACTGTCAGCAAACCATGACTACATTTCCCTCGCTTGCATTTGGGGCACTTGGGCTTGGGCGGGGGCTCTGAGGGACGAGGAGATGGTGTCGGCGGGTGCTCCTTCTTGGCGAAGCAAACTCCGCCGCTTTTCCTCGTCGGTTTTTCCTTTTCCTTTGACTTTTTTTCCTTGACTTTCTCGGCGGGTTTAGCAGCGGGTTTTGGCGAATGTTTTGGTTTAATTGATTCGCGAGAAACTTGGCGTATGCTGAAATAAATATGACATAAATTGAGGTTAGGTTTATTATAATTTCAGCCTGAATCAGTTTGTTGTTCGTACTTACTCTTTACTGCCCTTCTTCTCCGCCGGACATTCCGGTTTGAAGATCTCGGGCTTGCTGGTCTTGGTGCTGCTTCTTCGCCGCATGGAGGCGCCTGTCATGTGTTTGTCGTTTTCCTGGTGCTTGCGGCGCATACGACAGCAGCAGTAGATGATGCCCGTGATGATCCAGATCAGGATCACCACCGCTACTGCGCTGAACATGATGGTCGTTGATTTGTCCTCCTAAGAATGAAGAAAAGAAATGTAGATTAAACACGGTTGCAAAATAAACAGGAATAATTGATAATTTTAGTGGCCTGTAAGTCGCGTGCTAGTAGAGATATTTAATCGCGGTATAAAGCATGTTGTTCCCCATAGTTTAAATAACAAATCCACTAAATGTCACCACTATCCGTCAAAAGAATATCCCCAAACAGTTCCTGATTAACAATAACAACCAGATATTGCATTTTGTACGACTCTACTAACTTTAGTGGCCTGTAAATCGCGCACTAGTAAAGATATTTAAACGCGGTGTGAACCATGTTATTCCCTATAGTTTAAATAACAAATCAGCTAAATGTCATAACTATCCGTCAAATAGAATACCCCCAAACAGTTCCTGATTAACAATAAGAACCAGAAATATCGTTTTGTAGGTCTCTACTAACTTTAGTGGCCTGTAAGTCGCGCACTAGTAAAGATATTTAAACGCGGTGTGAACCATGTTATTCCCTATAGTTTAAATAACAAATCAGCTAAATGTAATCACTATCCGTCAAAAGAATACCCCCAAACAGTTCCTGATTAACAATAAGAACCAGAAATATCGTTTTGTAGGTCTCTACTAACTTTAGTAGCCTGTAAGTCGTGCGCTAGTAAAAATATTTAAACGCGGTGTGAACCATGTTATTCCCTATAGTTTAAATAACAAATCAGCTAAATGTAATCACTATCCGTCAAATAGAATACCCCCAAACAGTTCCTGATTAACAATAAGAACCAGAAATATCGTTTTGTAGGTTTCTACTAACTTTAGTAGCCTGTAAGTCGTGCGCTAGTAAAAATATTTAAACGCGGTGTAAACCATGTTATTCCCTATAGTTTAAATAACAAATCCACTAAATTTCATCACTATCCGTCAAAAGAATATCCCCTAACAGCTCCTGAATAACAATAATAACCAGACATTGTATTTTGTAGGAATCTAATAACTTTAGTGGCCTGTAAGTCGCGCGCTAGTAAAGATATTTAAACGCGGTGTAAAGCATGTTGTTCCCCATAGTTTCAATAACAAATCCACTAAATTTCGTCACTATCCGTCAGATAAAATAACCCCAAACAGCTCTTGAATAACAAATGATGATACCTCATTATAATACTCGCTTTCTTCGCTGCTGCTCGCGGTTTCACCAGCTGCTGCTTCACTGGAGAGTCCTGCTATTGCTATTGGGGATGAGGTTGCTCCTATTCCTGCAGGAGCCGCCGGTTCTGGAATGAGAGAACAAAATTAGTCATCATAAAATAGCCAATATTATTCAACATCTTCTTGAACATAGAAATCTGTTGTGCGCAGCACAGTACCTCCCGCCATAGATTTCTTATCAAACAATCCAAGAACACGGACCACCACTATCAACAAACGCTCATCCCTTCAACAATTATGTCACATGTCAAAAAATTACATTTTTCAACCGTTGTTTTGATTTTATCAAAAGCACAGGTTAGCAGATTGAAACGAATATATCAAAATATAATTTTTGTTTAACGTGTTGTAATTCGTAAATGGAGACAGTAAGAGAAACATGTTTCAAACAATAATTGTAGATAATAATATTTAAAACATTCATAACAAAAATTGTCATTAAACCATAATTTACTGAGATATTTCAAAATAACTTGATAGGGCTTCAAGTAAACTACCACTTCCGGTTATTGGATTATCACCAAAAACTAATCAGCTCTTCCAAAGGGGATACAATTGATTTATACAAAATATCAACATTTTCGGTTTAGTAGTTTTTGAGAAACCATAACTCCCGACTGACAGACTGAAAGACAGACAGATACAAACAGACAGACAGACATACAAATAGAGAGACAGGCAGACATACAAATAGACAGACAGAGAGATAGACAGACAGAGAGATAGACTGACAGACGCATACTGACATATAAACTTACAGACAGACATACAAACAGACAGACAGACAGAGAGATAGACTGACAGATACAGATTTACATACACAGACAGATAGATAAATTAACAGACAGATAGATAGATAGACAAATAGACAAACATACAGACAGACAGACAGATAGATAAATTACCAGACAGACAGATAGATAGACAAATAGACAAACATACAGACAGACAGACAGAGAGATAGACTGACAGACGCATACTGACATATAAACTTACAGACAGACATACAAATAGACAGACAGACAGAGAGATAGACTGACAGATACAGATTTACATACACAGACAGATAGATAAATTAACAGACAGATAGATAGATAGACAAATAGACAAACATACAGACAGACAAACAGAGAGATAGACTGACAGACACAGACTGTCATATAAACTTACAGACAGACATACAAATAGACAGACAGACAGAGAGATACTGACAGATACAGACTTACATACACAGACAGATAGATAAATTAACAGACAGACAGATAGATAGACAAATAGACAAACAAACAGACAGACAGACAGACAGAGAGATAGACTGACAGACGCATACTGACATATAAACTTACAGACAGACATTCAAATAGACAGACAGAGAGATAGACTGACAGATACAGACTTACATACAGAGACAGATAGATAAATTAACAGACAGACAGATAGATAGACAAACATACAGACAGACAGACAGAGAGATAGACTGACAGATACAGACTTACATACACAGAAAAACAAATAAACTCACAAACAGATAAGCAGACAGATAGACAGACAGACATACAGACAGACAAACAGACACATACACACACACACCGACATAATCGCGAAACTACTAAATTCGTATTATAGGAACCCTAAAACGTGCTCATCCACTGAAAACTCACTACCCAATTTTTAGCATGTTTCCTATACCTCCCTTACTTCGGGCGGGAGGTAAAAACTACCATAAATCATTTATTATTTACTGAGATTTTTAAAAACCCCTAAACTAGCATTTCCGGTTGCTGTAATGCTCCCAAAAACTAATCGAAATCTTGTAAATTATTTTTTATTTGTAACAAAAATTGAACGGACGAAAAACTAAAAACCGAAAAATAACTAATGTCAGTAACTAAATTGGAGTGGGGGTTCGTTGATTGTTTATTTGATGACGACACAAAATTAGTTACATTAGTTTAGGAGCTTAGTTATTAAGCCTAAAAAAGTTTATTTTATTTTTTGCTTCTCAGGTTTTCTTCAGATCAATTTTTTGACAAAGTTATTTTTTAATTTTTTGTGAGGGTGTAATTTTTTAATCGCATAACTCAGTACAAAGTTATGCGTGGTAGAAACGGTTAACAGTTGAAAATAATCCCCTAATTTCAAGGTATATTCCAATAAAAAAGAAATTAACAAAATCGAAGTACAATTTGGAAAGTTATGTGTGATGTAACATAAAAATAAATATACTTACGTCCGCCTTTAACTAAAGCCTCCTTTACTGGATAAACCGAACCAAACGCTGGATACAATTCCTCATCATTTAAATGCGGCATAATCTAAAAAAACAAAACCAAAAAGTGTTAGAAAGTCGTGAAATGCACACACCAAATTTTTTCTTACATCCGAATCCAAAAACGTCTTGAAGTCGTGTTGAAACTTTTTGACAGATTCCGCGCTGGCATTTTGCTCTTTCATGCAAGCCATGGCTGTGTCATAATACCGGGAAAGAATAAAAGCGCTGCTTTTACTTCTTAAATTTCGAAGAGGAAACGCTTTAAACGGTACCGCAATTGATGTTGGGTTCGTTTTTGAGTCTAGGAATGGCATCGGTATTGTCATTTGGCCATTAGACGCTGCGACAGAGAAGATTATTTTTTGGTGGCCATTGCAGAAACATCTATTTATTGTTGACAATGCGATCATAGACTTTTTAAAAAAAAGTTGTGTTTTTTACAAATTATAAAAATTTAGATCATTTCAGTCACATATTATTCAATATTTCTTATAATTTTTCAACTTTTCATTCATAATTTCCTTTCTGAAGTTTCGCGGTTGCAAAATCGTGACGTCATCTTGTAATAGAATGTACAGCATGGCAAAGCAAAAGAGGTGTTGATAACAAATAATAATTTGCTTTTCAGGGTTGTAGTAATTACTTATTATTATTAAAATGAACACTCCGATAAATTAAATTAGGTATTCGTTAATTACAACATTTTTAGTCAAAGAGTTTAGGACGTGTTAAAATAAAAATGCTTTGTTGTACTATATCTTGTCGCTTGTCGGTAATGTCGGTAGTCTCATTATCACACCTGTCATCTCAAGTCATATGTTGCAGTTAACAACGATTTTCAAATTAAACTTATGTTTATTATATCTGTTATATTATTTTGCGCAGCTAATATATTTGTAAAAACCTCTCAGTAAATAACAATGACAAATAACAGTCAATTTGACAGTTGGTGTAGTTCCTCGCTCTCCGCTAGAGCGTGTTTCGTACAATTACAAGATGACGTCAAGAAGCGAAACATTTGAAATGCTATGCCAATTTCAACAAATCGTATCTTAATAACTAAATGCCTCTTAATATTAAAATTAGTTTCTATATTTATAATTTTACTCAAACTTACAGAAAAAAAATAAAATGAAAAAATGTTGTATTTAAGACCTCCAGGATCTAGTTTGAAGTGTTTAAAGACAGCCAAGACCTCTGCAAAATTTTCTACTCTAGATTTAGAAACAAGAGAACCTTTTCCTGTCTTTAAATTGTGTTTGAAGACAGTCGCTTCCTCTGAGGCTAGCTTAACACCTCCAGCATCTAGTTTGAAGTGTTTAAAGACAGCCAAGTCTTCAGCAAGGCTTCCTCCCTTAGATCTAGGGGTAGGACAATATTTTCCTGTTCTTAAATCACGTTTAAAGACAGTCGCTTCCACTGAAGCTAGTTTAAGTTATTCAGCATTTAGATTAAAGTGTTTAAAGACAGACAAGTCTTCAGCAAGACTTCTACGTCCAGAATTTAAAAGTAAGACATTTTCCAGCCCCAAGAAATATGAATCCATCCCAAAATCATTTTCGAAGACAGCCAAGTCTTCAGCAAGAATTTCTCCCCAAGAAATAGAGGCTAGACATCCTAAATCTGTCTACAGATAGCTGAGAACTAGTTTAAAACCTCCAGCATTTAGTTTGAAGTGTTTAAAGACAGACAAGTCTTCTTCCACAAAAATATATTACAAAAAATAAAACTTACATTTACTGTAGACCAAATCGTTACAACCACCAGAAGAGCCTTTTGCGGGTCCACTGGAATCATTTATAGGAACCGCACGTTTTGATTTATTCGGGGGTTTAATCGGAGGGGTCCAGCTTTGCCCATCTGTCCTTAGATATGTCTTCATCTCGTCGTATAACTCAGTCAGCTGACGAGCGCTGTCATAATTGATTTTGCCAGAGTAAAATGCGTGTTTGCTTAACGGAATCACCACGTTGTGAAGATATCCGCCTGCAAGATACAATATTGTAAGAAGGTGATAGTAATGAATTATAGTAAATCTGGAACGCGCACTTGTAGATTTTTATGAAAGAGAAAAACAAGCTTGAGACTTATACATGTCTAAATGGTGACTACTAACTTAAAAAGCTAAAATTACAGCAGAACAAGTTGATCAATTCTTAAAAGATGCACTAAACAAAGTATTTTTAATGATCAAAATGATTAATTTTAGCAAAACCGTTTAAATATCCTCTGTAATTAACAACTGTATAAAACTATTAATAATAATATTACTTTATTTGAAATTGGCACTACAGTGATCAAAAATCGTCAATAAAAGCTCAGAAATCGTCTCTAAAGTAACCCATTATACGACGATTTTGAGCAACGCACTGTTGGCAACCGTTAAATAATTATTGTACAAGTAGGATAATTTTGGCAGATATATTGACGTACTATAGTAAATTTGGACGTAACATGAAACAAAATGTGCAAGAAGAATTAACTAATTGATTCCGATGACGAAATTGAGGACAAAACACATAATTTTGAGTGTTATTTACAATAACTTCACTGTTCAAGGTTGGCAACACTAACTGTCAGTTTCAATTGACAACTGACAGATGTATAAACTTAACCTATATAGTAATTTTTTTAGTTTTTTTCTATTTTAGATTTCAAATAAAACTGAATATGTACCTCGGCACTGAGGTTCCTTTTTATCACTCACATGGTTTAATAAATTTTGTAAATTCAGAAATCACTTTTGAAAATGATCCAAATTCGTTGAAAACACTAGTTGAAAAACGTCAACATAAAAATACACAATGACAACAGACTACATATCAACTGTCAAACGTCATCACGTCTTTAAAATAACCGTGAATTATGATTTTCTGGCTAGCTGATTGGTCTAGAAGAGTGAGTTATAGGTAATATAATTCACGAAAAAAATTTAAATAATGGGGATTTATTTATACAGGTGTAGAAAAATATTTTGAAGTGTTTAAAAACAGCCAAATCTTCTGCAAGGCTTCCTCCCCTAAAACAAGGGGTAAGACGTCATTTATTCACCCTCAAATCATGTTTAAGGGCAGTTGAGGCTAGCTTAAATCATCCAGCATCTAGTTTTTAATTCAACTGAATTATTTGAAGTGTTTAAAACATTAGTTCACATAAAATCAACAGCACAGATTAGGAAAGATTACTTTTCTTCTAAATAATAAAATAACTCGAAGACAACTCACAGATTATCACATATAAATTGTCTTACCTATAGCATCTGTCAGCGCCTTCATATTAATTTCCCGCACTTTACCAGCCGTCATAGACTTCACCCTCTCTACAGCCAGGCGAAAATAGCTAACCAGAGCTGTCACAAAACTATCACTATCCATCGCCAGCGAAGAACTCTTCGGCAGGACATCTTGGAAAACTAACCTAGCTCTTAAGAGCGCCAATTCTTCATTCGACCAACATTTCCTCGAGTTGTCAGATTCAGTGAAAAGAACAGTCCCAACATTTATTCCGTATGGATCAGACGAGCAAAGTGTGTATTTAATAAGAATAAATGCAATAAAATATGTAGAAAACATTATTTGCTCTTTATGTCATCTTACCTGTCAAATATTGTTTCACAAACAAACACTAACATTGCACCATTGCGCAGTATACCAACCTAAACATAACATGCAACTCCACACCCACTAAAATTGTTTTACAACTCGCAAAATCGTCCGCGAAATAATATATTGTAAGTTGTGAGAGTTTTTAAATCACACGAGCGTGAAATACATAATTGTGCACGAATTGCACACTATACTTTTTCTACGATCACATTTTTGTCATGATTTAATCTTCAGAAACAAGAAATGACATCTCAAACTCAAGTATTTGACGTTTATGAATAGAATGGAATAGAACATGAAGGCGGCGCAAGCGCAGATGTGCGCAGTGGTACCAACTTTAAATCTGAAGATTGTAAACGTATTTTATTAAAAAATTGATTTGTTTCACGACATGATAGGAACTCCACCGTTCTTCTCCAGAAATAGTGAGGAAAATGTGTTTTTCCTCTCTAGAGAGGAAAATTTAGAAGTGTTATCAATATGAATATTATTTACAAAAAATATATTGTAAAAACTATTTTAAAAATGCCGAATTTGATTGAAAATCTTTATTTTAGTGATGTACATACTTTAAATTGTCTTACAATTATGTCTTATATTTTTCTTTTAATTGATTAAATCACAACTTGACAACTTTAATTTATATTTAAAATTGGTTCATTGGCAACACTGCTACACCGCCTTGCGTCTGATAACCTAACTTTTAACTTGTCAGTTTTGTGTCAAAGTGTATTTTAGTTTAGAGCAAATCGTTTTTAGAAACATGTAGTGAAAAAAATGTTGTATCTAACACATTATTAATAAGTTGGCAAAACTTGCATGTGAAATATACAATTATCAATCATTGTTTAATGTGAAAACAGTGTAACGTTCTACAGTGATCGTAGAAAAATATTATTTATTACTAAACATGAAACATGAAAACAAAAAGTCAATCACTTCATTTAAATGGTTTATTAACGACTATTTTCGACATAACTTGGTAGAAAAATAATTATATTAAGCTAGTGCGCGACTGAATTAAGCGGTTCAGCTTTTATAGAACTTAAATTTAGTCTAGAATCAGTTTCTTCGTCTATTTGTCCAACGATTGCTCTATAAATGAAATTTTAGTATCAGTAAAAATTCAGAAACTCAAAAGAAAACAGACATAAAGCAATTTAAATTGGGCTGAACGATTAACGTCGACAAATCTAAGGAAATTAAAAAAATAGGTTAGGAAATATTATAAAACACTCACACATTGTCTCCTCTAATTATATGCAAGCCCAGAACGACCTGTTCGACTCCCGTCGTACTAGAATAAACCCTTTCATGCGATTCATCTAAAATTATGTTTATCGTTTGGTCAAATCCTTTTAGAGTTCCCTGCAGACCAAAAATAATCAATTATAACTTAAAACTACCCCACATGTTACTTACAATAAAGTTTCTTCCATCTGATGTAATAATTGAAACGGTATCTGTTAAAAATCAGTCAAGAAAAATCTTTGAAATGTTTGTCACATAACCTCAAAAACACGTTTTGTCAATAATGTTGAAAAGGATACGATTTACAAATGATTCCAGTCCAGAAGCCATTTATATTGTTTTTCCACACATATATCTTAATAAAAATATTTGTTTTTAACTTAGTTATTACATTAACTAATAAATATTTTATAAATGTTGATAAAACATTCCCGCTTGACACCAAACGTCAAAACAACGTTCATATGCCAGTGTTGCCAGCAGTACGAAGTTAAATTATGGCGCACTGTTACCACACATCACATTTTACCAAAAATTATGTTTAATAACACAACAAAGATAACAATAAACAAATAATTTAATTAAATTGAAGCTACTTTAAGAGCAGTTGATGGATTAGTAACACAAATATCTATTATTTTTACTTTCTTATACAAAGTATAAGGAAGTATTGGAATCACGAAAAAAATCTCTGAGATTTTTGCGGAAATACATATTTTGACGTTCACTGAATCCGTTAAGACCAATTTCTCAATGATGTCTGTGTGTGTGGATGGATGGATGTCCGTGTGCGCAATATCTCATGAACGAGACAAGATATGTAAACAAAACTTGGAATTTATAAGTTTCATGAAAAAATGAAGAGCTGAGCTGATTTTTAATGAAATTGAAAAACCGGAAGAGGAAGTTTACTGGACACACAAAACAATAAATAGAATCAGCTGTGAGAAAAAGTTTAAAATGAAAGACGTTAGCAAAAAATGTTTGGAATATAAAATGTTATTTGTACTTTTCTTGTATATACTTCTAATTTTGTGAAAAACTAAATTATACATTTAAGAATATATTTCAATAATCTTAGTTACAATGGGAACAAAAACTAAAACATTTTTAATATCTATGTGTCAAACGTGTCAAATAATTGTGAAGTGTCAAAAATATGTGTCGTGTGAAATATTATAAAAGTAATATTTGTATTATTAGTTAGAGAGTTTTGAAGACTAGATATTAACTGATTTCTATTTTAATATAAATTCATAGTTACAATGAGAACAAAAAATTAAACAGGTTTGACATCTATATGTCAAATACTTGTCAAAATAAAGACATGCACAAGGAATAAGTCATACACGTGTTCAGTTTGTTTTATTTGTATAAGAAAGTAGTGTGGTGCCACACCAGATTTTTTTTATTAAATAAAAAACAATATATATTTTCCCAAAACTTTATTGACAACAAAAACATAAAATCTGAAATAAAACAATTTAATTTGTTTATAATACATCATCATTTTCATTGATTTCCTCTAAATAATACAACAATGTATCGTTTTCATATGTAGGAAAATAGAACCTGTAAAAAAAATCAACTTAATAAAGTCTTAAGCAAATTTTAATTGTTTTATATATAATTTTAGACAATAAAATATTTGACGATTTATTCAAAGTTTACAAATACAATCATATAAAAATTATTTTACGGCGTACAATAAAATACAAACTTACTCTGGCTGATCAAATATTTTGGTCTCCGGAGCAACAAAATGTTTTTCATTGTTCAAATGTTCAATAAGATCGCCTCTTTCTTCAAAAAACTTATCACAATTAATGCAATGGTTGCTATGCATCTGCCTTCTTATAAAATTCACTAATTTAACCTAAAATAATGTTTAAAGACAGTTGAGTTATTTATATATCAAGGCACTGAAGTTTTACTTTTATCACAAATATGTCGTTTCTGTTTGATATATCAGCTCAACTTACCTTTTGATAATATTCCAAATCGCTCAAAACGACTTGGAAATCAAAACTGTGGTTATGTTTCATATGATCACAAAGGTTAGTCAAAGAAAAATCTTTGTAATCACAAAAAAGACAAACTATTTCTTGGTCTTTTTCATTCCAATCCGACCACTCTTGATCGGAGTTGTCATCTAGAGTTATAGGTAAGATGTCGTCTTCTTTCTGCAATAAAAACATTCAAAATACAACGAAATAACCTATAAAATTAATTAAATAATAGGAAACGTCACAGCCTGCGCCATCTGTGGAAAAAATAATGAACTAACCTAAGAAAATGCTATATTTTATTGGAAATATAACTAAATAAATATATTATCACCCCTTTTATACATTTTAAATAACAATATACTTGAAACAATTATATATTTGTGCAAAAAAAATATATGACAGCTAGTAAAAATAAATTAACATACCTGAATATGTTGCCAGTTTCTATCTGGTTCCAAATAATTAACAATGTAATATTTGTCATAAAAATGATTAGTGGGATTTATTCTTTTATGTAATTTCTTTCTCATGTGCTCTTTCAGAACATTTCTGTCTGTGAAGGTTTTTTCACAATAAATACACTTTAAACTAGAAATACAAATATTTATTACATTCCTTTATTATTTAATTCATTTTAATAAACAAATGTGAAAAAAGAAAACGTTTAATAATGTTTTAAAGTTTGATTGCCACTGGTACACATCTGTCATTCAATTTGTTACCTAACCTCACTTATTGACAAAAAAAAATTGATTTTAAACAGTACACAAAACAAAAGAAATAGCTGTCAAAGAAAGCAAAACAATTGAAAGTTGCAAAAATGATTAATAGAAAAACTCACTTATTAATTTTTTCTTCAATTTCGTTCAACAATTCCCTGATGTAAACAAGGTTTTCCGGTTTTCCCAATTGTAGGTTATGTTGATTTGACAGATGTTTGACATAATCAACAATTTTTCCTTCAAAATCCAATTTGCAAAATATACAAGAACGTTTGAAATCTGTCGAAAATCTTTCGAGTTCTTGTTGTTCCAGTGCGCTCTCCTGTAAGAGAAAACAGTGTCAAACCTCCTGATTAATATCTGTGTGGATGGCTGGATGTGTATGATTGAGAAATAGCTCACAAATACTTACGAGTTTCAATTTATGCCGAATATTTTTGTCATCTTGCAACAGAACGGACAAAATGAAATAAAACTGTTTAGTGTCTTCAATTTTAACTGATGGAATTATATTTTCAACTGAATTGTGTTGAAATTTGTTTTTCCAGAATTCAATATACCTAAAATAAGTGTTTTAACTCTTGTACGCTAATTTCTGAACATAAACATTGATAAACTTACTTATCTAGTCGTTCAATACTCTGGAAATCTTCGATAATTAAGTTATGAGATTCAAAAATATGTTTTAAAAATATTTCAGGCTGATTTTTTACTGAAAATTTCTCATTGCACAATAAACATTCTTGTTCAAATACAGGGCTATATTTTTCTAAATTGCTTTCTTCAAAAGATAGTGGGCCAAACATTCGTTTTGTAATTCCTGAGACAAATAAAATTATTACAATTCTTCAGATAATTTTAGGTTAGTTACCTGTCTCTTCGTAGTCTGCCATTTTAACTAATTTGACGTTTAAGAGAAATGAATCCAGGTACAGATATTATGACATTACCGTTACACTAATTCCAGCTTTATGAAACATTTATTATAATTATTGTAGTAATAGTACAGTTATTTTACATACAAAATATGATTCATAATATATTATTATCTTATAAATTTTTAGTAATAAATAATTACGCCATTTGACAATATTCATTTCGTTGAAACTGAAGATAATTTTAATATTCCTTGTAACGGTACAACTATAATTTTAGTGTTGGTATGTGACAGGAAGGAAAACTTAATAACCCTAAACCTAAATATCTAACCAATAATTATTTATTTTACCGCTGTTTTGCATGTTTACACAATTATAAGCAACATTCTGTGTTTATTGCAAAAATGTCCGAAAATGGTGAAAGCACGGTACTTACAAAAGCTCAAAAAGCTAGAATAGAAAAGAATCGTCAAAAAGCAATCATTTTAAAGCAAACTCGTCTGATTCCTCACCCTTATGCAAAAGGGTAAGATTATGATAATAAAACTACAAAGAAAACTTGTTGAAATTTAACTTTACAGAGAAAAAATCGCAGTTGATAAAACTACAATTAAAATAGGAACAACAAAGTATAAAGATACTGGAGGCGGTTTTCTAATTGAAGAGGCACCAGAAAAAACTGATTCTTTTGTAAGTAAATTAATATTAAAGTGTATCACGTTTATCTTTGTACTTGTTAAATTATTTAGGAGAAAATAGTGGACCAAGAAGCTCCTATAGTTGAACCAGACTGGCCAACTTGCGAAGATTGTAACCAAACTTTTGCTGCTTCTTATTTACACACTACTTTCAACTATTCTGTATGCGACAATTGTCGGTATGTTTTTGAGCTGCTAGTTTTTGGTTAGTTTTATAGGTTATACACTTCTGTCAGTTGTCAATGGGAACTGACACTCAGTGTTGTCAACCTCAGATACAGAAGTTATCGCAAATAACACTCAAAATTATGTGATTTGGTCCCAATTTCTTCATGGAAATTAATTAGTTTGTTTTGCTTGCACATATTGTTTCATTTTACGCACAAATTTACTGTTGTACATCTTACACTTGCAAAAAATATTCTGCTTGAACAGTAATTATCGTATGGTTGTCAACACTGCATTACTTTCAGAGCATTTATTGGCTAAACCGTAGTTTACGGCCACAAGAGAAGTTAGCTGCAGGTCGTAGTTTCTTTAGCCGGTCATAGTTAAAGAAAAACAATTTTAAAAAGCAAGAAACTCAGATTTATTTTAGTTTTGAGGTTGAATAAACACGAATTTGTTCAACAGCATTTTCAGAATGTTTTTGTTTTTTGATTGGCATCACCCCAAACTGTCATATCTACCAAACATCATTGGCGATCCGTAGCTAACTTCACAATTGGCCGTAAACTACGGTTTTACCCATTTATTTTCGATTTTGTGGTACTTTAAGTGCCTGGAAAGTGCGTAAGGTTATGTGTCGAGTATTAGATTAATTTTGTGTTTCAGAGATGAAGAAAAGCACAGTTTAATGACGAAAACAGAAGCCATGAAAGAGTATTTGCTGAAAGATTGTGATTTAGATAAAAGGGAGCCTCCTCTTATGTTTATTACACGAAAAAACCCACATAATTCGAACTGGGGACAAATGAAATTGTATTTACAAATACAGGTTTATTCATTTTGCTTTTTTTTTTCAGTGGAATTTAAATTTAAGGTTAGATTATGTTGTCTTCTTTTTTAGATTGAAAAGCGTGCTCTAGAAGTTTGGGGCTCTGAAGAAACTCTTAGAGAAGAATTGGAGAAGAGAGAAGATAAAAGGATTATTGCAAAAAGTAAAAAGTACCACAAGGAAATGAAAAGTAAATAGAGTTTATTTATCTTTTGACAATTTACTAATTTGTGATTTATTTCAGAATTGAGAATGACAGTAAGAAGTAGTCTTTACGATAAAACTTCTGCTGCATCTCACAAACATGCCTTCGGCCCAGAAATTTATAATGAAGACAGTGATGATTACACTAGAATCTGTCAAACTTGTGGATTTAAAGAAACGTTTGAAAAAATGTGATTTATGTTTTGATTTGTATACTTCGATTTTCAATTATTTTTGCATGTATTTACCAGTGAATTATGTTATGAATTTTTATAATAAATGGCTATTTAGTATTTTTAAAGATTTGTTTATTTGTTTCTGTAATTAAATTCCAACAATTTTGCATAAATGAGGGAAAGTCAAACGGAATGGAAACATGGCTTAAGCTAGCTTCAAACTATCTTAAAACAGTATTTTAGGGTAGATAATTGATGTCCTACCCCTATTTCTAGGGGAGGAAGACTTGCTGAAGAACTACTGTCCTTTAAACACTTCAAACGGAATGTTGTATGTCTTAAGATAGCCTCAAAGGAATTAACTGTTGTTAAACACTTTAAATTAGATTATGGATGACTTAAGTTAGCCTCAGAGGAAGCGACTGTCTTTAAATATCAGTTAAGGACAGGAAAATGTTGTCTTGCATCTAGAACTGCAGTAGAATATTCTCAGAAGACTTGGTTGTATTTAAACATTTCAAACTAGATGCTGGAGGTCTTAAACTAGCTTTAGAGAAATCGACTGACTTTAAACATCATTTAAGGGCAGGAAAATGTTGTCCTGCTTCTAGAACTGCAGTAAAAAAATTTGCAGGAGACTTGACTGTCTTTAAACATTACAAACTAGATGCTGGATGTCCTAAACTAGCTTTAGAGAAATCGACTGACTTTAAACATCATTTAAGGGCAGGAAAATGTTGTCCTGCTTCTAGAACTGCAGTAAAAAAATTTGCAGGAGACTTGGTTGTATTTAAAAATTTCAAACTAGATGCTGGATGTCCTAAACTAGCTTTAGAGAAATCGACTAACTTTAAACATCATTTAAGGACAGGAAAAGATTGTCCTGTATCTAGAACTGGAGTAAAAAAATTTGCAGAAGACTTGGCTGTCTTTAAACATTTCAAACTAGATGCTGGATGTCCTAAACTAGCTTTAGAGAAATCAACTAACTTTAAACTTCATTTAAAGGCAGGAAAATGTTGTCTTGCATCTAGAACTGGAGTAGAAAATTTTGCAGAAGGCTTGACTGTCTTTAAACATTTAAAACTATATGCTGGATGTCTTAAACTAGCTTTAGAGAAATCGACTGACTTTAAACAACATTTAAGGGCAGAAAAATGTCCTGCATCTAGAACTGGGGTAGGAAATTTTTCAGAAGAGTTGACTGTCTTTAAACACTTCAAACTGAATGTTGATGTCTGAGACAGCCTCAAATGCATCAACTGTCTTTAAACATGATTTTAGGGAAGAAAAATTATAGCTTACCCTAGTTTTGGGGGACGAAGACTTGACTGTCTTGGTTTATTTTATAGGTTTATACATTTTGCAGTTGTCAATTGGAATTGTCACTCAGTGCATCGCACATTAAAGTTATCGCAAATAACACTCAAAATTATGTGTTTTGATCCCAATTTCGTAATTGGAATTAATTAGTTCATTCTTCCTACACATATTATTTTATTTTACGTACAAATTTACGTGAAATTTACTATCGTACATCCTACATCTGTCAAAATTATCCCTTCTTGTATAATAATTATCGTACCGTTGTCAACACTGCGTTGCTCAAAATCGTAGTAATTGTCAATTTCAGAGCTTTTAATGATGATTTTGGTGTTCATTAGTGCCGATTTCAAATAAATATATTTTTTCTATATATGTGGCGTAATTTCCCTCAAAACAATTTTTGGTAAAATCTATGATTGGTAACAGTGCGCTATAATTTAACTTCGTACTACTGGCAACACTGCTACCGCAATTCTTTCCTTTTCTAATCTGAGTCGTGTCTATGAAGTAAGGCACGTACACGAGTTTATATATCGTTTAATTTTTAAATAATCGGTAAGAATTTTCATCAATACTCTAACAATTACTTAAAACAAATATATTGTGCGTTTATTTCAATAAATATTTTTGTAATAAACTCAGTGATATAAAAATTACGATATAATTCATCCAACAATTTTCCTGACAGGTACACAATGGCCATAAGACCCGTTTATAGGCCAACAATCGTCAAAAAGAGAACTAAGAAGTTCATCAGACATCAATCTGACCGTTATGCCAAGCTAAAGGTAAGTTACAATACTTAAAATAGCTCGATTGTTGGAATTGTCTCATGTTTTGAGGTTATATTGACATGTGTGTGATTTTAGCGTAACTGGCGTAAACCGAAAGGTATTGATAACAGGGTTCGCAGGCGTTTCAAGGGACAATATTTGATGCCAAACATCGGTTATGGCTCAAATAAGAAGACCCGTCATATGCTGCCCACTGGATTTAGGAAGGTTCTTGTACATAACGTTAAGGTTAGTAAAGTTTTCTTTATTTGTGATTTGAAATAGTGCTTCGGAGTGAATCAAACTAAACTTTTACGATATTTTGGACGTTGTTTAATTAACTATGTTTTAAGTTATATTACTTCAAATAAATAATACTCTAATTTTGACAACTCTAGTGACAGTTCTCGGCTTTCTTTTGTTTGATCTTGTATTTGTTTTTCTTTTATTGTAATCACTTCAAATATTTATATGTATTTATTTTGTATTAATCGAACATTTTTATCCAATATTTTTATATTTTCGACACTTCTGCAAGTGAGCAGTTGCAGTACTATGGATAAAACCCTCAATAATGTTACATTTTTGTTTCAGGAACTGGAAGTTCTAATGATGCAAAACCGCAAATTCTGCGCAGAAATTGCTCACGGTGTCTCCAGCAAAAAACGTAAAACTATTGTTGAACGTGCTCAGCAACTCTCTGTCAGGGTTACCAACGGACATGCCAGATTACGCAGCCAGGAAAATGAATAAACTTATTACCTTTATGATGTTTAATAATAAAAAAATACAAACATAACCTAAATTGTTTTATTTGTTGTTTGAAATGTTTTTGTACTGTTTAGTGAATGATTTTGGTGGAGAATTTAATTTTAATAAATAATTTGGTAAGTATATTTACAGGTTGGTGCAAAATATTGTTTTTTACTTAATAAACTTTTGACAAAAACTTAATAAACAAAAAGTTGTAGCAAATTAACGTCTACCTATTGAATACTGCTAAAAATAATTTGAAAGAATCGTTATATATAAGTTGTTTTATTTGTTTATATTTACAAAATAA
This sequence comes from Poecilus cupreus, assembly GCA_963942605.1. Classification (NCBI taxonomy): domain Eukaryota; kingdom Metazoa; phylum Arthropoda; class Insecta; order Coleoptera; family Carabidae; genus Poecilus; species Poecilus cupreus. The sequence continues at coordinate 3,422,861 of OZ012713.1, forward strand.
TCAATTTGGTTCAATATATTTATTTATAACCTAACTTAAGTTACAACTAAACTGTCATTGAAATTGGGAAAACGACTTTTGTTAATTTGAAATCTATAGAAACAAACAGTAAGTAAAAGATTAATTTAGAATTGAGTTTTGGAACAAAATAACAGTCAAATTATTTCAATTAAAATCTGGAGGAAGGATTTGTTTAAGTTAAGTTTTTGTGTGTATTTTCCCAAAGTTAAAAGCGACGAAATAATAGATTAAAAATAACTTTCCTCTTTTTGTTTTCATTGCAGTTTATGACAGCTAGTTCCTTTGTCCACTTAATTAAAATTTAACAGGTTCATTATTATTAAAATTTTCTTAGGTTATATTTATGTTTTTTCACGGCTCTGTAACTTTTATTTTGTTGGTCACGAATTAAATTCTTGATTGAAAGCATATTCTTTAACTTCATTTAAAGTCTAGAGTTGTAAAGGTATAATTTTTAATGTTTCTGGGATTATATTGTGTGGAATATACTATTTGACAATTAATAATTAATTATTCGTAAATAGCGTTGTTTATGTTTGTTTGGGGATCACTGACATTTAGCTGGGGATAATGGTTTCTAATATCTGATTGGCGGAGAAAGTTAACGGATGCGCAAGCGTTGGTAAATGCTGTGATTTGATTGGCAGGCGAGAAGCTAGTGTGAATTCTTTTTTGGCGGGCGATCGCTGCGCCTCTGTGGGAACGCTTTAGAACTTCTCTCTTGTCGAGTGCGGCTTGGTTTATTCGGTGAGTATTTTATTATTAAGAAAATATTTAATTTCTCGCTTATAAAATTTTGTTGGAAACACGTAAGGACATTATAAAATAATAGTTTTTTAGTGTGAAATTCTAGTGTATCGTTTTTATCGCTCGTTTGCGTAGTATCAGAGATATAAAATCAACAACGTACTTTATTGAATACCAACTCGTAGTATGGCTGCTTTAAATTGCTAGAAAATGGCCAGAAATAATTATTTTCGTGTTGAAAAATTATTTCCCAGTGTTTGGCTCGTAGAAAAAATTAGTTTTCTTCGCAGAAATTTAGTTAATTACCCGAATTTAATTTTGATTTGTATGATTTGTGCCTAATAGTCGATTTTACCATGTAAAATAATTGGGTGTTGCTGTATTATCATATATTATATATATTTTATATATGGCGGGCGCGGGTTTATGTAGTATTCGAAAAAATTTAAACATTTTTAAGAAAATATTATTTGTTTTAAGGGGTGTAGACAATTTTTCGGGTATTTACGCGGTAAAACTAGGACTATTTTTTCCATATACGGTAGTTTACCTTCAACATACCCCCTCTGAATTGATTCTTAACCGTTTTTCTGAGAATGGCGGGAGAGCTCAGTAGTCGCTTGCCTTTGTTGTAGAAGAGAAGCCAACAACCAAAAGCTTTATCAATATATTGCAAATCAACTAATAATTATTTATTTTCCGCTAGTTTATAATTGTTTTTAACAAGTTTTATTTAAACGTAAGTAATTTTAAACGTATTTTCTCCAGAATTGATTTAAGAATAGTTGTTTATGTTTGGTTTACGAAAGCGTGGCTTGGGGTGAAATCATTTTTAACTGTTTTTATGGGTGGTATAGCTAAGAAAATAACATTTTATTTTCTTTATAGCCTATTTTTACAACCCTTATATCATTTATAATGTCTGACGATGGTGTACCCGCTGTTGAAGAAAAGAAGAAACGCGGCAGACCTTCCAAGGGTGTAAACGACACTAAAAATGTAAGATATTTTATTTGTTATCACTGCTTATTTATAATCTATCGTGTTTTTATTATTTATTTATCAAAAAGCATGTTTCAAAACAAAATTGTGATATTGTACTTGTATGTTTTCCCGCGTAATTTTCTCTGTTTATGAGGTTATTGACCTGATGGCTTCTTTTGCATTTTAATGAGAACAAAGTGATTTTAGTGCCCTTTTTGAATACATTGTTTATTTATAGCTGGTTTTCATGAAATTTATTTAATTTGTATGTTTGTTGATCGTTATTGTTTGGACAAACTAACCTCAATTTTTTAAATTTACGACATTGAAAGATGAATTATAATTTGTAATAAACAATACTAAATACATATTAACACATACCTTTATGTTTATAATTCATTTAACAGTAATGGAACACCTATTTTTACATTTTAATAATAGTTTATTTAAAATTAATGATATGTAAACAATTTTACTTTTGCTTATACTTTAATATTGTCTCCAAATCAAAAGAATCTTGTTTGTCTGCCCTAAATTATATTTTAAGATAGTTGAGTCTAGTTTAAGACCTCCAGTATCTAGTTTGAAATGTTTAAAGACAGTCAAGTCTTCAACATGGCTACGACATCTTTTATCCACCTTAAAATTATATTTAAAGACAGTCGCTTCCTCTGAGGCTACTTTAAGATATCCAAGTCTTCTGTAAAACTGCCTCCCTCAATACTAAAGATAATGCATCATTTAACCATCATAAAATCATGTTTAAAAACAACCCTTTTCTCTGAAGCTAGATTTAAAAAACAGCAAATTCTGTATTCATCATTTATGTTCATGTTGTTTATGGTCCAGCAACCTCCATCCGTCAAAATTTCATGGATTTGTTCCAGTGACTTGTACATTGCAATGTCAGATGAAGTATATATTTTCGTTGGGTTCGTTCACTCCCATGAATTTTGTTTTGCAAATTCAAATTTGAATAAATTATTTCTTACATTTATTCTTATCAAAAAACAAAACAATTATCACAGTGAGGTCTTTGAACATTCTAGTATTTATATATGTGGATGAAAAGGATAACTGAAACATTCAACTATAAAAAAATATTCGTTGAAGTCTAGTTGGTCAAACATTCAGAACTTTGCTACTGTGTCTCTCATTCCCATGAACGACGACAGTAATGCAAATAATCCGTATATTTATAAATATGATCGTCTATAACATACTAAGTTTATTTTCAATTTGAATTTACAGTTTTTGAGAAACAAGTAAAAATATGCCAAAAACACCCTTTTTGGTATATTTTTACTGTAAATTCAAATGAAAAATAATTTTAGTATGTTATAGACGATCATATTTATAAATATATGAATTATTTGCATTACTGTAGTCGTTCATGGGAATGTGTGGCATAAATTTTACTACTTTGTAAATTATGTTCATGTGTAATTTGTAAACAAAATTAGCTTTTTAAAATTGATTACAAATCTTTGTACTTTTATGTACAAATGTAGGTATAAAACATTATATGTTTCATTTATTATAATAATAATATATTATTTCAAAAAAGTCATGTTCATGTTGAGCTAACTTCAGCCCGTATGGTTGACCTTAAAAACAGCCTTCAGCAAAGATTCCTCTTTCAAAACAATGAACAAAGCTTTTTTTTAATCCACCCTAAAATTATTAAAGACAGTCGCTTCCTTTGAAACTATTTTTAAACATTCCGCAATTCAATAGAAGTGTTTTAAGACAGTCAAGTCTTCAGCAAGACTTTCTACCCTAGTATTAAAGGTTGAACAACATTTATCCATCATAAAACCATGTTTAAAGACAGTCGCTTCCTCTGAGGCTAGCTTAAGACCTCCATCATCTAATTTAAGTTGTTTTAAGACATTCAAGTCTTCAGCAAAGCTTTCCTCTTTAGATCTAGAGGTTGGGCAATATTTATCCATTCTTCTTAAAGACAGTCGCTTCCTCTGAGGCTAGCTTAAGACCTCCAGCAGCTAGTTCGAAGTGTTTAAAGACAGCCAAGTCTTCAGGAAAAATAAACATTATGTTTGTAATTTTAGGAGGTAATCAAAACCGACTCAAAAAAGAGAGGCAAGGACAAAAGAGAAAAAGAGGTGAAGCCAAAGGCGAGTAGCGGAAGCGGTGACGAAGATGGCGCCACCCCCGCGAAACGCGGTCGTGGCAGACCAAAGGGCTCCACGAAAAAGAAAGCTGCTAAACCTAAGGTATCTATACTTAAAACTCATCACACTGTTAGTTTGACAACTCGCTTCCCTGACTGTCTTTCAGTAGTGCTTCGCCCCCAAACACCTCAAGTTACCTCCCTTAAACTGATTCATAAAGTCCCACAAACGATTACAGTCCTCATTTTAAGACAGTTGTTTCGGAGAAATTTATCCGCCTTCAAATTGAGTTTAAAGATAATTATATGTCAAAAATATGATATATAATAATTGTGTTTTCACCATTTGCACTTTTAATTAAACCTTTTCATAAATAATGTCGTTAAATTATTACACTTGAGCACACATTGAATGTTGGTGTTTGAGAAGAATGATTTGGTGAGTGATTGTAATGTTTCAGCGAATGAATTTGTATATTTGTCTAGTATGTTCTCGAGCGATGGACGTATTGACCGGAAGATTGAAAGGCGAGTGTCTGCAGGGTGCAAGGTAGCTCGAAACGAGAATGTATTTAGAGATGCTCGATTGAGTGTTTATAATGGTGTGTTAGTGCCTAGTGGATGTTGGGTGTGGGTGAAGAAGCATGAACGACGTATAACTGATGTGGAAATGAGGTATTTCAGAGGAGTGTGTGGGCATACGAGACGTGATCGTGAGAGATTGAGAAGAATGTTGTTAAGAAAGTGGGAGTGAGTCAGTTGAGGTGGTTTGGACATTTTAAAAGGTGGTGAAACTAATATATTGAGGGTGAACGATTGTGTGGGCGTCCGAGGAATAACTGGTTGGGTATGATTGATGGTTTGTTGCGTGAACGAATGATTTAGTATGAATGTGGACGAGGCGAAAGTGGTGGAATGTTTGGAGGAGATTGATTGTTGGTTGACTGTGTTTCTGGGTTCGTGCTACCTCACTAAGTGGGATATAGCGTGATGTTATGTATGTATGCAGGCGTTGATGCAAAAGTAAAGCAAGAAACTTCGGAAGGCTTTATAATGAAGTATCCGTACATCAAAGCATTTTTATTTTAACACGTCCTAAACTCTTTGTCTAAAATGGTTATAATTAACGAATACCTAATTTAATTTATCGGAGTGTTCATTTTAATAATAATAAGTAATTATTACAACCCTGAAAAGCAAATTTTTATTTTTAATCAACACCTCTTTCGCTTTGCCATGCTGTACATTCTATAACAAGATGACGTCACGATTTTGCAACCGCGAAACTTCATAAAGGAAATTATGAATGAAAACTTGAAAAATTATAAGAAATATTGAATAATATGTCACTGAAATGATCTAAAATTTTATAATTTGTAAAAAAACACACAACTTTTTTTTTTTAAAGTGTCTGACCCCATTGTCAATAGCGCAAACTAAAACTCTGAAAAAACAAAATGAATACAAGTTCTGGTTTGAAATCTGTTCCGAGAACACAGACAAACATATCGGTAATATAGCTTTCTACACTGTAGTTTGAAATAGTGTATCCGCATTGGTCAAAGGTAGAAAAGTAACGCAAGAAGTTGGAAGTTGGTCAACTTTTGTGTTGCGTTGCTTCTGCGTTGCGTTTTGTTAGAAAGCAGTATGTGCAGTCTCGTACATTTATCTTTTTCGTTACTTTACTTCAACCGCGTTACTTCATTATAAATCCCGCTTATGACATCCGGTTTGAAGTGTTTAAGACAGCCAAGTCTTCAGCCTTTCCTAGAACTAGAGATAACACATCATGTTTAAAGACAGTCGCTTTCTCTGAGACTAATTTAAAATCTTCTGCATCTAGTTACAAATGTTTTACCTATTTCAAGACAGCCAAGTCTTCAACAAAGCTACCTCCCCTAGAACCAGGGCTAGGACATTATAAATCCACCCTAAAATCCTGTTTAAAACAATTGTTTCCTCTGTGGCAAGCTTACAACTTCCAGCATCTAGTTGGAAGTGTTTAAAGACAGCCAAGTCTTCAACAAGACTTCCTACCCCAAAACTAAATTTAGGACATCAATTATTGACCCTAAAATCATATTTTAAAACAACCATTTCCTCTTTTTTTTAAAAAAGTTGTGTTTTTTTTTTACAAATTATTAAAATTTAGATCATTTCAGTCACATATTATTCAATATTTCTTATAATTTTTTAACTTTTCATTCATAATTTCCTTTCTGAAGTTTCGCGGTTGCAAAATCGTGACGTCATCTTGTAATAGAATGTACAGCATGGCAAAGCAAAAGAGGTGTTGATAACAAATAAAAACTTGCTTTTCAGTGTTGTAATAATTACTTATTATTATTAAAATGAACACTCCGATAAATTAAATTAGATATTCGTTAATTATAACATTTTTAGACAAAGAGTTTAGGACGTGTTAAAATAAAAATGCTTTGTTGTACTATATCTTGTCGCTTGTCGGTAATGTCGGTAGTCTCATTATCACACCTGTCATCTCAAGTCATATGTTGCAGTTAACAACGATTTTCAAATTAAACTTATGTTTATTATATCTGTTATATTATTTTGCGCAGCTAATATATTTGTAAAAACCTCCCAGTAAATAACAATGACAGATAACAGTCAATTTGACAGTTGGTGTAGTTCCTCGCTCTCCGCAAGAGCGTGTTTCATACAATTACTAGATTACGTCACTAGCGAAAAATTTGAAATGCGATGCTAATTTCAACAAATCGTATCTTAATAACTAAATGACTTTTAATATTAAAATTACTTTCTATATTTATAATTTTACTCAAACTTACAAAAAAAATTTTTTTTTTAAATCATCTCACGTTTAGATAAAATAAAACCGTTTTTTGTCATGATTTCTTAGGCGAAATCAGCTGGCAGCGGCCGAGGTCGCGGCCGGCCCAAGAAAGACGAATCCAAGGTGGAGTCCGCCGACGAGGATGACGTCGATGAAAACGACGAACAAGAAGAAGAAGAAGACGCATAAATAATTCGTCATTCGTCAAAATTAATCAGATCAAAACTGCCATGTTTTTTTCTCATTCAGATTTGCTACATTTTCAGATGAACCTCCTAGACTTACCTCTGCGTAGACTGATCACCAGCTGTCGTTTTGTATCACCCATTTTATTTAATCAAACATATAAACAAGTTAATCGAAATGTCCTCGTTTTTTATTTATTATTTGTGTAAAATGTATAAATCATGTTTAGTTGATAATAATATTAATAATATTGACAGGCCCTGATTTTTCTACGCAGAGGAGAGTGTAGAAAACTCACTATTTCTCAAATGGAATCTCAGTATTTTTGAAAGTGACTGATAGTTTAAGTTTTTACGAAATTGAGAATCTTGGCGTTTTGCTCTGTTAATTGTAAGATTAATAATTAATGAAATAAAGTAAGGTTAGTTTAAGCCTTGTGTGAGTGTTAATTGATATATACTCATTATATTTTGTAAGGATAAGTCATAATTTTGCGTGTAAAAAAGATGTACAAGTGTATTTTAGTAGATGACAGTAGTTTCTAGAAATTCATTCTCGTCCATGAAGAACAAACGTAACATTTTGCGAGAAATTCTTTTCAGTTCAGTCGTACTGTACATGGAATCATTTTAATTCAAATGTATGTCGAAAGATATAAATAAAAAAATTTTAATAACGAATCGTTTTTTATTTGTTTGACAGGTAAGTGTAATAGTTATTACTTTACAAGTGTGCAAAGTAAGGAATTACTCACGAGAGAAATTTTAGCTCACGAAGCCGAAGGCTGAGTGTGATAATTTTATCGATTATTTTTTGACGTTTATTTAAACAAATCAAATGCTTTATTGTATGTCACGTGTCTGCTTTTTAACCAATCCTGTCATTATTATACTGAGAATAATGCTCTTGTGAAAATTCCCGGCAATTTTCTCTGTAGCTTTTTTGTTTTTGTTGACAGATGTCAGATAGTTATCATCAATACAAGTAAAAATGAGCAAAAAAGATTGATTTAGTGGCTTGCCTGATGAAGAAATTAAAAAATAATCTAATTAAATATAACTCGAGAGTTCGATAAATTAGAAAATAATTCTCCAGTATCTTTCTCAAACTTGTCGCCATTTGGCAATAGCCACTCAAGCCCTACGGGCTTTCGTGGCTATTGCCTGGCAACAAGTTTTCGAAAGATCTGTCAAATTATTTTCAATTTATTCTCACCCTCTTGTTATATTATTACTGAGAAATCTTTATAAAAATTGTAATATAATTCGTTGGGTACATATCTAGCTTTCTACCCTTATTATTAATGAACCCTCCAATGAAATTTAATATAATTATATGTGGTGGTAGTAGAAACTACCCTTAATCCAGTCGTGTAATTGTTAGTTTCATTAGTAGAGTAGTTTTTATTTTACAGCCCTTTAAACTCCTGTGTACGCGAGCGACATCCGAAGGTTTCACGCCTACCCGTCAGGTGGACGAGGGGATGAGGGCTCCCCTGGACTCCAGAGCCAACAATTGGTGGGTGAAGGCTTACACGCTAACACGGAGCCGCTGCCCCGTCGCGGATCATCTTTTAAGAATTGGCTGCACTACGTTGGTTCCACGTTCGCGATATTCACCCGCACGGCACGATAGCATCGAATCTAACACCTAGTGCGGACATAGAGCAAAATACACGCGGAGCAAGTGTCTAGCACACCTGCAATGGCGCGGAGACTTTGCAGCCAACTGATAACATAAAATGGCGCTGGAATGTTCGACTGCGACGTCTGAACTCCGCTGAGACGTACGTCCAGCGAACCAAGTCTATGTTTACAATGTACAACACCCGGAAACGTAGCGCTGAGATAGTCACGCTTGAATGTACTTAATAGGGTCTTTCACCATTTTTTTTTTATGAAACTTTATCTATACTGAAGACTATCTACACTTTTAAAAAGTCTTAATTGTTATTCATTAAGCCACAATGATTTTTTTAAAATGTTGTGACGTCATAGTAGAGGTGTTGCTGGATCTAAAACAGTACAGATTGTAAGTAATTGTAGTCATATATTTTTTTACTTATTTTATTATTATTATTACAATAAAATAGAATATTTATGTAACAAAAATTATTTAAATATATACTGTTTTAGATCTCTACTATGACGTCACAACATTTAAAAAAAATCATTGTGGCTTAATGAATAACAATTAAGACTTTTTAAAAGTGTAGATAGTCTTCAGTATAGATAAAGTTTCATAAAAAAATATAAGAAAAAAAATGGTGAAAGACTCCATTAGACAAAGCTTGGTCCATCTAAATTCTATTTGTTTACGGAAGTACTTATTCATTAGCTACTTTCTCAATATAAAATAAAAATATTTATACTTCATATGGAAATATTCATATGAACTTAAATTTGCTTGTTAATATTTTAAAAAGATTATTTTTTGACGTTTCTTTAAACCAATGAAATGCTTTATTGTATGTCACGTGTCTGCGTTTTAACCAATCCTGTCATTATTACACTGAGAATAAATGCTCTTGTGATTATTCCCGGCAATATTCTCTGTTTTGTTTTTGTTGACAGATGTCAGATAGTTATCATCAACACAAGTAAAAATGAGCAAAGAAGATAGATTTAGTGACGTGCCTGATGATGAAATCAAAAAATAATCTACGGGCTTTCGTGGCTATTGCCTGGCAACAAGTTTTCGAAAGATCTGTCAAATTATTTTCAATTTATTTTCACCCTCTTGTTATATTATTACTGAGAACAATAATAATAACTTTTATACATAACATATTCGTTGACATTATGCAAGACTTGTTTGAAGGTTAATTTATGTCAACGAACCTAAAGACCGGACTAAGGGTGGTTTCTACTACAGCTATTTAAAATTATATTAAATTTCATTGGGGAGGTACATTAATAATGAGGGTAGAAAGCTAGAGGAGTTGCGAACGAAATATATTATAAAGTTTATAGAAATAGTGTAAGTTTAAAAGCGGTGTGAAACAAAAACTACCCGTCACGTACCTAACAATTGGCAGCCATATTTGTAATCTGTGGGCGGCCATATTAGCAGTAGCAGTGTTGCCAACCCGAGTTGATAAATTTTCGGTACACTCGTCCAAAAATTTCGGGAGATTTTCGGTAGATTTTTTAAATTATCCTAATATTGCAATTAATAAAATAAGAAATACTTTTTTTAAAGAAAACATGTTTATTTCGTAGCTATAAATATTTATATTAATACATTTATCTGTCTGATAATAAGAAAATTTATTATAAAAACAAATTTAAGTTATTTGCACAAGCGTGTGAATTCAAAAAAGACTAACTAATCTACAACTAGACGTAGATGGCAGATGAATTTATGAGCCAAACTGCAATACCAACATAAAAGTCAAGTGAAAAATTGTCCCAACTTAATACCGCAACATTATTTTTCTTTTATTTTACCGTTCGTTAATTGTTGGGAAATAATAACAACTTTCGGTAGATTTTAAGGGTGTGGATTTCGGTAGATCTACCGATAAATCGGTAGGGTTGGCAACACTGAGCAGTAAATTTAAACTGTCATTGTCAGTTGCAAATGAGATAAAATCTAAATAGGATGGATAATGTGCTATTTTTATAGTACTTATTTTTGGGGGAAGAAACTTACCTCATTTCGGACGGACGGGAACCTTGCTGCAGGTTGGACTCGAACCAAGGATATATAAATTCTGTAGTATGTTCATCAAATAATACATATTTCTATACAGAAATATTTGGCACTTAATTTTGATTTATTTTACAATAAAAATACATTATTGTTTTAAAACCTTTCCTGGTTCATTTTTTTTACATTTTATAATAATTACTATATAAATAACTTATAAATTGAGGGTGTTTCGTTGTATATTAAAAAAATTACAACCCTTTAAAGTTAAAATTGCAATGTACATTATTTAATTATTGTAAGAGATTCAAAAATATATATCTACTATGTATAATAAAAATTCAAATATACAATATATATATTTTTAACCTATGTACATGACAAGTCCCAAATAATTAACAAAATCTTCTAAAAACATATTGAAAGCTGTTGAAAACGTAGCAGAATGAATTTTGGTAGAATAAAATTCTTAGCCTAATAAATATAAAAATAAATATTTATCACCAAACCTATAGATCATTTAATTTTGTACAAATCTATAAAAATATTTACAAATCTATCAAAATTGTTTAGCTTTAAAACATTTTCACTTCACTGCATATTAAATCAACCAAAAAGGCGCATAATTTAGTTTTGAAATTAGTAAATGCAACATTTGCTCACGTAAATAAAATCTCTAAAAAATTAAAACATTTTGGGCTACGCCGAGCTCAAAATTTCACTGCAAACAAACAGAAATAGCGTCAGAACTGACAGAATATTTATAGGTTATATTGACAACTAACCTGGATAACTCTCTTCCAGTGAGTCCTGGACCGACTAGCCCTGTTCGGGATCTCGATCGCGCCAGCTGAGCTCTGCGTTCAGCTGGAATTATCACAAATTTAACTTTTTAATTTGTTGAAAAATAATCCTTTAGTTTTTCTAATTCTGCGATTGGCCGAAAACAGTGAATTATGAATCCATAATTCAATAATTGATCGGAAAAATTGAAATAATAGGGATGTATTGATACAAGAGTATAAAAATAATTGTCAAGTTGTGATACCAACTTAAAATGTACGGCGTGAAAGTTCCCTATCAATTCATGGGTCGACGAACCGACTGAACATGACCAAAGCAACAAAGGGATAAAAAACATAAAAACTACCCTATATATGGATGTAACAAGTACACCCCTGGATTAAGGGTGGTTTCTACTATAAATATTTAAAATTGTATTAAATTTCAATGGTGGGTTCATTAATTATGGGGGTGGAAAACTACAAAACCCACAAGAGAAAAAATTGAATTTCAAAAAAATTGTTTAAGTTTTCAAAGGGTATAAAATAAAAACTACCCTTGTTACAGAACTAACAAGTACACCACTGGATTAAGGGAGGATTCTACTATAAATGTCTAAAATTATAACAAATTTCATTGAGGGGTACATTAAATATGGGGGTGGAATGTTACAGAAGTCCTGAGAAAAATTTATTACAATTTCAAAAATTGTTTAAGTTTTCAAGGGATATAAAATAAAAACTACCCTAGTTACAAACCTAAAAATTACACCGCTGTATTAAGGGTAAATTCTACTATAAACAAACAAAATCATATTAAATTTCATTGGGGGGGTACATTAAATATGGAGGTGCAACTGTCTTTTAACAAAACAGAATTTTATAGTGGATAAATGTTTGAAGGATTATGTTAGTCATTATTTACGATGATGAAGTTTGCGTCACATACCGTAGGCTAACAACTACATATCTGTATTAAGGGATGTTCCTGCTAGAACTATATAAAATTGTATTAAATTTTAATGGAGGGTTCATTCATTATGGGGGTAGAAAACTACAAGAATCATGAGAGAAACATATTACATTTTCTTAAAAATTGTTCAAGTTTTCAAAGAGGTATAAAATAAAAACTACCTTCGTTACAGACCTAACAAGTACACCTCTGGATTAAGGGTAGTTTCTACTACAAATGTCTAAAATTATATTAAATTACATTAAAGGGTACATTAAACATGGGGGTGGAATTTTACAGAAGTCTAAGAGAAAAATATATTGCATTTTCTTAAAAATTGTTTTCAAAAGTTTTCAAAGGGGTGTAAAATAAAAACTACCCTCGATACAGACCTCACAACTACACCCCTGGATTAAGGGTGTTTTCTACTATAAATAATAAAAATTATAATAAATTTCATTGAGGGGTACATTAATAATAGGGATGGAATGTTACAGCAATCCTGAGAAAAATTTATTGTAATTTCAAAAAATTGTCTAAGTTTTCAAGGGGTATAAAATAAAAACTACCCTAGTTACAGACCTAACAACTACGCCCCTGGATTAAACGTGGTTTCTACTAGATCTATATAAAATTATATTTAATTTCAATGGGGGGTACATTAATTATAGGGATGGAAAAGTAGAAAAATCGTGAGTGAAATATATTGCATTTTCTAAAAAAATTGTTTAACTTTTTAAGGAATATAAAATAAAAACTACCCTTGTTATGGAACTAACAACTACACCCCTATATTAAGGGTGGTTTCTACTATAAATATCTAAAAAAAATATTAATTTTTTTTGAGGGGTACACTAAATATGAAGGTAGAAAACTAGAAAAATCATGAGAGAAATATATTACATTTTCGTAAAAATTGTTTAAGTTTTCAAGGGGTATAAAATAAAAACTACTCTTGCTGCAGAAATAACAACTACACCCCTGGATTAAGGGTGTTTTCTACTATAAATAATAAAAATTATAATAAATTTCATTGAGGGGTACATTAATAATAGGGATGGAATGTTACAGCAATCCTGAGAAAAATTTATTGTAATTTCAAAAAATTGTCTAAGTTTTCCAGGGGTATAAAATAAAAACTACCCTAGTTACAGACCTAACAAGTACACCCCTGGATTAAACGTGGTTTCTACAAGATCTATATAAAATTATATTTAATTTCAATGGGGGGTACATTAATTATAGGGATGGAAAAGTAGAAAAATCGTGAGTGAAATATATTGCATTTTCTAAAAAAATTGTTTAACTTTTAAGGAATATAAAATAAAAACTACCCTTGTTATGGAACTAACAACTACACCTCTACATTAAGGGTGGTTTCTACTATAAATATCTAAAAAAAAATATTAAATTTTTTTGAGGGGTACATTAAATATGAAGGTAGAAAACTAGAAGAATCATGAGAGAAATATATTACATTTTCTTAAAAATTGTTTAAGATTTCCAGGGGCGATAAAATAAAAACTACCCTCGTTACAGACCTAACAACTACACCCTTGGATTAAGGGTGTTTTCTACTATAAATAATAAAAATTATAATAAATTTCATTGAGGGGTACATTAATAATAGGGATAGAATGTTACAGAAATCCTGAGAAAAATTTATTGTAATTTCAAAAAATTGTCTACGTTTTCCAGGGGTATAAAATAAAAACTACCCTAGTTACAGACCTAATAACTACACCCCTGGATTAAGGGTAGTTTCTACTAAAACTGTCTAAAATTATATTAAATTTTATCGGGGGGTTAATTTATTATGGGGGTGGAAAGTTGAAAGAGTGCCGAAAGAATAAAATAATAGCATTGATTATTTATCTCATTTCTCGTCCAAACAACGCAGCTCGGTTTGTCGACCCACTAACACATCCACAAAACATCAAACATCAAAGTGTAACTCACCCTAAAATCCGAATGCAAATCTAGCAAAGATTTCAATTACACTAAGTGCAGGTTGGACACCACAACAAAACCAAAAACACTGGTACATACCTCCAGCTACCCGCGGCCCTCTCCGTCGCTTCTGGTCCCTGCTGAAGGCGCTGCCGGTCTGCAGAGCTTCCAGTAAACTGAAATGGAGATGACAAATAAAGTTAAGTGTGTGGTGGGCCCCATGGGGTACTTGGGACGTACCTATCCATGACGCCCTCTTGGGTTTGTTCGGGGTTCATGTCGACGAGTTTCTTTCTCGCTGCGCGTTCTTGTCGTTCCTTTTCTGCTTTCTCGCGGGCTTCTTTCGTTCGCCGCTGCTTTTCTAGGGCTTCGCGTTCGCGGATGTTGTCTTTGTGGGCCTCCTGGACAGTTTGAAAGTCAGAGAATGAAGGTTGAGGTGTAACATGTTTAATTTGATTGCGAAAGTGTTCAACTCACCACGAAAGAATCTTTGAAGGTTTTCAGGTCGGTGAAGAATTCCTCCAGGTTGTATTTGGCCTTGTCGAAGGAGAAGTACTCGGAGATGTCGCTGTATAAGGACTCCATGTGCTTGAACATCCCTTGGAGGAGGGTGCATTGTTCTCTTGCTTCCAGAGCGAAAGACTGTTGAGGAATGTTCAGGAAAATACTGTTTGGTTTTGATGTTTTTAAAACTTGATTTTAGAAGACTTGGCTGTCTTTAAACACTTCAAACTAGATGCTGGAAGTCTTAAGCAAGCCTCAGAGGAAGCGACTGTCTTTAAACGTGATTTTAGAGTGGATAAGGGGGGGAGGAAACTTCGCTGAAGACTGGGCTGTCTTTAAACCATGATTTTTTGTTGGTGTTAAGTCCTGGAGGAATCTTCAACATTTTAAACTATTGCTGAAGACTTGGCTGTCTTTAAACATTTTCAAAAAGTGCAAGATTAGTTTAGCTCAACTCAGAAGAAGTGACTGTCTTTAAATACGTTTTGATGGTGGATAAATAAAGCTCTATTCCTATTTTTGAGGGAGGAAGCCTTGCTGAAGACTTGGCTGTCTTTAAACACTTTCAACTAAATTCTGGAGGTCTTTAGTTAGTCTCAGAAGAAGCGACTGTCTTCAAACATGATTTCAGAGTGATTAAATGTTGTCCTGGGGGAGGAAACTTCGCTGAAGACTTGGCTGTCTTTAAACACTTCAAACTAGATGTCAAATGATTGAAGCTAACCTCGACTATCTTTAAAATGATTTCAGAGTGGATTAATGATGTTCAACCCTCAGTTTTGAGGGAGGAAGCCCTACTGCTTAGGTGTTGAATGACTTAAGCTAGCTTCTGAGGAAACGACTATCTTTAAACATGACGTTCTACCTCCAGTAAACAAGATTTTTAAGAGTGAATAAATAAAGTCTTACTCCTAGTTCTACTGTAGGAAGCATTGATGAAGACTTGGCTGTCTTTAAACACCTAAAACTGTCCATAGACACTTCAAATGAAATAATGTTTGAAAAAACTAGTCTCAGAAGAAATGACTGTCTTTAAAAACATGATAGAAAGTCTTGTTGAAGACTTGGCTGTCTTTAAACACTTCAAACTAAATGCTGAAAATCTTAAGATAGTCTCAGAGGAAGCGACTGTCTTTAGATATGGTTTTAAGAAGCACAAATGATGTCTTATCCATAATATTCGGAGAGGAATACTTGCTGAAGACTTGTCATATTTTCAGTTAACTTTAGAAGAAGTGACTGCTTTTTAAATCTGATTTTAAGGTGGATAAATAATTTTTTTCTCTACTTCTGAAGAAGGAAACCGGGCTGAAGAATTGACTGTCTTTAAACACTTTAAATAATTCAAACTAAATACTGGATGTCTTAAGCTAGCCTCAGAGGAAGCGACTGTCTTTAAACAAGATTTTAGGGTGGATAAATAAAGTGTTACCCCTAGTTCTAGTGTAGGAAGCATTGATGAAGACTTGGCTGTCTATAAACACTTAAAACTGTCCATAGACACTTCAAATGGAATATTGGATGAAAAAACTAGTCTCAGAAGAAATGACTGTCTTTAAACATGATATGTTGAAGACTTGGCTGTCTTTACGTTTCAAAATGGATGCAGCATACTTCAAACTGTCTTTAAACATGATATGCTTGCTGAAGACTTGGCTGTCTTAAACAAGACAAACTGTTAAGAATATTTTCAAGAGACTCCGCAATTTTTAAACTGCAGCTGTCTTAAAGTCACCCACTGTCTATAACTAAATAACTGTCTTAAAATGAGGGCTGTGCTCGTTTGTCGTGTGATTAAATTTCTAAAAAGGATACACCCATGACTTCCGCAAATTTGTCTTCTTCAGACTGCGGAATCTTGCTGTTGGTTAAGTCTGTCTCTAGGTTCTTGATGCTGCTGTCCATCTGTCGAAGAGTTTTCTGGATGTTGTCCAAAGAGGTTCGACTAGCTCTACAAAATAAAACAGTTGGTTAATTTTAATAATTGCAGCAGAAAAGTGGGTAGAATACCTACTTATCGATATGGGATAACTCGTCGTAGAAGTTGAGCAGCTCAGGGAATTTTCGTTCTATCGTTTCCACTAAATAGTGAAGGAGAGTTTGTTTATTTTCTAAGTCTTTAGTTCCGGTTAGCTATGAAAAAAAATTTCATTTTAATTGTAGTCTTAAAAGTGTTTGAAAAACTAGAAATGAGTTTGTTTACCTTGGTCAAAAAGCTGATTTCAAAGCCGAAGGCCCCGCCGTTTCTGCTTCCGGTGTTCATGTAGTTACCAAGTAATAGAATTAGTTCTAACACCTTTGCAAATTTAGTGCTGTCTTTAACTTCTTCGCAAGCGGCGGTGCCAGCCACGATGTCCTGTAAAAGATTGAAAAATTTAATTAGTTGCGACTGTCTTTCAACATGATTTAGGGGGGATAAATATTGTACTATCCTTAATTCTGAGAGAGGAAGTTTTGCTGAAGACTTGGCTGTCTTTAAACATGTAAAACTGTTTAGATACTTCAAAGTGAATATTGGATAACTTAAGGTGAACCATCCGGGCCAATACGGGCTGAAGATAGCGCAACATGAACATGACTTTTTTGAAACAATATATCATTATTATAATAAATGAAACATATAATGTTTTATACCTACATTTGTAGATAAAAGTCCAAAGTTTTGTAATCAATTTTAAAAAGCTAATTTTGTTTACAAATTATACATGAACATAATTTTCAAAGTAGTCAAATATATGTCACACATTCCCATGAACGACTACAGTAATGCAAATAATTTGTATATTTATAAATATAATCGTCTATAACAAACTAAGATTATTTTACATTTGAATTTACAGTTTTTGAGAAACAAATAAAAACATACCAAAAAGTGTGTTTTTATTTATAACTCAAAAACTGTAAATTCAAATTGAAAATAAAATTAGTATGTTATAGATTGTCATATTTACAAATACACGAATTATTTGCATTAGTGTAGTCGTTCATGGGAATGAGAGACACAGTAGCAAAATTCTGAATTTTTGACCAACTAGACTTCAACGAATATTTGTTTATAGTTGAATGTTTCAGTTATCGTTTTCATCCACATATATAAATACTAGAATGTTCGAAGACTTCACAGTAATAATTGTTTTGTTTTTCGATAAGAATAATTGTAAGAAATAATTGATTCAAATTTGAATTTGCTAAACGCAATTCCTGGGAGTGAACGAAGCCAACGACAACCTGACATTGCAATGTACAAGTCACTGGAACAAATCCATGAAATTTTGACGGATGGAGGTTGTTGGACCATCAACAACATGAACATAAATGAAGAATACAGAATTTGCTGTTTTTTTTTTAATAAAGGATTCGTTCTTCGACGCGCAACATAAAAAAAATTCCCTGTCATTAAGAAAATGAGTAATAAATTAAATTTATTTATTAAATTTACATAAATGTTGGCGCGAAAAATCTTGTGTATCCCTCGGTTGGAAACTATTTTTCGAGTGCTCGTATTTGTAAGACTCGCCTACGGCTCGTCCTGTCAAAATAAACTCGCACTCTCAAAATAGCAGTTTCCAACCTTGTGATACAAATAACTATGCAATGCAGCTGTCAATTAGTAACTTGTAAAGATTCATTTTCAAAGGCAATAGAGGATTTGGGTAAATAGTGTTTACAAGTGAGTAACAAATAAAACTAATCAAACTCACCGGTTTAACATCGCTGACCATCTCGGTGTAGTGCTGTCTAAAACTGAGCGACTTGAGTCGAGGTAGAAGCCTCTTGACTTCAGACAACGTCACACAAAATTGTTCCGCTTCCGTTAGATCGTTGTAGGATTCTTTGAATTGGCTGAGTTTGTTGAGCTGATCTGGAGGCGGCAAATACTAAAGAGAAGACGAACATATTTATTTTGTTTGTTTCATTCAAGTGTAAAGTCACTCACTTGAATTAGTTGTTCTAGAACGTTTCCGTTCAACACAGTATCATCACATCGAAGCAAACAACTTTTAACTTTGGAATACGTCATGTGCTTGAGTGACCCGCCTAGTAGAATACTAATATTTTGAGCTGATTTTCCGTCCAGAACTTTTAGTTCCTTTACTTTCTTCATTGTTCCTACACTGAAAGACCTAAAGAAAATACAATATCTTAAAACAGACCTTGTAACATCACGTGTGAATTTAAACAGCTACTGTTTTACAAAATGCTTTAAAAATGTTTTTAAACACTTTGAAACACTAGATGCTGGAGGTGTTAAGCTAGTCTCAGAGGAAGCGACTTTCTTCAAACATAATTTTATAGTGGATAAATGTTTGAAGGATTATGATCGGCTTTATTCACGAAGATGAAGTTTGCGTCACATACCGTAGGCTAACAACTACATACTTGGATTAAGGGATGTTGCTACTAGTACTATATAAAATTGTATTTAATTTCAATGGGGGGTTCATTAATTATGAGGGTAGAAAACTACAAGATTCATGAGAGAAATATATTGCATTTTCTTAAAAATTATTTAAGTTTTCAAGGGACATAAAATAAAAACTACCCTTGTTACAGACCTAACAACTACACCCCTGGATTAAGGGTAGTTTCTACTATAAATATCTAAAATTATATTAAATTTCATTAAAGGGTACATTAATAATGGGGGTGGAAAGTTACAGAAGTGCAAAGAAAAATATATTGCAATTTCAAAAAATTGTTTAAGTTTTCAAGGGATATAAAATAAAAAATACCCTTGTTACAGACCTAACAAGTACACCCCTGGATAAGGAGTTATTTCTACTATAAATGTCTAAAATTATAATAAATTTCATTGAGGGGTACATTAATAATAGGGGTGGAATGTTACAAAAGTCCTGAGAAAATTTTATTACAATTTCAAAAAATTGTTTAAGATTTCCAGGGGCGATAAAATAAAAACTACCCTATATACAAATCTAAAAACTACGTCCCTGGATTAAGGGTGTTTTCTACTATAAATGTCTAAAATTACATTACATTACATTGAGGGGTACATTTAATAATGAGGGTGGAAAGCTAGAAGGTGCTGGTCGAAATATATTGTAATTTCAAACAATTATTTAGGTTTTCAAGGGGTATAAAATAAAAACTACCCCTGTTACAGACCTAACAACTACTCCACTGGATTAAGAGTGGTTTCTACTATAAATGTGTAAAATTATAATAAATTTCTTTGAGGGGTACATTAATAATAGTGGTGGAAAGTTAGAGAAGTCTTGAGAAAAATTTATTGCAATTTCAAAAATTGTTTGAGTTTTCAAGGGGTATAAAATAAAAACTACCCTAGTTACAGACCTAACAACTACACCTCTAGATTAAGAGTAGTTTCTACTATAAATAGAAAAAATAATATTAAATTTCATTGAAGGGTACATTAAATATGGGGGTGGAATGTTACAGAAGTGCAGAGAAAAAATTATTGCAATTTCAAAAAATTGTTTAAGTTTTCAAGGGGTATAAAATAAAAACTACCCTAGTTATGGACCTAACAAGTACACCTCTGGATTAAGGGTGGTTTTTACTATAATTGTCTAAAATTATAATAAATTTCATTGAGGGGTTCATTAATAATAGGGGTGGAAAGTTACAGAAGTCCTGAGAAAAATATATATGGCAATTTCAAAAAATTGTTTTCAAATCATTGCCGTGAATTAAAACTAATATAATTAATCGAAAAAATAATGAAACAATGGCGATATATTTACACAGGAACAGAAAAACATAATTATTTCACTAGATAACTATTGAATTATAGTAATACTGGAACGAGCACTACCATGCTCGAATATTGAATTTATTCTAAGAAGCGATAGCCGAGGAACATATGAATAATAAAATAGTTATTTATGTATCGCGGCACTGAAGTTAAATTTGTTATTACGAAAATGGAATTTATTAAACCATGTGAGAGATAAAAAGGAACTTCAGTGCCGAGGTACATATTAAGTTTTATTTCAAATCTAAAATTAGAAAAACTGTAAAACAAATTACAATATAGGTTAAGTTTATACATCTGTCAGTTGTGAATTGAAACTGACAGTCAGTGTTGCCAACCTAGAACAGTGAAGTTATCGTAAATAACACTCAAAATTATGTGTTTTGTCCTCAATTTCGTCATCGGAATTAATTAGTTAATTCTTCTTGCAAATTTTGTTTCATGTTACGTCCAAATTTACTATAGTACGTCAATATATCTGACAAATAAGAATATAAGAATACATTGTGAAAAATTACGATCTCCACCGGGACTCGAACCCGGGTCTCTGCCTTGCCGGGGCAGGCAGAGACCCGGGTTCGAGTCCCGGTGGAGATCGTAATTTTTCACAATGTATTCTTATATATACGTCGTCTAGAAACCAATCCTTATTCTAATATCTGACAAAATTATCCTAATTGTACAATCATTATTTAACGGTTGCCAACACTGCGTTGCTCAAAATCATCCTATAATGGGTTACTTTAGTGACGATTTTTTAGATTTAATGACGATTTTTGAACACTTTAGTGCCGATTTCAAATAAATTTTTTTTTAATGATGAACAACTATATTATTTCACTAGAAAACAGTATTAAACGAAAAAATCGAACGATAACCATTGAAATGTAGTAATACTGGAACAAACACTACTCTGTAGTCCTGTAGAAAAAAGCGAGCCGAGAGATAGTTTGTGAAATGAACTTACTTATTGTCAACATCATCGATCTTTTTCGTGGGTGGTTTCGAGCTGAACCGTTCTGCCAAACCATTGAGAATATCCGGAGACGCCATTCGATCCTCTTGACACTTCACCCAGAACGATTTCTCGGTCATTCTTTGTGGTATTATCTGAGACAAAACACTATTTATAACATCGATGATACAACGGGGTCTCATATACTTAAAAAAAAAAGTTGTTTTTTTACAAATTATAAAAATTTAGATCATTTCAGTCACATATTATTCAATATTTCTTATAATTTTTCAACTTTTCATTCATAATTTCCTTTGTGAAGTTTCGCGGTTGCAAAATCGTGACGTCATCTTGTAATAGAATGTACAGCAGGGCAAAGCAAAAGAGGTGTTGATACCAAATAATAATTTGCTTTTCAGGGTTGTAATAATTACTTATTATTATTAAAATGAACACTCCGATAAATTAAATTAGGTATTCGTTAATTATAGCGTTTTTAGTTAAAGAGTTTAGGACGTGTTAAAATAAAAATGCTTTGATGTACTATATCTTGTCGCTTGTCGGTAATGTCGGTAGTCTCATTATCACAGCTGTCATCTCAAGTCATATGTTGCAGTTAACAACGATTTTCAAATTAAACTTATGTTTATTATATCTGTTATATTATTTTGCGCAGCTAATATATTTGTAAAAACCTCTCAGTAAATAACAATGACAGATAACAGTCAATTTGACAGTTGGTGTAGTTCCTCGCTCTCCGCAAGAGCGTGTTTCGTACAATTACAAGATGACGTCAACAAGCGGCAAATTTGAAATGCGATGCCAATTTCAACAAATCGTATCTTTATATCTAAATGCTTTTTAATATTAAAAATGGTTTCTATATCTATAATTTTATTCAAACTTACCGAAAAAAAATAAATAAAATAAAATGAAAAAAGGTTTATGACCCCAATATTGCATTAAAACTGAAAGATATTGGACTGAAAGTCAACATTTTGAAGAAATAACAGGTTTTGGAGTTCCGTAAAACACGATGAAGTTTTTCGAGTGTATCTCAGTAAATAATAGAGTTATGTTCAAAAAGATGGTTATCAGAAAGTTGAATAATATTTTTGAATGTTTTTCTCACCGTTTTCCAGTTGGCTTTTTTCAAAGGCCCAGAAACGTCCCACTTCTTCTTGGGTTTCAAGCCATGCGGAAGAACGTCGACTCTTTGTACGGGAGCCATCATACCCGGAGGAGGCGGCGGCCCCATCCCGAACGGTGGCGGTGGCGGCGGACCTCCACCGGGGAATGGGGGAGGTGGTGGACCCATTCCAGGCATTGGAGGGGGTGGCGGGCCCATTCCAGGCATCGGAGGCGGAGGTGGACCCATACCTGTCCGATTGCAAGAATTCATTTAAAATAATGATGCTTTGAAATTGATTTCGAGATTTTAATGTTCAAATAAGTTAAATGGAATGGACAGTAGGTGTTAGGTGAGTTAAGCTAAGTTCAGACTGTCTTTAAACATGATTTTAGGATGAATACATGATATCGTATCTCTAAATTTGGAGGAGGAAATGTTACTGAAGACTTGGCTGTCTTTAAACATTTCAAACTAGATGTTGGAGGTCTTAAGCTTGCCTCAACTGTCTTCAAACATAATTTTGTGTTAGTGTTAAGTTCGCAGAGTTGTCGGATGGTATCTGGGCTACCGATGCGGCCCTTCCTGATATTTTAAACCGCTGAGAGGCGGACGAACATTTCAGGGAATGTCTTAAAGCCAACAACTGTCTTTTACATCAATTTCCTGACAGATTAATGCAGTAACAAAGTAATTTTAAATTAATTAAGAGGAAACTACTGTCTCTAAATAGATTTTAGGGTGATAAAATAGAGGAGAGAATTAAGATAGCGTCAACTGTCTTTAAACATGGTTTAGGGAGGAAATATGACGCTTTGATTCTTCTTCTGAGGAAATAAGATTTGACTGTCTTTAAATATCTTTAAACATGATTTTAGGGTGAATACATGATGTCATATCCTTAATTTTGAAAGAGGAAGCCTTGCTGAAGACTTGGCTGTCTTTAAACACTTCAAACTAGGTGCTGAAGGTCTTAGGCTAGCCTCAGAGGAAGCGACTGTCTTTAAACATGATTTTAGGATGGATATATGATATCTTATCTTTCGTTTTGAGAGAGAAAGTTATGCTGAAGACTTGGCTGTCTTTAAACACTTCAAACTAGATGCTGAAGGTCTTAGGCTAACCTCAGAGGAAGCGACTGTCTTTAAACATGATTTTAGAGTCGATACATCCTTAGTTCTAAAAGAGGAGCATTGCTGAAGACTTGGCTGTCTTTAAACACTTAAAAAAAATGTAAGGCAACTTAAACTAACCTCACATGAAGTGACTGTCTTTAAACATAATTTTAGAGTAAATAAACGATGTCTTGTCCTTAATTCAAACACAATTTTTAGGGTGGATAAATATTGTGCTATCCTTAGTTTTGAAAGAGGAAATATTGCTGAAGACTTGGCTGTCTTTAAACATTTCAAACTAGATGCTGAAGGTTTTAAGCTAGTCTCAGAAGAAACCACTGTCTTCAAAGATAATTTTTAGGTGGATAAATGTTGTCCTACCCTTAGTTCTGGGTGAGGAAGCCTTGCTGAAGTTTTGGCTGTCTTTAAACACTTTAAACTAAATTCTGGATGTCTTAAGCTAGCCTCAGAGGAAGCGACTGTCTTTAAATAGATTTTAGGGTGATAAAATGAAGTTATGTCTCTAATTCTGGGGAGGAAGCTTTAATGAAGACTAGGTTATTTTCAAATATTTCAAGAAGACTAAAATTAACTTTTAAAACTTCAAAATAAATGTTGAAGGTTTTTAGGTAGTTTCAGAAGAAGTGACTGTCTTCAGACATGATTTCAAAGAGCACAAATAATGTCCTACCCTTAGTATTTCGAGAGGAATACTCGCTGAAGACTTGGCATATCTTCAGTTAACTTTAGAAGAAATGAATATTTTTGAACATGATTTTAGAGTGGATATTTTTTTTTTCACTGGTTCTGTGAAAGGAAGTTTTGCTGAAGACTTGTCTGTAAACATTTCAAACTAGATGCTGGAGGTCTTAAGCTAACCTCAATTGTCTTCAAACATAATTTTTAAAGACACATAAATGATGTTTTACCTCTAGTTCTGTTTTAAGCTAGCCTAAGAGGAAACGATTGTCTTTAAACGCTTCCTGTCTCAGTAACGAAGTAATTCCAATACAAAATAAAATTGATTATCGACTATGAAAGCTTTCTTACCCGGCATCGGAGGGGGCGGCGGCCCCATCCCTGGCATGGGCGGCGGTGGCGGCCCACCGGGCATAGGAGGCGGAGCAGGACCTCCTAGGACCTTGGCGATGTTCGCTTTGTTCTGGGGGCTCAGCGCCCCTTCAGCGACTCCCGTGCCGCCGCCTTGAGCGATTCTAGCTTCCAAGACTGTGATCTTCGCCAGGGCTTCTTGTTTCTGGACGAGGACTTCGTCGAGGCGCTGCGTGAGGTCCTCGATTTTCTTTTCATCTTCAGCGCGGGATGCCTCTGTAAATATGATAGTCTTTGTTAACTTTGTTGAACAGTTGCGAAATAAAAAAGTGTTGTACAGTCTAGTCCAATTTTATCAAGAATGTTGGAAGATTTAAGTTAGACTCAAAGAAAGCGACTGTCTTTAAACATTGTTTTAGGGTGAATACATCACGTCCTACCCCTATTAGTGGACAGGAATTTAAACAAAAGTCGAATGTTGAAAATTTTACAAATGTCGAATGTTACAAACCTCGAAAATACATTTCTCGAATATAACAAATATTGAATGTTACAAAAGTGAACAACGATTGCAACATTTGACATTTGTATTTTCAGTAAATGTCCAATTTTTGTATAATCGAGAAATGTATTGTCCTGATTTGTATTTTCGAGAAAAAAAATGTGGTGTTACCCAAACTAAATGCTGGATGTTTAGTGTAAGCTTTAGAATGATTTTAAAGCGGATAAAAGTTGTTCTACTCCTATTTCTAAAAGACAAAGGTCCTTAAGAACTTCAAACTAGATTAAAACATGACGTTAGAGTAGATACATGATGTTCTACAACTCGTTCTGTGAAAGGAAGCCTTGCTGAAGACTTGGCTGTCTTTAAACACTTCAAACTAGATGCTGAAGATCTTAAGCTAGCCTCAGAGGAAGCGACTGTCTTTAAACATGATTTTAGGGTGAATACATGATGTCATATTTTTAGTTTTGAAAGAGGAAGCCTTGCTGAAGACTTGGCTGTCGTTAAACACTTCAAACTAGGTGCTGAAGGTCTTAGGCTAGCCTCAGAGGAAGCGACTGTCTTTAAACATGATTTTAGGGTGAATACATGATGTCATATCCTTAGTTTTGAAAGAGGAAGCCTTGCTGAAGACTTGGCTGTCGTTAAACACTTCAAACTAGGTGCTGAAGGTCTTAGGCTAGCCTCAGAGGAAGCGACTGTCTTTAAACATGATTTTAGGGTGAATACATGATGTCATATTTTTAGTTTTGAAAGAGGAAGCCTTGCTGAAGACTTGGCTGTCGTTAAACACTTCAAACTAGGTGCTGAAGGTCTTAGGCTAGCCTCAGAGGAAGCGACTGTCTTTAAACATGATTTTAGGGTGAATACATGATGTCATATTTTTAGTTTTGAAAGAGGAAGCCTTGCTGAAGACTTGGCTGTCTTTAAACACTTCAAACTAGGTGCTGAAGGTCTTAGGCTAGCCTCAGAGGAAGCGACTGTCTTTAAACATGATTTTAGGGTGAATACATGATGTCATATTTTTAGTTTTGAAAGAGGAAGCCTTGCTGAAGACTTGGCTGTCGTTAAACACTTCAAACTAGATGCTGAAGATCTTAAGCTAGCCTCAGAGGAAGCGACTGTCTTTAAACATGATTTTAGGGTGAATACATGATGTCATATTTTTAGTTTTGAAAGAGGAAGCCTTGCTGAAGACTTGGCTGTCTTTAAACACTTCAAACTAGGTGCTGAAGGTCTTAGGCTAGCCTCAGAGGAAGCGACTGTCTTTAAACATGATTTTAGGGTGAATACATGATGTCATATCCTTAGTTTTGAAAGAGGAAGCCTTGCTGAAGACTTGGCTGTCGTTAAACACTTCAAACTAGGTGCTGAAGGTCTTAGGCTAGCCTCAGAGGAAGCGACTGTCTTTAAACATGATTTTAGGGTGAATACATGATGTCATATTTTTAGTTTTGAAAGAGGAAGCCTTGCTGAAGACTTGGCTGTCGTTAAACACTTCAAACTAGGTGCTGAAGATCTTAAGCTAGCCTCAGAGGAAGCGACTGTCTTTAAACATGATTTTAGGGTGAATACATGATGTCATATTTTTAGTTTTGAAAGAGGAAGCCTTGCTGAAGACTTGGCTGTCTTTAAACACTTCAAACTAGGTGCTGAAGGTCTTAGGCTAGCCTCAGAGGAAGCGACTGTCTTTAAACATGATTTTAGGGTGAATACATGATGTCATATCCTTAGTTTTGAAAGAGGAAGCCTTGCTGAAGACTTGGCTGTCGTTAAACACTTCAAACTAGGTGCTGAAGGTCTTAGGCTAGCCTCAGAGGAAGCGACTGTCTTTAAACATGATTTTAGGGTGAATACATGATGTCATATTTTTAGTTTTGAAAGAGGAAGCCTTGCTGAAGACTTGGCTGTCGTTAAACACTTCAAACTAGATGCTGAAGATCTTAAGCTAGCCTCAGAGGAAGCGACTGTCTTTAAACATGATTTTAGGGTGAATACATGATGTCATATTTTTAGTTTTGAAAGAGGAAGCCTTGCTGAAGACTTGGCTGTCTTTAAACACTTCAAACTAGGTGCTGAAGGTCTTAGGCTAGCCTCAGAGGAAGCGACTGTCTTTAAACATGATTTTAGGGTGAATACATGATGTCATATCCTTAGTTTTGAAAGAGGAAGCCTTGCTGAAGACTTGGCTGTCGTTAAACACTTCAAACTAGGTGCTGAAGGTCTTAGGCTAGCCTCAGAGGAAGCGACTGTCTTTAAACATGATTTTAGGGTGAATACATGATGTCATATCCTTAGTTTTGAAAGAGGAAGCCTTGCTGAAGACTTGGCTGTCGTTAAACACTTCAAACTAGGTGCTGAAGGTCTTAGGCTAGCCTCAGAGGAAGCGACTGTCTTTAAACATGATTTTAGGGTGAATACATGATGTCATATCCTTAGTTTTGAAAGAGGAAGCCTTGCTGAAGACTTGGCTGTCTTTAAACACTTCAAACTAGGTGCTGAAGGTCTTAGGCTAGCCTCAGAGGAAGCGACTGTCTTTAAACATGATTTTAGGGTGAATACATGATGTCATATCCTTAGTTTTGAAAGAGGAAGCCTTGCTGAAGACTTGGCTGTCTTTAAACACTTCAAACTAGGTGCTGAAGGTCTTAGGCTAGCCTCAGAGGAAGCGACTGTCTTTAAACATGATTTTAGGGTGAATACATGATGTCATATCCTTAGTTTTGAAAGAGGAAGCCTTGCTGAAGACTTGGCTGTCGTTAAACACTTCAAACTAGGTGCTGAAGGTCTTAGGCTAGCCTCAGAGGAAGCGACTGTCTTTAAACATGATTTTAGGGTGAATACATGATGTCATATCCTTAGTTTTGAAAGAGGAAGCCTTGCTGAAGACTTGGCTGTCTTTAAACACTTCAAACTAGGTGCTGAAGGTCTTAGGCTAGCCTCAGAGGAAGCGACTGTCTTTAAACATGATTTTAGGGTGAATACATGATGTCATATCCTTAGTTTTGAAAGAGGAAGCCTTGCTGAAGACTTGGCTGTCTTTAAACACTTCAAACTAGGTGCTGAAGGTCTTAGGCTAGCCTCAGAGGAAGCGACTGTCTTTAAACATGATTTTAGGGTGAATACATGATGTCATATCCTTAGTTTTGAAAGAGGAAGCCTTGCTGAAGACTTGGCTGTCTTTAAACACTTCAAACTAGGTGCTGAAGGTCTTAGGCTAGCCTCAGAGGAAGCGACTGTCTTTAAACATGATTTAAGAATGAACAAACGTCATCCTTCCCCTAGTTTTGTGGAATAAGGCATTGCTAAAGCTCTGGCAGTTTTTAAACATTTCAAATTAGACTCGAGATGTCTTAAGCCAGTCTTTAAAAAACCTGCAATTTATATATTCAATTTTGAGTTGATAAATGATATTCTTTTAGATATTTGAGGAGGAAGCCTTGCTGAAGACTAGATTGTTTTTGATCACTTCAACTAGATAATAGAGTTCTTTATTTAACTTCAAAAGAAGCGTGTCTTTTCACATGATTTTAAATGAACCTTTCAAATTAAATACTCGATATTTTAAGATAGCTTTAAATACTTCAAACTAGCCTCAACTGTCTTTAAACATGAATTACTGTTTGTTAATTCCATTTAGTTAAGTTATAGTTTAAATTGAAATCTTTGGGAAAATATTCCACTCAAACATGTCTCGATGACAGAACAATTTATTTATTTAAAACTACCATAAATAACTTGAAAGCATAAAAGAAATGTTCAACTAACCTTTCAATCCATCGATCAATGGCTGCACATCAATCTGAAACCTTCTATTCGCCCGGAAATCCGGGTCCAGACCATTTTTGTGCAGAACTATTTGAGTCACACATTCTTCTATCAACTTATAATAAGCTGGTTTGACCTAAAACCAGAAAAACTAACTGAAATAGAACTTGAAAAAGACCAAATTGTAACTTAATAAATCGTTTAAAAATGAAACAAATTGTACACAAAATGTTTAATGTTAAAATCTCTCACCTGGTGGTCGTCGCGGATGAAGAGCAAGTGCTGCAAAATGCTCAAGAAGTACGGCTCGGCGTGAGTGTCCAACGTGGTGTTCTTCAACACCTCGAAGCAGTCGTTCAGGTCGTCCATCTCCATGCGCACGTTGTCGAAGCGCTGAATGAGTTCCTCGGAGTCATCTTCGCGGTTGTTGTCGAACACTTGGATCTGTACTTCCACTTGCTCGACTTTGGAAGCCCGCAGCGAGTCTGAAATAAATGAGAGAGACTTTAATATGGTTTTAGGGTCTTTAAACACTTTAAAGTAGATGCTGGAGGTCTTCAGTTAGCCTCAGAGATAACGAATGTTGTTAAGTGTGATTTTAAGGTGTATAAATGTTGTCAAATCCTTAGTATTAGGGGAGAAAGTCTTGCTGAAGACTTGGCTGTCTTTAAACAACATTAATAAAACTTACCCAACTGATCTAAAAGTCCAGTTCTCACTATTTCATTTCGTAAATGTATTCGGTA
Organism: Poecilus cupreus; assembly: GCA_963942605.1. NCBI lineage: Eukaryota > Metazoa > Arthropoda > Insecta > Coleoptera > Carabidae > Poecilus > Poecilus cupreus. Next base: position 3,452,589 of record OZ012713.1, read on the forward strand.
ATCGAAATCATCAGCTCTGGCTATCACAGCGTTTATGAATTGCAGACATGAACTCTACAAGAAAATAAAAATAATTAACTGTTGTGGACAGCATAATTCTTATCAAACAATGCAGTAAACACGGACCACCACTATCAAGAAACGTTCATCCCTTCAACATATTTACTTTTCATTTATGACACACTTTATTTTTCAACTGTTGTTTTGCTTTTTCAAAAAGCACAGGTTTACACAATTAAACCATAATATCAAAATATACTTTTTCTTTAACGTAGTGTAATTTATAAATGGTGACAGTAAGAGAAACATGTTTCAAACAATTAGTATAGATAATAATATTAGCAACATTCATAACCAAAATTGTTATTAAAGTATATTTTACTGAGATATTTGAAAATAACTTGATAGGGCTTCAAGTAAACTACCACTTCCGGTTATTGGATTATCACCAAAAACTAATCAACTCTTCCAAAGAGGATACCATTGATTTATAGAAAATATAAAAATTTTCAGCTTAGTAGTTTATGAGAAATCGTAATTCCAGAGATCCACACAGACTGACAGACTGAAAGACAGACAGACACAAACAAACAGACAGATAGACTGACAGACACACACAGACAGACATACAAATAGACTGACAAACGCACACAGAAAGATAGACACACAGACTTGACAGAAAGATAAATTGACAGACAGACAGATAGATAGATAAACTGACAGGACAGACAGACAGATAGATAGACTGACAGACAGAGAGATGGACAGACAGACAGACAGACTGACATACAGACTGACAGAGACTAACAGACAGATTAACAGACAGACAAACAAACAGAAAGACAGGCAGACAAACAGATAGACAGGCAGATAAACAAACAGAAAGACAGACAAACAAACAGAAAGACAGACAAACAAACAGAAAGACAGACAAACAAACAGATAGACAGACAGACAAACAAACAGAAAGACAGACAAACAGATAGACAGGCAGACAAACAGATAGACAGACAGACAAACAAACAGAAAGACAGACAAACAAACAGAAAGATAGACAAACAAACAGAAAGACAGGCAGACAAACAGATAGACAGGCAGACAAACAGATAGACAGACAGACAAACAAACAAAAAGACAGACAGACAAACAGATAGACAGACAGGCAGACAAACAGATAGACAGGCAGACAAACAGATAGACAGACAGACAAACAAACAAAAAGACAGACAGACAAACAGATAGACAGACAGACAAACAAACAGAAAGACAGATAGACAGACAGACAAACAAACAGAAAGACAGACAGACAAACAGATAGACAGACAGACAAACAAACAGATAGACAGGCAGACAAACAAACAGATAGACAGGCAGACAAACAAACAGAAAGACAGACAAACAAACAGAAAGACAGACAAACAAACAGATAGACAAACAAACAGAAAGACAGGCAGACAAACAGATAGACAGGCAGACAAACAGATAGACAGACAGACAAACAAACAAAAAGACAGACAGACAAACAGATAGACAGACAGACAAACAAACAGGAAGACAGATAGACAGACAGACAAACAAACAGAAAGACAGATAGACAGACAGACAAACAAACAGAAAGACAGATAGACAGACATAATTGCGAAACTATTAAACAAACAAACATTATTATTAAACCATAATTTTCTGAGATATTTCAAAATAACTTGATTGTAAACTACCACTTCCGGTTATTGGATTATCACCAAAAACTAATCAGCTCTTCCCAAGGGGATACAATTGATATATGCAAAATATCAACATTTTCAGTTTAGCAGTTTTTGAGAAACCGTAACTCCAGACAGACAGACAGATAACCACACACACATCTATTCATGTTCTATCCTCTGCATGTTCTTGACATTCCCTCAAGTTTAAATTAATCAAACAACAAAGTATTTCAGTTATTAAAAGTCCACTTACCCATAAGTTCGGGTTCTGTAAAGTCTTGAGCCCTTCAATCACTGGTTGGAATCTTTCTTGGCTTCGTTTTTCTCCCACAATTGTGATTGCATTTAATATTTTTTCGTGGCCAACGCTTCGACCTTTATCGTCTTCGATCAAACACAGCGCTGCCATAATCTGTAAAATAAATTATAAGAATGCAAAAGTGGAATAAGACAGACAATAGTTTATGAAGAAATGAAATGAAAATAGATGCTGGAGGTCTTAAGCTAGCCTCGGAAGAAGTGGCTGTCTTTAAACATTATTTTATGGTGAATAAATATTGTGCTATCCTTAGTTTTGTAAGAGGAAGCCTTGCTGAAGACTTGGCTGTCTTAAAACACTTCAAACTAGATGCTGGAGGTCTTAAGCTAGTCTCTGAGGAAGCGACTGTCTTTAAATACAAAATAAAATAATAAATAAGCTCCTAACCTAATTTTGTGTCAGCGACAAATTATCAACAAACGCCGATTCAAAATTAGTTACATTAGTTTAGGAACAAGACTAAAAAGTTTTATTGTATTTTTCGCTTTTAGTTTATTTTTTCATCGGTTACATTTTTTGTTAAAAATTTCATTTTTAATTTTATTTGTGGCTATTTTTTTAACCTGAGGGATTGGATATGGAAAATCAAGTATGAGTACAGAGTATCAAATTTTAGAGTAATGTACACTCAACTCTGCTTTTTAGTAGGATATAAAATAAAAATTATACATACTCTCAAAGCTTCAATCATCACAGCAGGCCGACGAGGCTCAAGACAATGCGCAATACTCAACATTCCTTCCGGTTGATCCAGAACTTGCTTCAAACCTTCCGTGTTGTTCATGAAAGCTTTGAAACATCGCAGACTTTCGTATTGGAGCTTTTCGTATTTACCGTCTCTGGAAAAAACACAAATAGTTATTTGTCACACTAGAAAGGAAAGCGCTTCTTTTTCCCACTCGAGTTCGAAGCTTTCCTCTCGTGTTAGACACAACATTTTTTCACGACATGTTTCTAAAAACGATTTGCTCGGACCTAAAATACACTTTGAAAGCACAACTGACAGACAGACACGACTTTAAAAGTTAGGTTATCAGACACAAGGCGGTGTAGCAGTGTTGCCAATGAACCAATCTTAAATATCTTTGATAAGTTGTCAAATTGTGATTTAATAAGAAAAAGAAAAATAAAAGACATAATTGTAAAATAATTTAAAGTATGTATATCACTAAAATATTGGTAACACTTCTATATGTTCCTCTCTAGAGAGAAACAACACATTTTCCTCACTGTTTCAGGAGAACGGTGGGGATTCCTACCATGTCGTGAAAAATGGTTATTTGTATATCAAGGCAGTAAAGTGTATTTTTTTATTACGAATAAACCATTTGAGTATTAATTACAAACATAAATAAATAGCATTATGTATTTGTAAAACGAAGAAAAAAATAATAAAATAAGTTTGTGAGAAATCATCACTCACCCCTTACAGCACTTTTCAAGGGTTGAGAACAGCAGCTTCAATCCCGCGGTGCCGAATTCATGGACCCAACTTAAAGTGTTGTTAGTTAAAGCTATTCTTAAAGACTCCATACAGGTGTATTGTTTATTTACAGATATATCTGGTTGAGATAAATAATTTATGTAGTCCATTGGTTTGTCTAGTTTACTTCTACCCTCCTGAAATGAAAAGTACAAGAAATCAATGAGTTTAAATGGACTCTTGAATACTTGGATGGTGTCAAACAACTTCATAAGGAATTAAGCTAGCCTTAACTGTATTTAAGGTCAAACATACGCGTCGAAAGAACGAACCCTTTATTTTTTTAAAAAACAGCAAATTCTGTATTCTTAATTTATTTTCATGTTCTTTATGGTCCAACTACCTCCATTCGTCAAAATATCATGGATTTTTTACAGTGACTTGTACATTGCAATGTCAGATGAAGAACATATTTTCGTTGGGTTCGTTCACTCCCATGAATTTTGTTTTGCAAATTCAAATTTCAATAAATTATTTCTTACAATTATTCTTATCGAAAAACAAAACAATTATTACTGTGAAGTCTTTGAACATTCTAGTATTTATATATGTGGATGAAAAGGATAACTGAAACATTCAACTATAAAAAAATATTCGTTGAAGTCTAGTTGGTCAAACATTCAGAACTTTGATACTGTGTCTCTCATTCCCATGAACAATTACAGTAATGAAAATAATTCGTATATTTGTAAATATAATCGTCTATAACATACTAAAATTATTTTACATTTGAATTTACAGTTTTTGAGAAACAAATAAGAATATACCAAAAAACACACTTTTTGGTATATTTTTATTTGTTTCTCAAAAACTGTAAATTCAAATGTAAAATAATTTTAGTATGTTATAGACGATCATATTTATAAATATACACATTATTTGTATTACTGTAGTCGTTCATGGGAATGTGTGACATATATTTGACTACTTTGAAAATTATGTTCATGAATAATATGTAAACAAAATTGGCATTTTAAAATTTATTACAAAACTTTGGACTTTTATCTACAAACGTAGGTATAAAACATTATATGTTTCATTTATTATAATAATGATATATTGTTTCAAAAAAGTCATGTTCATCTTGCGCTATCTTCAGCCCGTATGGTTCACCTTAAGGTCAACCATTCGGGATTTTACAGTTTTTGAGAAACATAAAAATATACCAAAAAAGTGTGTTTTTGTTTTCCAGTTTCAAAGGAAGCGACTGTCTTTAATAATTTTAGGGTGGATTAAAAAAGCTTTGTTCTTTATTTTGAAAGAGGAATCTTCGCTGAAGACTTGGCTGTTTTTAAGGTCAACCATTCGAGCTGAAGATAGCGCAAGATGAACATGACTTTTTTGAAACAATATATCATTATTATAATAAATGAAACATGTAATGTTTTATAGCTATATTTGTAGATAAAAGTCCAAAGTTTTCTAATCAATTTTAAAAAGCTAATTTTGTTTACAAATTATACATGAACATCATTTTCAAAGTAGTAAAAAATATGTCACACATTCCCATGAACGACTACAGTAATGCAAATAATTTGTATATTTATAAATATGATCGTCTATAACATACTAAAATTATTTTTCATTTGAATTTACAGCTTTTGAGAAACAAATAAAAATATACTAAAAAGTGTGTTTTTATTTGTTTCTCAAAAACTGTAAATTCAAATTGAAAATAAACTTAGTATGTTATAGATGAGCATATTTACAAATATACGAATTATTTGCATTAGTGTAGTCGTTCATGGGAATGAGAGACACAGTATCAAAGTTCTGAATTTTTGATCAACTAGACTTCTACGAATATTTTTTTATAGTTGAATGTTATAGCTATCCTTTTCATGCACATATATAAATACTAGAATATTCAAAGACCTCACTGTGATAATTGTTTTGTTTTTCGATAAGAATAATTGTAAGAAATAATTGATTCAAATTTGAATTTGCAAAAGAAAATTCCTAGGAGTGAACGAACCCAACGAAAATATGTACTTCATCTGACATTGCAATGTACAAGTCACTGGAACAAATCCATGACATTTTGACGGATGGAGGTTGTTGGACCATCAACAACTTGAACATAAATGAGGAATACAGAACTTGCTGTTTAAAAAAAAATAAAGGATTTATTCTTCGCGCGTATGTTAACCTAAACAGAGATAAGTTTTTGGGAAACAGGTTGTAGAACTCACCTGGCTGGAGCCTTTACAATGCATGATCAACATATTTTTCTTCTTACTGATGGACAGTCGTCTCAGCGGCTCTTTTTTCTCGTCTGTTAAGTTCATATCATTCTACAACACACACACAATACATTGTGAATGTTAAAAGCATTTGTAAAGATAGTTTGAAACGTACGAGCATCTCTTCAAATTTATTATTCAGCTCGCCATCATCCATCTGGGTGATGAGCGTCTCCGAGTCGTCGTCCGGGAAGTCGGAATCGCTGGTGGGCCTCGGCACGTGCAGGCCGGTGGACCGCGACACCGAAGCGCCTTTCTTCGGCCCGCGGAACCATGTGTCCAGCTGGAACGCACACATAACTTAAGATGCTAGATGACTTAAGCTAGCCTCAACTGTCTTTAATTTTAGAAGATGGAGTCTTGCTGAATACTTAACTGTCTTAACCCATTAATACCAACAACTATTTTTCTTTAAACACTAATTTTATACTTATATATGTTGGTAACTTGTAAGTGTGAGAATATACAGGGTGTTTCAGGACTAAACAAACTTTAACAGCTTATTCTTGAGGTCATTTTGAGCCAAAAATGTCATATGAATATAGGTCCTATTTCTTCTAGTTACCAAAATACAAGAGGTTGAAGATCTATAAATAACACGAAATTTTCTAATTTTTGTAATCAAGGTACTTTCAGTAAACAAGAGTTTTATTGAAAAGTCATGCCTTGTTTGTCTTAATTAAAAATTGTTGTACTTTTGATTGTATTTTTGTTTCATAATGGATGGTTATAGTACTGCTGAATATGCAGATATGATTTTTATTTATGGATTATGTAATGGTAATACCCGTTACGTGTCTAGAGAATACCAAGACAGATACCCAAACAGACGCCAACCTTCCCATGTTGTTCTGTGTTTAGAATTTATTTATTTGTCTATTTAATTGTGTCATTGTGTGTTTTGTTCTCTAAATTGTATTCGTTAATATTAATAAATAAAATTAATTAAGACAAATAAGGTATGACTTTTCAATAAAACTCTTGTTTACTGAAAGTACCTTGATTACAAAAATTAGAAAATTTCGTTTTATTTGTAGAACTTCAACCTCTTGTATTTTGGTATCTAGAAGGAATAGGACATATGTTCATATGACATTTTTGGCTGAAAATGACTTCAGAAATAAGCTGTTAAAGTTTGTTACACTAGTCCTGAAACACCCTGTATAATAGTATTCGCAACTGAAATGGACCGGTATCCATCTGGTGGTAAAAATATAAACTGCTATGAGGAGTAATGGTGTGTATGGCGCGTTTGACGCAATGTTAATAAAAGTGATCTTTGTGTAGTTGTTTAGTTTAATTTATTCGTTCTTCACCTATCGTATTAAAATTGATTCGTTTTATAATGAGTTCCACAATCAAGAAAAAATCACAACAAAAACTGCTGTGTACATACATGGCTGCCACTTTCGTGCTACCAACAATATGTGATTTAGTTTCCATTTATTTCCAAGAAAGGGTACAAGTAAAGTGTAAATATTAATCAAATATGGAGAACTAGAATTGACCGAATATAGGTTTTTTACAATGCTCAAAAAAAAAAAATCGAGCCACTTGGCCAAACCAAGAAAATGACTGTTTTTAAAATGAGGGCATTTCTTTCAGGGCATGTTAACTAAAATCTGAAAATTCCCTCTGGAGATACATTCTCTACGTTCTCCAAAAATCCCGAAGAGATTTGCTCCCCCCGTCCCCCTGAAAAATCGCTTTATGTGATGTCATGTCTGAGCAATGAAAAATCTCAAAGTTTGAAGGCTTGCAGCTCCAAAAAATCCTCTCTTAAGGGGGCTTTTCAACTCGATTGTCCGCAAAGCCCTGTCAATTTCCTTTTCAGAGCTGAAAATTTCGTCCTCATCGGTGAAGAATTGAGTGAGTGATCGCGTTTCAAAGGAACATACACACATCCACACATACTCATCCGCACGCACGCTCCCGCAGCCACACACACGCACAAAAGAAAGAAATTCACATGCAAATGCACATGCGATCACTCACTCAATTCTTCACCGATGAGGACGAAATTTTCAGCTGTGAAAAGGAAATTGACAGGGCTTTGTGACAATCGAGTCGAACAACCTCCTTAAGAGAGGATTTTTTGGAGCTGCAAACCTTCAAACTTTGAGATTTTTCATTGCTCAGACATGACATCACATAAAGCGATTTTTCAGGGGGTCGGGGGGAGCGAATCTCTTCGGGATTTTTGGAGAACGTAGAGGAGAAATGAATCTCCAGAGGGAATTTCCAGATTTTGGTTAACATGTCCCTGAAAGAAATGCCCCACATTTTAAAAACAGTCATTTTCTTGGTTCGGCCAAGTGGCTCGATTTTTTTTTTTTTTTGAGCAGTGTATAATAGCTTGTGTAAATGTATTTTTTAATGTATTGTTCTAGTTAGTTAAACCATTTTCAAAACCATTATTTATATGTTTTATATTTTTGGCTCACATCCGTACCTAAAGGATAAAGTCAGAAATAAACTATTTTAATAATAAAGTGACTCGTTTGAAGGTAATTATAATATACTGTACAATATAAACAAACATTTTATGTAAAAAAGTTTTCCAAAAGTGATGAACGAGTCCTCACCGCTAGTCTTGCCAATACTTAAAAATAAAAACAAAAAGGTTGGTATGACTGTACTCGGCGCCATAGAATATACAACAATACAGAATATTAGACGTCAAAACTTCGTCTATTCAAAATGAATTTAATTTGTTGATTCACTTTCCTCTGTTGCACATGTTATCTACAACTCCGATTACTCCTTTTAGTAGCCATTTTATATGTACAGTGCTGCCACCATCGGCGATTTCAATTGCGAATATTATTCAATTATCATGTAATATATGCTATTACACATGAGAATGAAGTATGAAGTTTGCATAATGTAAATTATTCAAATGAGTAATAGTCATTACAAGCGAGTAGAATACTATACTTTATCCACAACAATTTGTCAAATATTTGTTTTGAAATTATAAATAGAATTTTTGCTTTCACAAATACAAAAATCTGATGTGGGCAGCACAATACCTCCCGCCGTAGATTTCTTATCGAACAATGCAGGAACACGGACCACCACTATCAATAAACGTTCATGCCTTCAACAAATTATGACACATGTCAAAAAATGACATTCTTTAACCGCTGAGAGACGGACAAACATATTTTTAATACTTACATAACACGGTTACAAATAAATTTGTTTCTTTCACGATCGGGACAGAAACTTTATTTCTATGATACCAAAACTATGACAGAATCAGCCAATTTCATATTTACACTTTGTGCATTTTCTCTCTCGTTGTGAGGTGCTCAAATTTTGTGAAAAATGAACAAAATCAAACATATCAACAAAAGTAACTATCATAAATTACAATTCAAATAATTTTGAAATACATAAAAACCATAATAAATATTGTGGTCGTGAAAAAATAGTATATACACCGCAGCAGAGAAGTGAATAATAAATTAATTAATAACAACACAATTATACCATTTTATCCACCATGTTTTAATAGAAACTATATATTTTTAAACTTGCACTTGTACAACAACTTAAAACAAACTAAAAACGAAATATTGGTTAGATTATTAACTTTCTTATCAACCAATATTTTTTATCGTCATTTGAAGGTTAGGTTGATTCACCGCGACATAGATTGCGTTTTATTTATAACACTAATATTTTTAAAGTGTTATACACGGTTTGAATCGTGCTGAATATGACTCATTATTGAACTTAATCTACGTGTTTTGATTGTCAGACTCAATTTGGACACGTTCTTAAGTTATTTGACAACTACACTCGGCAACAAAATAAACGCGCCATTTGAAAATGCACGAAAAAACACGAATTTTCAAACCGCTGTAACTTTGTTCGGTTTCGACGAAAATGGATGAAACTTTGACTCCAAGAAATTTTGAAATGTTTTCTTTAAGGCCATGTGAAGGGATGAGTCGTGGGTTGGAATCTAACCCCCATAAAACCCATGTGAAAAAAATTTTTCAGAATGACAAAAAATGTCAAAGTTTGAAAACTTCTAACACACGTGAAAAAAATCGTGGCTTAGTGTGATATACAAGGTGATAAAGTTCACTCAATTTCCGTTAGATTTCACAAACATTCACGCCGCTACAATAAAATGGCGGGAATGCACGTAGACGAAATACAAACAAAACGCTGTCAAAATGACAGTTCTTATAATGATGCTAAATATTAAAAATAAAGCGTGTGTAAAGAATATATGGCCAGTGTTAGATTTATTAAGTTTCCTAAATAATAAACTTGAAAAATAAAAACATAACCTTATTAAAAGACCATCTCAAAAGTCGAAACATGGATGTTTGTATTATGAACTTCCATCTCAACTTTTACCTTGCCTGTGACGTCAAAATCATAACCTCCATTTATTGACAAGAACATTTATTTAATAGTTATTTGTATCACAAGGTTGGAAACTGCTACAAATACGAGCACTCGCAAAATAGTTTCCAACCGAGGGATACACAAGATTTTTCGCGCCAACATTTATGTAAATTTAATAAATATATTTAATTTTTTACTTATTTTCTTAAGGTGAACCATCCGGGCAAATACGGGCTGAATATAGCTCAATATGAACATGACTTTTTTGAAACAATATATCATTATTATAATAAATGAAACATATAATGTTTTATACCTACGTTTGTAGATAAAAGTCCAAAGTTTTGTAATAAATTTTAAAAAGCAAATTTTGTTTACATATAATACATGAACATAATTTTCAAAGTAGTCAAATATATGCCACACATTCCCATGAACGACTACAGTAATGCAAATAATGTGTATATTTATAAATATAATCGTCTATAACATACTAAAATTAATTTACATTTGAATTTACAGTTTTTGAGAAACAAATAAAAATATATCAAAAAACACACTTTTTGGTATATTTTTATTTGTTTCTCAAAAACTGTAAATTCAAATGTAAATTAATTTTAGTATGTTATAGACGATTATATTTATAAATATACGAATTATTTTCATTACTGTCGTCGTTCATGGGAATTAGAAATTCAGTATCAAAATTCTGAATTTTTGACCAACTAGACTTCAACGAATATTTTTTTATAGTTGGATGTTTCAGTTATCCTTTTCATCCACATATATAAATACTAGACTGTTCAAAGACTTCACAGTAATAATTGTTTTGTTTTTCGATAAGAATAATTGTAAGAAATAATTTATTGAAATTTGAATTTGCAAAACAAAATTCATGGGAGTGAACGAACCCAACGAAATAATGTTCTTCATCTGAAATTGCAATGTACAAGTCACTGTAAAAAATCCATGATATTTTGACGAATGGAGGTTGACCTTAAGGTCAAACATACGCGTCGAAAGAACGAACCCTTTATTTTTTAAAAAAACAGCAAATTCTGTATTCTTTATTTATTTTCATGTTCTTTATGGTCCAACTACCTCCATTCGTCAAAATATCATGGATTTTTTACAGTGACTTGTACATTGCAATGTCAGGTGAAGAACAAATTTTCGTTGGGTTCGTTCACTCCCATGAATTTTGTTTTGCAAATTCAAATTTCAATAAATTATTTCTTACAATTATTCTTATCGAAAAACAAAACAATTATCACAGTGAGGTCTTTGAACATTCTAGTATTTATATATGTGGATGAAAAGGATAACTGAAACATTCAACTATAAAAAAATATTCGTTGAAGTCTAGTTGGTCAAAAATTCAGAATTTTGATACTGAATTTCTAATTCCCATGAACGACGGCAGTAATGAAAATAATTCGTATATTTATAAATATAATCGTCTATAACATACTAAAATTATTTTACATTTGAATTTACAGTTTTTGAGAAACAAATAAGAATATACCAAAAAACACACTTTTTGGTATATTTTTATTTGTTTCTCAAAAACTGTAAATTCAAATGTAAAATAATTTTAATATGTTATAGACGATCATATTTATAAATATACACATTATTTGTATTACTGTAGTCGTTCATGGGAATGTGTGACATATATTTGACTACTTTGAAAATTATGTTCATGTATAATATGTAAACAAAATTGGCATTTTAAAATTTATTACAAAACTTTGGACTTTTATCCACAAACGTAGGTATAAAACATTATATGTTTCATTTATTATAATAATGATATATTGTTTCAAAAAAGTCATGTTCATCTTGCGCTATCTTCAGCCCGTATGGTTCACCTTAATGACAGGGATTTTTTTTATGTTGCTAACTTCACAATATTTGAATGTCAATTATGTTTATTTTCCAATATCATAACCAAAAATATCTACATATTTTTATATGGATTTCAAATTCAATTATAATTACATACAAATATGTTTAAAATCCATAAATATTGTTTTCTTGTATTGCAAATACTCAATTGTAGATATATTGCCATAATATTTTTAAGTCAATGTAATACTTTGACATTTCTATCGTCAGAAGTTAGCTAAAATTAGTGAAGTGATGCCAACATATAACCATAAAAAGTTAGCAATATTTATCGAACCAGTTCGACAAAAACATGATTTCCGACCGCTTTAGAGATATGTAATTGTGTCTATGTCGGACGGCGGCGCGAAATAATTTATTATGCCGTGTAAAACAAATTTCTGAAGTAAAATTTGCTTTTTATTGCATCTCTAGTGTTTATTATTAGTCATAAAAGTATGACAGTATTTTTTTATGCAGGTGAAGGTGATAGAATGTTTATAAATAAATCATTGTTTAATAAAGTTATTTCTCAGAACTGAGAAAGTACCTGCGTGGAAATTCTGGAATACTTCCAAACAAAATATGCCTTTCTTTTTTAAGAAAAATAGATCATGAACCAAAATAGTAGACCGTTGCGAATAAATTATTTTATAAGTGGACTGAACTTGTTTTCTATTTTTTTAAAAGTATTCTTAAGTGTTTCGCATTCGAATGAAAACTAGATGCTGGATGACTTAAGCTAGCTTCAGACTGTCTTTAAACAAGATTTAAGAGTTTTATATTTCTCAAGGATTGCTGAAGACTTGGCTGTCTTTAAACATGATTTTGTGTTAGTGTTAAGTCCGCAGAGTTGCCGGATGGTATCTGGGCCACCGATGCGTCGTTTTCAGATATTTTAAAACCGCTGAGAGGCGGACGAACATTACACGGAATATCTTTAAAAGTTGGTGCGATTTTGGGAAGACTGTCTTAAAGCCACCAACTGTCTTTAAACCAGGGACCTGAATAGTACGAAACCGTAATCGAATACCTCATATTTGACGGCTGGTAACCGCACTTCATACGATAAAATATATCACCTACCGAGATCTGCGTAAGCAGAGTGCCACACCCGTAATGGGTAAAAGGCGTGATGATATATTTATTTATTTATTTATGAAAAACGAAACCTATATTTTATTTCTTCTAATATAGGAACCGTAAACTAATATAATACAGGGTGTTTCCTTTAAAACAACTAGTGCTTTTTTGGGTAATCTAATGACTTTAGAGAAAAATGTTATATACAAAAAATGACCAGGAAAAAGGGCCCTATTTAATAGAAATAACAAATAAAAAATTAAACCAGTGCATCTTAAACGATACAATAATTTTATGTATTTTTAAATTGTAACCTATTTAAATTTTGAGTCCATTAGATAGAAATTTTTCTTCTGATTTCAACGATATAAATATGATATGAGGTTGTATAACAATTATTTTGATTATTTCACTCATTACAAATTTGACCAATCCGAATGTCTTATTTTCCAGTGTTGTGCATTTTAGATAAGTGACTAAACAGCAGCATGCTGTTTATTCGCGATTAAATTGAAGCTAGCTTTTATATGCAAATTTTGAACATTTTGAAGGCATATTTAGCCGGATAATTAGTTGCAGAAGCAAGATACTTACATGTTCTTTACCTTTACTGGTATTCTATGTCTTTAAACATGCTGAATTATTCAATTCAAGCTATTTTTATTTACATATTTTTGACATTTATTTGACAAATAAAAAGAAAAACAATCATTTGGTTTAGTTACACTATAACTACATAATTTTATGGTGCCTTTTGCTTATGTGTGTACCGATTTATTTATGAGAAAATGTGTCAAAATCAACGTTTTAGTTCAATTTCTTTGGCAAATATTAAAGTTTATGCTATGAAATCATGAAATAATCTTGACATATACCCCTCGTGCTAAAGAATTGAATCAATTAAATTTGATGTCTAGCTTATTTACAAAATTTTGCTTTTAAAAAAGTGTTATCGTACATCATAATTTAAGATAAAATCCCTCGACCTGCGGTCTCGAGATTTTTTCAAATTATTATGTACTCAAACACTTTTTAAGCAAAATTTTTTGCATAAGCTAGACATGTCAAATTTAATCGATTAAATTCTTAGCACTCGTGATATAACTATTGAGAAAAATGACATTAAAAATCAGAAATAATTTTACAATATTGAAGTAGGCTATGCAACAAATACAAACAAATGATACAGGTGACAGATAGTTTTGTTACATTAATAAGTGTTTGTTTTCGTAATTGTTTAATTACTTATTAATAAATAATGGCTTTGTAGTTTCAATAACAAATTTAGACTATTTAATCTTACTGTTCTGTATGGAGAGTGTGGAAGAAATTTAAATTCAACAATACAAATATTTTCATGGCTTTATCTCCAAAAAGTGTAACCCACTAGTGAATTATTGACAACAACTTTTCGAAAAGTCCAAATTAATTAATACTTTTAAGTGAAAAAATACAAAATATACGTATGGTTGCCTAAATCGTAAATAATTTCTATCATATTGTTTTTCTTTTTATGTTATTACTATAATTTTTTGGTATTTCTTCGTTATGTAGTTCATTTGTTATTATTAATTTCTTAGTAAAATACCTTATTTTAGATATAATAACCTATTTCAATATTGTAAAATTATTTCTGATTTTTAATAACATTTTTCTCAAAATAATTGTTATACAACCTCATGTCATATTTATATCGTTGAAATCAGAAAAAAATTATCTATCTAATGGACTAAACATTTATATAGGTTACTATTTAAAAATACATAATTTTATTGTATCGTTTGAGAAGCACTGGTTTAATTTTCTGTTGGTTATTCCTATTAAATAGGGCCCTTTTTCCTGATCATTTTTTGTATATAACATTTTTCTCTAAAGTCATTAGTTCACCCAAAAAAATCGCTGGTTGTTTTAAAGGAAACACCCTGTATTATATTAACCATAAAAATTTTTTAGAGAAATACTTTGTATGCCTTCGAATTCATAAAAAATAGCATGTTTTTAACAAAATTAAAAACAGTTTAATCCATTTTTTATTTTTTGCATTTACAATAAAAGAATACTCATTTGTTAAAACATTTATTAACCAACATTTAGGTAAGTATTACTATTCGAGTTTCGAATAGAATAATTATTATTAAAACATAAAAAGAATGCTAAATTTATTATATTTATGTTGCTAAAATAAACATACGAATTTTATTGGGAAAACTTTAACTTATAGTAATGTTTTGAAGTGCAATTTTCAATAGTTATATCACGAGTGCTAAGAATTGAATCGAATAAATTTGACATGTGTAGCTTATGCAAAAAAATTTGCTTAAAAAGTGTTTGAGTACATAATAATTTGAAAAAATCACGAGACCGCAGGTCGAGGGATTTTATCTTAAATTATTATGTACAATAACACTTTTTTAAAAGCAAAATTTTGTAAATAAGCTACACATCAAATTTAATCGATTCAATTGTTTAGCACGAGGGGTATATGTCAAGATTATTTCATGAATTCATAGCATAAACTTCAATATTTGCCGAAGAAATTGAACTAAAACGTTGATTTTGACACATTTTCACATAAACAAATCGGTACACTCATAAACAAAAAGCACCATAAAATTATGTTGTTATAGTGTAACTATAGCAAATTGATTGTTTTTCTTTTTATTTGTCAAATAAATGTCAAAAATTTGTAAATAAAAATAGCTTGAATTGAATAATTCAGCATGTTTAAAGACATAGAATACCAGTAAAGGTAAAGAACATGTAAGTATCTTGCTTCTGCAACTAATTATCCGGCTAAATATGCCTTCAAAATGGTCAAAATTTGCATATAAAAGCTAGCTTCAATTTAATCGCGAATAAACAGCATGCTTAAAACAGCTTACTATTTTAACTAAAACCGAAATTTATTTGTAGACTTGGCTGTCTTTAAACATGACTGTAATAAAAGATTCTACCCTTAATAATATTTGAATAAAAAATTTAAACTTTCATTGAAACATAATTCTTTAACACAAAAAGATAACCTTGAAAATATAGGTACACTAACACAAAAAAAAAAACAAGAATGTTGTTTTTTTTTTGTATAAGAGTCATAGTTAGTCATAATGTATTATAAATTCCTAATTTATTAATCAACAGCTTTAATAGATGTCGATTAATTTGTATTTTATCTTTTAAATATTACTATTTTACTAGAAAAATGACACTACAATTTGTAAGATTTGTTCTAAATTCTACTCAAATATATTGAACAGTTTGATTAGAAAATATTTATTTGTCAACATTTAAAAAATAAAAATTAAGGTAGTTTATCTGTACGATAAATATTACACCTTGACATAGATCTAAAAACAATTTTTCTATTTGATTAAATGTGTAAATTGTCAAAGAAGATTTATACAAAATAATTATGACTTACGTAGTTATAGACAGACCCCATGCTGTCAAACTTCACTTCACATCAAACGACACATTAAAACAAACAAGAAACAAGTGATCTCTACTAAGTTGACACAAATAAATACAGCACAACTTTATTTTAGTACCATCACCGACGTACTAAAACATTTGCATCAACAGTGACATCATCAGACCATGTGTTAAGACATGACATCATTTAACTAGTTCTCAAGTTCATTCCGAAGCAAAAGGTGATTGAAAAAACAAACAAAACAAGTAAAAGTTCATTTAAAAGTGTAGTAGTAAACAAGTGAACGCGCCTACTGGCAGTTGTTGAAACAACTGACGATCAGAAACAGTTGATAGTTTGTTTGTAGGTTATGTTAGATTTAATTATTGTTTAGTGCAAGGAAAGATTTGCTAACTTCAGCTGTCTTTAAACACGAATTTTAGTTCCATAAATGACATTTTCCTGTTAATTTTTCACGACCTATTAAAAATTTTAACCAATTAAAATAAATGTGTCAAATGAAATTTTCAATGTTTATTCTGTGAAGTCTGTTATCATTGGCTAAAATTTTTAACAGATCGTTAAAAATTAACAAATAAGTTAGTCATAAAATGTTATTAACATCTTATTTTAAGTGTATGCAAATGAATCATTTTTATACAATTTTTAGTTGAATCATTTTTCTGTAAAATATACTGGAAAGCTAAGGTCGCGGAAAACTTATTTTCCAACATTTCTCTTACATTTTATATACTAGCACAAGGTAGATACCACGCCCAAGTTTAAGATTAAAATAAAATATTACTTACGACATATCGTGACGATTTTTTATAAAAACTAGGTGTTCTATTTACCGACATTTTAACACTGACTTTTTGTACAAATAAAATAAATTTGGACCAGAAAAATATTAGTTTTATTTCACATTGTGCTAATGTAACAACTTTGATATGATAAAGTATTAAATGTTTTATCATTCCTTATATCTTATCTATTAGAATGTATTTACATTAAATTAGTTTATTATTTATTTAATTTACAGTTATATAAAGTCAAAATTAAAATATCTACTGATGATATAAGACGAATGTATAGGTAAACCGAGTGAAAAGTTACCAGCAATTCAAGAAATAAACAAGACACGAAATTGATTAATTTATGATCGGAATGTTTTGGTTTTTTCAAAAAAATTAATAGGTCACTATAAAAACTAGATGCTGCATGTTTTAAACTATCCTCAGACGAAATACTAATAATAATAATAAATATCTAACCTCAGAAACAGTAACTGTCTTAAAGTCAACCATACGGGCTGAAGATAGCTCAAAATGAACATAACTTTTTTGAAACAATATATCATTATTATAATAAATGAAACGTATAATGTTTTATACCTACATTTGTAGATAAAAGTCCAAAGTTTTCTAATCAATTTTAAAACGCTAATTTTGTTTACAAATTAAACATGAACATAATTTTCAAAGTAGTAAAATATATGTCACACATTTCCATGAACGACTGCAGTAATGTAAATAATTTGTATATTTATAAATATGATCGTCTATAACATACTAAAATTATTTTTCATTTGAATTTGCAGTTTTTGAGAAACAAATAAAAATATACCAAAAAGTGTGTTTTTATTTGTAACTCAAAAACTGTAAATTCAAATTGAAAATAAACTGAGTATGTTATAGATGAGCATATTTACAAATATACGAATTATTTTCATTACTGTAGATGTTCATGGGAATGAGAGACACAGTATCAAAGTTCTGAATTTTTGTCCAACTAGACTTCAACGAATATTTTTTTATAGTTGAATGTTTCAGTTAACGTTTTCATCCACATATATAAATACTAGAATGTTCAAAGACCTCGCTGTGATAATTGTTTAGTTTTTCGATAAGAATAATTGTAAGAAATAATTGATTCAAATTTGAATTTGCAAAAGAAAATTCATGGGAGTGAACGAACCCAACGAAAATATGTACTTCACCTGACATTGCAATGTACAAGTCACTGGAACAAATCCATGAAATTTTGACGGATGGAGGTTGTTGGACCATAAACAACATGAACATAAATAAAGAATACAGAATTTGCTGTTTTTTTTTTTTAATAAAGGTTTCGTTCTTCGACGCGTATGTTTAACCTTAAAACATTAATTTCGAGTGAATAAATGAAGTCCTACCCCTAGTTCTAGCTTCAGAAAAATAAATATATATATCATCACGCCTTTTACCCATTAAGGGTGTGGCACTCTGCTTACGCAGATCTCGGTAGGTGATATATTTTTGCGTATGAAATGCGGTTACCAGCCGTCAAGTCATAGTCCCCAAAGTTGTTAGTGGAGGGGGAACCACAGGAGTAAATTTAAATTGGCAACTGTCGGTACTAGGATTCGAACTGAGGATCTCACGATCCACAGTCCGATACGTTACCACTGAGCTATTTACCAAAAAGTGTGTTTTTTTGGTATATTTTGTTGAACGTGTTGTAATTCGTAAATGAAGACAGTAAAAGAAAAATGTTTCAAACAATAATTGTAGATAATTATATTTGAAACATTTTTTTAATAATAAAAATTGTCTTTAAACCATAATTTACTGAAATATTTTAAAATAACATGATAGGGCTTCAAGTAAACTACCACTTCCGGTTATTGGATTATCACCAAAAACTAATCAGCTCTTCCAAAGAGTATACAATTGATATATACAAAATATTAAAATTTTCAGTTTAGCAGTTTTTGAGAAACCGTCACTCCAGACAGACAGACAGACACATACACAGATATCATCGTGAAACTATTCAAATCGTATTTTAGGGACCCTAAAACGTGCTCATCCACTGAAAACTCACTGAATATTTTATGATTCCTATACCTAACTTTCAGGATGTGGCGGGAGGTAACAACTATTTTAAAACATTAATTTTGGGTGAATAAATGAAGTCCTAACCCTAGTTCTAACCTCAGAAAAAACGACTGTCTTTAAACATGATTTTAGGGTGAATAAATAATGTCCTAGTTTTAGTTCTGGCGTTTCTTCTGAACAAATTAAAAAATATTACATTGAAACACTTTTTAAACACATTATCGAAATTAGAAAGCTTTCAACTTCATTCATATTATTATCAGCTGTTTTGGATCAGAAATGAATTCATAATAAAAATACCTAACCAAATATGGATGTAAAACAATAAATAGCTACTTGCTGTACATAATAATGAGTACAAATTATCATTCTAACATATATAAACACTTACGTATAGATTTATTTTGATATATCACACAGAAAGAAAAGAATTTTTGCTGAACTTTTATCCAGAATTTAGTTATAAGAAAATATAATTAAATATCACTTACGAAACTTCCAGATTTGGCCTTTTCGTGTCTTGACATTGTGAAAAATACATTGGACGGTAGAAATATAAAGGAATGTATTGAAAATTACCTGAAATAAAACAAAACTGTCAAACACTTTTTACGAACTGTTGAATAAATTTTCCTGTCATTTTCAAAACCAACCTAATAAAATATCAATCAATACTATAACCAAAATAATATTTAAACGATAAGATAACAAACAACACCACACAAATTAAATAAAAATCAAAAATTGCATTGGGTTTGGCATAACCTAATTTATTACAATGACATTTCATTGCGTGTTTCACAAACTAAATTATTATTGGATACTTACCTCTAATGATATAAAATTCACAACATTTGTACTTTATTGAGTTAAATCATAGCTTAAAATTAAGAAACAATTTTTTACAACTTGTTGATATGTTTGCCGTTGGCAGATTCAATATTATGCGTGAGTCGCCATCTTTGTGAAAATATTCGTACTACTTACCACTGAAGTATAGTAAAACTGGAGTATGCACTAGTGCCGAAAATTCGAACCGAGAGAAAACAACCAACTGTATTTGTATTTTTGTACAATCCATTCAAAAAAAATTGTACAGTACTCATTGCTTTAAAGCTTGTAACAATAAACGTACTCAAATAGTATATTCGCTTTTTACATTCAAGGATTGTACGTTCCAGTATTACTACATGTCAATAGATTAATATTTAAAAATGTGGTAAAATTATTTAAAACGAAATAAAACTTTAGGAAAACCAAAATTATATTTAGATGAAAGGGTTGAGTGTTTTTTTGATTTAAAACAATTTTGAGAGGAGCTGTGGAAACTGACATGAAATCGAGCGGGAAATTTGAATTTACACATTCATCAATTCCAGTTTATTAAATCATTAGAACCACTACAACAATAAAATAATCGCTTTCTTTAATTAGAATCTGCTGTTGCTATGACTGTAAATATTATAAATAATAATAATTCTTTATTATTAACAGTGACTGTATATTTCATACCCATTCGTGAATTTTGTGTCATATCTAATCTACTGGTTGTGCATCAGAATTTTAGAGTGCAATAAAATGTCAATCAATTGATAAATGTCACATTTACAGACTTTGTTATGTTATAACATGGTTATAATAAAATTTTTCATTGTTTAATCGCTACAAAGTTGGCACTACTTGAATATTGAGGTTGGAGTAAAAAAATTATCTGACTTATTTCGAAAGTAACATTAGGCATATTTTAGGTTGTTGGCGACCCTGTTGTTAGTAGTTTCTGTTAAGGCACTAGAATATATGAGTATTCTCATCCGCCATTTTGGGTCCAAGTGTCATAAATAAAACAAATTATTGGAATCCAGTTACTTTAATTCTTTTCTGTCAAATTTGAAGTTGACATTGATTAATAATTGTGATATATCATTCTCTTAATTATTATATTTCATATCTAACAGGTAAGTGTACAGAATACTTTCTAATATATTACCGTATGATTTGTGTAGTTGGATTTTACAGAATTTCAAGAAATATGTTTTCAAATTTGACAGATACAAAATTTAAATGTTTTTTTTTTAAGTAACTGGATTTCAATAACTTGTTTTATTTGACATCTGGACCCAAAATGGCGGACGAGAATACCTACATTCTTCTAGAGCTCTAGTTTCCAAGAATTTGACAGATGAAACTTAAGCTTTTTGCCGCTATTGGCGCTACTGTCGCATTATGAAAAAACTAGTAATTTTTTAGGGAAATTATTCTTGTGTTTTGTACGATTTTAGTCCTGCTAATCTCATACAAAACAAAAATATTACTGAGTGCTGACTTTTTTATGTTACGCAATTGGCATCTTGGTGAAAAATGAAATATTCTGATTGGCTTATAATGTAAGGAAGAAAATAATTGTGTCAGATATTTTTTCTACCCTAAAATCACAATTTAAATAATGGTTTCGTTAGTTGTATGTGAAACACTAAACCAAATTTTAATAGGACCAAACTGATGTATGAAGCATTGAAAGTATTTTACGTTGCGTCACAACTGCTACTGGTTACGAAAAAAACCATTTATATCCTCGTTGTTTTGATGTTTTAATTAAAACAACAGTTTTGGGTTCCTGTCAAGCAGCTGTGAAACAAAAACAATAAATAACACACATCACAACGATTGTCATTTGTTTTAACGTAAAAAAAATTCATTACTCAGTTTAATACAATGCTAAAAACATCAGTTATAGGTAATATCTCAGAAATTGTTCGTTATAACGCGTAAATATTATTTAAATATACCTATCTAATTTTTTAATAATCAACACTCATCCTAACTATACACACAGTATTTTCATTAATAATAAGTATACTTACGAAAAAATCACAGTTTATTTTATTCTGTGTTGAAAAAAAAATAATTTTATAACAAAATGTTTCATTGTTTAGTGTTTCACACTAGACGAACTAATTTTGACATTAAAACAAAATTCTAGCTGTCAAAAACGTTTTGTTTTTGCTCATATACGAGTGAAGTTATCCACAGTAATGTCAAAATTGTCCGCCTATTTTTCGATTGTCAAATTGTAACAATATTTAAATAACATTTCATATAGTAACTTTTGTTTGATCTATACAATTATAAATGCTAATATATTATTTAAATATTTCATATATATTCGTATTCAAAAAAACCTAAATAAATCTTAAAAGCACTGCAACAATAGTGATAATGATTTCATGATATAATTACTTATTCTAACTTATTTTAATAATAAAAATGAGCAATTGTTTTTATTATATTATTCTGAGCCTTGTAATTTCATAATAATTTAAATTTAATGCTTAAAAAAGTCAGAATCGTTCAAATAATCGACTGATACTCGATAAGAAACTCGTGGAATTTTTGGTTAGGTTAGGTTTTAATTTTTTTGAATGCTTGACATTTCTTATTTCAAATTTTGCCAAAATGTCTACTCACTTCTTCTATACACAAAAAAGTCTTGCTTTTGTCCACAATATAAAATAATTATATATAATAGTTATTATAGGTTAAATTTATACATCTGTCAGTTGTCACTTGAAACTGACACTCAGTGTTGCCAACCTTAGGCATTGAAGTTATCGTAAATAACTCTCAAAATTATGTTTTGTTTCCAATTTCTATATCGGAATTAATTAGTTCATTCTTCTTGCATATATTGTTTCATTTTATATACAATTTTACGATCTTGTATCCTACATCTGGCGAAATTATCCTACTTGTACAATAATTATCGTGCAGTTGGCAACACTGCATGGCTCCATAATTACTTTAGTGTAAGAGCTTTTATTTGAAATCGGAAGTAAAGTGCTCAAAAATCGTCATTAAAAGCTCAGAAATCGTCACTAAAGTAATCCATTATACGACGTTTGAGCAACCCAGTGTTGGCAACCGTAAAATAATTATTGTACAAGTAGGATAATTTTGACAGATATGGCGTATTGTAGTAAATTTATACGTAAAAGGAAACAATATGTGCAAGAAGAATTAACTAATTAATTCCGATGAAGAAATTGAGGACAAAACATAATTTTGAGTGTTATTTACGATAACTTCACTGTTCGAGGTTGGCAACACTAACTGTCAGTTTCAATTGACAACTGACAGATGTATAAGGTTGACAACATTGAATGTCAGTCCCAATTAACCCAATTACCGCGACAGTGAAGTTCCTTTTTATCACTCACATGGTTTAATAAATTCCATATTCGTGATAAATAGTTAAACTTCAGTGCCTTGATACATAAATAACTATTAATGACGATTTTGGTGTTCTTTAGTGCGGATTTCAAATAAAGAACATATTTGAAACGTCAACGTCGTCAAATAAACGCAACAGAAGTTAGCAACAGTTGAAAAGTAACCAGAACGCAGAAATATTTGACACTTTGGTAAATTTGAGAAAAACGTTAGCACTCAATAAAATTAAGAACCGATCTTTGCCAAAACGTTCATATATTCACAATTTTTTCTAATTTTTATAAAATTCACGTAGAATGTATACATTATTCGTTCTGGCACCCATACATACACAACATAACCTAAAATTCATT
Source organism: Poecilus cupreus (assembly GCA_963942605.1). Lineage (NCBI taxonomy): Eukaryota > Metazoa > Arthropoda > Insecta > Coleoptera > Carabidae > Poecilus > Poecilus cupreus. The sequence goes on from OZ012713.1 coordinate 3,476,546, forward strand.
TTCTGACATATATACTAGAGCCTAATAATCGTATCGTTAATTAAGGGCATTGAGTACCTTGCGATTTCGTCGTCTTGGCTCTATCTTCGTTATCTTGAGCCATATTCTCTACATAAATATGGCACGTTGGCGAAACATTCAGTGCTTTGATCGGGGACGAAGCATCTGTCATTTCTTGCCAACTTAAAGTTCGATTATCACTATCCGAGTTGTCTAGGGACTTTTTAGGAGAAGCAGTTGCTGACCTGGGCGACAACGCTACGTTCACACCTATCGATTGTTTATTCGGGAGTTTCGGTGACATTTCAAACGGAAATGAAACAGGAAGTAGAGTTTTTTGTGCGTTACTGCCCCGCCGAGAGGTAAACGGAGAGGCGGGAATTTCAACAGAGAGGGATTCAGAAAGTTTTGGTTTGTTTTTAGTTTTTTTTGTTTTTCCATGTACACTGACAGGAGGTTCCAGCGGTTGTTTTGGTAACCAAATCGGCGATAGAGCGACCTCATCTAGGGAAATTTTACAGTCTAGAGGTTGATGGCCTTGCCACGAACGTCGCGGTTTTAGAATTGTGTGTAAAATAGTGTTTTCTAACGGTCTTGGGGAAATCATTGCTGCTATATTGTATTGTGTTTGTGATTTAGTATTTTCGCTTTGAAAATTTCGACAAGAACAACTAGTTTTTTCAGAAATCTCTGCTTTATACAAAGAACAAAACGGAAGATGGTCTTTATTTTCAACAACACTAGAACCATGTAACGAATATCTTCTAGGTCGTAACGGCGATAATTCTCGTTTAGGTTCTGGTTCCTGTAAAGAAGATTTCTTTTCGAGGTGTTGGTGAACTCCTAGACCAACTAAAGATGATTTCGGCGGCTTGATCGGTACTAAAGTACTCTGTACACTTACAGCTTGCGACAGAAATCTTTCTAACCTCGTAGGACTTAAAGCACCTTTTCCACCTAGATTTTTCACCGGATTTTCAACGGTTTCTACCGGTTTAGCCGGTTTTACAATCGATAAAGTAGCGATTGAATCAGTGACGTACGAATCCCAAAACTGGCTTCGACTTCGTCGTGGGGAAAACTCAACTGGAAGTGAGGGGAGGTGAACTTTTCTAGGGGAAAATTGAGGGGGCGGAGGTACTTCTAGATCTTCTATTGATACTGTTTTCTTTTTTGTTGAGCTTCTTGGAGAGAACTGAATTGGTGGTGGGATACTTAAATTATCTGTGAAAGTTACTTGGTGTTCTTTTTTAGGGGAAGGATTTTTTTCAGGGTTTTTATGTCTGCAAGACCTGGGGGAATATTCTAAAGGAGGTGGCAAAATTTGTAAACATTCTTCTTGAGATAATTGTCGATCGAATTTTCTTTCGGGAGGTAAACAGCTACTGGTTAAATTTGAAGGGATTTGAAGTGAGTTTTGGGGGGAAAGATGTTTCGGACAAAGTTCTACATTTAATAATTTATTTGGTGATGAATCAATTGGAACTGAATAATAGCTGTCATCGAGTGCATCTTTCGGTTGTAAATATTCGGGATCTGGGGATAAATGTCTAATTGTAGCATGTTTAGGAGAAATTGGGTCAATATTAATTGGGTTTGGATGAAGAGAAAGATGTTGAATTTGTACATGTTTCGGAGACAGAGTTAAGTGGAAATCTTCAGAGCTATCGTTTCTTTCTTCAGAGAACCTCTTTGAGGTTATGTCTTTTCGACCTAACACTGGAGTTGGTGACAAAGGATGTTGAAGATATTGGGTCTCTCGTGGAACTAAACCATCGTCAGTTAACAGACAATCAAACTCTGATCGATTCTTTTGTGTAAATTCAGTAAGTTCGATGTTTTGATCATCTTTTTGAAGATATTCTGAGTACGAAGCAGATCGAGCCTCGCGGTTAAGTTCCTCAAGTTCTACTGTTAGGTAGTCGGAGTGTGAAGAAGAACGCTTTTTTTGTTTTCGCTCGAAATCTTTAATAGGAGAAATGGAATGGTGGCGACAAATTGGGAAATGTGTTGACTTTAAGAGGCTTTGTTTGACTTGCGCGCTGACTTTTGTTGGGGATATAGCGTGTTGTGGACAATCCACAGACAACGAAGTACTGTACACTAGTTTTTTTTTCTCGGTAGGTTTCTTGGAATCTTTCCAGTTTTCCCGAAACGAAGACTGTCTATTTAACCCTAAAGTTTTTAGGCAATCGTGTCCATCGTGTACTAAAAACTCTCCTCTTGAGCTGCTTCGAGTTTTAGCAGCCGCAGCCTGAGGTGGAGTTGGAATTCCCGAAGAAGAATCCGTAATAGTTAATAAATTCGAAACGGTAGTTCCGCTACTCGCCGCTTGGGGCGGTGTCGGTATTTCCGAAGAAGAACTAAACAAATCAACCAATCGAGAAGTAGATTTAAGTTTCCCAGCTGGTGCTGCCGTCTGTGGAGGTGTAGGAATCTCTGAGGATGACTCAAACAGTTCAACAACTCTAGAAGAAACTGTTTTTAGTTTTGGTGTGTTCTGGGGTGTTTTAGTGTTTGGTTCGACTTTTTGGTCGCTTTTGCAAGTGTCACCGCAATGAAAGGAAGTATTGAATAGGTTTAGTGTTATGTCTTCTGGGTTAGGGTTAGGGTTAAAGTTAACAGTGGAGGTAGTTGGTTCGTCACAAGAAATGGAGAAAGTGTCACCTGGTTTAGAACATTGGGCAGTTGGTGCTGCGCTGTCACTTGACCAGGGGTCTGGAAAATAATGTTGAGTTATTTTGAAATCTTCAGGAAGCTTACAGATAGGTTACTTAAACTTATGCCTTTGTCAAAAACAAAGAACAAAGCTTCTTAACCTACAATGGGGTCATACACTTAAAAAAAAAGTTGTGTTTTCTACAAATTATAAAAATTTAGATCATTTCAGTCACATATTATTCAATATTTCTTATAATTTTTCAACTTTTCATTCATAATTTCCTTTCTGAAGTTTCGCGGTTGCAAAATCGTGACGTCATCTTGTAATAAAATGTACAGCATGGCAAAGCATCAGAGGTGTTGATAACAAATAAAAACTTGCTTTTCAATGTTGTAATAATTACTTATTATTATTAAAAAGAACACTCCGATAAATTAAATTAGGTATTCGTTAATTATAACATTTTTAGTCAAAGAGTTTAGGACATGTTAAAATAAAATGCTTTGTTGTACTATATCTTGTCGCTTGTCGGTAATGTCGGTAGTCTCATTATCACACCTGTCATCTCAAGTCATATGTTGCAGTTAACAACGATTTTTAAATTAAACGTATGTTTATTATATTTGTTATATTATTTTGCGCAGCTAATATATTTGTAAAAACCTCTCAGTAAATAACAATGACAGATAACAGTCAATTTGACAGTTGGTGTAGTTCCTCGCTCTCCGCAAGAGCGTGTTTCCTACAATTACAAGATGACGTCAAGAAGCGACAAATTTAAAATAGGATGCCAATTTCAAAAAATTGTATCTTAATAACTAAATGCCTTTTAATATTAAAATTAGTATCTATATTTATAATTTTATTCAAACTTACAGGAAAAAAATAAAATGAAAAAAGGTTTATGACCGTATTATGTTTACAGGCAGTAGCTTCGTTTGAAGCTATTTTCAAACATTTGGCAACTCATTAGAAGTGTTTTAAGACAGCCAAGTCTTCAGCTAGACTTTCTCCCATAAAACTAAGGGTTGGGCAACATATATACACCCCTAAAAAATGATTAAAGACAGTCACTTCCTGTGAGGTTAGCCTAAGATCTTCAATAACTATTTTATAATATTTTAAGACAGACAAGTCTTTAGCAAAGCTTCCTACCCAAGAACTAAGGGTAGGACAACATTTATCTAATCTAAAATTCTATTTGAAGACAGTCGCTTCCTTTGAGGCTAGCTTAAGACCTCCAGAATCTAGTTTGCAGTGTTTAAAGACAGTTAATTCTTCAACAAAGCTCATTTCTATAAAATTAGGTCTAAGGCGTCATTTATTCATTTTAAATTTATGTTCAAAAATAATCTGAAAATGTTTAAAGACAGTCAAGTCTTCAACAAAACATCCGCCCTAAATCTAAGGATAGAAAATCATGTATCACCCAAAATTGGGGTACAGAGATAGTCGCTTCCTCTAAGGCTAGCTTAAGACCTCCAGCATCTAGTTTGAAGTGTGTAAAGACAGACAAGTCTTCAACCAGACTTCTTTCTTCAAAACTAGGAAAAGGACTTTATTTTTCATCCAAAAATTTGGTTTAAAGAAAAGAAAGACTTCAACAAAACGTTTTCCTTTAAATCTAAGGGTAGAATATCAAGTAACCATCCTAAAATTGGGTTTTTGCTGAGGCTATCTAGTAATTAAAGTTAACTAAGTCTTCAGCAAGACTTCCTCCCACAGAACTAAGGATAGCACAATATTTATCCACCTAAAAATTATATTTAAAGACAGTGGTTTCCTCTGAGGCTAGCTTAAGACCTCCAGCATCTAGTTTGAAGTGTTTAAAGACAGCCAAGTCTTCAACAAAACTTCCTACTTAAGAATTTTAGATAGGATGACATTTATCAACCTCTTAAAGATGTTTGAAGACAGTCGCTTCCTCTGAGGCTAGCTTAAGACCTCCAGCATCTAGTTTGAAGTGTTTAAAGACAGCCAAGTCTTCAACAAAACTTCCTACTTAAGAATTTTAGATAGGATGACATTTATCAACCTCTTAAAGATGTTTGAAGACAGTCGCTTCCTCTGAGGCTAGCTTAAGACCTCCAGCATTTAGTTTGAAGAGTTTAAAGACAGTCAAGTCTTCAAAAAAATATCCAACTTCAAAATGGATGGTTATGCAGAAGCAAATTTTCGTGCTGCCATCTATTGATGATTTCATTGAACTACCATGAAATTCACGTAGGCGAATAACAAACAAAACGCTGTCAAAATGACAGTTCTTAAAATGATGCTAAATATGAAAAATAAAGTGTTTGTATGGTTTGTGCAATAGTGAGTCCCTTTATTACTATAAAGAATGTATGGCCAGTGTTAAATTTATTAAGTTTCCTATATAATAAACTTCAAAAATAAAAACATAACCTTGTTAAAACACCATCTCAAACGTCAAAATATGAATGTTTGTGTTATGAACTTCCATCTCAACTTTTACCTCATCTTTCTCTTTCTTGCCTGTGATGTCAAAATCATAACTCTCCATTAAAGATAGGATGACATTTATCAACCTCTTAAAGATGTTTGAAGATAATCGCTTGCTCTGAGACTAGCTCTCACTGACTATATTCTCACCTGCATCGTCTGCATCGCGGTGCTCTCCTAGACCGAGCTGGTGGCATGCGGCGCGTACAGGCGTCCGCTGGCGTCGCTGCTGGTGGGGCTGGGACTGCGGCGGCCCAGCCCCGCCACCAGGTCCCCCGACGCCGTCACCTCGCCGTCGCAGTTTAAAAAAAGCCGCGAGCTCACCGACCGGTCGCACTCGGGGCAGTTCCGCTTCTTGCGTTTGTCCCTCCGACGCAGGATGTCGTGCGCACATCTATATCACACATTAACAATCACAACTTTATCTTAAAGTAATTAAAGGCATTAGTAAGTTAATAATTGACTTCTTATAAATCAAAACTATACAGGCGGTTCAAAAAAGTACTGATAATCTTTAGGTAGAACAATTATTTGATTAATTTATTTCTTAATTTTGTACGGTTCTTCTTAAAGCCACACGAAGCCATCAAACTAGTAAATCTGCGAATAGAATTAAGCGAAATTTTATATATTTTTTTTATAATATCATTGCTGTTTACATTCAAGATGTGGGGTCTTTCACCATTTTTTTTTTATATTTTTTTATGAAACTATCTATATTGAAGACTATCTACACTTTTAAAAAGTCGTAATTGTTATTCATTAAGACACAATGATTTTTTTAAAAATGTTGTGACGTCATAGTAGAGGTGTTGTTGGATCTAAAACTTCATCTAATGCCTAGATTAAAAATAAATTCCATAAAATAATAATAAAGATTGAACCAACCTGGCATGCAGGATATGCGCGCAGGGCAAGGCTTCCAAACTGTCAGCCTCCAGGCCGTAGGGGGAGCCGCAGGCCCCGCACTGCAGGTCCAGGTCCTGCTGGAGTCTACTGGCCACTCGCTCATGATGGGTGCGTTGTTCTTCGTCGCCCAACGCGCCGTAGATACGAGCCAAACGAGCTCGTACACCGCGCACCTGAACAAAGCAAATTTTTTCACATACATACATACATAACAACACGCCATGTCCCACTTAGTGGGGTAGCACGAACCCAGAAACAATCAATCTCCTCCAAACATTCCACCACTTTCACCTCGTCCACATTCATACATACTCGTCTATTCTTCACACTCGGAATCATTCCACCATCAATCATACCCAACCAGTTATTCCTCGGACGCCCACGCAATCGTTCACCCTCAATATATTAGTTTCACCAACCTTTTAAAATGTCCAAACCACCTCAACTGACTCACTCCCACTTTCTTAACAACATTCTTCTCAATCTCACACTCACCATACACCAATGTATTCCATATACGATCACTCTCCTCTCAAATATCTCATTTCCACAGCAGTTATACGTCGTTCATGCTTCTTCATCCACATTCAACATTCACTAGGTACTGACACACCATTATAAACACTCAATCGAGCATCTCTAGAAGACTCTAGAAGACTCTAGATACATTCCCGTTTCGAGCAAATGTACCCAGAGCACCCAATACCTTGCACCCTGCAGACACCCGCCTTTCAACCTCCCGGTCAATACATCCATCCCTCGAGAACATACTAGACAAATATACAAATTCATTCCCTGAAACATTACAACCAGTCACCAAATCATTCTTCTCAAACACCAACACTTTACATTTATCGACATTCAATAGCAGATTTAAACCTTTACCTACTTCATTTATGTTCACAATCATTCATGTCAATTGCTCCTCAGTTTATACACCGTAAATTTATGATAAAAGACAGTCAATTCCTCTGAGTCTAGTTTAAAAACAATTGAGGCTAACTTAAGTCATCCAGCATCTAGTTTCAAGTGTTAAAGTGTTTAAAGACAGTCAAGTCAAGTCAAGTCAAGCTTCTTCACCCAAAACTGTTTTTCTCTCGACGTTTGTATCGTAATTAAAATGTTTAAAAATATAACCTCACTTACCAATAGTTTAGCGCCAACACTACTAGCAACTTCTAGTAACCTAGTGTTGAATTCCAATGGGCGACAGTTGCAGATCTTGTGTTGCAGACGCAAAGCTTCCAAACATCTGGCAGCACCGTCCATCGACTCCATTTGGATCACTCGATCACCCATAGCTGCTGCGCTTCCCATGGCACTCTCGTATTGCCGGAACGCTTTCTGAAAATTAATTGAGGTTAGAATACATTTAGAGGAGACTGTTTGAAGAGAGTCGTTTCCTTTGAGGTTAGGTTAAGACCTCTAACATTTATTTTAAAATGTTTTAAACACTGAAGTATTCAGTAAAGCTTCCTTCCTTAGAATTAAGAATAGGACAACATTTATTCAACCTAAAATCATGTTTGAAGACAGTCGCTTCCTCTGAGGCTAGCTTAAGACCTCCAGCATCTAGTTTGAAGTGTTTAAAGACCGCCAAGTATATTCAAAGAAAATTTGAGGCTAGCTTAAGACATCTAGAATACATTTTGTAATGTTTAATCTAAACTAAATCTTGCCCACTCAGAATTAAAGATAATGTATTATTATTAATTTTGAATCATTTACGAAGAGAGTTTGAGGTTAGCTTAAATCATCCAGCATCTAGTTAGCACTGCTTAAGGTCAAACATACAGGCTGAAGATAGCGCAAAATGAACATGACTTTTTTGAAACAATATATCATTATTATAATAAATGAAACATGTAATGTTTTATACCTACATTTCTACATAAAACACCAAAGTTTTGTAATCAATTTTAAAAAACTAATTTTGTTTACAAATTATACATGAACATAATTTTCAAAGTAGTCAAATATATGTCACACATTCCCATGAACGACTACAGTAATGCAAATAATTTGTATATTTATAAATATGATCGTCTATAACATACTAAGATTATTTTTCATTTGAATTTACAGTTTTTGAGAAACAAATAAAAATATACCAAAAAGTGTGTTTTTATTTGTAACTCAAAAACTGTAAATTCAAATTGAAAATAAACTTAGTATGTTACATATGAGCATATTTACAAATACACGAATTATTTGCATTAGTGTAGTCGTTCATGGGCATGAGAGACACAGTATCAAAGTTCTGAATTTTTGACCAACTAGACTTCAACGAATATTTTTTTATAGTTGAATGTTTCAGTTATCGTTTTCATCCACATATATAAATACTAGAGTGTTCAAAGACCTCACTGTGATAATTGTTTTGTTTTTCGATAAGAATAATTGTAAGAAATAATTGATTCAAATTTGAATTTGCAAAACAGAATTCATGGGAGTGAACGAACCCAAGGACAATCTGACATTGCAATGTACAAGTCACTGGAACAAATCCATGAAATTTTGACGGATGGAGGTTGTTGGACCATAAGCAACATGAAAATAAATGAAAAATACAGAATTTGCTGTTTTTTTTAACTAAGGGATTCGTTCTTTCGTATGTTTGACTTTAAAGACAGTCAGGTCTTAAGGAAGGTTACCTCCACCAGAACTAAAAACGATAACTCATCGCTCTAGCGAGTTCGCGAACACTTCCAAGACAGAAGCATCTAGAACAGTCTAGACTAACAGCGCAACAAATATATAAAGCCGCTAGTCTACCCAGTGGGGCATTTTACTCGGACACGCTGTTCAGAAAGTATCGAATATAGTGGAAATAAAACGTTTGAATAGTGCAAATAAATATTTCTTGTGTAATATTTTTAGTTTATTATTGATTTGTTGTTATTAATAAGTGTTTAAAAATAAATAAATAGTTCAAATAAATGTAAGTGTTATCCACTTCTAATTGGCCAGTTGCACCAAAGAAACTTAAACTTTAAACTTGATTTAAATAAATATTAGCAAATCGAAGTTGCATATCTTATGGAATAATTTACATTGCTGTTAAACATTCCTGCTTATGTCCAATTATGCCAAGATTAAAATTTAAGTTTTGTTGGTGCAACTGGCCTTTAAAGATGTTTAAAGACAGTCACTTCCTGTGAAGCTGGCTTAAGACCTCCAGCATCTAGTTTGAAGTGTCTAAAAACAGCCGAGTCTTCAATAACAAAAAATCATGTTCAAAAATAGTTTTTGAGGTTAGCTTAAAAGAAGTGTTTAAAATGTTTCAAACGTTTAGCTATAAAAACTTAAAAACACAAATGGAAAATTATGTATATTTATTGTTGTGTAAGCTTGTAAATAAACAAATAAAATAATTGTTATATTTTATAACTTACATTAATATCAGATTTTTTTCGATAGATGTCTCCCATAATTCTAATACTTCTTGCGTATGTCGCTTGGTCGCCAGAAATTAAAGCCAGTCTCGTCGCTTCCTAACAAATAATACAACAAATTTTTATTTTATTTACATAAAATATTTATGTAACAAATGTATAGTTTATAGTTTTCTAGATGTGACAGTTTAGGAAGAATGTATTTGTTACATTCAAGAATTGAATATTTTTAGAGTGATTTTTTCCTGTTGTTTTATTAGCAAGTTTACTGTGTTTACTTTATCAGACTAGCCCATAAAATGTCGCTATATTTATTTTAATAAATAAAAATGTTACAATTGAATCAAAATTGTTTGAGGTTAAAAATATATTTGAAATAATAAACAACTTACTGAACAATAGTCTTGTGCATCCCCCAGTTCGCCTTGCTTCCTCAAAGCAGACGCCATTTGCAATAGAGCAGCTCTGCAAAAATTGTTATGAATTTTGTATTTTATTGCTGAAAAATTTCTGTCCACATTGTTAAAAAGACACTTAATAACTTAACAAAACTCGAAAATAAGCTATTGTTGATATTTATTCAAAAAACACATAAAATACTTATTATTTTGCTTACCTATGGTGTCTGGAATTCAAATCGCCGAGTTGTAATGATCTGGAGAGGTCGTAAGCTTTCGCAGCGTATCTGGCACTTTTATCTGCATCTTGCAGACGACTGAATAACTCTGAGAGTCCTACGTACACCTAAACAGACAATGGGGTCATAAACCTTTTTTCATTTTATTTTTTTGCTGTAAGTTTGAGTAAAATTATAAATATAGAAACTATTTTCAATATTAAAAGGCATTTAGTTATAAAGATACGATTATTTGAAATTGGCATCGCATTTCAAATTTCCCGCTTCTTGACGTCATCTTGTAATTGTAGGAAACACGCTCTTGCGGAGAGCGAGGAACTACACCAACTGTCAAATTAACTGTTATCTGTCATTGTTATTTACTGAGAGGTTTTTACAAATATATTAGCTGGGCAAAATAATATAACAAATATAATAAACATAAGTTTAATTTGAAAATCGTTAACTGCAACATATGACTTGAGATGACAGGTGTGATAATGAGACTACCGACATTACCGACAAGCGACAAGATATAGTACATCAAAGCATTTTTATTTTAACACGTCCTAAACTCTTTGACTAAAATGGTTATAATTAACGAATACCTAATTTAATTTATCGGAGTGTTCATTTTAATAATAATAAGTAATTATTACAACACTGAAAAGCAAGTTTTTATTTGTATCAGCACCTCTTTTGCCGCCATGCTGTATATTCCATTACAAGATGACGTCACGATTTTGCAACCGAGAAACTTCAGAAAGGAAATTATGAATGAAAAGTTGAAAAATTATAAGAAATATTGAATATTATGTGATTGAATTGATCTAAATTTTTATAATTTGTAAAAAAACACAACTTTTTTTTAATTGTATGACCCCTTTCATTCATTTTAAATTCGTGATTTAGCAACAAAATTTGCCAACATAAATTGCAACACGAATGATATTACATATGAAAATATTACAAAATAAAAATTGTTGTCTCACCTGCAGCTCTAAAGCGGGATCTTGAACTGTCTGAGCGATTTTGTGGGCATGTTGAAAGGAATCTAGAGCTTTGTTAAACCCAGCTAGCTCTAGATACACTGAACCAACTGTAAGATGAACGTGTCCTGCTGTCGTACATTGTTCGCATTCGTTATAGAGTGATTGTCGCGCGTATGCCAGTGCTCTGGAAAGAAAGATTTTCACAAACTTGTGATGACTAAGAATAGTGAATCGATAGAATATAAGCAATATGTATATGAATATTGTAGGGTTTCTAGAACTTTCTCGAATGCGCTTGGAATGTTCGAGAGTCCGCTACATAGAGGGGTCGCCAAGCGAACTACGGACAGTCTTTCATGAGCAGCAAACAGCAAAAACTAATTATGAACTGTTCACTTTATAATACTCTTTGTACTTGCATTCATGATATTGATATTACAAAAATATTTTGTATTACAATAATAATTCTTTTTACCTCCCGCCTACCTCTAGGTGTGTGTGTGTGCGTAGTCTGTGGCAATTTTTTCGTCTCGCATAACTCAAATACTATAATACCAAAAAGTACAATTTTGTGAATTATTGCTTCTTATATTTAAATGAAGACCTGATTAGATTTTTAATAAAATTGGTCAACCGGAAGTAGCAGTTTACTTGAAGCCCTTAACAGTTTTTCGTGAAAAACACGGTTAAATTTCCTTTTTCAACAATTTATGTTATTTTGAAAGTTGAAAAATATTTAATTTTACATGTTTTTTGATTACACAAATTTTATTAATTTTTATTAGATTTAGAGATAATAAAATATAAAGAAATTAGATTTCATAAATCTTGCATTCCTAGTACACCATGGAAACATTTAAACACTTTTTACGAAATGTGACACATGTCATTGTGATATACGATAGAAAATTAAAATTCTCAAATATAAATAGAAAATAAACAAATAAGAAGGTATGTTTCTGTATCATCAAATACTATTTTGACTTTGTATGCTTCGCATGTAATTGTCCGACTCGCTTCGCTCGTCGTTCAAACTTATAAGCTCAGCACTAAAGTATCACATTTACTCCTAATAACACAATATATTATTGTATTACAAAAATAATTCTTTTTTATGTAAACAAATATGTTATTTTTTTTCTGTGGAATTTTTCTCTTTTGTCAACATTACTAATAAGTTTATGTATTATGTTTAATGATGTGTTTATGTATTTATTCTTCACTCTGTAATTGGGACATTTGTCCTATTGAGTTATTATATATTATAATTGAATAGAATGGAAGTAAATAAATAAATAAAAAAATAAACAGTCAGTAGCGTTTACTCTAGTCATCTGTTGAAACCGTCTGGATGACATCATGCCCGCTCAGTACGCGGAAGGGTTTCTCAAAGTTTCGCGAAAGCGCTCGGAAAGTTCGAGAGTCCGCTACATAGAGGGGTTTCCGAACGAACGGCGAGCAGTCTTCCATGGACAGTTAGTTGAGTTTACTCTAGTCATTTGTTGAAACCGTCTGGATTATGTCACGCCCGCTCTATATGCGGTAGAGTTTTTCGAAGTTGTCTGGAATGTTCGAGAGTCCGCTACATAGAGGGGTTGCCGAGCGAACGACGGACAGTCAAACTTAACTCTACTCTACTCTGTGAGTCTGTGATATTACTGAAGCTATTTTATAAAGTGTGTATACATAAATATTGAACATCTGAAGAATCAATAGAAATAAATGTAGTGTTAGTGTTTTAAGTGTAAATAAATAATGTCATTGTTAGTTATAATTAAAATGAAATCTATAAACTTCACCGAAACCGAGTAAAAAGCAAAGATAACATACCTTTCCAAGCCGCCGAGTCTTTCGTGGGCCCTAGCTAGATTAAGATAAGATTCAGCTCTCATATTAGCTGAGTCTAGTTCTTCAGAAATGCACAGTTGGCGATGTGCAAACTCTAAAGAGTCCCTGAAAATAAAAAAATATTTTTTTAGATTCAAACAAGACTATTAATAGTAGCAGCAAAAAATTTATAAAAATACGTCTGAAGAGGAATTTAAAACTTAAAGTTTTGGTTTGAAACGGTTAGTTATATCAACGCTATTTTACCAAATCATCTTGAATGTGAAAAAAAAATTAAAAAGTTATATTCGCACATTTACAAAGTTTGATGGCTTCGTGTGATTTAAGGTTAAGGACCGTACAATTTTTAACATTAGGATTATCAAATGAGAATTAACTAAAGAATTGTTCTATGTTCTTACCTATATTTTCCCCAATCCATGTAGGCTTGGTACAAATACCCAAGCAATACGAACTTATCTTCTCGTTTACGAATGGCTTTAAGGGCCGACCGCCATTTTCTAACGGCTGCTTGCTGTTTATGTTGATTATACAACTTGACACCTTGCTCCATCTATACACAAACACCGAAAGTTCAGACAATTAGCTGTATTCTTTTTGGAAAGGTTTAGCTCAACTCAGTTGAGATGAACTGAGCTGAGTTGAACTGAAAGGCATCCAAAGAGAACAGCACTTATGCTATTAAAATTGATGACACTGAAAATATTGTATTATAAGTTTACACATTTAATATATCAATGAAATAGAACGATATAATTTGTTATTGTAGCAGTTTGGTGCACATAACCTAATAAATATGACAGTTCTCCAAACAACACAAACCAAACATTACCGCTTCCATCGAACTGAGTTGCGTAGATCGTTTTAAGTCTATTTCGCGGGTGGAGCAGCATCTGTAAGGGGGGAAGTGAGTTCTTGAGTTCTCTCAGAACAACACTTTACTGAGTTTATCTGAAGTGAGCTGAGACCAGAGCTGGGAGTATCTTACATAAAAAGATATTCAATAGTATCTAAGATACAAAAAGTATCTAAGATACTTTATCTTAGATACATTCTATTTTAAGTAAAATGTATCTTATATTTAAATACTTTTTAAAAGTATCTGTATTATCTTAAAAAATATCTTATATCTTAAAAAAGTATCTTATATCTTAAAAAGTATCTTTTGTCTTAAAAAGTATCTTTTATCTTAAAAATATATTTAATTTTTAAAAAGTAACTTATTAACAAATATTTAAGATATATGCCAGTGATATGGGGTAAATAGCTCCGTGGTAACGTGTCGGACTGTGGATCCTCAGTTTGAATCCCACTGCCGACAGTTACAAATTTAAATTTACCCCTGTGGTTCCCCCTCCACTAACATCTTTGGGGGCTATGATTTGACGGCTGGTAACCGCACTTCATACGTAAAAATATATCACTTACCGAGATCTGCGTAAGCAGAGTGCCACACCCATAATGGGTAAAAGGCGTGATGATATATATATATATATATATATATATATATATATATATATATATATATTTATTTATTTATATATTTTGAAATATCTGATTTTTTTTTAATGTTTAAGCTTTCAGTTATTAAAAATATTTAAAACTTACCCAGATATTTCGTTAAAGTACCTAACTAAGATATTTAAAAGTATTTAAGATATTTAAAAGTATCTAAAATATTTAAAAGTATCTAAGATATTAAAAGTATCTAAAATATTTAAAAGTATCTTTAAGTATTTATATTAGATACATTTAAGAAATATTTGTATCTTAAGATCCTTAGAATAAAAAGTATCTAGATACTTAAGTATCTTTAACAAATGTATGTAAGTATCTTAGAAAAGTATCTAGATATTTATTAAAAGTATCTTTCCCAGCTCTGGCTGAGACTAACTGAGTTTTTGACCAAAAAGAATACAGCTTAAAAGTATTTATATTAGATACATTTAAGAAATATTTGTATCTTAAGATCCTTAGAATAAAAAGTATCTAGATACTTAAGTATCTTTAACAAATGTATGTAAGTATCTTAGGAAAGTATCTAGATATTTATTAAAAGTATCTTTCCCAGCTCTGGCTGAGACTAACTGAGTTTTTGACCAAAAATAATACAACTTAAAAGTATTTATATTAGATACATTTAAGAAATATTTGTATCTTAAGATCCTTAGAATAAAAAGTATCTAGATACTTAAGTATCTTTAACAAATGTATGTAAGTATCTTAAAAAAGTATCTAGATATTTATTAAAAGTATCTTTCCCAGCTCTGGCTGAGACTAACTGAGATTTTGACCAAAAAGAATACAGCTATTATTACATTTCAGTAAGACTATTCAAGCATAAGTTTGGGTTCAGTGAATCGTACAAAATATAGATAATAGAATTAACAAAGTTTCCCTAACCTTTCGCTTGGCGATTCCATGATGTATCCTAGCCTGACACGCTCTAAAGCACCCCCAAACCCCATACCCATACCCCCTGCCGACTCCCATCCCCATAGCGCTCATCCCGCTCATCCCGCTCATGCCAGCGCTCAAGCCAGCCGACATGCCCCCGATGCCGAGCCCCCCGCCCAGCCCCGCGAGCCCCCCCAGCCCCCCGCCCAGTCCGCCGAGGCCGCCGCCCCCAGGTCGGCCGGCGAGCCCCAGGGCGCTCGCTGGCCGCTGCACCGACCCCAGGGAGCCGGCGCGGACGTCGTGGTCGGCGAGGTCGGTGGTGGAGATCCATGGGGGCCAGCCTAGTGGAGTGGCGGTGTCGAGGGGGTGGCGGGAGCCGTCTGGGGAGCTTAGGAGGCGAGTTGCGGACAGCTGGTGCCCGATGCCGCTGCTGGAAGGATAGAAAGACTGTCTGTGAATGGAAATTATTAATAACTGTAATTCCATTTTTACAATTAGATATCTCTAAATCGGACGGAAATCATATTTTTGTCGAACAAGTTCGACCAGGCACGCCACTTAATCTATCTTTTTCGCTCATTTTTTCCTTGTGTTGATGATAACTATCTGACATCTGACATCAGTCAACAAAAACAAAAAAGCTACAGAGAATATTCCCGGGAATAATCACAAGAGCCTTATTCTCAGTATAATAATGACTGGATTAGATATAACACAGACACGTGACATACAATGAAACATTTCATTGGTTTTAAGAAACGTCAAAAAATAATCAGTAGTAATATAACAAGAGATTGAGAATAAATTGAAAATAATTTGACAGATCTTTCGAAAACTTGTTGCCAGGCAATAGCCACGAAAGCCCGTAGGGCTTGAGTGGCTATTGCCAAATGGAGACAAGTTTGAGGAAGATACTGGAGAATTATTTTCTAATTTATCGAACTCTCGAGCTGTATTTAATTAGATTATTTTTTGATTTCATCATCAGGCACGTCACTAAATCTATCTTTTTCGCTCATTTTTTCTTTGTGTTGATGATAACTATCTGACATTTGACATCTGTCAACAAAAACAAAAAAGCTACAGAGAAAATTGCCGGGTATAATCACAAGAGCATTATTCTCAGTATAATAATGACAGGATTGGTTAAAACGCAGACACGTGACATACAATGAAGCATTTCATTGGTTTTAAGAAACGTCAAAAAATAATCTATAGAATAAACAATAGTTATTTGTCAAACTAGAGAGGAAAGCACTTCTTTTTCCCCCTCGAGTTCGAAGTTTGTCTCATGAGCGCAGCGAGTGAGGCATTTTGAACGATAGTGGAAGAAGAGCTTTCCTCTCGTGTTGGACACAACATTGTTTTCACGACATATTTCTAAAAACGATTTGCTCGGACCTAAAATACACTTTGACTATACAACTGACAGACTGACACGTTAAAAGTTAGGTTATCAGACACAAGGCGGTGTAGCAGTGTTGCCAATGAACCAATCTTAAATATCTTTAATAAGTTGTCAAATTGTGATTTAATAAGAAAAAGAAAAATATAAGACACAATTGTAAGATAATTTAAAGTATGTAAAATAAGGATTTTCAATCAAATTCGGAATTTATTTATAATTTTTATAATAATTTTTTTGTAAATAACATTCATATTGGTAGCACTTCTATATTTTCCTCTCTAGAGAGGAACATCACATTTTCCTCACTATTTCGGGAGAAGAACGGTGGAGTTTCCTACCATGTCGTAAAAAAACAATATTTTTTGTTTCTTCTATTGATAATTTATTCTATAGTTTATCTGAGGTTGGAAATAACGACCCTTAGCAAAATAAATTCACTCTCATTTGGTACAGTTATGTATATGGAGTAATTTTGAACGTAATACAATATATAGCTCAACCAAGCGAATATGATCTTATCTTAAATAAAAATAGTATATTATACATTAAGAAAGAGAAATGTATGTTGATTTTTATGTACTTTAAAATTATTTCAATTGTAATATAATTTATGATAATTTTAATTTGTTTAATAATGTTAATTTTTCACATTATTTGAGCACTTTCCCTCACGACGAGAAAGGCAGTGCACAAATCTCCCGTAATTATGCAATTATGCTGTTTCTGTCAACTTTTTGGTATCATAGAAACCGAGTTCTTCTCCAGGGCCCTGTTTCACGAAAGTTACAATTTACAAATTCACAATTTCACATTTACAGGTACTTGTAATAACAATTTCACAAGTATAGGTGTTTCATGAAAAATTTTAACGTCTGTAAAAAATAGTTACAACTGTAAAAAGTTACAAGTATACAAATTAGGTTATGGTACATATAAATTTATATTGTCAGTTAAAGATTGTATTTGTAAGAGTGTATGTGATGATATGATGTCATGAAAGAAGGAAGGGAAGATGATTTAGCATCTTGTTTGTGGCTCTCTCAGACAAGAGAATAAAGTAAAAAGTAGAACTTGCAGTTAGGTCCACATACAGTTATCTCCATATCTATATAAATGCTCTTCATACAAATAATTGAACTCTTTCTGAAAGTGCCTCACTTCTTGTTACACGTCGAAGTATGTGCCCTATGTCTCCAAGTAGTAATTCCATATTCACAAATGATATTCGAAATCTCTCATTGAATTCGTAAATGGTAACAAAATCAAAATTTGTTCTTATCTTAAATGTCGTATGTATAACTCATCGTCAGAGGAAGAGTCCCACATACCAAGTTTTATTAATAAACAATACAAGTTTACACGAAATTGTAATTTAATTTGCCAGAATAAGAAAATTACATACCTCGTGAGACGGGTGAAAATTATTGTTTATTTTCACCAGTGTAAACTTGTAACTTGTAAAAACGCATATTATTACAAGTGTAGAATTGTGAAAATATTACCTGTGAATTTGTGAAAATTCACTAGTTATTACAAGTGTTGTAACTTTGGTTTGTGAAACACTTGTATCTCCTGTTTTTCACATATTTGTGAAAATTTACTGGTGAATATGTAACTAGTAACTTTCGTGAAACAGGGCCCTGGTCGTGAAATAGTTATTTACATTACAAGCACGGTAAAACAGTTTTTACTGCTGAATGGAGGAAATGATCGGCGAGCCTGTCACCTCCTTGAAGCAGTAAAACAGTTAGCTTGCGTGTCTTGTACAACATTTTACTTGTTACTCATTTGTAAATGAAATTAAAATTATAACCAAGTCCTGTCAGTTACACACAACTGTTCTGTCAACAAATATTTGAAATGATTTCGCATAAGCCTTGTAAGCATTACTGTGGCAACGTGCATTGTTTACCTTGTTTACTAACTTGTAAAATTTTTACAATGCAGCTATCAATTAGTAACTTGTAAAAATTCATTTTCAAAGGCAATAGAGGACTTGGGTAAGTGGTGTTTACAAGTGAGTAACAAGTAAAATAGTTTTTTTTTTTTCGGAATTGATACTAAATTACACGATATTTCTATACGAAGTTAGCCAAAATAGTAGCTAAATAGTACTTAAACTTTACAGACTCTGATGTCTAAATTTTACTTCTCTGACTTGAATTACAAATCTAAAAGAAACAAATTATTCTACAATAATATTGAATAATTTATTTATTATTTACCTTTGATAATAATTTATCAGATTCAATACAGATCACATGCAGAACACGTCTAAGAATATACCGTGTGTTGATTTTGTTGGAAATTAACATGTAAAATCAGTTTTTTGTAAATAAAAAGTGTCCGGCAAAAAATTATGCATCCAAATTTTATATCACAATGCTGCCATTATCCCTACATCTTATTTTATACAGATTCATTTATTTTGATACCGCAATTTCTTAAAATTAATAATAATAATTCCTAATTTTTCGCATATTTTTACCTCCCGCCTACCTGTAGGTAAGGGAGGTATTGTTTTTGGTAAAAAAATTGGGTAGTGAGTTTTCAATGAATAAGCACATTTTAGGGCCCCTACAATACGATTTTACTATTTTCGCGATGATGTCTGTATGTATGTATGTATATATGTATGTATATATATGTGTGTGTGTGTGTGTGTATGTATATATGTATGTATGTATGTGTGTGTGTGTGTTGGTCAACCGGAAGTAGCAG
The DNA here is from genome assembly GCA_963942605.1 of Poecilus cupreus. Classification (NCBI taxonomy): domain Eukaryota; kingdom Metazoa; phylum Arthropoda; class Insecta; order Coleoptera; family Carabidae; genus Poecilus; species Poecilus cupreus. The sequence goes on from OZ012713.1 coordinate 3,495,957, forward strand.
TTTACTTGAAGCCCTTAACAGTTTTTCGTGAAAAACACGGTTAAATTTCCATTTTCAACAATTTATGTTATTTTGAAAGTTGAATATTTAATTTAACATGTGTTTGGATTACACTAATTTTATTAATTTTCATTTGATTTAGAGATAATAAAATATAAAGAAATTAGATTTCACAAATCTTGCATTGCTAGTACACCATGGAAACATTTTATTTTTTACGAAATGTGACACATGTCATTGTGATTGTGAAGCTGTTTTCTTAGTGAAATATATTTAAAAAATTCAATAAATATACGAAAGAAAATTAAAATTCTCAAATATAAATAGAAAATAAACAAATAAGAAGGTATGTTTTTGTATCAAATACTATTTTGTACTGTTTAAGAGTAGTATGCCCAATACGGGAGGGAGGTTATGTGCTGGCCACATCAGATTTTTTTTATTGCAACTGACGTACACACTACCCATTTTTTATACCTAAAACAATACCTCCCTTACCTAGAGGTAGGCGGGAGGTAAAAATTGGGTTCCTTCAAAATATGTATTTCAATTTGCACATTTAATAAATAGCTATTCTCGTTGTTTTTCATTTGACAATTTAACATAACACAACATTAGAGAAGTACAAAACAATTAGTACATCTTCAATGTATAATACAATATTTTTAACAAAAAAAAAACCCACTTACCCTAGGTATTCTTGCGATGTTAGACTTTCCCATGACATATTGGCTCTATCACCAATATTTTTCAACCTTTTTCTCACCCTGCATGCCCTGTACACCCCTACTGTATTTAATCATCATCCCCATTGCACAAAAACGTAATACTCGGTCAAATACAGGCTGCCACTCCCGGTTTCCCATTGCAAATGTCACCACAATTGAGGTTATAACATGAATTGAGATACTACTAAATATTTTTGGTAAATTTTAGTTTTTGTATATTTAATTTAATGCATTAACGATTTTTAAAACTAATCTGTTTGTTTCTAAAATGTTTGAAGTCGGTTTTCCTTCCAATCTGAACCAGAAACTTTGACAAATAAAACATCTTCATAAATTATAACACTTGATTGTTGCACATTTCACTTTGAATTAAATTTATTTCTGTAACATTTTTTCGACGCCCCAATTTTACACCCTTTCAATATAATTCACTATTTCACTGCCATAAAGCACACAGATTAGGCTAAAATTCTACACATCACGTTTTTGAACAATTTGTAAATTCATTTCACACAAAACAATGCCCTTTTGTCGATTTTAAAGCCACAATATTAAATGATTTGGTCCAGAACAGCATCCTGAATGAAATCTATGTCGCCTCCCACTTCGGGCGCGGCCGCTTGCATTCGGAGGGGTTCGGTTTTCATTGGGGTAAGAATGGATTTTCGTAAATGGAACATATAAATAGGGTGTTACAATTGTTGCAACTGTTTAAGGGTTGTTTTAGATCAGACGCGTAAAACCAAAAACGAAATATGACTATATCAAAATCGAGGAACACTTATGGAATAATTAGTAGTAAAGTATTTTTTTTCTTTTAAATATTTTGCAGAAAAGCGATATAACGAATTGAACATATTTTGACGTCACGGGTACTGGCATTGATTCTATTGGCCAGAAATATGAAACGTGCAGCACGTCTGCCGCTGCGCCCAGCGCCTATTGTGGGCTAAAATACAACTACGAAATGTCATTTCATTTATTTTGTTTGTTGGTATTTAAGATTATATTTGTTGGGCTTCTATTACTTATTTCATAATTTCACTGTTTAATTGTGCTGTGTTGAAAATATATTGAATAAAATTGTGTGTTGAGGTTAGGTTACATCACTACTAGCGCCACTGTCCTCAAACTTTCCTATGGTGTTTACTCGAATATCAAGTAAAATACTCTTAAAGTTGTCAAAGGAATTTTGTCTTAGTTTATATTAAGTTTAATTTGTTGTAAATTAAGACTTATAATATAAAAATATTATTTTTATATTAAAAAATATATAATATCTACTATCATGGAAAATTGTTGTTTTAGTGCCACTGGAGTAGTACCAGTGACGTCACACGAACTTTGAAAAATCATATCTCGGGTAATATGTGGAATTTTCACATCGGGTTTTCACTGATCGTCATAAATTCTAATAAAGTTTCATAAAAAAAAATTTTAAAAATCGGTTTATGGACCAATTCAGACCAAAATTATACAATTGAGTATTCCGATATAATCGAATCAATTTTTACTTTCTTATACAAAGTATAAGGAAGTATTGGAATCATGAAAAAAATCGGTGACGCGATTTTTGGAGACAAATTTTTCAATGATGTCTGTATGTGAAGATGGATGGATTGATGGATTGAAAAATAGATGGATGGATGGATGTGCGTGTGTGAAACATCTCATGAACGAGACAAGATATGTAAACGAAATTTAAAATTTATAAATTTCATGAAAATATGAAGAGCTGAGTTGATTTTGAATGAAATTGACAAACCGGAAGATGAAGTTTACTGGACACAAAACAATAAATTCCATTTTTTCAAAAATTGAATCAGTTGTGAAAAATAATTTCATATGAAAAATGTTATCAGAAATATTTCTTATATATAGTATATTATTATTTGAGGGATTATGATAGTTATTACTTATGAAGGTGAGTCATCCAAGTGAATAATGACCATAATCCTGAATATAATACTACACTTTTTCTACTCCTGTAAATTCGGAATCACTTTTGAAAATGATCGAAATTCGTTGAAAACACACTTTGAAAAACATCAACACAAAAATACACAATGACAACTGACTATATGTCAACTGTCAGACGGCCATTGCTAGGTGATACACATCACGTCTGAAATAAACGTGAATTATAAATTATTGTCGTGATTTATGGGGTACTATAATTCATCGAAAAAATTGAAATAATGGGGATATATTTATCCAGAAGTAGAAAAAATGTTAATTGAACTTTTTTTTGTACAAGCTTTTAATTTCGAGAAAAGAGTTATTTATGTATCAAGGCACTGAAGTTTAACTTTTTATCACGAATATGGAATTTATTAAACCATGTGAGTGATAAAAAGGAACTTCAGTGCCGAGGTACATATTAAGTTTTATTTGAAATCTAAAATTCGAAAACACTGTAAATAAATTACAATATAGGTTAAGTTTATACATCTGTCAGTTGTCAATTGAAACTGACAGTCAGTGTTACCAACCTCGAACAGTGAAGTTATCGTAAATATCACTCAAAATTATGTGTTTAATCCTCAATTTCGTCATCGGAATTAATTAGTTAATTCTTCTTGCACATTTTGTTTCATGTTACGTATAAATTTACTATAGTACGTCAATATATCTGCCAAAATTATCCTACTTGTACAATAATTATTTAACGGTTGCCAACACTGGGTTGCTCAAAATCGTCGTAAAATGGGTTACTTTAGTGACGATTTCTAAGCTTTTAATGACGATTTCTGAGTACTTTAGTGCCGATTTCAAATAAACTAAATTATATATTTCAATATATTGATGTAGGCCATGCAATAAACAAGTATTAATAGGTTACAAAAAGTATATTATACGAGCATGGCATGGTACTCATTTCCTACGAGTATGAAAGTTTGTAGCATGAGCCGAAGGCGAATGCTGCAAATCATACGAGTATGAAATGGACATTCCATGCGAGTTGTACATTATACTTTTTCTACGACCACGATATTATTTAAAAATTAATTTAATTTTAATAATAAATTTGTTCCGCTTTCATCATTCCAATATTTGACAATTTTAAATAAGTATCCTAGCAATGGCACCTGTACTGAAATGAAATAACCTGTATTGAAATACTTGCAAAACTAATTCATTTCGCACGATGCTTGTAATGTACCTCATATCTCTAGCAACAACAAACATACAGTGAGCAGATTTCTCAGTGGTCGTAGAAAATAGTATATTGTGTCATTAGGAGTAAATGTGATACTTTGGGTGCTGAGCATGTAAGTTTGAACGACGAGCGAAGCGAGTCGAACAATTACATGCGAAGCACCCAAAGACACATTTACTCCGAATAACACATGCTATTTTTTCTTCAAACATAGAAAATAAAATTATAAATATTATAAAATGCTCAAAACTTCAAAAAATATTCTGTCTTATCTAGCATTTCAAGTAGCCGTAGAATATGCTGTTTTGTTATTTTTGTTTATTTGTTTCATTTTTAACTGTCAAATTATTGAATTACAACCTAACTGTTTTTCATAATATTTTACTTTGTCTGCCGCCGGCGTAAATGTGTTGCCAAGGAAACACTTTTACGCCGGCGGCGACAATATTGAACTTCTGCTTGTTGAATACAAATACATAACAACGTACTTTTATGACGTTTGAAGAAAAAATATATTATTTTCTTACATGTACAATGACGTGTATTACTAAGAAATTATCATTTGTTTGTATTTGTTCACTGCAAAGCCTACTTCAATATTGTAAAATTATTTCTGATTTTTAATATAATTTTTCTTGAAATAATTGACTTACAACCTCATATAATATTTATAATAAATAAAATCATACTCTTTTCTCCTTTAACGAATAATATACTATTATTATTTATTATTTAGGGTAAGATCATATTTGCTTGGTTTAACTATATAATGTATTACGTTCAATATAGCTGCACCAATTGTAAGTGAATTTATTTTGCAAAAGTAACAACTGTCAAAAATATGAAACAATTTCAGAAACAAAATAAACGAATGTTCTATAAAGGTAGAAAACAAAATAAATATTTTTTAGCTGTCAGATTAAAAATAATTTATTTTTAATTGTATAATATTGCAGTTCGTGTGAATTCGGTCTCCTTCGCAAAATTCATTTTCAGTTTGTTCTACCCGTCGGAAAATCCAGAGAGGAAGACAGAAAACAGGTCAAATTAAGGGTGGATTTGTTCAAACATCTACCGCCCTTATTACATCAGTAAATACGGGTTAAAATCGTATGAAAAATTCATTTTTAACTGTTATACTACTTTATATCCTATTAAGTTGGTATTTATTATAAATAATAATGTTTCAAATCTTAAAATAAGTTTGTCTATTATTAATTGTTGATAAAATGTTTTAATATTACTTTAAATATGCATAATTTAGCGCCAAAATAAATCGAATATACTGAGTATCAAAAGTATTGTCACCGCTATAAAAATTTGTTGTGGAAAGCACAATACCTTCCGCCATAGATTTCTTATCGAATAATACAGAAACACGGACCACCACTATCAAAAAACGCTCATCCCTTCAATAAATTAAATTTTCAATTACAACAAATAAAAATATACCAAAAAGTGTGTTTTTTATATATTTTTATTTGTTTCTCAAAAACGGTAAATTCAAATGAAAAATAATCTTAGTATGTTATAGACGATCATATTTATAAATATACGAATTATTTTCATTACTGTAGTCGTTCATGGGAATGAGAGACACAGTATCAAAGTTCTGAATTTTTGACCAACTAGACTTCAACGAATATTTTTTTATAGTTGAATGTTTCAGTTATCGTTTTCATCCACATATATAAATACTAGAATGTTCCAAGACCTCACTGTGATAATTGTTTTGTTTTTCGATAAGAATAATTGTAAGAAATAATTGATTCAAATTTGAATTTGCAAAAGAAAATTCATGGGAGTGAACGAACCCAACGAAAATATGTACTTCACCTGACATTGCAATGTACAAGTCATTGGAACAAATCCATGACATTTTGACGGATGGAGGTTCTTGGAACATAAACAACATGAACATAAATGAAGAATACAGAATTTGCTGTTTTTAAAAAAAAGGATTCGTTCTTCGACGCGCATGTTTGACCTTAATTAAAATTTATCAATGTGTATTGGAAAATTTAAATGATAAACATTATTTTAAATGTATATAAATCATCAATTATTCTACAAAGATTAGGATATAAATTAATATAAAAGTGTATTAGTATTTACCAGTAAAAATATGAACATAATTATTCAAACTGGATTTGAAGCAATAGCTCACAATATAATCTTGCAACCTCAAACAAAACTCAAAGGAAGGCAACTGTTGATGGCTGATCACGTCCAAGATGTAAAAGAATTTCCAAAGTCGGGATAAAGTTATTTGAGAACAGCGATAGTGATAAGACAAACGTCAGTAACTTTTAACAGCTTACGAAACTTCGTTATATGCAATTCATCGTTGTTAATCATCTGCTGACTTCTTATCTTCAATAAAATGATCACTACGAATAAAATCTATTGGCTTTGGGATCATCGGTGATCAATCAAGACTATACAAATATTATTTTATTTCAATTTGACAACTAAGGTTGTATCATACTTTACAGTTCTCTCTTTTAACGGGTTTAATCCATTTTTTTCTTTTTGGCACTTTCCCACTTGCTGTTGGAAAACTGGAAAATTTTCACTGACTATTACAACCTGTATTTTTGGAATTAACTGTGCAACAACTACTATGAGCCATTTTATAGTTATTTACATTACAAGCACGGTAAAACAGTTTTAACTGCTGAATGGAGGAAATGACCGGCGAGCCTGTCACCTCCTTGAAGCAGTAAAACAGTTTACCTTGCGTGTCTTGTACAACATTTTACTTGTTACTCATTTGTAAATCAAATTAAAGTTATAACCAAGTCCTGTCAGCTGCACACAACTGTTCTGTCAACAATTATTTGAAATAATTTCGCACAAACCTTTGTAAGCGTTACTGTGGCAACGTGCATTGTTTACCTTGTTTACTAACTTGTAAAAATTTTACAATGTAGCTGTCAATTAGTAACTTGTAAAGATTCATTTTCAAAGGCAATAGAGGGCTTGGGTAAATGGTGTTTACTAAGGCACTAGAATATATGAGTACTCTCATCCGCCATTTTGGGTCCAAGTGTCATAAATAAAACAAATTATTGGAATCCAGTTACTTTAATTCTTTTCTGTCAAATTTGAAGTTGATATTGATTAATAATTGTGATATATCATTCTCTTAATTATTATATTTCATATCTAACAGGTAAATGTACAGAATACTTTCTAATATATTACCGTATGATTTGTGTAGTTGGATTTTACAGAATTTCAAGAAATATGTTTTCAAATTTGACAGATACAAATTTTAAATGTTTTTTTTTTTAAGTAACTGGATTCCAATAACCTGTTTTATTTATGACATCTGGACCCAAAATGGCGGACGAGAATACCTACATTCCTCTAGAGCTCTAGTGTTTACAAGTTAGTAACAAGTAAAAATAATTTTTCATAGTTATGTGAACAATATGAGCCTAATTAAATGCTTATTTTATCCGCTGCTCACGCTGCAGTCAATTCAGTTACCTCCACCACATATTATGCATTCTGCGAATACTATAAATATCTTTAATTTTATTTTCAAGTTTCCTCATGTTATCAATTAATTTTTATTATTATAAAGGGCAAAATGTCATTATTAAGGAAAAAGCAAGAATAAATATTAAACGCATTCAAAAAACATCCCAGTTCTTGAACAACCACCGACAAGATGGCATCAAAAATAATCGTTACATTAATTTGTGTTTTATTCACTGTTACCGAGTGTGTCGGAGAAGATTTTTGTACTCGTAATAGACCACTATATAATATAACCGCACAAACATTCAAAGATTACACGTTACCTACAATCACAGACGCGTACATGGATCATTGCAAAATAAGAACAATTGACAGAAACACCTTCGACCAAATGGTAAAGTTAATAAGCTTATCTTTGAATGATAATGAAATTAGCAGTTTGCACGCGAACACATTTGGAAATAACGTGAAGTTAGAGAACTTGGATTTGAACTATAATAGATTGCAAACATTACCACCGAATATTTTCGAAAACCTTACATCACTAAAGATACTGAACATGTATACAAATAATATTAAATATCTAGATATAAACACTTTTTCTGGTTTGAAATCGTTAAAAGAATTAAATATGGATAATAATGAATTGACACAATTAGATGCCAATATATTCAGGGATAATATCAATTTGCAATATTTAAATTTTGGAAACAATTTCATTGAAGAATTACATGAAGACATCTTCAACAACATGCCGAACTTAAGTGACCTGATATTCAGCAAAAACAAAATAAGGCATCTACCAAAAAAACTATTCTCCAGGCTACCCAACCTACAATATTTAGAAATTGGTGAAAACAATATTCCCAGTTTGGATTCAGAGTTATTTGAAAACAACAAAAATCTGGATTATGTCTCGATGTATGAAAATAAAATAACTGAATTAAAATCTGGGTTATTTAAAAATTCAGTGTTGTTAAAAGAATTATACGCGAGTTCAAATAAAATAGATAGCGTGGAACCTGGTGTATTTCCAATTAGTTCCCAACTGATAAAACTATACATCGAAAACAACAGTTTAACCAACCTAGATTCGCAAACTGTAACTAACTTGAACAATTTGACAGTTTTGGACATCGACCAAAACCCCTGGATGTGTGACTGCAACTTGAGAGACTTGCATACCAAGTGGAGAAATTTAAATTCCCCTGCTGTACCAACATGTGAAAATCCCCCAAATTTACGCGGGAAATTATGGAGTCATTTAAATTCTACTGATTTTATTTGTGCTGCTGCAAACCAAATCGAAAATAGTTTAGTTGAATTAACTGGAGACGAAGCTACAATAAGTTGTCAATTTGGTTCTGGAAGTGAGCTACAAGACGCCCAGTGGAAAAAAGGCGATCGAAACGTTACTGATTATTTTAAAACACGGAATAAACCGTATAAAATTAGCCAATCGACAACAAAAGATGGACGAACATGGTTTAACCTCACAATTCAAGATTTGAAGCCTAGCGACTCTGGTAATTACAAATGCAGCCTCGGAGGTCAATATTCCAGCGTAGAGAAAGAACAAGCTTTGTTAATCACCCCAGAAATATTACGAAAACTAAAAAAACCTACACTACCACAACGAGCCCAGAGTCATATTATTTATATCAATTAAGATTTTTAGAATAGCATTAAAAAAATATTTCTGGTCTATCAAAGGGATAATGTATTGTACTAAATTTATTTATATCATAAATTCTGTTACTTTATAGAAAAATAACAACTGAAATAATATCAAATTTATAATTTGACCCAAACACTGTTTTTAAATCTGATGACAACAAAATACAGAAAATTGTTTCAAATAAAAATTGTAAGTAATATTATTCTACATCTTTTTGATTCCAATGAAATTTTCTCTATCTTATTTATTTATTAAAATAAGTCCAAAAACCCTGATAGGCCTTGAAATAATCAACCACTTACTGCTGATGAATTGTGTCCAATATCTAATTAATACGTAATATAAACAATACCTCTATTCCATATATGTATGTGCGGAATATAAAAATGATATAATTTAAGATATATATATATATATATATATATATATATATATATATATATATATATATATATATATATATATATATATATATATATATATATATATATATATAGTGAATTAAACAAATTTCCTTTTTATGACTTTAACTGGGCCAAATAATATGATTCTGCGCTCGTATATCTCGATACAGAACTGGAACTAAACGCTAGTTTTGGCGAAAGCATCACTGCTGGTTGTCAAATATATTCTCGCCCAACCGAAAAACCATTTGCGGTTTGGAGTTTCAATGGTCAACCACTAGATGACTCTACGAATGGTTCAAAGTATAAATTCAAATCATTTGCAGTCGATGACCGTTTATCTTGGTATAACCTCACAATCGCAAATGTCAAAGATGAAGATGCTGGAGTTTATTCTTGTCAAACCAATGGATATAACGATATTAGTAAATTTACGTTAAAAGTCAATAAAAAGATAAATACTTATGAATAAAAATTTCACTTTTATCACTTATGTTATTATGTTCTATTTTATATTTTATGTATTTTTCTTGTATTTACTGAATGATTATATTTCAATTATACCATTTAATTTTATTTATAGGTACTGTTTATTTCCTATCCTCTCCTATTTTAATATAATAATTAATTTTTAAATATATTTTTTTATATATCTATCTAAATTGAAGACTATGTACACTTTTGAAAAGTTGTGACGTCACAGTCTGATTATCATGACACAAACAGCCAATTTCATATCTGCGGGAAATTTGTGCACTTTACTCTTGTGATTTTATATAAAAGCTTGCTGACTGGCTACTCAGCGTAGACCGAGCACTTCAAAAATTCATATCCCAGTTCAGCAAGACCTGGTACAACTCACTGTAACGTATGAACATCGTACACTTCTCCAGAGAGCTACTTTACTCTAGTGATTTAGCAGTTTCTTATTTGTTGTTTGTTTCAGTGACGTGTCCTCGACTGGCAGATGCAGCTGAAGAGTCTTCACTTCTTGTAGTCTTCCAGGAGATGCAGTTGCAGAGCCTTCAACATAGTTCGCGTCTCCAACACCCATGTAACTAATTCATTATTGAATTGTATGGTTACTAGTGTTTTTGTTTGTTTAGTGAACTGAACATTCTCCACTTTATATTCCAACAATTAATAAATAAAATCAACATTTAAACCTGTACACTTGTTGTATTGATAATTTATAGCAATAAATAAAACTTATTTAGAGTTAAATGCTGGGATGTCAGGCGAATGCCACATTCATTCTGGGAAAACTGAATTTTCACTGCTTTGTATTTCATCAAGATAATAAACATTCTAAACCTGTATTCTTGTGTTTTATTTATTGTACAACTGTTGTATTTATTATTTATAATAATAAAAGATAAAAATTAACCAATTTGATTTATTCATGCATTCATGACATATAAACATACATAACTTAGATATTTGCCTATAGAATTAAATTTAAAAATAATAAATATTATAAACAATATTTTGGTACATTTATACACAAGCATCTTCGTGCTGTTTTAAGCATAAATTCATAATATTTATTGGTAAAATATTGTATTGCAAGTAATTTCTATTCAAATGTTTAAACAAAATGTGAACTGCGCAGAATCCAAAATATTGATCGATCCGAGTCAAGCGTTGTTAATGCGCATGCGCAAATTATGGATTTTCTGAGACATAGATCTTTTTGAAAGCCGTTACACATTTGACAGTATTTTTCTACTGCGGTAAATTGACCGTCGCGTAAAGATTTTGATGTGTTTACACATTTAGCGGTAAAAGCGCCGCTACTTATTAGCGGTAGAAGAACAACCGCTTAAAGACTTAGCCAAAGGAAGTGACTTCTTGGCAAAAAACAGCAAATGTGTAGCCTGCCTTAGTTTTAACGATTTTGTTCAATTTGCAGCGTGGTAGCTGGCGCCATCTGCGAAATTTCTCTAAACGATCGAGAACTACATATCTGAAATTTATTGGAAACCGATTTTCATAATTTATGGCTTATACTATAGTCATTTTATAGTAAAGATATATTGATATTAATTGTTTATTATTTAATTCTTAGCAGGTTTTATTTGAACCATTTTGCTCCAACGCGTCGCTCGCTGACATTTGGCGCTTAGAATGTGCGGCTCAAATCATTTCATCTGAACTTTTTTTTAACGTATATAATTGAGCATTTACTTAAAATATATCAGTGCAAATTACAATTTATATGTAGTGGTAGCAAGGTTTAAAATGAATTCAAAGTATTAGTAGGATTTAATTTATTTATTTGGTAAAATATATTAGAACTTCTAATAAGAGAAATAATTCGAATGCTGTCCATTTAAATAAATATTTACCGTATTTACTTGTAAATTTATTATATTTCATATTTATATTGAGGTAACTAACATTACATTCATAGGTTAAGTATTTTCCAGCTGTCATATCGGGCAGATTTTATTGCCAACATTGGTTACCCAAATGCACTAAATTTGTTTCTTTTAAATTCAATTGCATTCTTATTCCATCATTGTTTATATCAATATTATGTAAAGCGATGTTTGAAATACTATATTTTTTTTTATTATAAATATAATTGATTAATAAACGCTTTAGAAATAGAAAAGTTTTTGTTGAAATTTCCTGGTTGTCTATCTGGTGGAGACCTGGGAAATGGACATTTCGGACGTTGCTTAGGCAACGCAAAACAACATATTTCAATGTATGAGTACAAAAATATTATTTATTTTTATTTTAAAGTTTCCTCATGTTATCAATAATTATTATTATCATAAAGGGCAAAATGTCATTATTAAGGAAAAAGCAAGAATAAATATTAAACGCATTCAAAAAACACCCCAGGGGCTCTATTCTCGAAATCATTCGTAAATTTTAAGTATACTTATCTCTATTAGTTGCACATACTTTTCACATTACTGTATTCTCGAACGTACACACTTAGAAATTTGAGCCGTGTAAACTTAAAATATAGCGCGGTAAACTTGTTCCGTGTAGAATTCGACACTAAAATTAGTATTATAAAAGTTAGTGTAAAAATATTAGGTTGGTAATTTTATATCTGTGTAAAATTTTCTAAGACATGATAAATTAACACTGTAAGGTGTATTATTTTTATTAAGACTAGTTTTAATCACAATTGTGGGTGACAATTGCTTAATTTGGTGTTGATTGTATTTTTACACTAATTTTTGTACAATTTACTGCAGCATGTTTGTTAAAAATACACTAGCTAGTGTATTTCTAAAAACTGCACTGCCTGGTCTAATTTCAAAACTGAATGTGTAGAAAGTGCACTATTTTGTACAAAAATACACTTCATAGTGTATTTCTATACAATAGTAAGTGTAAGTCTTTTCGCATTCTTCATCCTGGACGGAAGTATAGATGGTCGCTGCGCTTACGCATTGCCAACATTAAAACACGCGACTTAAAAACCATCTCTTTCAGTTGTTGCTAGAGTTTTACAAAGTTAAATGATGGAAGTGGACAAGAAAGTAGATCAGTGTTATTTAAATCAAAAAGAGAACTGAACACTAAGTAGGGGAATTGTGTCCTTGAATATAGTAATATTATAAACACTAGTGGGTAACGATGACATTTTAAATGTATGTATGGTTTAAGTAATTAAGGGTGTTTAAATATTCCCCTACAATAGTCACTTTGTGTACAAGATTTGATAAAAATAGTTAGTTAATATAAGAAAATATACCAAATTTCACAGTCAATTTTGTATACCACGCCCAGTATTGTGTAAAAGACGTGATTGATATTATAGCTTGTACAAATTTGCGTGGCGATTGACTTGACTTGCTAATGGGATAAGCCAGCCCTGGCCAGCGGGGTGCAAGTTTGTCTGATGTTCAGGAGTGGATTATTATAATTTTGGGCTTAGATGCTTCAAATCTCCGAAATTTTTAATAGATTATCTTTTCAATAGTTTCCCCGAAAACTCAATTATTACCAAATATTCCAGCAAATAGTGTAATAGTTATGGATAACGCTAGTTACCATTCCAGGCAATTAATTAAAATACCCACTAAATCTAGTAATAAAACAGATATTAAAGAATATTTGTATCATCATGATATATTTTTTGAAGAATCGTACAGTAAAAGTGAATTATTGGAAGTAGCACAAACAAAACTTGTTACATTCGTACGTGTGCGATACAATGGCACAAAAATTTGGTCATACTGTATTAAGACTGCCTCCGTATTACTGTATATTCAATCCTATAGAACTAATTTGGGGACAATTAAAAACAAGTATTAGACGAAAAAATGTAACACCAACCGTGTGCGCTAATGTTGTGGAATTAATTAAAAGTGAAATAAATAATATTAGTGACTTGAATTGGGCTAGTAGTGTTCGGCATGTGATAGACATAGAAAACAGTTACTTAAATTTCAATAATATTATTGATGAATTTATTATAAATGTTGGACAGTCAAGTGACGACACTGATGATGAAATTGTTATCGATTAATCGCCTAAGTAAAACAACATAGATGTAAAATAAAACATAAGTTTTTTTATCAATGTATGTTTATATTTACTGAACGACAATGACAATACTGTATTCATATTTAATTTTATTAAAATTTTTCTTATTTTGATATTACTTGTGTCTGTTTGTGTAAAACTCATTTGAAAATATTATCTAGTCAACCCTGTAAAGTAGTCCCTCATAAATTTCTTTAATCCTCTTATGGAATACCTGCTGAGAAACACTAATGGAATCAATCGCTACGCAAATTTGTACAAGCTATACCTACCTCTAGGTTCGGGAGGTATTATTTTTGGTCAGAAAATTGGGTAGTGAGTTTTCAATGAATAAGCACGTTTTAGGGTCCCTACAGTACGATTTTACTATTTTCGCGATGATGTCTGTATGTATGTATGTATGTATGTGTGTGTATATGTATATGTGTGTGTGTGTGTGTGTGTGTGTGTGTGTGTGTGTGTGTGTGTGTGTGTGTGTGTGTGTGTATGTATGTATGTATTGTTCAGAAGTTATGCCCCATAACCCCTCCACAGGTACCAAAACTGGACTAAAAACCGACAAACGTTCTAGCTAGTCGAATGAGAAAGATAAACGATACGAAATGAAGGACAGGTATATAATTTATTGTTTACTTGAGCCTCGTAGAGATTATAAGGTTTCACACTTCAGATATTACAATATTTGGCAAAATGCAAGTGAATATTGGATGCTGTACACAAGTTCGATGAGGCGTCCAAAATTCTTTAAATCTAATAATAATAATAATTATAATATAAAGCATTTACCAATATAAATACAAATAAGGGCCTATAGTTCCATTTACGAATAAAGTACCGAATAAATGAAAAATGTCGCATCGAAATCATAGCTCAAATGATACTTATTGTTCTAGCTGTTATTTTGTTTTCTGAATATATTGTTAATACCACAATGTCACATGGAAACAAACATTTAAGACTGTTTAATACTCAATTCAATTTAAAATCATTTGACGGCATTATTTTGCGAACATAAATTTTTTTGAGAGCAGCAAACAAAGTAAGTTAATATATTCTAAAATACCAAAATATTAACACCATTTTAAGAAGATTAGTGTAACCAATATTCAATAGTCATTTGTTGGCATTAAATTTAAAGTGGTCCAAGGAACCGCTGTTGTTTGAAAGGGTGGAATTTCCAAACTAATGCTAATGACGTTTACTTACACCACTTTGTTTTTAAGTACGCGAACTAGATATAAATAGGTTACATTACATGTAATTTTCATTCATGGTTTAGTTCTTGAGCAATTCGAATATTTTGTGTTGTGATAGAGAAAATTTCATTGGAGGAGAGAGGAAGAATAACCATCTGGAGATAGGGACCCATTGTACGAAGGCTGCGACTAAAATCGAGCTTATGCCAAATCATTTGCGAGCGAGGCTGCATTTTTTTCAATTGGGATACAGTTATTTTTTCTGCAGAAAATACTTTTTCGTCAGATGAAGACGTCAAGAACAAGAACAAAAACGCAAGAATTGTAAAGTCCTTGTTTAACGATCACCCGGAAATTACTTTAGTCCAGTGGCCTGCTAAGTCACCAGATTTGAACCCCATAGAAAATGTGTGGGCTACAATGGTCCAGAGAGGAACAGGAAATGTTCGAACGAAGGCTGCACTCAACAAAATGTTCTCCGCGTGTGGGGGGAACTGCGTGGAAGCGAGTACTGCCAGAATTTAATTAATTCGATGGCGCGGCGAGTAGAAGCTGTTATGACGAACTTTTTGTGATATATTTGTTGTATACATTGACGACATTTTAATCTCAATGATATTTTTTTGATTTTGCTATACATTTTTACCTATTTACTTTACAGCAAAGAAGAAAGTAAAAAGGTGTTTATAATTTCAAAATGCATGCACTAGTTACCTAAATATCAGTATTTCACTATATATCAATTAAATTAAAATAAATATTTATTAAAATATCAAGTCGTTCGGTAGAACGACGCCGGCAAGAGTCCCGGTTCACCAGGAAGTTCACCGACAACACTTACTTACGGCAACTATTAGGAAAACCTAACCTCCAAATTTTTCAAACTTGTTTAATTCAAATATGCTATTATAATTTCCATTAAAACTGGCACCAGGGACGATATAATACATACCTTAAACTTATTCATTAGTTTTTTTACGATTTATGTGCATATAACTCTTTACTTTCGATTATGTATTTTAGCCGACGACAGAAATGTGAAATCTCTCTTTCTCACGCGTTAAGTTAGCAACATAAAAATTCCTTTACAAATTTTTACCAAAAGATGGCAGCACATTGTCCGTAGATTTGAAAAATTCTAACGCACGACCATAAGTACGAAAGCCTCATTTACTGATCGAAACTAGTTTTAGTTTTATGTTCTATGTTTTATTATATTTGCAAGTAACATTCACAAATGACGTTTTACTTGTTGATTTTAATGAGTAGCGACATATGACAAATATAGTAAATAAATTCAAGAAGATCGGTAACGTAGTTATCTGCAATGGGCCATATTAAATTGAACTGTCAGAGAATTTCATAGGTTAGGTATGTATTTTATTGATATGAACTACAGTTTGGTTGTTTGTCCCATATACTTTCTTATACCATACATTCGATTGCAATGAAACTTCAGTGAGTTGTTGTGAGCACCCCTGCGAAGGTTCCTGAATTAGATTGATTATTTCGAATAATTGTATTTATGATCAGATTTGGTTCTATTTAGAATACATATTGAAAAGAATGAAAGCGAGGAATGAAGTGACGAGCTTGCTGCGTCAATGTATTGACATGGAAGCGAAGAACGAAGTGTCGAGCTTGCTTCGCCAATTGCCTGGTATTTCAGAAAATTTATTTGAGTGGCATTGCAACGCATGCAGTATATTATCTAGTGGTAAATATATTATAAAATTATAAAAAAAGATACGTTTTAATATATAAATTATTCTAGATTAATGCCAAAGAAGCGTTTATTTCTATTTCTATGGTACAAAATATTTGGTTATGTACATATTTTGAATGAAAGTTGGAAGAAAAAGATAACTGTATATCGCTGCATCATTTTACGCGTCTTTCTATTAATCAATTCAAGTATAACACGTAAAACTTAAACAGAACTAACGAGTTTGTGAACTTGTGCGTTAAAACTAAAACGTAAACTCGATTTGTAAACGGTTGCATAAGATAACACATCTGCAAAGTTGTTAAAACAAAAACATAACACTAATACTAATTTCTATTTGTGAATGAGGCTTTAAGGCCAAGTCCAAAAACGAAATCAACAAAAAGAACTGATATCTTCCAAAAACAATTTCATTGTAAGGGATGCGGCAAGAGTAGTGCAGAGGGCAAAGTAATAACATAGGAAGAGACAAAACTCAATGTATTAAAATCGAAGTGTTGACCGCAGCGCACCACTAGTAGGTGGAAGAACTATAATGACAGGTAGCGATTTCATTGGTATTTTGTACATTCAAAATTAAAAACATTCATTGATTTCATTGGTATTTTGTACATTCAAAATTAAAAACATTCATTGAAATTAAAGTTTGAAGAGATATGTATATTTTATTTAAAATATATTTTACATAATAAATATATATATCTATTATGTACATGAACAAAAAATTAATTAGACAATATGAATGAATGCTATTTGCTGCTCACGTATAGGTGGTTCCGGATGACGATTTTTTAAATAAGATGCCTACATAACATAAGGACATAATAACTTCGAAGATTTGGTATCAAGCTTGATGTGTAGTTCGAAAATATACAGTTTTGTTTGATTTTAAATTGGCTTTATAGTTCCTGAAATCCATTATATTATAAAATAATTAATATTTAGAATGTCTCAAAAACTTACTTTTATGTTTAATTTCCGTGTATTTAAAGGTTTTCCACGGTTTGCGACTTTAAGTTGCTCATCAGCTTGTTTAATTTTATAGTTAATGTCAGTAACACAGATTTTATTTTTTTAAATGACAGATTGACGTTCGAATTTGACAGTATAAACAAAATGCGTTTTGTTTACTACCTATTACTAGATGTAAAAATACAAAACAATGTAGTTTTAGTTTTCCAGGCAGTTGTGGCGGCGCTGCTGCTAACCAACTGAAAATGCACTTGAGTTTTACCCCCGTGGTGCAGAGGGCAACAAAAAAAAGTGATACCATTTTAATAAGGCAAGTTTGAAATTCACCTTAAAAAATAAAAATCGTAACATGTAAAAATCGAAAAACTATATTAGCTGTTAGTTTTGATAGTTTAACGAAAAAAAAAACTTGCCGATCCGTATATTGGCATCCATACAAATATGCTATAAATAAAGTCGGATCGGCAAGTTTTTTTTTTCGTTAAACTAACAAAACTAACAGCTAATATAGTTTTTCGATTTTTACATGTTACGATTTCGATTTTTTAAGGTGAATTTCAAACTTGCCTTATTAAAATGGTATCACTTTTTTTTGTTGCTCTCTGCACTACTCTTGCCGCATCCCCTACAATGAAATTGTTTTTGGAAGATATATAAAACGGCTATAGAAAACTAAACAAAAACAAAAAAAATTGACATTTCGGAGAACAAATTTAGATTTATTTATTACAGTGTTGTATTAATAGGTTTGTTCCTAGTGGTCATTTCTGACAAGTTTGTGACATGTTTGTGACAATTTCAGTGCGACTGCGAAAAATTTAAACAAGTTGACTTTGAAACATAAGCTTCATTTTTTTTAAGCAAAAAATGTATGAATTTCTTTATTTATATTTATATTTAAGGTTAGCTGTCAAAACAAAAAATGAGCATGCACATGCGCTTCATTCCATTCGCCGTTCCAGTCTATATTGCAAACTAACTTGTTTACATTTTTCGCAGGCGCACTGAAATTGTCACAAACTTGTCAGAAATGTCCACTTGGAACAAACCTATTATCTAATTTCATAGAAGATTGTAATGATAAGGCGAATTTCAGTGTTCATTTCTTTCCATTTCTTTTTAGTAAATAAATATTTCATTTCTGTTCAATTTTCCTAATAATAATTAATTTTAATTTGATGTTTAATACAATAGATAAAAATAAGAGAAGAGATACGGGTAAAAGAAGAGAGAGAAAACAGAAGAAAACTAACAGAAGAAGTTGGAAAATTCAATAACCAACTCGACAGCAATTGAAAGATTATTTTATTTATAGCAATATTAAAAATATAACACTGAAATCCCTATATGCTACATTTCAATACTACATGCGGTATATTGGCGACACAGTTACAAACAATATTTTTGCAGTTGTTTCAAATTTCATCCATTAATATTTTTAGTTATCAGATAATTTGAATTTAATATGTAGTAGAATGTTTTTGTTCTTTTGAAGAAGTGTGGATGCGTCATCGAACTTGTGTTCAGCATCCAATATTCACTTGCATTTTGCAAAATATTGTAAAATCAGAAGTGAGAAATTGTATAATCTCTACAAAAATGTAATTAATTTTAATGAGCTATTTTTAAATAATTTTTCATAGTAAAATTAATAACATGAGTCTAATTAAATGCTTTTTTTTTCTGCTGCACAAGCTACAGTCGATTTAGTTACCCCCACCACATATTATGCATTCTGCGAATACTATAAATATCTTTAATTTTATTTTAAAGTTTCCTCATGTTATCAATTAATTATTATTATTATAAAGGGCAAAATGTCATTATTAAGGAAAAAGCAAGAATAAATATTAAACGAATTCAAAAAACATCCCAGTTCTTGAGCAACCACCGACAAGATGGCATCAAAAATATTCGTTGTATTTGTTTGTGTTTTATTCGCTGTCACCGAGTGTGTCGAACTAAATTTTAATTATGAGCCACTAGATAATATAAACGCACAAACATTCAAAGATTACACATTATCTACAATCACAAACGCGACCATGCATCATTGCAAAATAAGAACAATTGACAGAAACACCTTCGACCAAATGGTAAAGTTAATAAGATTATTTTTGAGTAATAATGAAATTAGCAGTTTGCACGCGAACACATTTGAAAATAACGTGAAGTTAGAGATCTTGTATTTGGACTGTAATAGATTGCAAACATTACCACCATTTATTTTCGAAAATCTTACATCACTAAAGGAACTGAACTTGTATACAAATAATATTAAATATCTAGATATAAACACTTTTTCTGGTTTGAAATCGTTAAAAGAATTATATATTGGTAATAATGAATTGACACAATTAGATGCCAATATATTCAGGGATAATATCAACTTGGATACATTATTTTTCCAACGCAACTTCATTGAAGAATTACATGAAGACATCTTCAACAACACGCCGAACTTAAGTGACCTGGTGTTCAGCAAAAACAAAATAAGGAATCTACCAAAAAAACTATTCTCCAGGCTACCCAACCTGCAAGATTTGGCAATGGAAGACAACAATATTTCCACTTTGGATTCAGAGTTATTTGAAAACAACAAAAATTTAGATAGGGTCTGGGTTGAAGAAAATAAAATATCTGAATTAAAATCTGGGTTATTTAAAAATTCAGTGTTGTTAAGACAATTAAACGTGAGTTCAAATAAAATAGATATCGTGGAACCTGGTGTATTTCCAATTAATTCCCAACTGCAAATACTATACATCCACAACAACAGTTTAACCAACCTAGATTTGCAAACACTAACTAACTTGAACAATTTGACAAATTTGTGGATCACTCAAAACCCCTGGATGTGTGACTGCAACTTGAGAGACTTGCATATCAAGTGGAGAAATTTAAATTCCCGTACTGTACCTACATGTGAAAATCCCCCAAATTTACGCGGGAAATTATGGAGTAATTTAAATTCTGCTGATTTTATTTGTGCTGCCACAAACAAAATCGATGATATTGTAGTTGAATTATCTGCAGACGAAGCTACAATAAGTTGCCAAATTGGTTCTGGTAGTGAGCTACAAGACGCCCAGTGGAAAATAGGCGATCGAAAAGTGTCAGACTATTTTAAAACATTGAATAAACCGTATAAAATATGCCAATCGACAACAAAAGATGGACGAACATGGTTTAACCTCACAATTCAAGATTTGAAGCCTAGCGACTCTGGTAATTACAAATGCAGCCTCGGAGGTCAATATTCCAGCGTAGAGAAAGAACAAGCTTTGTTAATCACTCCAGAAATATTACGAAAACTAAAAAAACCTACACTACCACAACGACCCCAGAGTCATATTATTTATATCAATTAAGATTTTTAAAATAGCATTAAAAAAATATTTCTGGTCTATCAAAGGGATAATGTATTGTATTAAATTTATTTATATCAACAATTCTGTTACTTTAAAGAAAAATTACAACTGAAATAATATCAAATTTATAATTTGACCCAAAGGTATTAATTGATTCCACAAACACTGTTTTTAAATCTGATGACAACAAAATACAGAAAATTGTTTCAAATAAAAATTGTAAGTAATATTATTCTACATCTTTTTGATTCCAATGAAATTTTCTCTATCTCATTTATTTATTAAAATAAGTCCAAAAACCCTGATAGGCCTTGAAATAATCAACCACTTACTGCTGATGAATTGTGTCCAATATCTAATTAATACGTAACATAAACAATACCTCTATAACATATATGTATGTGCGGAATATAAAAATAATAGAATTTAAGATATATATATATATACTATATAATGAATTAAACAAATTTCCTTTTTATGACTTTAACTGGGCTAAATAATATGATTCTGCGCTCGTATATCTCGATACAGAACTGGAACTAAACGCTAGTTTTGGCGAAAGCATCACTGCTGGTTGTGAAATATATTCTCGCTCAACCGAAAAACCATTTGCGGTTTGGAGTTTCAATGGTCAACCACTAGATGACACTACGAATGGTTCAAAGTATAAACTCAAATCATTTGCAGTCGACGATCGTTTATCTTGGTATAACCTCACAATCGCAAGTGTCAAAGTTGAAGATGCTGGAGTTTATTCTTGTCAAACCAACGGAAAATTTACGTTAAAAGTCAATAAAAAGATAAATACTTATATCCAAAGTTGGACGGATTATGAATAAAAAAGTTGCACTCAAAATTTCACTTTTATCACTTATGTTATTATGTTCCATTTCATATTTTATGTATTTTTCTTGTATTTACTGAAGGATTATATTTCAATTATACCATTTAATTTTATTTATAGGTACTGTTTATTTCCTATCCTCTCCTATTTTAAAGATATTTATAGCTGTACTAAATAAAATAAATATTATTTTTATTACAATTACATTTTTAAATATATATTTTTTATATATATAAAACTGTATTTAAATTGAAGACTATCTACACTTTTAAAAAGTTGTGACGTCACAGTCTGATTATTTAAAATTTAATTTATTATATAACATATCATGTCAGAAACAGCCGGTGAAATGTACTTCATCTGACATTGCAATGTACAAGTCACTGGAACAAATCCATGAAATTTTGACGGATGGAGGTTGTTGGACCATAAACAACATGAACATAAATGAACAATACAGAATATGCTGTTTTTAAAAAAAAGGATTCGTTCTTCGGCGCGCATGTTTGACCTTAACTAAAATTTATCAGTGTGTATGGAAAATTTAAATGATAAGCATTATTTTAAATGTATATAAATCATCAATTATTCTACAAAGATTAGGATATAAATTAATATAAAAGTGTATCAGTATTTATCAGTAAAAATATGAACATAATTATTCAAACTGGATTTGAACTAATAGCTCACAATATAATATTTCAACATCAAACAAAACTCAAAGGAAGACAACTGCTGATGGCTGATCACGTCCAAGATGTAAAAGAATTTCCAAAGTCGCGACAAAGTTATTTGAGAACAGCGATAGTGATAAGACAAACGTCAGTAACTTTTAACAGCTTACGAAACTTCGTTATATGCAATTCATCGTTGTTAATCATCTGCTGACTTCTTATCTTCAATAAAATGATCACTACGAATAAAATCTATTGGCTTTGGGATCATCGGTGATCAATCAAGACTATACAAATATTATTTAATTTCAATTTGACAACTAAGGTTATATCATACTTTACGGTTCTCTCTTTCAACGGGTTTAATCCAATTTTTCCTGTTTTGCCACTTTCCCACTTGCTGTTGGAAAACTGTAAATTTTTCAACCTGTATTTTTGCAATTAACTCCGCAGCAACTACTATGAGCCATTTTTAAATAATTTTTCATAGTAAAATTAATAACATGCGCCTAATTAAATGCTTATTTTATCCGCTGCTCACGCTGCAGTCAATTCAGTTACCCCCACCACATATTATGCATTCTGAGAATACTATAAATATCTTTAATTTTATTTTAAAGTTTCCTCATGTTATCAATTAATTATTATTATTATAAAGGGCAAAATGTCATTATTAAGGAAAAAGCAAGAATAAATATTAAACGAATTCAAAAAACATCCCAGTTCTTGAACAACCACCGACAAGATGGCATCAAAAATATTCGTTATATTAATCTGTGTTTTATTCGCTGTCACCGAGTGTGTCAAACTAGATTTTAGTTTTAAACCACTAGATAGTATAAACGCACAAACATTCAAAGATTACACATTATCTACAATCACACAGGCGTACATGCATGATTGCAAAATAAGAACAATTGACAGAAACACCTTCGCCCAAATGGTAAAGTTAATAAGCTTATCTTTGACTAATAATGAAATTAGCAGTTTGCACGCGAACACATTTGGAAATAACGTGAAGTTAGAGAACTTGGATTTATACTATAATAGATTGCAAACATTACCACCGAATATTTTCGAAAACCTTACATCACTAAAGGAACTGAACTTGTTTATCAATAATATTAAATATCTAGATATAAACACTTTTTCTGGTTTGAAATCGTTAAAAGAATTAAATATAGATAATAATGAATTGACACAATTAGATGCCAATATATTCAGGGATAATATCAATTTGCAATATTTAAATTTTGGAGACAATTTCATTGAAGAATTACATGAAGACATCTTCAACAACATGCCGAACTTAAGTGGCCTGATATTCAGCACAAACAAAATAAGGAATCTACCAAAAAAACTATTCTCCAGGCTACCCAACCTACAATCTTTAGAAATTCATGAAAACAATATTTCCAGTTTGGATTCAGAGTTATTTGAAAACAACAAAAATCTGGAGATTGTCTGGATGAATGATAATAAAATAACTGAATTAAAATCTGGGTTATTTAAAAATTCAGTGTTGTTAAAAGAATTATACGCGAGTTCAAATAAAATAGATAGCGTGGAACCTGGTGTATTTCCAATTAATTCCCAACTGCAAAAACTAGACATCGCCAACAACAGTTTAACCAACCTAGATTCACAAACTGTAACTAACTTGAACAATTTGACAGTTTTGTCCATCGACCAAAACCCCTGGATGTGTGACTGCAACTTGAGAGACTTGCATACCAAGTGGAGAAATTTAAATTCGTCTGCTGCACCTACATGTGAAAATCCCCCAAATTTACGCGGGAAATTATGGAGTCATTTAAATTCTACTGACTTTATTTGTGCTGCCACAAACAAAATCGATGATATTGTAGTTGAATTATCTGCAGACGAAGCTACAATAAGTTGTCAAATTGGTTCTGGTAGTGAACTACAAGACGCCCAGTGGAAAATAGGCGATCGAAAAGTGTCAGACTATTTTAAAACATTGAATAAACCGTATAAAATATGCCAATCGACAACAGAAGATGGACGAACATGGTTTAACCTCACAATTCAAAATTTGAAGCCTAGCGACTCTGGTAATTACAAATGCAGCCTCGGAGGTCAATATTCCAGCGTAGAGAAAGAACAAGCTTTGTTAATCACCCCAGAAATATTACGAAAACTAAAAAAACCTACACTACCACAACGACCCCAGAGTCATATTATTTATATCAATTAAGATTTTTAAAATAGCATTAAAAAATATTTCTGGTCTATCAAAGGGATAATGTATTGTACTAAATTTATTTATATCATAAATTCTGTTACTTTATAGAAAAATAACAACTGAAATAATATCAAATTTATAATTTGACCCAAAGGTATTAATTGATTCCACAAACACTGTTTTTAAATCTGATGACAACAAAATACAGAAAATTGTTTCAAATAAAAATTGTAAGTAATATTATTCTACATCTTTTTAATTCCAATGAAATTTTCTCTATCTTATTTATTTATTAAAATAAGTCCAAAAACCCTGATAGGCCTTGAAATAATCAACCACTTACTGCTGATGAATTGTATCCAATATCTAATTAATACATAACATAAACAATACATCTATAACATATATGTATGTGCGGAATATAAAAATGATTACAATTTAAGATATATATACTATATAGTGAATTAAACAAATTTCCTTTTTATGACTTTAACTGGGCCAAATAATATGATTCTGCGCTCGTATATCTCGATACAGAACTGGAACTAAACGCTAGTTTTGGCGAAAGCATCACTGCTGGTTGTCAAATATATTCTCGCCCAACCGAAAAACCATTTGCGGTTTGGAGTTTCAATGGTCAACCACTAGATGACTCTACGAATGGTTCAAAGTATCAATTCAAATCATTTGCAGTCGATGACCGTTTATCTTGGTATAACCTCACAATCGCAAGTGTCATTGATGAAGATGCTGGAGTTTATTCTTGTCAAACCAACGGATATAACGATATTAGTAAATTTATGTTAAAAGTCAATAAAAAGATAAATACTAGAATGAATAATAATTTCACTTTTATCACTTATGTTATTATGTTCTATTTTATATTTTATGTATTTTTCTTGTATTTACTGAAGGATTATATTTCAATTATACCAATTAATTTTATTTATAGGTACTGTTTATTTCCTATCCTCTCCTATTTTAAAGATATTTATAGCTGTACTAAATAAAATAAATATTATTTTTATTACAATTACATATTTAAATATATATTTTTTATATATATAAAACTGTATCAAAACTTTTAAAAAGTTGTGACGTCACAGTCTGATTATTTTTTTTTTTTTTTATTACGAAGATGAGAGGCGGACTAACTACTATGGTCATATGCCGCCTCATGATTGGATGATTGTGAATTTATGTAAACATCACAAACGACCATGCTCTTCAGTGGGATTCGAACCCACGACCTCTGGCGTGCTAGGCTAGTGATATAGCCACCATGCCACCGAGGTCGGCTAATAATCTGATTATTTAAAATTTAATTTATTATATAACATATCATGTCAGAAACAGCCGGTGAAATGTACTTCATCTGACATTGCAATGTACAAGTCACTGGAACAAATCCATGAAATTTTGACGGATGGAGGTTGTTGGACCATAAACAACATGAACATAAATGAAGAATACAGAATTTGCTGTTTATAAAAAAAAGGATTCGTTCTTCGACGCGCATGTTTGACCTTAATTAAAATTTATCAATGTGTATTGGAAAATTTAAATGATAAACATTATTTTAAATGTATATAAATCATCAATTATTCTACAAAGATTAGGATATAAATTAATATAAAAGTGTATCAGTATTTATCAGTAAAAATATGAACATAATTATTCAAACTGGATTTGAACTAATAGCTCACAATATAATATTTCAACATCAAACAAAACTCAAAGGAAGACAACTGCTGATGGCTGATCACGTCCAAGATGTAAAAGAATTTCCAAAGTCGCGACAAAGTTATTTGAGAACAGCGATAGTGATAAGACAAACGTCAGTAACTTTTAACAGCTTACGAAACTTCGTTATATGCAATTCATCGTTGTTAATCATCTGCTGACTTCTTATCTTCAATAAAATGATCACTACGAATAAAATCTATTGGCTTTGGGATCATCGGTGATCAATCAAGACTATACAAATATTATTTAATTTCAATTTGACAACTAAGGTTATATCATACTTTACAGTTCTCTCTTTTAACGGGTTTAATCCATTTTTTTCTTTTTGGCACTTTCCCACTTGCTGTTGGAAAACTGTAAAATTTTCACTGACTATTACAACCTGTATTTTTGAAATTAACTGTGCAACAACTACTATGAGCCATTTTATAGTTATTTACATTACAAGCACGGTAAAACAGTTTTAACTGCTGAATGGAGGAAATGACCGGCGAGCCTGTCACCTCCTTGAAGCAGTAAAACAGTTTACCTTGCGTGTCTTGTACAACATTTTACTTGTTACTCATTTGTAAATCAAATTAAAGTTATAACCAAGTCCTGTCAGCTGCACACAACTGTTCTGTCAACAATTATTTGAAATAATTTCGCACAAACCTTTGTAAGCGTTACTGTGGCAACGTGCATTGTTTACCTTGTTTACTAACTTGTAAAAATTTTACAATGTAGCTGTCAATTAGTAACTTGTAAAGATTCATTTTCAAAGGCAATAGAGGGCTTGGGTAAATGGTGTTTACTAAGGCACTAGAATATATGAGTACTCTCATCCGCCATTTTGGGTCCAAGTGTCATAAATAAAACAAATTATTGGAATCCAGTTACTTTAATTCTTTTCTGTCAAATTTGAAGTTGATATTGATTAATAATTGTGATATATCATTCTCTTAATTATTATATTTCATATCTAACAGGTAAGTGTACAGAATACTTTCTAATATATTACCGTATGATTTGTGTAGTTGGATTTTACAGAATTTCAAGAAATATGTTTTCAAATTTGACAGATACAAATTTTAAATGTTTTTTTTTTAAGTAACTGGATTCCAATAACCTGTTTTATTTATGACATCTGGACCCAAAATGGCGGACGAGAATACCTACATTCCTCTAGAGCTCTAGTGTTTACAAGTTAGTAACAAGTAAAAATAATTTTTCATAGTTATGTGAACAATATGAGCCTAATTAAATGCTTATTTTATCCGCTGCTCACGCTGCAGTCAATTCAGTTACCCCCACCACATATTATGCATTCTGCGAATACGATAAATATCTTTATTTTTATTTTAAAGTCTCCTCATGTTATCAATTAATTATTATTATCATAAAGGGCAAAATGTCATTATTAAGGAAAAAGCAAGAATAAATATTAAACGAATTCAAAAAACATCCCAGTTCTTGAGCAACCACCGACAAGATGGCATCAAAAATATTCGTTATATTAATCTGTGTTTTATTCGCTGTCACCGAGTGTGTCAAACTAAATTTTTATCCTAAACCACTAGATAGTATAAACGCACAAACATTCAAAGATTACACATTATCTACAATCACAGACGCGTCCATGGATTTTTGCAAAATAAGAACAATTGACAGAAACACCTTCACCCACATGGTAAAGTTAATAAGCTTATCTTTGACTAATAATGAAATTAGCAGTTTGCACGCGAACACCTTTGGGAATAACGTGAAGTTAGAGAGCTTGAATTTGGCATATAATAGATTGCAAACATTACCACCGAATATTTTCGAAAACCTTACATCCCTATATGTACTGGACTTGTTTTTCAATAATATTAAATATCTAGATTTAAACACCTTTTCTGGTGTGAAATTGTTAAAAGAATTATATATTCATTATAATGATTTGACACACTTAGATGCCAATATATTCAGGAACAATATCAACTTGGATAGATTATATTTCCAACGCAACTTCATTGAAGAATTACATGAAGACATCTTCAACAACACGCCGAACTTAAGTTACATGATGTTCGACACAAACAAAATAAGGCATCTACCAAAAAAACTATTCTCCAGGCTACCCAACCTAACAAGTTTGTCAATGGGTTCCAACAACATTCCCAGTTTGGATTCAGAGTTATTTGAAAACAACAAAAATTTGCAGATTGTCGAGATCTATAAAAATAAAATAACTGAATTAAAATCTGGGTTATTTAAAAATTCAGTGTTGTTAAGAGAATTAGACGTGAGTTCAAATAAAATAGATAGAGTGGAACCTGGTGTATTTCCAATTAATTCCCAACTGCAAAAACTAGACATCGCCAACAACAGTTTAACCAACCTAGATTCACAAACTGTAACTAACTTGAAAAATTTGACAGTTTTGATCATCGACGAAAACCCCTGGATGTGTGACTGCAACTTGAGAGACTTGCATACCAAGTGGAGAAATTTAAATTCCTCTGCTGCACCTACATGTGAAAATCCCCCAAATTTACGCGGGAAATTATGGAGTAATTTAAATTCTACTGATTTTATTTGTGCTGCCACAAACAAAATCGATGATATTGTAGTTGAATTGTCTGCAGACGAAGCTACAATAAGTTGCCAAATTGGTTCTGGTAGTGAGCTACAAGACGCCCAGTGGCAAATAGGCGATCGAAAAGTGTCAGACTATTTTAAAACATTGAATAAACCGTATAAAATTAGCCAATCGACAACAAAAGATGGACGAACATGGTTTAACCTCACAATTCAAGATTTGAAGCCTAGCGACTCTGGTAATTACAAATGCAGCCTCGGAGGTCAATATTCTAACGTAGAGAAAGAACAAGCTTTGTTAATCACACCAGAACTATTACGAAAACTAAAAAAACCTACACTAGCACTATATCTCGATACAGAACTGGAACTAAACGCTAATTTTGGTGAAAGCATCACTGCTGGTTGTCAAATATATTCTCGCTCAACCGAAAAAGCGTTACCGTTTTGGAGTTTCAATGGTCTACAACTAGATAACTCTACGAATGGTTCAAAGTATCAACTCAAATCATTTGCAGTCGACGACCGTTTATCTTGGTATAACCTCACAATCGCAAATGTCAAAGATGAAGATGCTGGAGTATATTCTTGTCAAACCAACGGATATAACGATATTAGTCAATTTACGTTAAAAGTCAATAAAAAGATAAATACTTATATTCAGGGTTAGACGGATTATGAATAAAGATTTCACTTTTATCATTTATGTTATTATGTTCTATTTTATATTTTATGTATTTATCTTGTATTTACTGAAAGTATATATTTCAATTATACCATTTAATTTTATTTATAGTTACTGTTTATTTCCTATCCTCTCCTATTTTAATATAATAATTAATTAAATTTAAACATAATAAATATTGTTTTTATTACAATTACATTTTTAATTATTTTTATCTCCCACCACATCCTTTAAGGTAGGTACAGGAATAAAATTGTGTAGTGAGTTTTCAGAGGCTGAGCACGTTTTAGGGTCCCTAGAATACGATTTTAATAGTTTCGCGATGATGTCTGTGTGTGTGTGTGTGTCTGTCTGTCAGTCTGTGCATGTCTGGAGTTATGATTTGTCAAAAACTACTTAACTGAAAATTTTGATATTTTGTATATATCAATTGTATCCCCTTTGGAAGAGCTGATTAGTTTTTGGTGATAATCCAATAACCGGAAGTGGTAGTTTACTTGAAGCCCTATCAAGTTATTTTTAAATATTTCAGTAAATTATTATTTAATGAAATTTTTGTTATTAGAATAATATTTCAAATATCATTATCTACACTTATTGTTTGAAACATTTTCCTCTTACTGTCACCATTTATGAATTACAACACGTTAAAGAAAAATTATATTTTGATATTTTCGTTTAAATCTGCTAACCTATTTTTTGAAAAACAAAACAACAGTTGAAAAATGTCATTTTTTGACATGTGTCATAATTGTTTGAAGAGATGAGCGTTTCTTGATAATGGTGGTCCGTGTTCCTGTATTGTTTGATAAGAAATCTATGGCGGGAGGTACTGTGCTGCCCACAACAGATTTTTTTATATAAAACTGTATCTAAATTGAAGACTATCTACACTTTTAAGTTTAAGTTTAAGTTGTGACATCACAGTCTGATTATTTTAAATTTGATGAATTTTTTAATAAATCATATTTTAATAAATATTTATTATATAACATATCATGACAGAAACAGCCAATTTCATATCTGCGGGAAATTTGTGCACTTTTTCTCCCGTTGTGAGGAAAGTGCTCAAATAATCTGAATAACGAACAAAATTAAACAAATCAAAGATAACTATCATAAATACAGGGTGTTTCATAACTTCGAGTACATACGTTAATGGTATAGGTTGTTTGATATGCTGATTACAAATCTGAAAGAATTTTTTTTTAATTCGAAAAATTAAGGGTTGTTTACCTAAAACATTTTTTGTAGTACTGCCCTGGATTCGCTTTCCTATTAAACACAAACAATGAAGTAGGTAATCAACAATTTAAATTACATAATATTAGTAAAATAAATAAACAAAATTTAATTATTTTTCATGAAACGATAATTATTTACATAATCATCCACCCAGTGGCAGTGGCAACGAAAAATTTTGGACTGGGAAACATGGAAAATAATTTTTCGCGCCGCCGTCCGACATTGACACAATTACATATCTCTAAAGCGGACGGAAATCATGTTTTTGTCGAACTACTTCGACAAAAATTGCTAACTTTTTATGGTTATATGTTGGCATCTCTTCACTAATTTTAGTTAACTTCTGACGCTAGAAATGTCAAAGTATTACATTGACATAAAAATATTATGGCAATATATCTACAATTGAGTATTTGCAATACAAGAAAACAGTATACTTATGGGTTTTAAACATATTTGTAAGTAATTATAATTGAATATGCAGTGTAAAATCCAAATAAAAATATGTAGATATTTTTGGTTATGATATTGGAAAATAAACATAATTGACATTCAAATAATGTGAAGTTAGCAACATAAAAAAATTCCCTGTCATTAAGAAAATGAGTAATAAATTAAATTTATTTATTAAATATACATAAATGTTGGCGCGAAAAAACTTGTGTATCCCTTGGTAGGAAACTATTTTGCGAGTGCTCGTATTTGTAGGACTCGCATACGGCTCGTCCTATCAAAATAAACTCGCACTCTCAAAATAGCAGTTTCCAACCTCGTGATACAAATAACTATTGCGATTAAAAAAAAAATTATTTTTTTGTTGGTCAACAAAATAGACATTTGTGACTTGGCAGTCTTTAAACATTTCAAAATCCATAAAAATCATTTAATATTTATCATTTTCCTCGTAAATTTTGCGTTTAATGTATATTGACCTTAAAATAAAATGATAAACTTGGCTAAATCGTAGCAATAAATATTTATAGGTTTTTGAAGATTAATAATTAAAGTTGAATTTTCCCTGTACTAAAATTAATATTTCCTCATGTTATCAACTATTTTTTATCATCATTGAGGTCAAAATGTCATTATTAAGGAAATAAGCATGAATAAATATTAAACGAATTCAAAAAACACCCCAGTTCTTGAACAACCACCAACAAGATGACATCAAAAATATTCGTTGTATTTGTCTGTGTTTTATTCGGTGTAAACGAGTGTGTCAGTCAATTTTTTGACAATAAACCATTGTATAATTTAAACGCACAAACATTCAAAGATTATACATTGTCAACAAACAAGGATGTTTCTTTGGCGAACTGCAGAATACGAACAGTTGACAAAAACACTTTCGTCCAAATGGTGAGGTTAGAAACATTACGAATGGACCAAAATGAACTCAGCAGCTTACACGCTAACATGTTTGACAACAATGTGAAGTTGGTAAGCTTGAATTTGGCGCAGAATAGATTCCAAGCATTGCCACCGTATATTTTCGAAAAGCTAACATCTCTAAAAGAACTGAGCTTGTATAAAAATAGTATTAAATATCTAGATTTAAACACTTTTTCTGGATTGAAATCTTTAACTAGATTAATAATGTATTCTAATGGATTGACACAATTAGATGCCAATATATTCAGGAATAATATCAACATGCAATATTTACATTTTGGAGACAATTTGATTGAACAATTACATGAAGATATCTTCAACAACATGCCGAACTTAAATTCCCTGTTGTTCCAAAAAAACAAAATAAGGAATCTACCAAAAAAACTATTCTCCAGGCTACCCAACCTAAGAATTTTGTCTATGGGTTACAACAATATTCCCAGTTTGGATTCGGAGTTATTTGAAAACAACAAAAAACTGGATAGTGTCTGGATAAATCAAAATGAAATAACTGAACTAAAATCTGGGTTATTTAAAAATTCAGTGTCGTTAAAATATTTAAATTTGCATTCAAATAAAATAGATAGTGTAGAACCTGGTGTATTTCCAATTAACTCCCAACTGCAAAAACTAAACATCACCAACAACAGTTTAACCAACCTAGATTCGCAAACAGTAACCAACTTGAACAGTTTGACAGTTTTGTTGATCGACCAAAACCCGTGGATGTGTAACTGCAACTTGAGAGACTTGCATACCAAGTGGAGAAATATAAATTCCCCTGCTGTACCAACATGTGAAAATCCCCCAAATTTACGCGGGAAATTATGGAGTAATTTAAATTCTGCTGATTTTATTTGTGCTGCCACAAACAAAATCGATGAAAGTTTAGTTGAATTAACTGGAAACGAAGCTACAATAAGTTGTCAAATTGGTTCTGGTAGTGAGTTACAAGCCGCTCAGTGGAAAATCGGCAATCGAAAAGTGTCAGACTATTTTAAAACATTGAATAAACCGTATAAAATATGTCAATCGACAGCAGAAGATGGACGAACATGGTTTAACCTCACAATTCAAGATTTGAAGCCTAGCGACTCTGGTAATTACAAATGCAGCCTCGGAGATCAATATTCTAACGTAGAGAAAGAACAAGCTTTGTTAATCACCCCAGAACTATTACGAAAACTAAAAAAACCTACTCTAGCACTATCTCTCGATAAAGAACTGCAACTAAACGCCGATTTTGGCGAAAGCATCACTGCTGGTTGTCAAATATATTCTCGCTCAACCGAAAAAGCGTTACCAGTTTGGAGTTTCAATGGTTTACCACTAGATGACTCTTCATATGGTTCAAAGTATAAACTGAAATCATTTGCAGTTGATGACCGTTTATCTTGGTATAACCTCACAATCGCAAATGTCAAAGATGAAGATAGTGGAGTATATTCTTGTCAAACTAACGGATATAACGATATTAATAAATTTATTTTAAAAGTCAGTAAAAAGCTGAATAGTTATATTCAAGGTTGGACGAGTTATGAATGAAAAATTGTAATCACTTTCAATTTTATTATTATTTAAATTTTATGTATTTTTATTGTATTTACTGAAGAATTAATTATAACATTTCATTTTATGTGTTCTAATTATTTCCTATCCTCTCCTATTTTAAATATATAGCTGCATTAAATATAATAAATATTGGTTTTATTACACTATATTTTTACCTCCCGCCAACCTCTAAGTAAGGGAGGTATTGTTTTTGGTCAAAAAATTAAGTAATACTATAATTCCAGAAAATACAATTTTGTGTATTTTTGCTTCTCATATTTAAATGAAGAGCTGATTAAATTTTGGTTAAAATTGGTCAACCGGAAGTAGCAATTCACCCTAAACAGTTTTCCGTGAAAAAACGCGCTAAAATTTAATTTTTCAAGAATTTATGTTATTTTGAAAATTGTAGAATATTTAATTTTACATGTGTTTTGATTACACTAATTTTATTAATTTTCATTAGTTTTGCAGATAATAAAAAAATAAAAATGGAAACACAAATTTTCAATTTTTTACGGAATGTGACACATGTCATTGTGATTGTGAAGCTGTTTTCTTAGAGAAATATATGTTAAAAAATTAAATAAAAATATGAAATAAAATTAAATTTTTCAAATATAAATAGAAAATAAACAAATAGGAAGGTATGTTTCTGTATCATCAAATACTATTTTGTACCGTTTAAGAGTAATATTGGGCGGGAGGTTATGTGCTGGCCACAACAGCTTTTTTTGCTTCCTTATACAAAGGAATCATGAAAAAAATCGTTGATAAGATTTCTGCGGAAATACATATTTTGTCGTCCACTGAAACCATTAAGACCAATTTCTCAATGATGTCTGTGTGTGTGGATGGATGTCCGTGTGCGCAATATCTCATGAACGAGACAAGATATGTAAACAAAATTTGGAATTTATAAGTTTCATGAAAATATGAAAAGCTGAGTTGATTTTTAATGAAATTGAAAAACCGGAAGAGGAAGTTTACTGGACACACAAAACAATAAATTACATTTTTGAATAGAATCAGCTGTGAGT
The DNA here is from genome assembly GCA_963942605.1 of Poecilus cupreus. Classification (NCBI taxonomy): domain Eukaryota; kingdom Metazoa; phylum Arthropoda; class Insecta; order Coleoptera; family Carabidae; genus Poecilus; species Poecilus cupreus. Next base: position 3,531,141 of record OZ012713.1, read on the forward strand.
AAAAGTTTCAAATGAAAAATATTTGCTATATAACAATATTTTTTGCATTTTTCTTGTACATGCTTCCAATTTTGAGAAAAATTTAATAATATAAATTACAATTATTTCAGGAAGAAAGATAAATAAACTGTTAAATTATTTTGGTCAATTGTTTGATAATCACTGATAAATTTTGCTAACCTATGTCATTCAACAAGTCTTTAATTTCGATGAGTCGTCCTAAAGTAATATTTATTAGTTAGTAGAAATAAATAATATATTATACTGAAACGAATTCAAAGTAAAACAAAATAAAAACTTCAAATTAGTTGCCAACTATTTTGAAACTTCGAAAATCTGACAGCTTTATAATAAGAGAACTACAAAGAATTCAGAATAGGATAGATATACGCCATAATACTTTGACGCCATTATAAATGAGTTTAAAACTCAAACATCTTAATAATTAATAACATTTTTAAACTTTTATTATATGTAGTACGATATTTTGAGTCTAGTTATAATATAAAAGACTTATTTGTCATTTTGTGTTTGTGACTCTAGTAAAGAATTCTAGTCCAAAATATTTGAAGCCACCATAAGCGTAGACTAAATTACAACACACAAATTTTACAAATATTAATTTTCGTACGCGTAAAAATTTATTTATAAGTCAAAAACGATTTTTTGTATTTTGTCAAGCTTACATTTGTACAATAGCAATTTAAATATAGTTTGAATAAAGAGATTTTCTCAAAAAATATATGCGACGCCCCTGCTTTGACAGATAACCTCAAATATTTGTATTGTTTCCTTTGTTTATGTGTTCAATTTTGTTGTCAATTTTCTATATAATGGAAGCACAATTAATGAAAGAAGTTGATGAAGAAATACATAAAATCTTAAACAGAAACAAGCAATTGAAACATCCAGAAGAAGATTTTTGTACTGGGCAAAATTTGTCGAAGTGTTTGAAAGAATTATCACAGGTAAGATTAAACCACGAAAAGAAAGAATATATCGGTGATAATCAATCAATTTTAGGAGTTAGATTATTTGGATGTTTCGAGAATGGAAGAAACTTTTGATTTGAATAGTTCAAAGTCATTAAAAAATGTTTTGGTTCAGTTAGTCAACAGTAGTTATAAATTGATTAAGCTTTATAGAGAGTCAGAAAAGCAACACAGCGATTCTTTCGAAAAAAACTCCAGACTTTTTAGCGACTACAAAACTTTAACGGTAAGTACTATACATTTTTTTAAACACTTACCTTTTGTGAGATCTCTCGAACCATTACACAAAACACTATTAAAAATTAAACTTGTACACAAAAAAATGAAGTTTATAAAAAACATGGCGGTCCCAATGTTACCAACTGTATTTTTTTAAAGAGAACTGTTGACACTTTACGAAAAGAACTAGCGCTAAAAGACAAACAACTCCAAATACACAAAGAAAAAATATCGTTAGACCGTTTAGAAAATACTGAATTAAAAACCAAAATTACTGACACAAAAAAAGAAATTTTGACAATTCAAAAAGATATCGCGTCCGAAAAAAATCGCCATAAACATGAGCTGCAAAAAGTAGCGCATGAAAGTAAAGTTTTACAAGAAAGATTTATGAAGAATTGTGGGGAATACACTTCGACGGAAGGGAAAATTGTTGATGTAATTGACAGCTACAAGAAAAACGAAGAAAAACATTTAAATATGATTAAAAAGTTGCAAGAAAATAATCAATTGTTGCTGGAGGAAATTTTGGTTTTGAAAGGAGAGTTGGCAGAAGTGTCTTTCAAACACAGAAGCAAATAATTTTATTTTAGGTTAGAATCTGTTTTGTGTTAATATTAATGGATTTATTTGTATTTTGTTCATTATTTATTACTTTTCAATTATATGTTGACACTTAAATAAATATATTGTAATCTAATTTCGAAATGACAAAAATGTTCACCATTTTCATTTAATATTGTACTTAAATTGAAAAGAAAAGACTGCAATTAGTGATGAATAAATATTTTTGAATTACAATTTAATGTGTTTATTATTTTTAACACGACATTTCTCCCGAAATAGTGAGGAAAATGTGTTGTTCCTCTCTAGAGAGGAATATATAAAAGTGTTACCAATATGAATGTTATTTACACAAAATATTACTATAAAAATTATAAATAAATTCATAATTTTATTGAAAATCCTTATTTTAGTGATATACATACTTTAAATAATCTTACAATTATGTCTTATATTTTTCTTTTTCGTATTAAATCACAATTTGCCAACTTATTAAAGATATTTAAGATTGGTCTATTGGCAACACTGCTGCTGCCTTGTGTCTGATAACCTAACTTTTAAAGTCGTGTCAGTCTGTCAGTTGTGTTCTCAAAGTGTATTTTCGAACTCGAGGGGGAAAAAGAAGCGATTTCCTCTCTAGTTTAACAAATAACTATTAACCATTGTGTCAAAATATTCTGTTATTATTTTACGTATGATAAAGCAATTGAGTGGGTTACACTACGCTGATGAGTTCCATAAAGAAAGAAACGCATCTGTAGTTAACGATTGATTGGATTGGTTGATCTCTGTGACTACATACATACATAACATCACGCTGTGTCCCACTTAGTGAGGTAGCACGAACCCAGAAACACAGTCAACTAACAATCAATCTCCTCCAAACAGTCCACCACTTTCGCCTCGTCCACATTCATACATGCTCGTCTATTCTTCACACTCGGAATCATTCCACCAGCAATCATACCCAACCAGTTATTCCTCGGACGCTCACACAAACGTTCACCCACATATATTAGTTTCACCAACCTTTCATTCGACATTCGCTCAACATGTCCAAATCTCCTCAACTGACTCACTCCCACTTTCTTAACAACATTCTTCTCAATCTCACACTCACCATACACCAATGTATTCCGTATACGATCACTCTCTTGTCAAATATCTCATTTCTACAGCAGTTATACCTCGTTCATGCTTCTTCATCCACATCCAACATTCAGAACTATACATCAATGTAGGTATTAAGGTCAAGCATACGGGCTGAAGATAGCGCAAAATGGGCACGAATTTTTTGAAACAATATATCATTATTATAATAAATGAAACATATAATGTTCTATACCTACGTTTGTACATAAAAGTCCAAAGTTTTGTAATCAATTTTAATAAACTAATTTTGTTTACAAATTATACATGAACATAATTTTCAAAGTAGTAAAATATATGTCACACATTCCCATGAACGACTACAGTAATGCAAATAATTTGTATATTTCTAAATATGATCGTCTATAACATACTAAGATTATTTTCCATTTGAAATTACAGTTTTGGAGAAACAAATAAAAATATACCAAAAAGTATGTTTTTTGGTGTATTTTTATTTGTTTCTCAAAAACTGTAAATTCAAATTGAAAATAAACTTAGTATGTTATAGATGAGCATATTTACAAATATAGGAATTATTTGCATTAGTGTAGTCATTCATGGGAATGAGAGACACAGTATCAAATTTCTTTTTTTGATCAACTAGACTTCAACGAATATTTTTTTATGGTTTAATGTTTCAGTTATCCTTTTCATCCACATACATAAATACTAGAATGTTCAAAGACCTCACCTCACAAAATTCATGGGAGTGACCGAACCCAACGAAAATATGTACTTCATCTGACATTGCAATGTACAAGTCACTGGAACAAATCCATGAAATTTTGACGGATGGAGGTTGTTGGACCATAAACAACATGAACATAAATGAAGAACACAGAAATTGCTGTTTAAAAAAAACAGTTTGTTTGACCTTAACACACCATTATAAATACTCAATTGAGCATCTCTAGAAGACTCTAGATACATTCACGTTTCGAGCAAATGTACCCAGAGCACCCAACACCTTGCACCCTGCAGACACCCGCCTTTCAATCTCCCGGTCAATACGTCCATCCCTCGAGAACATACTAGAAAACCGGAAATGATATCGTGAATGTACATCTACTATCAATTGGCTTATATGTTGTTATTTGTTTGATAGACAGCTTTCTGTTTTGGATACAATTTACTTTTGTTGAAGTCCGGTAGATGCCACTGGATGTATTTAATTAATTCTCAGTTCCATTTACCAATCTGTTGAGTAATTAGACCTTGGCGGTCCAGTCAGTTGGTACCACTGCCTCTAAAGCATTTGGTGCGTTTCACTATAGGCTGGCGAAGCTTCCATAAGATCGAAATGCGTCCTTAAGAATTAATTATTTAGTTATTATTCAATAATTTATTGTTTTTATATATATATTTTTTTTTCAACTCCTGTGTGAATATATCTTCATTATTTAATTTTTTCGATGAATTATAGTTACCCATAATTCAATCTCTTCTCGACCAATCACAGAGCCAGAAATCCATAATTCACGGTTATTTTAAAGACGTGATGTGGATCACCAAGCAACGGCCGTCTGATTTTTCAACGAATTTCGATATGATTTTTCGAATTTACGGAAGTAGAAAAAGTACAGAATTGTATTCAGGATTATGGTCATTATTCTCTCTGGATGGTTTGCGTATTCGTGAATAATTACTATTATAATCTCTCATAAAATAATATACTATTATATGTTATTTGTTTAATAGACTGTATAATAGTTATTTAAATAGCTCCGTGGTAACGTATCGGACTGTGGATCGTGAGATCCTCAGTTCGAATCCCACTACCGACAGTTGCCAATTTAAATTTACCCCTGTGGTTCCCCCTCCACTAACAACTTTGGGGGCTTTGACTTGACAGCTGGTAACCGCATTTCATACGCAAAAATATATCACCTACCGAGATCAGCGTAAGCAGAGTGCCACACCCTTAATAGGTAAAAGGCGTGATGATATATTTATTTCATTTTATTTATTATTTACTTTACAAGTGGGCAAAGTAAGGAATTACCCACGAGAGAAATTTTAGCTCACGAAGCCGAAGGCTGAGTGAGATAATTTTATCGAGTGGGTAATTCCACTTTGCCCACGTGTGAAGTATAACGTTTTATCCAACACTTCTTAATAAATGTAAAATTTATCAAAGAAATATTATTTGACAGTGACATATGCTTTAAATTTTTAAATTAAAATGTCAATTGAAGTAGTTACCAAGGTGTTGTGTGTTATTATTATTGTTATAAATAAAAAAATACTCACTAGTGGCTTTCCTCAAAATTATACCCACTAGTGGATAATCTGTTACTTTGCTTGTTTAAAATCGCCATAGTAATATAGCATTTATTGAGAGGTGTTGGATAAAAACATTTACCGCTATTGGAGTCTAAAAGCAGTAGATGGCTCTGGATCTTAGATCTCGCCAGTCCAGTCAGTTGGCACCACTGGTGGGTTACTCTACGCTGATGAGTCCCAAAATGTGCGAATAAATAATAAAACAATGATTAATCATAAAAGCATTTTTTATTTACAATCACAAAACATAAAATCTAATAATACAACTTCCAAAAAACTGGAATACATGTCAAAAGTCCACCATTTGCAGACTTTTCTACATTTTCATGAATTTAGTTACACCGAAACAACTTTTAGTAACATTTATTTTTACAGTAAACATCCCTGAAACACAAAGTTATTTCGATACAACCTGTCAAATACAAAACACGCTAAAATCATAAATAATCACATTCATTCAAAATGGCAAAGTTTAAATAAAAGATAAAACAATAAATATATACAGAAGCGAATATACAAAGCTTACAGCTACATTATCACAAAAATATCGACCATTCCGTCGAAATTGCAAACATTAGGTGGATAAAACAGTAACGAATTTTCGAATTGTTGGTCGATGTGACGTTTGAGGTTATGTTGTCGACCATTGCTCACTAAAAATACTCCGATCCACTTATTTTATTTATCTTCTCGACGGTCTGGCGTAGACAGCGTAAGGATAAGGACTATTCGCTTTAAAAACAGGCACGGAATTCGTATTTCTTTCCTCAATCGAAGACAAAGTCGGAACTTTAGTTCTGACGATATGATGATGATGGAGATCATCATCAGCGGGTATGGATTTTTCTTCTTGAACTGGGCGACCGTCTGGGTGTACTTTAACAACCATTGGGCCGAAATGTTTGTTGGGAGCTTTGGTAGGAGCTTCAACTTTAGTGACGTATCTTCCATTGACGTTTAAGACGGTTTCTTGACGACTGGAAGCGCTGCCCAAATAATTAGATTCGGAGAAGAGGTCGTAGACATCGCGGTCTGGGTTGGCGGTTGTAAATTCTTTTTTCTGCATCATAGCGTGACCGTCCATCATTGATTTCCAGACTGGAAAGAAGAAAGTTGGTTAGTTTTGATAGCTAAACATAGCTTGGAAGGAATTCTAACAGATGGTGCTGTCTCTTAGTTGAAATAAGCCGCAATAGATGGCGCCAGCTACTACGTTATTTAATCATAATATATTTTTGAGTTTTCTTAAACAATTTTCATTATTTTGACAGTTAAAATATACACTTATAAGTCGGAATAGATAAGCTATTACACTTTTGTGTTTAATTTTAATTATTTGAAATTAGCAAACGGCCGGGAGAGAAACTAGGTTTCTATGACACCAAAATCATTACAGAAACAGTCAATTTCATATCTATACGGGAGAGTTCGGCACTTTCTCTCCCGTCGTGCGGGAAAGTGCTCAAATAATATAAAAAAACAAATCAAAGTTAACTATCATAAATTATATTACAATTCAATAATTTTGAAATATAAAAATACCATCATAAATATTGGGGTCGTAGAAAAATAGAGAAATGTATTTTTAGCTCCCGCCTACCTCTGAGTAAGGGAGGTATTGTTTGGATCAAAAAATTCGGTAGTGAGTTTTCAACTCAAATATTATAATAAAAAAAAACACAATTTTGAGTATTTTTGCTTGTTATATTTATATGAGGAGCTGATTAGATTTTGGATAAAATTGGTCAACCGGAAGTAGCAGTTTACTTGAATCCCTTTCCGTGAAAAAACACGGTTATATTTAATTTTTCAACAATTTATTTTATTTTGAAAGTTGTAGAATATTTAATTTTACATGTGTTTTGATTACACTAATTTTATTAATTTTCATTACATTTAGAGATAATTAAATTTCATTAATCTTGCAATGGAAACACTTAAAATTTTTTTAGGAAATGTGACACATGTCATTTCGATTGTGAAGCTGTTTTTTTAGTGAAATATATGTCAAAAAATTGAATAAAAATACGAAAGAAAATTAAATTATGTTTCTGTATCATCAAATACTATTTTGTATCATCGTTTAAGAGTAGTATTGGGCGGGAGGTTATGTGCTGGCCACATCACACACTTCTATCCATTAATGTATAAAATACTATTATATTTCCAATATTTAATAATTATAATAAAAAATATTATAGAGTGTAAAAATTGTTTAAAATCAATGACGCATCAAGTTAACCTTGTTTAATTTGTTTTAATGACCTCCCACAATTCGCCCACAAGTCTATCTTCATTTGTTTCCTATACAAGCGACATTTGATGTTCTTGAAACAAAACAAGGTCACAATCTACACTCCACTGCATTCCATTTAAGCAGAATTAATTGTGGAGCGCACTATAGCTAGCTGACATTGAACTTTCTCTTTGAAAATAATTCATTTTTATTTGGTACACACATCTTTCTACGCGTTAGAAAATGGAACAAATGGGAAAGTGAGAAATTTCTAATAATACTTACTTAGAGAATTAGCATCTCTCTGATAGGGGTCCATGGCATCTAAGTGGTCTTCTGGCATACCGTGAAGATTCTTCAACCCGTATTTGAGAAGATCTTTAGTGCATTCTTCAAAATTGGGCCCGTTGCAAACTTCTTCGACTTGGTTGGCGAACATGTTGTACAAATATGCCATCTGCAACAATTAATGTGACACTTTATATTGAAAAAATAATCTGGGATATTGTTTTATTTAATTTAAAAAAACGACAAAACATTGAACTGTATAAATTAATTTCTATTTACCTTTTCATCCTTTGACAAGTATTCCCACATTGGTATAGCAGATGCACTAATAAAACCAACACATGTTAACAAAATAACCACTGTTTTCAAAATCAAAGCCATTGTAAAATATTTTTACAAACAAAAGTTCGTAATAATCAAATTAAAACACACTGAATATAATCGACTGTTTCTCAACAAGACAAACGTTTGAATGCTGGATTTCAACGAACGTTCAGTATTTATACCACGCGCGTGACGTCACGCATTCCAGTGAAGATGTCAGCAGTGGTAAATAGTGGGGGAATTTCGTTGTAAACAACTGAAAAGGATGTGAGTGTGCAAGGAAGATAGATGTGATATAACATTCTGAAATTTGGGAATACCTACGGTTTTTTTGTACGTTTTTAACGAATGTGTCCTGTATTATTTTATTATTGTTTTTTACTGTAAAACGCAACCGGATTTGCATTCTTATGATTTTCAGGTTAACCCTTAACTGGTATATTGATTTTTTTATAACGTAACTGGTATAGTGAGGTCTGTATTGACCCTACTGCAAAATGTATGTAGAAATGGAAATTTACGAGAAAACTTGATGTTATATCTTTAATTATACACAGTTAAAAATCTGATGTGGTCAGCACATAACCTCCCGCCCAATACTACTCTTAAACGATACAAAATAATATTTGATGATACCTTCTTATTTGTTTATTTTCTATTTATATTTGACAAATTTATTTTTATTTCATATATTTATTTAATTTGTTGACATATATTTTACTAAGAAAACAGCTTCACAATCACGATGACATGTGTCACATTTCGTAAAAAATTGAAAAGTTTTTATTGTTTTCATGGTGTACTAGGAATGCAATATTTGTGAAATCTAATTTCTTTGTATTTTATTATTTCTAAATCTAATGAAAACTAACAAAATTAGTGTAATCAAAACACATGTAAAATTAAATATTCTTCAACTTTCAAAATAACATAAATTGTTGAAAAAGGAAATTTAACCGTGTTTTTCATGAAAAACTGTTAAGGGCTTCAAATAAACTGCCACTTCCGGTTGACCAATTTTATCCAAAATCTAATCAGCTCTTCATTTAAATATAAGAAGCAAAAATACACAAAATTGTTTTTTTTTGAATTATAGTATTTGAGTTGAAAACTCACTACCCGATTTTTTTGAGCAAAAACAATACCTTCCTTACTCAGAGGTAGGCGGGAGGTAAAATACACTTCTCTCCTGCGGTGTATACACTTTTTTTTTCACGACCACAATATTTATAATGGTTTTTATGTATTACCCAATTATTTGAATTGTAATTTATGATAGTTACCTTAAAATTAAATTTCATAAATCTTGCATTCCTTGTAGACCAGGGAAACATTTAAATGTTTTCAATTTTTTACGAAATGTGACACATGTCATTGTGATTGTGAAGCTGTTTTCTTAGTGAAATATATGTCAAAAAATTAAATAAATATACGAAAGAAAATTAAATTTCTCAAATATAAATAGAAAATAAACAAATAAGAAGGTATGTTTCTGTATCATCAAATACTATTTTGTACCGTTTAAGAGTTCTATTAGGCGGGAGGTTATGTGCTGCACACATAACATTTTATCTTTATATTAATAAGTATAAGTACATTGACCTTCTGCTTCATGTTTATATGTTTATTTCATCGTAAAACTAAATGTTTTGTTTGCTTTTACATCAAATACTTAGAAAAATGATTGAATTTCATCATAAAATGGTTACATTTCTTGTTAATGCCAAAGAGATGTTAAGAATTTGACTATAAAAAGTTAAGAGAGGTAGACTTTAATTTGATTAAAATGATTCGTGGTATTCCAGCAAAAAACGAACCTAATTTTGAAGTTTAATGGGTCGATTCTGTTCGCATCTGTAAGATCTGTAAGCAAATCTGTTAGAACTGTAACAGCTTACGATCAAGATTGCAATTCTGATCACATCTGTAGCTTACAGATGCCCTGTAAACTCTTACAGTTATCGTAATTTCCTCCGGTGACAGAAACCCTGGCCATAAGCTTACAGATTTTAATTTTAATAAAAATGAATCAACAACAACGATTAATATTTATTGGCATTTTACTAGAAGAAGATGAGAATAGGTTAGTTCATATAATAAATAATCGATATATTATATTTTTGTCAAAATAATGTTTGTTTATTAAAGGAGGTTAACTCGTAGAAACTTGAGACTACACAAATCTTTGGAGTTCCAGATTATTTTTTATTTTAACTGTTTAAATTTAATAAAGGAGTCCTGGACTAGAGTTTAATAGTTCTGTTTGATTCTTCCATTTATTTTATATAGATGTCTAACGTCTGATTTATTATTTCTGTTCTGGCACATCTTCATTTTCAAGAATGATTATGAACATTTCATATTGGTCTGCTGTGTTTCTTGTATGTTTTCTATTTCCCTTACCTTTTTCCCTAAGATCTAAATAAAATTTAAATAAATATACCACCACGATATTTACTTATTACTAGGTGTGGTATTTTGGTCATATTTTCAATCAAGATATGCGGTTGTTGCTAGTCATCATATCATGTACATTATTTACAATTAAAACTTTGATATTTGAAATAGGTTATGTTTTCAAAATAATCATAATTAACATAATATTTAATTACAACATATGTTAAAATAAGTGTATTTATAATGTTTATCCGATATTTATTTGAAAAGTTATAAAATACAAACAAAGAAAAATAATTCTGATTTGTTTTGACGTTTCAATATTCTGTGTGAAGTTAGCTCCAAAATGCATTTACGAGAAACCTTGAACATTTAGTATCTGTAAATCAGTTCGTTACAGACATACGAACAGAATTGCCATATTTGTAAATTTGTAAACTGGTACTTACAGACCAATCGTAAGCAACAAATTTACGATTTTACAAATTTACAGGACTCTGAACAGAATCGAATTTTATAGGGGGTGGGAGGGGGTTGAAATCATATTGACTAGCATCACATTAAAGAGAACATTTCAAAGTCTCTAAAACTCAAAGAATCATCAAATTTCAACTAAATGCAAGCGAGTTATGGCACTCGAAAATTTAGACATTTTTGGTGCATTTTCAAGTGCTGCGTTATTTTTTCCTCGAGTGTATATATAATATAAGGTCCTTTATTTTATTGTTAAAACTAAGATCTGCTTTGCTCAAAGTGCCACACTTTTTTAAATAGCGTGATGATATATTTATTTAATTATGAATGTAATTTACTAAGACAGTATCGATAAAAACGATAATATTTCATTTAGACAATAAAGACAGAAGTTAATAACACTTATTAATTTACATTGTAATTTATTTAATTAATCTAATATAATGATGATTTATCAATTATAATTATTATTATCCAAACCGTAGAACTATAATTATTAGTAGAATAAATCATCTTTATCTTTTGGAATATGCATTTCGCACTATTGCAAGCACGTTTTCAATTATAATGATGCAATAAATTATACAAAACATTGTTATGGAAAAATGTGTAAATTTTTGAACAATTATTATAGAAGAGTTATGGTTGTTCTACATGCTACAAGAGAGATAGATCTAGTTGCTACTTTCTCACTTTCTCTCACTCGATGTATGTACATACATACAAGAAGCTTAGCTCTGATGTTAAATATTATTATTGAACATTTGAAACCAATTCTGAGCAATTCTGTAAAGTCTGTAAGAGAATCTGTAAGATCTGTAAATGCTTACAGGTCAAATGGCAATTCTGATAGCATCTGTTCCTTACAGCAAATCGTAAATATGTTACAGATGTCTGTAAAAGTTACGGTGAAGTTTGAGGTGCCTGTAAACTTTTACAGTCACTGTAGAATGCGAAAATTCATCATTATTTTATGAATAATATTATCACTACTATTATTTGTTCCCTCTAGAGACTTCTAAGTATTAAATCAGTTAAAAATTAATAATTAAGGTAATATTATTTATTGGTTTACTTAGCGAAATTTAACAATAATTATCCAACAACGCGTATTCCTTTTTAGGTATCTTGATACAGACATTTTTCTTACCAATTTATATAAAATATCAATTTTACTTTAAAGGTTTTCGTAACTTTATATTTAGTGTGTGGTAGTTCTTTTCAAAATCCAGTTGGTTCAAACTGTTGGATATGTTTAAGTCAGTCGTCTGTGAGTCAAGTATTAACAAATATTAGTAGTATTTTCGCGCCTCCATATCTGACAATGATCATCCGTTTTCGTTTTTTAATGTTTTCAGTACCGAATTTGTAATTCCATATATTCAAACAATAAATAATTTAATTTCGACTTAAGTTAATATATTATTTAAGTATTTTCAGTACTTACTTCATTTTAAATGGATGTACAAGTATAAATCATTAATTATTATATTTTATCTGTCACATGTCACTTACAGATAACCTAAATATAATTGTGAAGTTAGTCGCATGTCGTAAAATAATCGTCTCGTGACCGTAAAGTTGATCTGTAAGTTGTCTTCTTACAGCTACTTGAATTGCCAAAACTGTAAACCTGTAAAGTTGTTAGTTACGGGCGCATCGTAGCTAACAGATTTACGAATTTACGATCTTACAGATAAAATGTTCAGAATTGACCCATAGTTAAATTATAAAGCAGCATTCAACAGGGTTCATTTCCTAAAACATCTTTAGTTACCTCTCATAAACTAATTTAAAAAATTGACAAACTATCACAGCCCTTATTTTAAGACAGTTTAGTTTAAAGTCACTTTGATACTGAGAAATAATTGTCCGCCTCTCAGCGGTTTAAAATGTTAGGAAGAGACGCATCGGTGACCCAGATACCATCCGGGAACTTTGCGGACTTAAGGTGAACCATACGGGCTGAAGATAGCGCAAGATGAACATGACTTTTTTGAAACAATATATGATTACTATAATAAATGAAACATATAATGTTTTATACCTACGTTTGTAGATAAAAGTCCAAAGTTTTGTAATCAATTTTAAAATGCCAATTTTGTTTACATATTATACATGAACATAATTTTCAAAGTAGTCAAATATATGTCACACATTCCCATGAACGACTACACTAATACAAATAATGTGTATATTTATAAATATGATCGTCTATAACATACTAAAATTATTTTACATTTGAATTTACAGTTTTTGAGAAACAAATAAAAATATACCAAATAGTGTGTTTTTTGGTATATTCTTATTTGTTTCTCAAAATCTGTAAATTCAAATGTAAAATAATTTTAGTATGTTATAGACGATTATATTTATAAATATACGAATTATTTTCATTACTGTCGTCGTTCATGGGAATTAGAAATTCAGTATCAAAATTCAAAATTTTTGACCAACTAGACTTCAACGAATATTTTTTTTTATTATACCTGCATCATAATCCGTGTTTAAAACACGCTACAGCGTTCATAAACACAAGTTTAAAACACGCCGTGCTTTAAAGGTTGCTAAGCAACAACAAAAATAACTACTATTAATTTCTGTCAAAACTGTAAACGTAAACAACAAATGCTAACCAGTCTCCATGTAAACGATATACGTCAAACGTCACACGCGCAAAATTATCAAAATCAAAATGTTGCTTTCCAGTTTTTTCCACAGTATGATGCAGGTATAATAAAAAATAGCGTATGACACACGTGTATAAGTGCTTTTAAAGCACTAGCGACGTTAAAAGCACTCCGCTTCGCGTCGTGCTCTTAAACTCGTCGTACGTGCTTTAAAAGCTTACTTATACACTTGTATCATAATATACTATTATAGTTGAATGTATCAGTTATCCTTTTCATCCACATATATAAATACTAGAATGTTCAAAGACTTCACAGTAATAATTGTTTTGTTTTTCGATAAGAATAATTGTAAGAAATAATTTATTGAAATTTGAATTTGCAAAACAAAATTCATGGGAGTGAAGGAACCCAACGAAAATATGTTCTTCATCTGACATTGCAATGTACAAGTCACTGTAAAAAATCCATGATATTTTGACGAATGGAGGTTGTTGGACCATAAACAACATGAAAATAAATAAAGAATACAGAATTTGCTGTTTTTTAAAAAAATAAAGGGTTCGTTCTTTCGACGCGTATGTTTGACCTTAACACTAACAGAAAACAGTTTAAAGCTAGCTTAAGTCATACAATTAGAAGTGTTTAAAGACAGCCAAGTCTTCAGCAAGGCTTCCTTTCTTAGATCTAAGGATAGGACATCATGTATTACCGTTTAAAATCATGTTTAGTTTGAAGTGTTTCAATTCACTCTCAAAAGAAACGACTGCGGTTATTTCACAAACCTAAAATAGAGATACCAGTATGTATTATTCATAAAATATAGACTTTGATCTTGGTTACATTAAATTTCAAATATTTCTATAATAATATTAAAAAATTGTGATTCACTTTGTGAAATTGTACGTTTTCCCTGAAACTTGAGTGACAAATTCTTCCTTAAAATAATATTAATATATTTGTGTTTACCTTATAAACACAACAATAAATTTAAATGTAGACTTAATTAAGATTCTTTACAGATACGGAAAAGTCTCTTAATAATAAAGTAATTCCCAGAAAGAAGTAAACATCTTTTTAAATATAGTATACGTGACTCACGTCAAACAAGTAAGTGCTTTACAATATAAAAATAAAGTAGAAAAAAAGTGTTTTATATGTTGTCACTTTTAATTATATAAATAATAATAGTTATTTGTTTATTTAAACATTGAAGTTCAAACATTTATAACCTCCTATGTGCTTAAAATAATGTCAATGTTTATATCATTGGTATTCAGTTTTAAATGTTATTCAATAATTCGTTCACACAACAAACCATTAATCATACCTAACCAGTTATTCCTCGGACGCCCACACAATATATTAGTTTCACCAACCTTTCATTCGACATTCGCTCAACATGTCCAAACCACCTCAACTGACTCACTCCCACTTTCTTAACAACATTCTTCTCAATGAACATAAAATTTTTCTTGACTGGAAGGGTTGATGAAGACAAACGAAAATTACTGGAATTCAGTCAATTTTATTATAACAATTTTTTTTCCTCTGTCGACCGGTTTCGGCTCCTCTTACTTAAGTAGAGTTCCATGGGTGTGGTACGCAGAACTTTTGTTCTTAGTTTTTATTTTTTGACCTATGTTTTTTATACTTTTGACGGAATCCAATTGCTCCAGATGGCATTTATTTTTAAATTTTGTTATATATTAAATATTATACCATTTTAAATTTTCTCATCTCCTGAAGAAGGCTCAAGAGGAGCCGAAACCGGTCGACAGAGGAAAAAAAATTGTTATAATAAAATTGACTGAATTCCAGTAATTTTCGTTTGTCTTCATTCTTCTCAATCTCACACTCATCATACACCAATGTATTCCGTATACGATCACTCTCCTCTCAAATATCTCATTTCTACAGCAGTTATACGTCGTTCATGCTTCTTCATCCACACCCAACATTCAATAGCCACTAACACACCATTATAAATACTCAATCGAGCATCTCTAGAAGACTCTAGAAGACTCTAGATACATTCACGTTTCGAGCAAATGTACCTAGAGCACCCAATACCTGCAAACACCCGCCTTCCAATCTCCCGGTCAATACGTCCATCCCTCGAGAACATACTAGACAAATATACAAATTCATTCGCTTGTTCCAGTCTCACACCATTCATTGAAACATTACAATCAGTCACTAAATCATTGTTCTCAAACACCAACACTTTACATTTATCGACATTCAATAGCAGATTTGAACCTTTCTCTACTTCATTTATGCTCACAATCATTCTTCTCAATTGTTCCTCAGTTTCACCCAACACAACATAAACTAACGCAGGCACTATACGTCCACCAATACGTATATACCATCCGTTCCATTCAATGCCTTTCGTATTCATCATTTATCTACATTACAATCAAGTTAGAAACTAGTTTAAAATTTTCAAATGTTGAAAGACAATCTTCAGCAAAGCTTCCTCTTTAAAGTTATGTTTAGACAATTACTTCCTCTGAGAATAGCTTAAGTTATCCAGCATCTAGTTTAAAGTGTTTTTTCTCCCAAAAATTATGTGTAAAAACAAACGTTAAGGCTTTCTGTTTATAATTTATCATCATCATATCATCATAATTTGAAGTGTTTAAAGACAGTCAAGTCTTCAACATGTCTTGAACTGAGAATAGGATATCATACTTTTAATAATTATAATAACACATTAGATTTTTGCGATACTTTTTCAAAATTCAAAAATAATATAGCTATGTGCCTGAAAGATCACTGAATTATCAATTTATTTTATATGTAATTTCTACTAGCTGTTTTCCTTTTTCGTTTTTTGTTTGTTTTCATGTTATTTGAGATGTTATATTCTATAATTTTACTCTGTAATTAGAATTTTATTTCTGTTGGGTAAATAAATAAAATAAATAAATAAATAAATAAATAAATATACTCACCCTAAAATCAGGTTTAAAGACAGTAGCTTCCTCTGAGGCTAACTTAAGTCATTCACAATATTGTTGTCATGTGATAAAATATGTATTTTAAACTTTATCGATGCAATAAATTTGTTTCCTGGCAACTTAACAAAACAAACACAAACAAAATGATTGAAAATTCAAAACATCTGATAGATTTTCCAACAACCGGCAATTTCAAGGGCAGATACATATCAAACGAGGTTGAACACAATAACATTGCATCATAATCAATTACTATATTACCGGCAGAGCTATGTTTAGCATCACGTAAGCTCGTACTCACTTTGACATGTCACGTCGAATTCTAGAATATTTATAATTTCACCTACCGAGATCTGCGTAAGCAGAGTGCCACACCCTTAATGGGTAAAAGGCGTGATGATATATTTATTTATTTTATTTATTTATAATTCATAGTCAAGTGATGAAACAATGGCTGGTACCGCGAGCTCTGTTTTTGGGTGTTTTAAGAGCAGTGTTTTAGCGCCTCTACAATGCTCTAAAATTATTTTATAAAAAAATACTTCAAATAAAAGTGGTAGATAATACATTTCTCTGTAACTTTTATTTGAAGCATTTTTTTATAAAATAATTTTAGAACGTTGTACAAAGCTAAAACCGGGCTTAAAACACTACTCTTAAAACACCCAAAAACAGTTATTTCAATAACAATTTCTTATTATTAATAAATCGCAATACCTGAAGTAAAAAATCTGATGTGGCCAACACAGAACCTCCCGCTCAATACAACTCTTAAACGATACAAAATAGTATTTGATGATACAGAAACATACCTTCTTATTTGTTTATTTTCACACACACACACACACACACTCCTAAATGGATTGCTACAATAGCAATAATTTTTCTTACGTATGGTAACAACAATTTAAATATTTACAATAACAATATTTTTATTTATATTAGTAATATGATATTATTTTCGATTGCTGCTACAAATATCATATTACTAATATAAATAAAAATATTATTGTTGTAAATACCTGAATATATAAGATATATATTTGCTATAGCAGCAATTCATTTTTTTTTCGTGTACTATTTCTATCTAAAATTATGTTTAACAATAATTTTTTAACACTTTTTTTGCCGTAACTTGAATCGTTTCGTACCAAAATCGTTTAATCTGTGTGTAATAGCCTTTCAAATAAAAGAGCAATACTTTTTGCGTATTGAATGTCCATTTATCGCGTTTACAAAAGTTTTCTAAAAGGTCTTCGTTTTCAAAACGTGATTGGAAAATTTTGAAAAATTCATAATTTCGCGCCAAATTGTCGTAGGTACTCGAAACTTCAGGAACTTAAAGAAAAATGTTTGACTTTATTTCCCAGTTTGCCAATTGAGATTTTTTTGACACTACGTACAAGCTGTCAAAGTTGGACATTTTTTTATAGGGGGTGGGACGGGGTTGATATCATATTGACTAGCATCACATTAAAGAGGACATTTCATAGTTTCTAAAACTCAAAGAATCATCCAATTTCAACTAAAAACAACCGAGTTATGGCCCTCGGAAATTTAGACATTTTTTGTGCATTTTCATTTGCTGCGTTTTTTTTTTCCTCGAGTGCAGTTTAAAGTGTTTAAAGACAGCCAAGTCTTCAGCAAGGATAAAACAATTGAGGCTTGAACTGTTCGTCCACAGGACTCACAAACGTCCTTGAGAATCAAGAGGACCTCAAATTAAAATTTTCGCTAAAATCAAGCGATTCCAGTACAGACTACGCTATACAAACGTAAATATTGTAACAAAAAATCGGTTTTATTTAAATTGAAACATTTTAAAACAATAAAATGTCAACCTAACAGTATTTTAATAAATTAAAACAATAAAATTATTAAAATATACAAAGTTATACCACGCTTCTACTCATAGAACGCAGACACAAATATTTCAAGTTACTTTGAAATTCTAATTTTCAAACACGTCACACAAACACTTAACAAAAGAATGTTTCACGGAAAACTATTCTTGTAAATATCAAATTTTAACCAAATCCACACATTGAGACAAATTCATTTGTCGCCTGTCAAAAAAATCGGCGCCAGCCAAGATATTATTTGCGGTTAGTATCAACACCAATAAATATACGATCAAATAAATTACAGTCAGAAATACCACTACAAAGACACAAAAACTGGAAGAGACAATTTCAGAAGTAACTGGTTAATGTGAAGTCATTTTTTACTCGCAAATTCTTTAGTTGGAAAATCCTAAAATGTTGTTTACAAACACAAATATTTGTGTGATGACATAATACGGTGAAATGACAATTTTGGGCGGATTTTGACTGTCGTTTGTCTTTTTGTTTTTGCGGATGACGCTTGTAAAAGCAGAACAATGGAATGTTGAATGTTTGCCCGTAATGGAAAAGTTACAATAATTCTATAAATCAGATGTTTATTTATTTCCTCCCGCTATATCCTGTAAAGGAGGTATAGGAATCATGCTAAAATTCGGTAGTGAGTTTTCAGTGGATGAGCGCGTTTTAGGGTCCCTAGAATACTATTTTAATAGTTTCGCGGTTATGTCTGGGTATGTGTCTGTCTGTCAGTCTGGAGTTATGGTTTCTCAAAAACCACTAAATTGAAAATTTAGAAATTTTGTATATATCAATTGTATGTCATTTGGAAGAGCTGATTAGTTTTAGGTGATAATCCAATAACCGGAAGTGGTAGTTTACTTGAAGCCCTATCAAGTTATTTTGAAATATCCCAGTAAATTATGATTAAATGACAATTTTTGTTATTAATATTGCAAATATTATTATGTACAATTATTGTTTGAAACATTTTTCTCTGTCTCCATTTACGAATTACAACACGTCAAATTAAATTTTGACATTTTCGTTTTTAATCGATTTTTAAAGAATGAGAGTTTCTTGAAAGTGGTGGTCCGTTTTCCTGCATTGTTCGATAAGAAATCTATGGCGGGAGGTACTGTGCTGTCCATAAAAGATTTTTTTATAGGATTTAGGAAATACAATGTTAAAATTTTCATTAAACAATATTTCGTTCCCTATAAATTTTAAAACAAAAAACTGTCATTAATAATATAACAAGAGAGTGAGAATAAATTGAAAATAATTTGACAGATCTCTTTAAAACTTGTTGACAGGCAATAGCCACGAAAGCCCAAAAGCTTGTCAAATTGCTAGGTAAAACAAGGTTTCGTGGCCAACATAAATTTATCTGGCAAAATAAAAAGCTCTTGTGAAATTACAGTTGCAAAAATGCAATTATTACAGTAATGAAGGTAAATAATAGTTATTTATGTATCAAAGCACTGAATTTTAATTTATTATCACGAATATGGAATTTATTAAACCATGTGAGTGATAAAAAGGAACTTCAGTGCCGAGGTACATATTAAGTTTTATTTGAAAACTAATATTCGAAAAAACTGTAAAAAAATTACAATATAGGTTAAGTTTATACATCTGTCAGTTGTCAATTGAAACTGACAGTCAGTGTTGCCAACCTCGAACAGTGAAATTATCGTGAATAACACTCAAAATTATGTGTTTTGTCCTCAATTTCATCATCGGAATTAATTAGTTAATTCTTCTTGCACATTTTGTTTCATGTTACGTCCAAATTTACTATAGTACGTCAATATATCTGCCAAAATTATCCTACTTGTACAATAATTATTTAACGGTTGCCAACACTGCGTTGTTCAAAATCGTCGTATAATGGGTTACTTTAGTGACGATTTCTGAGCTTTTAATGACGATTTTTGAGCACTTTAGTGCCGATTCCAAATAAAAGTATATTCACTTGTAAATAGTTGTCTCTTCCTTGTATATCCAAAGTCAAACTGACAATTTGACGTTTCTATTATGGAGTTTTTATATGTGATGTGAATTATCAATAGTTATATTACGAGGGCTAAAAATTTAATCGATTAAATTTGACATGTGTAGCTTATGCATAAAATTTTGCTTAAAAAGTGTTTGAGTACATAATAATTTGAAAAAATCCCGAGACCGCAGCTCGAGGGGTTTTATCTTAAATTATTATGTACGATAACACTTTTTTAAAAGCAAAATTTTGTAAATAAGCTAGACATCAAATTTAATCGATTCAATTGTTTAGCACGAGGGGGATATGTCAAGATTATTTCATGAATTCATAGCGTAAACTTTAATACTTGCCGAAGAAATTGTACTAAAACGTTGATTTTGACACATTTTCACATAAATAAATCGGTACACTCATAAACAAAAAGCACCATAAAATTATGTTGTTATAGTGTAACTATAGCAAATTGTTTTGTTTTTCTTTTTACTTGTCAAATAAATGTCAAAAATTTGTAAATAAAAATAGCTTGAATTGAATAATTCAGCATGTTCAAAGACATAGAATAGCAGTAAAGGTAAAATACATGTAAGTATTTTGCTTCTGCAACTAATTATCCGGCTAAATATGCCTTCAAAATGTTCAAAATTTGCATATAAAAGCTAGCTTCAATTTAATCGCGATTAAACAGCATGCTGCTGTTTATTGACTTATCTAAAACGCACAACAATGGAATATGAAACATTCTAATTGGTCAGATTAGTAATGAGTGAAATAATATTTGTAAAATTCTTGTATCTGCATCCGAGATACAGAAAAACTAACTTAAATATCGGACGATTCAACAATCATAGTTTCTACTAAAACAAACGACAAAACCAAATTCAATTTTCAACGTCCTTCATCAACTTAAACATAATTAAAAGCAATAATCTCCTTTAAAAATAAAACCATGACTAACCTAACCAATCACTTGTCAAACTCATAAAACAAAACAATAAATCGTCTGTACGATTCCAAATCCGCCAATACGAATGGGTGAATCACAGTTGATCGGCGACTCGGCTTATTGGCGCCGTGGCGTGCGTTGGAAGAGTCGTGTTTTGTTTTATACCGCGGTAAAACCAGAATATTTGGGTGTTTTGCGTCAATGCACAGCGAGACGCTGTTAGGGCGGGCGATGACTAGGATCTAGAATGTTTGGAATGGGATGGAAGATGGTTTGGTATGCGGATAAATGAGGAATGTTTTGGATGGATTCTTTTGAGGATAGATAGAATTATGATAGTTTATAGTTGGTAGTATGAAGGGTTAGGGTTATATGATAAATAATGTCCTAGTCAAAGTTATGAAAGAGGAAGCCTTGTTGAAGAGTTGACTGTCTTTAAACACTTCAAACTAGATGCTGGAGGTGTTAAGCTAGCCTCAGAGGAAGCGACTGTCTTCAAACATGATTTTAGGGTGAATACATAATGTCCTATCCTTAGTTCTGAATCAGGCAGCCTTGCTGAAGACTTGGCTGTCTTTAAGGTGAACCATACGGGCTGAAGATAGCGCAAGATGAACATGACTTTTTTGAAACAATATATCATTATTATAATAAATGAAACATATAATGTTTTATACCTACGTTTGTAGATAAAAGTCCAAAGTTTTGTAATAAATTTTAAAATGCCAATTTTGTTTACATATTATTCATGAACATAATTTTCAAAGTAGTCAAATATATGTCACACATTCCCATGAACGACTACAGTAATGCAAATAATGTGTATATTTATAAATATGATCGTCTATAACATACTAAAATTATTTTACATTTGAATTTACAGTTTTTGAGAAACAAATAAAAATATAATAAAAAGTGTGTTTTTTGGTATATTCTTATTTGTTTCTCAAAAACTGTAAATTCAAATGTAAAATAATTTTAGTATGTTATAGACGATTATATTTATAAATATACGAATTATTTTCATTACTGTCGTCGTTCATGGGAATTAGAAATTCAGTATCAAAATTCTGAATTTTTGACCAACTAGACTTCAACGAATATTTCTTTATAGTTGAATGTTTCAGTTATCCTTTTCATCCACATATATAAATACTAGAATGTTCAAAGACTCCACAGTAATAATTGTTTTGTTTTTCGATAAGAATAATTGTAAGAAATAATTTATTGAAATTTGAATTTGCAAAACAAAATTCATGGGTGTGAACGAACCCAACGAAAATATGTTCTTCATCTGACATTGCAATGTACAAGTCACTGTAAAAAATCCATGATATTTTGACGAATGGAGGTTGTTGGACCATAAAGAACATGAAAATAAATAAAGAATACAGAATTTGCTGTTTTTTAAAAAAATAAAGGGTTCGTTCTTTCGACGCGTATGTTTGACCTTAAGCACTTCAAACTAGATGCTGGAGGTGTTAAGCTAGCCTCAGAGGAAGCGAATGTCTTCAGACATCGTTTTAGGTTTGATATGTAACAAGGCGAACATTCAGAATACGATTTATTGTTTTTACTGTCAAAACGATTTTAAAATATCAAGTTTCAAACTGCGTTTGGACTTAAATGCATCGAAAATCATCTTGAGAGGAGTTCTTGAGTATAATTTATTGCTACACATGTGCGTTAGAATTTTAGTTATCGTAAATAGCCATTTGAGTTTATCGCGGCAAATATTCTGAAATATCGGCTTGGGATGTCATTTGGGGTTGACAGATTTACGGAGAGGTCTGGTCGAACCCTAGATAAGGTTTTAATTTTTCGTAATTTTAAGTGTCCTAGTTTTTTATGCAATTTTGGTGTTGGTCCTCAAGAGATTTCCTGCCCCGCGTACCCACTTATGGGGTAGATGCGTGAGTTTAGCCAGCACAAGAAGAGAGTTGGTTTAAGATTTTTAAACAGAGCAGACGTCTTTTCATGTCAGAAGTGCTCTACAAAATGTAGAACTTTAAGTAAAATTTGTTAATAAAAATGTTTTGGTAACTGTAACTATTTAAGCATATTCATTCGTTGTCGTCATTTGTATTATTTGTAATTTGTTGCTATTCAGTTAAATTCACTGTTTTTACCTCCCGCCTACCTCTAGGTAAGAGAGGTATTGTTTTTGGTCAAAAAATTGGGTAGTGAGTTTTCAATGAATAAGCACGTTTTAGGGTCCCTACAATACGATTTTACTATTTTCGCGATGATGTCTGTATGTATGTATGTTTGTGTGTGTGTGTGCGTGTGTGTGTGTGTAGTCTGTGGCAATTTTTTCGTCTCGCATAACTCAAATACTATATTACCAAAAAATACAATTTTGTGAATTATTGCTTCTTATATTTAAATGAAGAGCTGATTACATTTTGGATAAAATTAGTCAACCGGAAGTAGCAGTTTACTTGAAGCCCTTAACAGTTTTTCGTGAAAAACACGATTAAATTTCCTTTTTCAACAATTTATGTTATTTTGAAAGTTGAAGAATATTTAATTTTACATGTGTTTTGATTACACTAATTTTATTAATTTTCATTAGATTTAGAGATAATAAACTATAAAGAAATTAGATTTCACAAATCTTGCATTCCTAGTACACCATGGAAAAATTTTCAATTTTTTACGAAATGTGACACATGTCATTGTGATTGTGAAGCTGTTTTCTTAGTGAAATATATGTAAAAAATCTGATGTGGTCAGCACGTAACCTCCAGCCCAATACTATTAAACGGTACAAAATAATATTTGATGATACAGAAACATACCTTCTTATTTGTTTAGTTTCTATTTATATTTGAGAATTTTAATTTTCTATCGTATATTTATTTAATTTATTGACATATATTTCACTAAGAAAACAGCTTCACAATCGCAATGACATGTGTCACATTTCGTAAAAAATTGAAAATGTTTCCATGGTGTACTAGGAATGCAAGATTTGTGAAATCTAATTTCTTTATATATTATTATCTCTAAATCTAATGAAAATTAATAAAATTAGTATAATCAAAACACATGTAAAATTAAATATTCTTCAACTTTCAAAATAACATAAATTGTTGAGAAAGGAAATTTAACCGTGTTTTTCACGAAAAACTGTTAAGGGCTTCAAGTAAACTGCTACTTCCGGTTGACCAATTTTATCCAAAATCTAATCAGCTCTTCATTTAAATATACGAAGCAATAATTCACAAAATTGTATTTTTTGGTATTATAGTATTTGACTTATGCGAGACGAAAAAATTGCCACAAACTACACACACACATACATACTGTAATATGAGTTTTTAGTGTAATATGAAAATACCAACATATTGTGACATGTGAGAAAAGCAGCAGGTAAGTATTTAAATTTTTGTAGATTTAAAATTCCCGCCGATAAAAATTAAAACTGGGGAGATTTGAATTTGCCAACGGATGATTTCTCAATGATAGAACAAAACTAAACTTCACTGACAGCTGATTATGTAGATTCTTCGGGCGCCATTTGTAACTAATCTGAGTGAATGTAAAATCAACTATCCTGACTAGGGTCCGGTCTCTCCGTGAACGAGTTTTTAGTGAAATAAAGACATTTGTTTTAATAATGGTAAATAAAATTGATTATTATTGTTCAAAAAGGTAAGTTACAATTTTAAGGTTAGCTTAAATTTATTTGTACATTTTTCAGTGAATCTGAAATATGGTGAGGATGTAAGGAAATACCTTGGATATGTAGAGGAGATTCACCTGACAGTGCAAGTCTAGGTGAATCGCGAATATGTGTAGGTGACTTGTTTTGTTTCTTTGTGTAAAAAAAACTCACAATTCGTCTGACAGTGCAAGTCTAGACGAATATGATCTGGAGAACAAAGATGATTAAAAAACTGACAGGCAAGTCGAGCTTCTTGAATCAGGTCAATACTACTATCGCGGTATTCGACATTATTTTTGTACCTTTTATGCCGAGTTATTAATTCGGCATTGGTAAGTGTACTCGAGAGGTAATTAAAGACAGCGCGAGCCATCTGTTGGGAAACGGCCGCATTTTGGAAGTTCGACCTTTCTTTCGCAATAAAGTAACTGTCAGATTTGACGTGTAGACAAAAAGTATGGTTAAGTGAATGTGTTTATGTGACAATTTAAATTTCAGATTCTTTTCTTAATTAATTAACCTAAGTAACAACATATTTACATGAGTTGAGGCAATAGGAATTGAATATGAACATCAATAATAAAAGTAAACATTTACAATACAGTAATTACTTTGAGGTAAGTTAGTTGCTTAAATGTAAAATGTTTATAACCTATACAAATGTTTATTTTTGTAGGAAGAAAAGAAAGGTGACAAATCTGGTTTGTCACACCCCCTCCCTTCTTCCTCAGAAAAAAAAATAAGGGCAGCTTATTTTTTTTTCTGCACAAAAAAAACAAAACAGAAAACAAACAAAAAACAAAACAGAAAACAAACAACAACAAAACACGAATTATTAAACGTCACTTCACAAAGCTGTCTAGTTCAGCGGGGAGGGAAAAATTTCACTGGGGACGGAGATCTGGCACATCATACCAACGACCCCGGCGGCGCACGGGAAATGATGTTCCTGGAGTCAGGTTGGCGGGCCGGTACCGCTGGAGGAATGTGGCCATCGGAGCACTCGGTACCTCCAGGTGGATAGGGGAAAGGACTGGAACTGGGTTCGGGAGGAGCGGGGGTGTAGGCAGCAGTGGCCTACTAATTTTGACTCTTGGAGAGTGTCCCGGCCGTGGTGGCCGCGTCGGTGGCCGTTTAAGGCCTCCTGGGGCGATTGATTTCGGCGT
Source organism: Poecilus cupreus (assembly GCA_963942605.1). NCBI lineage: Eukaryota > Metazoa > Arthropoda > Insecta > Coleoptera > Carabidae > Poecilus > Poecilus cupreus. Next base: position 3,557,291 of record OZ012713.1, read on the forward strand.
GGTTGCCGGAATATAGCCTTCATGACTCTCAGGTGGGACAATAGGATCCTTGGAGCTCTGTTTTGGGATGTCCTTTGGCTAGGTGGAGGGAGTTGGTGTTGATGGCTTTTTTACTATCTCGTAGGGACCGGAATATTTTGGAGCTAGTTTGGCGGTGAATCCTTGGACTGCTGATGACAGTGGATGTTCTCGTCGCCAAACTTTTTGGCCCACTTTGAACTCTAGTGGTCTTCTTCGGAGATTGTAGTGATGCGCCTGCGAGGTGGCAGCGCGGGCCAAATTGATTTTGACCAACTCTTGATCTTCCTGGAGCTTCTCAACTTGGGATTTCCTTCATACAACATCGTGGTGAGACAAATTGATGTTTGTCAACTTCTGGTGACCATTATATTCTGTTTTGGGTAATTTTAACTCTTTCCCTAGGTTCAACAGAGCTGGAGTGAACCCAGTGCTGACTGGAGTTGAGGGCGAGTCTAAAATTGAACAGTTCTTCGTCCCATTTCTTATGATTTCCATCGTAGAACTGATCATGGGCTTCAATGTGCGATTCACTCTTTCCACAGGGCTTGCTTGTGGAGTATATGGAGGAGTGCACTTATGTTGAATCCGCATTTTCAGAAAAACAATTTTAATCTGTCTTGTTGTTCAGCCAAAGTTCCCGTCGTTGATAATTCAAACTTTCGTAATTCTTGGTTTAATTGAGTTTTTGTAAGTGTTTGTATAAATATGTATTTTTCAGGTGAAATATCTGTGTTATTGTTTTTGGAATTTCTTTTATTTTTACGGTTCTTGGGAGCCATTATGTTCAAATTTGTACTTAGATAAGAATAAAATAAACTGTTGTCTTTATTTTCCTAAAACTCCTTCACAAGTCCCTGTTCGCGCGCCATTTTGTGATAATTGAAAATACTAACGTAAAATATAAAATACTAAAATACTAGCGTCCCTGTTCGGGCGCCATTTTGTGATATGAAAATACTAAAATTGTGACATGAGTTTTTAGTGTAATATGAAAATACCAACATATTGTGACATGTGAGAAAAGCAGCAGGTAAGTATTTAAATTTTTGTAGATTTAAAATTCCCGCCGATAAAAATTAAAACTGGGGAGATTTGAATTTGCCAACGGATGATTTCTCAATGATAGAACAAAACTAAACTTCACTGACAGCTGATTATGTAGATTCTTCGGGCGCCATTTGTAACTAATCTGAGTGAATGTAAAATCAACTATCCTGACTAGGGTCCGGTCTCTCCGTGAACGAGTTTTTAGTGAAATAAAGACATTTGTTTTAATAATGGTAAATAAAATTGATTATTATTGTTCAAAAAGGTAAGTTACAATTTTAAGGTTAGCTTAAATTTATTTGTACATTTTTCAGTGAATCTGAAATATGGTGAGGATGTAAGGAAATACCTTGGATATGTAGAGGAGATTCACCTGACAGTGCAAGTCTAGGTGAATCGCGAATATGTGTAGGTGACTTGTTTTGTTTCTTTGTGTAAAAAAAACTCACAATTCGTCTGACAGTGCAAGTCTAGACGAATATGATCTGGAGAACAAAGATGATTAAAAAACTGACAGGCAAGTCGAGCTTCTTGAATCAGGTCAATACTACTATCGCGGTATTCGACATTATTTTTGTACCTTTTATGCCGAGTTATTAATTCGGCATTGGTAAGTGTACTCGAGAGGTAATTAAAGACAGCGCGAGCCATCTGTTGGGAAACGGCCGCATTTTGGAAGTTCGACCTTTCTTTCGCAATAAAGTAACTGTCAGATTTGACGTGTAGACAAAAAGTATGGTTAAGTGAATGTGTTTATGTGACAATTTAAATTTCAGATTCTTTTCTTAATTAATTAACCTAAGTAACAACATATTTACATGAGTTGAGGCAATAGGAATTGAATATGAACATCAATAATAAAAGTAAACATTTACAATACAGTAATTACTTTGAGGTAAGTTAGTTGCTTAAATGTAAAATGTTTATAACCTATACAAATGTTTATTTTTGTAGGAAGAAAAGAAAGGTGACAAATCTGGTTTGTCACAATACATACATACATACATACAGACATCATCGCTAAAATAGTAAAATCGTATTGTAGGGACCCTAAAACGTGCTTATTCATTGAAAACTCACTACCCAATTTTTTGACCAAAAACAATACCTCCCTTACCTAGAGGTAGGCGGAAGGTAAAAATTAAACAAATATACGAAAGAAAATTAAAATTCTCAAATTTAAATAGAAAATAAACAAATAAGAAGGTATGTTTCTGTATTATCAAATAATGTGTCGTTTAAGAGTAGTATTGGGCGGGAGGTTATGTGTTGGCCACAGCAGATTTTTTCATTAAATTAAATATAATTTTTTATCATCTTAAAAGAGTTTGTATTTGTTTGTCAATCCCTAAGTTTCAGTAACGTCTCGCCGTGCTACAGATAAATGACGTCCTACTAATAGTTCTAGGGCAGATAGACTTGCTGAAGACTTGGCTGTCTTTAAAATAAATGTTGACAAAATCAGCAGTCAATTAATTTGATATTTACTGTTTTCGATTTATGTAATTTATGAATATTCCTTCGAAACAGGTAAACAACTCTTAATTAGTTATTCATTTGCAAATTCATTAAAAATTCATAAAACCATCGCTTCTAGTAGTAAAGACGTAAATATAGGCGGTACAAAAAAAATATCACAACAAAAAGTTGTAGATTTAGCATTTTGTCTTCGGAAAAAAGAACAGAAAAACTTAGAAATAATACTGGGTGAATTACATTATAAATAAAGTCAAATATAATATAAACACTTACCTTGGACATTAGAGTTATGTCCATATTTCTTAAAATGCACCACGAGGTTCAAAATTAGTTTTTCTACGACCACTACGACCTGCTTATTGTATGTTTGTTGTTGCTAGGGATATGAGGAACATTGCAAGCATCGTGCGAAAAGAATTTGTTTTGTCAGCATTTCAATACAGGTCAGCCATACGGGCTGAAGATAGCGCAAGATGAACATGACTTTTTTGAAACAATATATCATTATTATAATAAATGAAACATATAATGTTTTATACCTACGTTTGTAGATAAAAGTCCAAAGTTTTGTAATAAATTTTAAAAAGCAAATTTTGTTTATAAATTATACATGAACATAATTTTCAAAGTAGTCAAATACATGCCACACATTCCCATGAACGACTACAGTAATGCAAATAATTTGTATATTTCTAAATATGATCGTCTATAACATACTAAAATTATTTTTCATTTGAGTTTACAGTTTTTGAGAAACAAATAAAAATATACCAAAAAGTGTGTGTTTTGGTATATTACCTCCCGCCTACCTCTAGGTAAGGGAGGTATTGTTTTTGGTCAGAAAATTGGGTAGTGAGTTTTCAATGAATAAGCACGTTTTAGGGTCCCTACAATACGATTTTACTATTTTCGCGATGATGTCTGTATGTATGTATGTATGTATGTATGTATGTATGTGTGTGTGTGTAGTCTGTGGCAATTTTTTCGTCTCGCATAACTCAAATACTATAATACCAAAAAATACAATTTTTTGAATTATTGCTTCTTATATTTAAATGAAGAGCTGATTAGATTTTGGATAAAATTGGTCGACGGGAAGTAGCAGTTTACTTGAAGCCCTTAACAGTTTTCCGTGAAAAACACGGTTAAATTTCCTATTTCAACAATTTATGTTATTTTGAAAGTTGAAGAATATTAAATTTTACATGTATTTTGATTACACTAATTTTATTAATTTTCATTAGATTTAGAGATAATAAAATATAAAGAAATTAGATTTTACAAATTTTGCATTCCTAGTACACTATGAAAACATTTAAAAATTTTCAATTTTTTACGAAATGTGACACATGTCATTGTGATTGTGAAGCTGTTTTCTTAGTGAAATATATGTCATAAAATTAAATAAATATACAAAAGAAAATTAAAATTCTCAAATATAAAGATAATAAACAAATAAGAAGGTATGTTTCTGTATCATCAAATACTATTTTGTACCGTTTAAGAGTAGTATTGGGTGGGAGGTTATGTGCTGGCCACACATAAAAATATACCAAAAAGTGTGTGTTTTGGTATATTTTTATTTGTTTCTCAAAAACTGTAAATTCAAATTAAAAATAAACTTAGTATGTTATAGATGATCATATTTACAAATATAGGAATTATTTGCATTAGTGTAGTCGTTCATGGGAATGAGAGACACAGTATCAAAGTACTGAATTTTTGACCAACTAGACTTCAACGAATATTTTTTTATAGTTGAATGTTTCAGTTACCGTTTTCATCCACATATATAAATACTAGAATGTTCAAAGACCTCGCTGTGATAATTGTTTTGTTTTACGATAAGAATAATTCTAAGAAATAATTGATTCAAATTTGAATTTGCAAAACAAAATTCCTGGGAGTGAACGAACCCACAAAAATTTGTACTTCATCTGGACTTTGCAATGTACAAGTCACTGTAAAAAAATCCATGAAATTTTGACGGATGGAGGTTGTTGGACCATAAAGAACATGAAAATAAATGAAGAATACAGAATTTGCTGTTTTTTTTTTAAATAAAGGATTCGTTTTTTCGACGCGTATGTTTGACCTTAAGTACAGATGCCATTGCTAAGATACTTATTTAGAATTGTCAAATATTGTAATGGTGAACGCGAGACAAATTTATTTTTAAAATTAAATGAATTAGGATATAATATCGTGGTCGTAGAAAAATTATAGTGTACAATGGAATATCTATTTCAAATTCGTATAATTTGCAGCATTCTACAAACTTTCATACTAGCTATACTCAATGCTCGTTGTACAATATACTAATATCACGCTTAATTAACGTACAATTTCCATTATTGTCATTTATCTATGTTGAACTCCCGAAGAACTAAAATAATTCACAGTAATAAATAGTAATACAAATAACTATGCTAGCAAGCACTCAAACACTGAACATAACCAACAAAATTGACAGCCAGTTGATGCCAACTCCAATCTTACAAAAGACCCTAAACCCTAGTGTTTATTAGTCTAGTTATGAACAGTATTTAAATAAAATGTACAACCATATTTTTATAATTGAACAATACTTCACTTGTTTCTTGCTGTGCTAGACTCTCATTTGTTTAGTGTTTGACGTTTAAGGTAAAATGGACGTTAGATGTTTTCGGCGATATTTGTTTAATAAGTTTGTTGATAATATCAGACAAATTGAAGTGAAAAAGTGACGAATTTTGTTGATAAGTGTTTGATTTACATTTGTGTTGGTTTATTAACTTTTATTGCAATAAACTTATGAGTGAAACGGTGATTAACTGGATTTGGAACCTGCAGCAGAACTGGGAATAAGGTAGGAATAGATTTTAATCTTGTATTTTTGCAACATTCGCTATAAAATAACGAACCGCTAATTGAGGAAACTACTAAACACTTCCATATATCACAGTTTTTGTAAACTTGTTAATATTATTGTTGTTATTAATTAACAAAAATCTTGTTTTTTGAAATGAGACAATTTTCTAAAATAGATATTATTGCCTACATTTTTCTTGAACTTACGAAACCGAAACATTACGTAATTATCAAAAATTTTAAGCATGTTTCTTGTCAAAATGATGGATTTCTAGAGTTTTGTAAACAATAAAGCGATAATAAAGAGAAATATTAGGTTTCAATAGGTTATGGTATGCTAATTTTGCTGAATAAGATTTATTGTGAACGTGTAGGTTTATGTGATTCAAATAGAAATTTATTTTTGTTTTAAAATATAATCGTTTTATTCGTTCACACAACGAAACATCAATCATACCTACCATTTATTCCTCGGACGCCCACACAATCATTCATCTTTAATAGGTTGATTTATTGAAGATTTGATGTTCTTTAAACACTTCAAATAATTGAAAAGGAATGTCAAACAGGAATGTGAAACATATACCCCTAATTCTGACTGTCTTTAAACGCTTTAAACTTTAAAGAACCATAAAACATGCTAATAAATACTTTTCTTATCTTTGACAATTAAAAAAAATAAATGATTTAATGCTCCATTTAAAAGAAATTCTAATTTCTCCACAAAATGACCGTTCAACTGTAAATAATTAAAGTATAAAGCATGAAATATGAATCAGCGTATATAATGAAGATTTATGCATTTCTTTTGTGAAAATAAAATATAAACGTTTTAAAGATTTTTGCTAATAAGCAAAGAAAATATCCAAGAAATTATTTATAAATCTAATAATGAAACTTTGCGGTATAATTGTACTAATATACTAGATGTTGGATGTCTTAAGATAACCTCAACTGTCTTTAAACATGATTTTAAGGTGAATAAATGACCTTTAGTTCTGAGAAAAGAAGTTTTGTTGAAGACTTAGCTGTCTTTAAACACTTCAAACTAGATGTTGAAGGTTTTAAGCTAGTCTCAGAGGAAGCGACTGTCTTTAAACATGAATTTAGGGTGAATAAATGATGTCCTACCCCTATTTGTAAGGGAGGAAGCTTTGCTAAAGTTAGGTTCTTTTTATAGTAATTAACTTATCAATAATGCGTGAGGTTAATAGTATGTTGCTTTGTGTACATTGACGAAGACAATATTGTCTATTTAACGCCCGTAGTGGGTTCAACATTTAATGTTCGAACAATATAATTTTTACCTCCCGCCACATCATGCTAAAAATTGTGTAGTGAGTTTTCAGTGGATGAGCACGTTTTAGGGTCCCTAGAATACGATTTTAAGAGTTTCGCAATGATGTCTGTGTGTGTGTCTGTCTGTCTGTCAGTCTGTGTGGATCTCTGGAGTTATGGTTTCTCAAAAACTACTAAACTGAACATTTAGATATTTTGTATATATCAATTGTATCCCCTTTGGAAGAGCTGATTAGTTTTTGGTGATAATCCAATAACCGGAAGTGGTAGTTTACTTGAAGCCCTATCAAGTTATTTTAAAATATCTCAATGAAATTTTGTTATTAGAATAATGTTTTAAATATTATTATCTACAATTATTGTTTGAAACATTTTCCTCTTACTGTCACCATTTACGAATTACAACACGTTAAAGAAAAATAATATTTTTATATTTTTGTTTAAATCTGCTAACCTGTGTTTTTTGAAAAAACAAAAAAAGGATTGAAAAATGTCATTTTTAGACATGTGTCATAATGTTTTGAAGGGATGAGCGTTTCTTGATAGTGGTGGTCCGTGTTCCTGCATTGTTCGATAAGAAATCTATGGCGGGAGGTACTGTGCTGCATACAGCAGATTTTTTATTAAAGATTATTTCACTCATTACAAATTTGACCAATCAGAATGTCTCATTTTCCATTGTTGTGCATTTTAGATAAGTGATTAAATAGCAGGATGCTGTTTAATCGCGATTAAATTGAAGCTAGCTTTTATATGGAAATTTTGAACATTTTGAAGGCATATTTAGCCGGATAATTAGTTGCAGAAGCAAGATACTTACATGTTCTTTACCTTTACTGGTATTCTATATCTTTAAACATGCTGAATTATTCATTTCAAGCTATTTTTATTTATTAATTTTTGACATTTATTTGACAAGTAAAAAGAAAAACAAACAATTTGCTATAGTTTCAATATAACAACAAAATTTTATGGTACCTTTTGTTTATGTGTGCACCGATTTATTTATGTGAAAATGTGTCAAAATAAACATTATAGTACAATTTCTTCGGCAAATATTAAAGTTTATGCTGTGAATTCATGAAATAATCTTGACATATATCCCTCGTGCTAAAGAATTGAATCGATTAAATTTAATGTATAGCGTATTTATAAAATTTTGCTTTTAAAAAAGTGTTATCGTACATAATAATGTAAGATAATATCCCTCGACCTGCGGTCTCGGGATTTTTTCAAATTATTATGTACTCAAACACTTTTTAAGCAAAGTTTTATGCATAAGCTACACATGTCAAATTTAATCGATTCAATTCTTAGCACTCGTGATATAACTATTGATTATTTTGGTTTTATACTTTATTTTTGTTTGATCTATTTGCTTGCTACACTGTAACTAGGTAACGATATATTCTTATTTGTTTGCAATACCGATTTATTTATTTCAATATTTCTATTTGTCAATAGAAGTCAGTGTTTGTGTATTATGAATCCAAAAACAACAATATTTAATTTATTACATGCCCTAGGTCGTTATTTGATTTATAATAGCCTTTTATAGTAATAACGTATCGTTCGTATACTAAACACTTCAAACTAGATGCTGGAGGTGTTAAGCTAGCCTCAGAGGAAGCGACTGTCTTCAAACATGATTTTAGGGTGAATACATAATGTCCTATCCTTAGTTCTGAATCAGGCAGCCTTGCTGAAGACTTGGCTGTCTTTTAGGATCACCAGAATACACAACATATTTCCTACCAACCAATAAATTATAAATTTGTAAATTACCTTTCCTAATAAAACCGCTGCTGTTCTTGGCCACGTCTAACAACAGCATCTGTCATCTCCGCGTGACCTTTGACCGCGTGGTGTGGTCCGCGGTCATTTGACAACCTTCCCAACATCCTTACAAGGCTCTGAGACGCATTCCACAAGCAGCGGTGCCACCATAACAAAAAAATAACTATGAGATGAGTACCACTATGAGGTAGTATACGGCAGACGAGTTTCGAAATTATTATCCACCTATTCATCATCTAGATTTCATCCTGTTTTAATTATTTAAAGAGTTTAAATACAGTCAAGTCTTCCAGCAAGGTTTCATCCCCTAGAATTAGGGGTGGGACGTTATTTATCTACACTGAAGTTAGCAGAGTACTACAAAACGCAATATCTTGTTATTATTGTTATTCTAGAGTTGTTTGGGGGTATTTTATTTGATGTATAGTAATGAAATTTCATGAATTTGTTATTTAAACTATGGGGAACAACATGCTTTACACCGCGTTTAAATATCTCTACTAGCACGTGACTTACAGGCCACTAAAGTTAGTAGATTCCTACAAAACGCAATATCTGGATATTATTGTTATTCAGGAGCTGTTTGGGGGTATTCTATTTGACGGATAGTAATGACATTTACTGGATTTGTTACTTAAACTATGGGGAACAACATGCTTTACACCGCATTTAAATATCTTTACTAACGCGCGACTTACAGGCCACTAAACTTAGTAGAGTCCTACAAAACGCAATATCTGGATGTTATTGTTATTCAGGACCTGTTTGGGGGTATTGTATTTGACGGAAAGTGATGACATTTAGTGGATTTGTTGTTTAAACTATGAGAAACAACATGCTTTACACCGCATTTAAATATCTTTACTAGCACGCGACTTACAGGCCACTAAACTTAGTAGAGTCCTACAAAACGCAATATCTGGATATTATTGTTATTCAGGAACTGTTTGGGGGTGTTTTATTTGACGGATAGTGATGACATTAACTGGATTTGTTATTTGAACTATGGGGAACAACATGCTTTACACCGCGTTTCAATATCTCTACTAGCACGTGACTTACAGGCCACTAAAGTTAGTACAGTCCTACAAAACGCAATATCTGGTTATTATTTTTATTCAGGAACTGTTTGGGGGTGTTTTATTTGACGGATAGTAATGACATTTACTGGATTTGTTACTTGAACTATGGGGAACAACATGCTTTACACCGCGTTTAAATATCTCTACTAGCACGTGACTTACAGGCCACTAAAGTTAGTAGATTCCTACAAAACGCAATATCTGGATATTATTGTTATTCAGGAACTGTTTGGGGGTGTTTTATTTGACGGATAGTGATGACATTTACTGAATTTGTTACTTGAACTATGGGGAACAACATGCTTTACACCGCGTTTAAATATCTGTACTAGCGCGCGACTTACAAGCCTCTAAAGTTAGTAGAGTCCTACAAAACGCAATATCTGGATATTGTTGTTATTCAGGAGCTGTTTGGGTGTATTGTATTTGACGGATAGTAATGAAATTTACTGGATTTGTTATTTAAACTATGGGGAATAACATGCTTTACACCGCGTTTAAATATCTGTACTAGCGCGCGACTTACAAGCCTCTAAAGTTAGTAGAGTCCTACAAAACGCAATATCTAGATATTATTGTTATTCAGGACCTGCTTGGGGGTATTGTATTTGACGGAAAGTGATGAAATTTAGTGGATTTGTTATTTAAACTATGAGGAACAACATGCTTTACACCGCGTTTAAATATCTTTACTAGCACGCGACTTACAGGCCACTAAACTTAGTAGAGTCCTACAAAACGCAATATCTGGTTATTATTGTTATTCAGGACCTGTTTGGGGGTATTCTATCTGACGGATAGTGATGAAATTTAATGGATTTGTTATTTAAACTATGAGGAACAACATGCTTCACACCGTGTTTAAATATCTCTACTAGCACGCGACTTACGGGCCATTAAATTTAGTAGAGTCCTTTAACTTAAGACATCTAGCACCTAGTTTGAAATGTTTAAAGACAGCCAAGTCTTCTGCTAAATTTTCTACTCCAGATCTAGATGCAGGACAACATTTTTCAGCCTTTAAATCATGTTTGAAGACAGTCGCTTTTTCTGAGGCTAGCTTAAGACCTCCAGCATCTAGTTTTAAGTGTTTAAAGACAGCCAAGTCTTCAACAAGGCTTCCTCTACTAGAACTAGGGGTAGAACGAAATGTAACTAACATAAAATCATGTTTTAAGACAGTCGCTTCCTCTGAGCCTAGCTTAAGACCTCCAGCATCTAGTTTGAAGTGTTTAAAGACAGCCAAGTCTTCAACAAGGCTTCCTCTACTAGAACTAGGGGTAGAACGAAATGTAACTAACATAAAATCATGTTTTAAGACAGTTGAGACTAGCAAAATACATTTAACATCTACAGCATTGTAAAATTCAAAACAATTTCCGTCTGACCCCGCACAAAAATTCTCCAAATTTCAAATTCGCAAACTATCTTCAAAAAGAGACAAGCATACATCCTAGTGCGCACCAAAGTGAGACAACAAACAGACGTGAAGATAAACGTGTCTCCAGTGAGTCGCACACTCCAGATCCGGGTCGGCCTCGGCGCCAAACAAATGCAAAACAACTGAAGAGAGAAGAGACAGCACCGAACGGATTTGTAACTGTAGATGATTTATGCGCGTCGCCAGTGTCGTATGCGCTGTAAGTGGGCGGGGTTACACGGCTGGATTGTTGCGGTGAATCTGCTTTTTATTGTTTGTAGATTTTTTGAATTCCTCGCAGATTTACGGCCTGCAGGGTTGAGGAATTTATTGCAGCAGGGCGTAGAATAAAGAAAACGCAGCATGCAAATTAAAAAATAAAATATCTAATGTGTCCAGCACATAACCTCCCGCCCAATACTACTCTTAAACGGTACAAAATAGTATTTGATACAAAAACATACCATCTTATTTGTTTATTTTCTATTTATATTTGAAAAATTTAATTTTATTTCATATATATATATTTAATTTTTTGACATATATTTCACTAAGAAAACATCTTCACAATCACAATGACATGTGTCACATTTCGTAAAAAATTGATAATTTTTAAATGTTTTCATGGTGTACTAGAAATGCAAGATTTGTGAAATCTAATTTCTTTATATTATATTATCTCGAAATCTAATGAAAATTAATAAAATTTGTGTAATCAAAACACATGTAGAATTAAATATTCTTCAACTTTCAAAATAATACAAATTGTTGAAAAAGGAAATTTAACCGTGTTTTCCACGAGAAACTGTTTAGGGCTTCAAGTAAACTGCTACTTCCGGTTGACCAATTTTATCCAAAATCTAATCAGCTCTTCATTTAAATATAAGAAGCAATAATTCACAAAATTGTATTTTTTGGTATTATAGTATTTGAGTTATGCGAGACGCAAAAATTGCCACAGACTACACACACACAAACACATACATACATACATACATACATACATACAGACATCATGGCGAAAATAGTAAAATCGTATTGTAGGGACCCTAAAACGTGCTTATTCATTGAAAACTCACTACCCAATTTTTTGATCAAAAACAATACCTCCCTTGCCTAGAGGTAGGCGGGAGGTAAAAATAAAAAATTATGTTTTAAAAGATTTGGAATTTCCCAATAACTTTTCGTATACAATAACAAACGTAATCCTAAAAATATTTTAAAAATTGTAGGTGTTACATTGTAACTATGGAAACAAGACAAATAAAACGGATTTAGAAACAAAATTTAAATTTGTTTTATTTTTATTGAATCTATTTATAAACTATTTTAAATTTTTATTGAATTGTAATATTGATAAAAGCTTTTTACAAAAGAATAAATTACAATTAATCTTTTTGTTATTCTATCAATTTTATTTCGGGAATTTTTAGAATATTTCTATTACATATTTGGAAATTTGTTTCTATTTTAAATTGTTGTAATTGGTCAACTTTTTTGCGACATTCTTTAAATTCCAAACATATAATTATTAATATTTCAATTTATTCTTCAATTATCTATGGAATCAGGAATTTTTACAGGACATAAATGAAGCGACATATTTTCAGAGTGGATAAATAAGGTTTTACCTCTAATAGGCGCATAAACCATAAACGAAATATGACAAATTTATAATATCAAAATCGTGTAACACTTACGGAATCATTAGTAGTCAAGTATTTTTTTTTGTTTTAAATATTCTGCATTAAAGCGATATAACGAATTGAACATATTTTGACGTCACGGGTACTCGCATTGATTCTATTGGCCAGAAATATGAAACGTGCAGCGCGTCTGCCGCTGCGCCCAACGCCTGTTGTGGGCTAAAATACAACTACGAAATGTCATTTTATTTGTTTTGTTTGTTGGTATTTAAGATTATATTTGTTGGGCTTCTATTACTTGTTTCATAATTTCACTGTTTGATTGTGCTGTGTTGAAAAACAATTTGAATAAAATTGTGTGTTGAGGTTAGGTTACATCACTACTAGCGCCACTGTTCTCAAACTTTCCTATGATGTTTACTCGAATATCAAGTAAAATACTCTAAAGTTGCCAAAGGAAATTTATCTTTATTTATATTAAGTTTAATTGTTGTGAATTAAGACTTATAATATGTAAATATTATTTTTATATTAAAAAATATATAATATCTACTATCATGAAAAATCGTTGTTTTAGTGCCACTGGAGGAGTACCAGTGACGTCACACAAACTTTAAAAAATCATATCTCGGGTAATATATGGAATTTTCACATCGGGTTTTCACTGATCGCCATAGATTCTAATTAAGATTCACAAAATAAATGTTTTTAAATTGGTTTATGAGCCCATTATAGTATTTTTTTACAGAAATTATAAAAAATTCGTAGAAATATGAGTTGATACAAGTAGGCTAAATAACAATTTCTATAGGGACAAGTATTTGTTTATAAATAATGAAAAAATTAAAAGTTAAATTTTACTTTAAAATCTTTATTTATATTAAGTTTAATTGTTGTGTATTAAGACTTATAATATGTAAATATTATTTTTATATTAAAAAATATATAATATCTACTATCATGAAAAATCGTTGTTTTAGTGCCACTGGAGGAGTACCAGTGACGTCACACAAACTTTAAAAAATCATATCTCGGGTAATATATGGAATTTTCACATCGGGTTTTCACTGATCGCCATAGATTCTAATTAAGATTCACAAAAAAAAATGTTTTTAAATTGGTTTATGAGCCCATTATAGTATTTTTTTTACAGAAATTATAAAAAATTCGTAGAAATATGAGTTGATACAAGTAGGCTAAATAACAATTTCTATAGGGACAAGTATTTGTTTATAAATAATGAAAAAATTAAAAGTTAAATTTTACTTTAAAATCCTAGGATTATAAAGCTTCACTTTTCGTACTTCAAAATATGTCTAACCATTACAGTGTGTATATACACGTTATATACATCTCATCATAGATCTAATTCAATCAAACCGATTCCGTTCAAATCGCTAATGATATGTAAGTATTTTGAAGAATCCACAATCAAAACTGCGGCCAGAAGGTCGCTCAACAACCTTGTCGAACAATACTACGCACGTGTTTGACATTTTTCAACAAAAAAATCATAATAAATTCAGATATTTCTCATCTCATCATAAACACGAATCTCTAGGTTCATCTGCTTGTCAAATTATATATGACATCTGCACAATCAGGTAAAAACTTGTTATTTTAGTATGTAAATTCCGATTAGATTTCAACTTTTTCAAAAACATCTTGCTGACATATAAGAGTGAATCTTTGGACGATAATAATGTAATTAATTCAAATTTATTAGTTTCGAAATTGGCTGGTTTACGTCAAAAATGTTTTTGAGTGTAGGTTGTTTTAATTGCTGGTGGGTTCTTTGTGTAATTCTAGTTAGTAAGGTTTCCTCCCTTACTTCTGAGGCTAGCTTAAGACCTCCAGCATCTATTTTAAGTTGCTTTAAGACATTCAAATCTTCAGCAAGGTTTTCCTCTTTAGATCTAGAGGTTGGACAACATTTATCCATTCTTCTTAAAGACAGTCGCTTCCTCTGAGGTTAGCTTAAGACCTCCAGCATCTAGTTTGAAGTGTTTAAAGACAGCCAAGTCTTCAGCAAGACTTTCTTCTTTAGATCTAGAGATTGGAGAACATTTATCCATTCTTCATAATGACAGTCGCTTCCTCTGAGGCTAGCTTAAGACCTCCAGCATCTAGTTTGAAGTGTTTAAAGACAGCCAAGTCTTCAGCAAGACTTTCTTCTTTAGATCTAGAGGTTGGAGAACATTTATCCATTCTTCTTAATGACAGTCGCTTCCTCTGAGGCTAGCTTAAGACCTCCAGCATCTAGTTTGAAGTGTTTAAAGACATCCAAGTCTTCAGCAAGACTTTCTTCTTTAGATCTAGAGATTGGAGAACATTTATCCATTCTTCATAATGACAGTCGCTTCCTCTGAGGCTAGCTTAAGACCTCCAGCATCTAGTTTGAAGTGTTTAAAGACAGACAAGCCTTCAGCAAGACTTTCTTCTTTAGATCTAGAGGTTGAAGAACATTTATCCATTCTTCTTAATGACAGTCGCTTCCTCTGAGGCTAGCTTAAGACCTCCAGCATCTAGTTTGAAGTGTTTAAAGACAGCCAAGTCTTCAGCAAGACTTTCTTCTTTAGATCTAGAGGTTGGAGAACATTTATCCATTCTTCATAATGACAGTCGCTTCCTCTGAGGCTAGCTTAAGACCTCCAGCATCTAGTTTGAAGTGTTTAAAGACAGCCAAGTCTTCAGCAAGACTTTCTTCTTTAGATCTAGAGATTGGAGAACATTTATCCATTCTTCTTAATGACAGTCGCTTCCTCTGAGGCTAGCTTAAGACCTCCAGCATCTAGTTTGAAGTGTTTAAAGACAGACAAGCCTTCAGCAAGACTTTCTTCTTTAGATCTAGAGGTTGGAGAACATTTATCCATTCTTCTTAATGACAGTCGCTTCCTCTGAGGCTAGCTTAAGACCTCCAGCATCTAGTTTGAAGTGTTTAAAGACAGACAAGCCTTCAGCAAGATTTTCTTCTTTAGATCTAGAGGTTGGAGAACATTTATCCATTTTTCTTAATGACAGTCGCTTCCTCTGAGGCTAGCTTAAGACCTCCAGCATCTAGTTTGAATTGTTTAAAGACAGCCAAGTCTTCAGCAAGACTTTCTTCTTTAGATCTAGAGATTGGAGAACATTTATCCATTCTTCTTAATGACAGTCGCTTCCTCTGAGGCTAGCTTAAGACCTCCAGCATCTAGTTTGAAGTGTTTAAAGACAGACAAGCCTTCAGCAAGATTTTCTTCTTTAGATCTAGAGGTTGGAGAACATTTATCCATTTTTCTTAATGACAGTCGCTTCCTCTGAGGCTAGCTTAAGACCTCCAGCATCTAGTTTGAAGTGTTTAAAGACAGCCAAGTCTTCAGCAAGACTTTCTTCTTTAGATCTAGAGATTGGAGAACATTTATCCATTCTTCTTAATGACGGTCGCTTCCTCTGAGTTTAGCTTAAGACCTCCAGCATCTAGTTTGAAGTGTTTAAAGACAGCCAAGTCTTCAGCAAGAATTTCTTCTTTAGATCTAGAGATTGGAGAACATTTATCCATTCTTCTTAATGACAGTCGCTTCCTCTGAGGTTAGCTTAAGACCTCCAGCATCTAGTTTGAAGTGTTTAAAGACAGCCAAGTCTTCAGCAAGACTTTCTTCTTTAGATCTAGAGGTTGGAGAACATTTATCCATTCTTCTTAAAGACAGTCGCTTCCTCTGAGGTTAGCTTAAGAATAAATTTATCAATAGAATAAACAAAAAATATCACATCAAAATCATAGCTAGTTGTCATCTTTGGATGCGTTATTTTTTGTTTATTCCATTGATAATTTATTCTGTAGTTTAACTGAGGTTGGAAATACCGTCCCTTAATTCAATATAAAAACAACAAATAAATATATTTATAAAATTGTTTTTGTTTTGTGTATTTATAAAATTTAAATAAAAAACGAAATATGCAATACTTCCTATTTAAACAATGAGTTTTTTGTCTCAAATTAAATTAATTATTCTAAACGACCTTGGCAATGAATGGCTCTTGTCTTTTTCATTAATTTTTTGTTGTTACTCTCTTATACACAGCATAAAAATATTATCAGGAATCATGCGAAAAATCGATGTTAATATTTTCACTATATTACATATATTCAGTTCTTATTCATTTTCTAAACTTGGCTGTCTTTAAACATTTCAAACTAGATGCTGGATGTCTTAAGCTAGCCTCATAAGAAACGACTGTCTTAAATTAGTATATTCTACAACAAGTAATGGAATGGCACATATTCCACACGAGCAAAAAGTTTGTACGGTTTGTGAGTGTGGAATAAGCCATTACGTTACATGTTGTAGACTATACTTTCTATAACAAATTTTGAAAATTATACAAAAAATACAAATATAAAACTGTTGAAAACGTCAAACTCAAATAAATAAAATTAAAACAAACAGACGTAACTACAGTAACTGAACCAAGATACTAAATATATCGCGCTAATGTGCGGCTCTGATTCGTCGAATTTATTTCATACGCGGCGTTGGAATGATAGTTATTCCAATACAGTTTTTAATTGTGGAATGTGTAGTTTCCAAAACAGTGTTGTAGAATAGTTATTTACATACCAAATGCGGGAACCGACTTCACGCAAGAGGTTTGTACAATATTTTTTGTACGAAAAGTATATAACTAATAACAGTCTATACAAAGAAATGAAGTTCTTCAAGGAGTTATTTTGATATTTGTCAAAGTTGCACTATAAATATAAACACACAAATTAATTTTTCTAATATATTAGAAAACAATTAAAATATTTATAATATTTATCGTATTTTGACATGCTTTTATTATTTTTTTGACAACTAATAACATTTGAAAGATTACTTTGTATTTTATATTGATGCTTCACTTCTGAGGATAACTTATCTGTAGATCAGTAAATTTTTACATTATCTGGAACTACACAATATGGCCCAATTATTTAAACGAGGATTGTGGTTATAATTTTAAAAATGTTTATAATATCTGTACAAGTAATAAAATGTAGTACAAGGTGATTTACCATTGACAACAAATACATGTATAGAAAGTACTGTAATTTCAGATTTCACGAAAAATCATTAAAAATTGGCATTTACTTTTATTGTATTTCTATATAATATAAACCTTAAGAAACTCAATGCTGTAGAGCGCATCGTCATATCTCTTAAATTTATCGAGATATGTCAATTTTCGATGTTTTTCGAAATGCTACTTTGAGTGGCTGCAACTCAAAATCTATTAAAGATATTAAAAAATAGACTCAGTTCTGTTCGTTTCATGCATTTTATTTCAAATTAACAAATTTTGAAAATTTTCATATTTTTGATTTTTTTCCCCAAATTTCGATAGGCGATAACTCGAAAAATATAAAAGATACAGACTCGCAGACTAGACCATTCGATTCAGCTCGTCAAAATACATAAGTATGTAAAATTTCATTAAAATTGCTTTACGCGTTATAGAGTTAGAGCAAAAAGCGTGAAAATGACGTTTTTGGCGAAAAACATCAAAGGGTACCCCTTGACGTTTGGCCTGGAAAAGGCCATTTCAGACTTTTTGCTCTAAAATTTCAACCCACCATCCGAATGTTCTGAAATTTTTAGGGTTTATGTATTTTGATGAGCTGAATCCAATGGTTTAGTCTGCAAGTTTGTATCTCGTTTATTATTCGAAATATTGCTGATCGAAATTTAAAAAAAAATTCAAAAATTTTCAATTTAAAAAAATTTGTTATTTTGCTATAATATGCACGAATATCACAAAACTGAAGAGTATTTTTCGATATCTTGCGTAATTTTTGAGTTGCAGGTCCTCAAAGTTGCACTTTGAAAAACATCAAAAACCGCCATATCTCGAAAAATTTAAGAGATATGACGATGCGCTCTACAGCATTGAGTTTCTTAGGGTTTATATTATATAGAAATACAATAAAAGTATATGCCAATTTTTAGTGATATTTCGTGAAGTTCAACATATGAACTGTGTTTAAATGAGTAGAAGAATGTTTTACGGAAATAAGAAATATAATAAATTTACAAGTGAATACGGTAAATATTATAAATATTTTATTTATTTTCTAATATATTAGACAAATAAATTTGTTTATCCAACACCTCTCAATAAATGCTCTATAACTATGGCGATTTTAAATAAGCAAAGTAACAGATTACCCACTAGTGGGTATAATTTTGAGGAAAGCCACTAGTGAGTATTTTTTTATTTGTAATAATAATAATAACGCACAACACCTTGGTAACTACTTCGATTGACATTTTAATTTAAAAATTTAAAGCATATGTCACTGTCAAATAATATTTCTTTAATAAATTTATCATTTATTAAGAAGTGTTGGATAAAACGTTATACTTCACACATGGGCAAAGTGGAATTACCCACTCGATAAAATTATCTCACTCAGCCTTCGGCTTCGTGAGCTAAAATTTCTCGTGAGTAATTCCTTACTTTGCCCACTTGTAAAGTAAATAACTATTGTTTATATTTATAGTGCAACTTTGACAATTATCAAAATAACTCCTTGAAGAACTTCATTTCTTTGTATGGATTGTTATTAGTTAGATTTAAGATAAACTAATATTTTACTTATTTTATAACTCGTTTGTTCATATCGCCTTCATTGAGTTAATTTGATTAAAATAAAATCAAATTTATATGACATTTATAAAGCGAAATAATTTATATAACTGATTATTAAATAATTGATTAGCGCATACATAAAATCTATATTATTACTTAATAAATTAAATCTAGACTGTCGATATACGAAAAGTATTTCATTATAAATTTCATTCTTTTAATGTGTTTTAATTGCAGATAACAAAAATAAACAAATGATATCATAATCAAAACACAAACAGTATTCTCACATATTTAATTACTTAATTTGTATTTACATCATTCCAAATAAACAGATAGTATTGGCTGAACAGAAAACATAAACAAAATAATTAATGTGAATTAAGTGTGACTATCTAGATTTAAAAATAGGAAATCATCTATCCAACATTTTGAGTTAAAAGTTAGCTACAGTTATTCAGTTCATTTAGTTATTAAGATACGATTTATTGAAATTGGCATCCCATTTAAATTTTTTGGCTTGTGACGTCATCTTGTAATTGTACGAAACACGCTCTTGCGAAGAGCGAGGAACTACACCAACTGTCAAATTGACTGTTATCTGTCATTGTTATTTACTGAGAGGTTTTTACAAATATATTAGCTGCGCAAAATAATATAACAAATAAAATAAACATAAGTTTAATTTGAAAATCGTTGTTAACTGCAACATATGACTTGAGATGACAGGTGTGATAATGAGACTACCGACATTACCGACAAGCGACAAAATATAGTTCATCAAAGCATTTTATTTTAACACGTCCTAAACTCTTTTTCTAAAAACGTTATAATTAACGAATACCTAATTTAATTTATCGGAGTGTTCATTTTAATAATAATAAATAATTATTACAACTCTGAAAAGCAAATTATTATTTGTTATCTACACCTCTTTTGCTTTGCCATGCTGTACATTCTATTACAAGATGACGTCACGAAATTGCAACCGAGAAACTTAATAAAGAAAATCATGAATGAAAAGTTAAAATTTTAAGAAATATTGAATAATATGTGACTGAAATGATCTAAATTTTTATAATTTGTAAAAAAACACAACTTTTTACCTCCCGCCTACCTCTAGGTAAGGTAGGTATTGTTTTTGGTCAGAAAATTGAGTAGTGAGTTTTCAATGAATAAGCACGTTTTAGGGTCCCTACAATACGATTTTACTATTTTCGCGATGATGTCTGTATGTATGTATGTATGTATGTATGTATGTATGTATGTATGTGTGTGTGTGTGTGTGTGTGTGTGTGTGTGTGTGTGTGTGTGTGTGTGTGTGTGTGTGTGTGTGTGTGTGTGTGTGTGTGTGTGTGTGTGTGTGTGTGTGTGTGTATGTGTGTGTGTGTGTGTGTGTAGTCTGTGGCAATTTTTTCGTCTCGCATAACTCAAATACTATAATACCAAAAAATACAATTTTTTGAATTATTGCTTCTTATATTTAAATGAAGAGCTGATTAGATTTTGGATAAAATTGGTCGACCGGAAGTAGCAGGTTACTTGAAGCCCTTAACAGTTTTTCGTGAAAAACACGGTTAAATTTCCTTTTTCAACAATTTATGTTATTTTGAAAGTTGAAGAATATTTAATTTTACATGTATTTTGATTACACTAATTTTAATAATTTTCATTAGATTTAGAGATAATAAAATATAAAAAAATTAGATTTCACAAATCTTGCATTCCTAGTACACCATGGAAAATGTGGAAAATGTGACACATGTCATTGTGATTGTGAAGCTGTTTTGTTAGTGAAATATGTCAAGAAATTAAATAAATATACGAAAGAAAATTAAAATTCTCAAATATAAATAGAAAATAAACAAATAAGAAGGTATGTTTCTGTATCATCAAATACTATTTTGTACCGTTTAAGAGTAGTATTGGGCGGGAGGTTATGTGCTGGCCACATCAGATTTTTTTTTAAGTGTATGAACCTAGTGCTTCCTCTGATGCTAGTTTGAGACCTCCAGCATCTAGTTTGAAGTGTTTAAAGACAGATTATAAATATAAATAATATGGAATAAAATTACAAAGTTTAGCAATAAATAAAAATATTTATCATCGTACTCCGACAAATTCTTTAAAGAAGACCCTATAAATTCATGTTTTCTTTTTTCACTGAAGGCCACCTGTCAGGTGTCTGCAGTGGGCAGAGATCAGGGATATTCGTTTTAAAAGTTAAGTTGGTATTTCCGCTTTGTATCTTCCGTTTATCTGCAATAATACTTTTGGAGTCTTCAATGTCGAATGGAAAAATTTTTACAATTTTGTTGCGGGACCTTGCGAAGAATGTAAATGGTAAATTAATATGTTTTTTTTACTTTTAAGAATGTTAAGGTATTGGCTTGTTCTTTTTCGGGTTCGGGTTTGGGTTAGGTAAGGAAATACAATACAATTTACAATTTAAACTTCTCATAATTCCAAAGTTCATCGTTTTGGTGCAAAATCGGCGAAGTTATAGCCAAAAAAGTTTTTTGAAAAATTCACAATTTCGCGCCAAATTGTCGCAGGCACTCGAAACTTGAGAAACTTATAGGAAAATGTTTGTACTTTATTGCCCTGTTTGCCAATTGAGTCTAGGATTTTTTTGGCACTGCGTACGAGCTGTCAAAGTTGGACATTTTTTGACATCAGGAACTATTGTTTATTTATAGGGGGTGGGAGGGGGTTGGTATCATATTAACTAGCATCACATTGAAGAGAACATTTCAAAGTTTCTAAAACTCAAAGAATCATCCAATTTCAACTAAATGCAACCGAGTTATGGCACTCGGAATTTTAGCCATTTTTGGTGCGTTTTTTTTTCTTCGAGTGTATTTTCTTAACATAAAAAATACTACGAATCGTGACGCAAGTCATCCAAGAGAATAATGACCATAATCCTGAATATAATACTGTACTTTTTCTACTCCTGTAAATTCGTAATTACTTTTGAAAATGATTGAAATTCGTTGAAAAACGTCAACTTAAAAATATACAATAGGTTTGTTCCAAGTGGCCTTTCTGACAAGTTTGTGACATGTTTGTGACAAATTTCAGTGCGCCTGCGAAAAATGTAAACAAGTTAACTTTGAAACATAAGTTTCATTTCTTTTTTGTGGCGAAAAATGTATGAATTTCTTTATTTATATTTATATTTAAGGTTAGCTGTCAAAACAGAAAATGAGCTTGCACATGCGCTTCACTCCATTCGCCGTTCCAGTCTATGTGGCGCACTGAAAATTGTCACAAACATGTCACAAACTAGAGCTCTAGAAGAATGTAGGTATTCTCGTCCGCCATTTTGGGTCCAGATGTCATAAATAAAACAAGTTATTGGAATCCAGTTACTTAAAAAAAAAAACATTTAAAATTTGTATCTGTCAAATTTGAAAACATATTTCTTGAAATTCTGTAAAATCCAACTACACAAATCATACGGTAATATATTAGAAAGTATTCTGTACACTTACCTGTTAGAAATGAAATATAATAATTAAGAGAATGATATATCACAATTATTAATCAAATATCAACTTCAAATTTGACAGAAAAGAATTAAAGTAACTGGATTCCAATAATTTGTTTTATTTATGACACTTGGACCCAAAATGGCGGATGAGAATACTCATATATTCTAGTGCCTTACACAAACTTGTTAGAAATGACCACTTGGAACAAACCTAATGACAACTGACTACATGTCAACTGACAGACAGTCGTTGCTTGGTGATTTACATCTCAGCTTTAAAATAACTGTGAATTATGGGTTTCTGGCTCTGTGATTGGTCGAGAAGAGTGAATTATGAATTATGTATACTATAATTCATCGAAAATATTTTAAATAATTGGGATATATTTGTACAGGAGTAGAAAGAATAAATTCAATTTCAAAATTGTAAAATTATGTCATATTCTGCTAAAAACACTATAGTTATTATTTTCGAAACAGAAGTTTTCGTCACGAGCCGAAGGCGAGTGATGCAAATCGTCCCAATGAATAATGACCATAATCCCGAATATAATACTGTACTTTTTCTACTCACATAAATTTGGAAATCACTTTTGAAAATTGCGTTATGAACCATAGGCGAGTGATGCAAATCATCCGAGTAAATAATGACCATAATCCCGAATATAATACTGTACTATTGTGAATTATGACTACTATAGTTAATAAAAAATCTGATGTGGCCAGCACATAACCTCCCGCCCAATACTACTCTTAAACGGTACAAAATATTATTTGATGATATAGAAACATACCTTCTTATTTGTTTATTTTCTATTTATATTTGAGAATTTTAATTTTCTTTCGTATATTTATTTATTTTTTTGACATATTTCACTAAGAAAACAGTTTCACAATCACAATGACATGTGTCACATTTCGTAAAAAATTGAAAATTTTTAAATGTTTCCATGGTGTACTAGGAATGCAAGATTTGTGAAATCTAATTTATTTATATTTTATTATCTCTAAATCTAATGAAAATTAGTAAAATTAGTGTAATCAAAACACATGTAAAATTAAATATTCTTCAACTTTCAAAATAACATAAATTGTTGAAAAATGAAATTTAATTGTGTTTTTCACGAAAAACTGTTAAGGGCTTCAAGTAAACTGCTTCTTCCGGTTGACGAATTTTATCCAAAATCTAATCAGCTCTTCATTTAAATATAGGAAGCAAAAATTCACAAAATTGTATTTTTTGGTATTATAGTATTTGAGTTATGCGAGACGAAAAAATTGCCACAGACTACACACACACATACATACATACATACATACATACATATATTCATACATACATACATACAGACATCATCGCGAAAATAGTAAAATAGTATTGTAGGGACCCTAAAACGTGCTTATTCATTGAAAACTCACTACCCAATTTTTTGACCAAAATCAATACCTCCCTTACCTAGAGGTAGGCGGGAGGTAAAAACATTGAAATAATGGAGTAGAAAAATATCGTATTGCCTATCAACACCAATTCATATTTATTTATACTATTAATCAAACAAAATCCAAGGCATCGACATTTATTCATTTGTTTTTCGAGCTCATGGCAAACTTGATCTCAATCAAGAGGCTAAAAAAACAAAACAGTTGAACAACGACACCGATGGCAATAAATAAAAACAATTTTGAGGTCAGTAGCAAAGGAAAGACTTGACCTGTGACCCCTGTAGGTTTCAGCTGTCACCTTGACTCGTCATCAAACAGAAATTCGAAAAATTTATTGTGTTGTGTGAATGTCGAGGCAAAGTTGACTTATAGGTTATAGGTAGTTGATAGCAGAGAAACAATTGCGTTGGTTAAGGTGATATAGAATAGGTTTGAGACTAATAGGCCAATTCTGAGCAATTCTGTAAAGTCTGTAAGAGAATCTGTAAGATCTGTAAATGCTTACAGGTCAAATGGCAATTCTGATAGCATCTGTTCCTTACAGAAAATCGTAAATATGTTACAGATGTCTGTAAAAGTTACGGTGAAGTTTGAGGTGCCTGTAAACTTTTACAGTCACTGTAGAATGCGAAAATTCATCATTATTTTATTAATAATATTATCACTAATATTATTTATTCCCTCTAAAGACTTCTAAGTATTAAATCCGTTACAAATTAATAATCAAGTTGATATTATTTATTGGATTACTTAGCAAAGTTTAACAATAATTATCCAACAACGTGTATTCATTTTTAAGTATTTTGATACAGACGTTTTTCCTTACCAATTTATATAAAATATCAATTTAACTTTAAGGGTTTTCGTAACTTTATATTTAGTGTGTGGTAGTTCTTTTCAAAATCCAGTTGGTTCAAACTGTTGGATATGTTTAAATCAGCCGTCTGTGAGTCAGAGCTGGGAAAGATACTTTTAATAAAGATCTAGATACTTTTCAAAGATACTTACATAAATTTGTTAAAGATACTTAAGTATCTAGATACTTTTTATTCTAAGTATCTTAAGATACAAATATTTCTTAAAAGTATCTAATATAAATACTTAAGATACTTTTAAATATTTAAGATACTTTTTAATATCTAAGATACTTTTAGATGTTTTAGATACTTTTAAATATATTAAATACTTTAAAATATCTTAGTTAGGTACTTTTAAGATATATCTAAGTAAATTTTAAATATTTATACTAACTGTAAGCTTAAACATTAAAAAATATATATTTGCAAATAAGATACTTTTTTTTTAAATAAAAGATACTTTTTAAGACAAAAGATACTTTTTTACCTCCCGCCTACCTCTAGGTAAGGGAGGTATTGTTTTTGGTCAAAAAATTGGGTAGTGAGTTTTCAATGGATAAGCACGTTTTAGGGTCCCTACAGTACGATTTTACTATTTTCGCGATGATGTCTGTATGTATGTATGTATGTATGTATGTATGTATGTATGTATGTATGTGTGTGTGTGTGTGTGTAGTCTGTGGCAATTTTTTCGTCTCGCATAACTCAAATACTGTAATACCAAAAAATACAATTTTTTGAATTATTGCTTCTTATATTTAAATGAAGAGCTGATTAGATTTTGGATAAAATTGGTCGACCGGAAGTAGCAGTTTACTTGAAGCCCTTAACAGTTTTTCGTGAAAAACACGGTTAAATTTCCTTTTTCAACAATTTATGTTATTTTGAAAGTTGAAGAATATTTAATTCTACATTTGTTTTGATTACACTAATTTTAATAATTTCCATTAGCTTTAGAGATAATAAAATATAAAGAAATTAGATTTCACAAATCTTGCATTCCTAGTACACCATGGAAAATTTTCAATTTTTTACGAAATGTGACACATGTCATTGTGATTGTGAAGCTGTTTTCTTAGTGAAATATATGTCAAAAAATTAAATAAATATACGAAAGAAAATAAAAATTCTCAAATATAAATAGAAAATATACAAATAAGAAGGTATGTTTCTGTATCATCAAATACTATTTTGTACCGTTTAAGAGTAGTATTGGGCGGGAGGTTATGTGCTGGCCACATCAGATTTTTTAAGATAAAAGATACTTTATAAGATGAAAGATGCTTTTAATGATATAAGATATTTATTAAGATAAAAGATACAGATACTTTTAAAAAGTATTTAAATAAAAGATACATTTTACATAAAATAGAATGTATCTAAGATAAAGTATCTTAGATACTTTTAGTATTTTAGATACTGTCGAATATCTTTTTATGTAAGATACTCCCAGCTCTGCTGTGAGTAAAGTATTAAAAAATATTATTAGTATTTTAGCGCCTCCAGAACTGACAATGATCATCCGTTTTCGATTTTTAATGTTTTCAGTACCGAATTTGTAATTCCATATATTCAAACAATAAACAATTTAATTTTGACTTACGTTATTATAT
The DNA here is from genome assembly GCA_963942605.1 of Poecilus cupreus. NCBI lineage: Eukaryota > Metazoa > Arthropoda > Insecta > Coleoptera > Carabidae > Poecilus > Poecilus cupreus. The sequence goes on from OZ012713.1 coordinate 3,583,950, forward strand.
TATTTAAGTATTTTCAGTACTTACTTCATTTTAAATGGATGTACAAGTGTAAATAATTAATTATTATTTTTATCTGTCACATGTCACTTACAGGTAACCAAAATATAATTGTGAAGTTAGACGAATGTCGTAAAATAATCGTCTCGTGACCGTAAAGTTGATCTGTAAGTTGTCTTCTTACAACTACCGGCCGAGAATTGCCAAAACTGTAAACCTGTAAAGTTGTTAGTTACGGGCGCATCGTAGCTAACAGATTTACGAATTTACGATTTTACAGATAAAATGTTCAGAATTGACCCATTATCTTGTATGCAGTTTTAGTATTCCATCTTGTTGTACTGTTAAAGCAATAAACATCTAAAAACTTTGCTTCTCTGTTTCTGAGTAAAAATAAAGTTTTTAAAAACCAATATCCAAATTCTTATCAATTAAGTTAGATATATAATATAATAATATACTAATATATTCGACTGTATTGTAATCACTTGTTTTTGATATTGTTTGGGGGCTATAAAGTGGCTCTTTATAGGCTAGTCAGATAGAGTACAAACTATAACAGAAAATAAATTGATATGGACAGCACAATACCTCCCGCCATTGATTTCTTATCGAACAATGCAGGAACACGGACCAACACTGTCAAAAAACGCTCATCCCTTTTCAATTATGATACATGTCATGATTTCATCCCTTGTTTTTGGGGAGAAAGCCTTACTGAAGACTTGGCTGTCTTTAAACACTTCAAACTAGATGCTGGAGGTCTTAGGCTAGCCTCAGAGGAAGCGACTGTCATCAAACATTTTTTAAAGAGGATACATTTTGTCTTATCCTTCGTTTTGAGAGAGGAAATTTTGTAGAAGATTTGTCTGTATTTAAACACTTCAAACTAGATGCTGGAGGTCTTAAGCTAACCTCAGAGGTAGCGACTGTCTTCAAACATGATTTTAGGTTGAACATATGAGGTCCTATACCTAGATTTGAGACAGGAAGCCTTGCCGAAGACTTGGCTGTCTTTAAACACTTTAAATGCAAGATGTATTATTATAATTCTTCAAATTCAAATGATATGTATAAAGGAAGTCAAATAGTGACCACATTAGAATATTATAAACGAGGTTACTGGACAAACAGTTAATTTTTGATAATGTTTTTTGACACTAATTGGAATAACAGATACCATTATCAGGATTTCCTGTTCAAACGGATGTTGTATCTGTCACAAGTTTCCTGTGTTGATTGGCTTTTTCATTTGAATCACAAAAGATTAATATTATAAAAATATTTTAATATATTTAAACAGAATTGAAATGTGATGTATAGGAATTTCAATGCTATTTTTACCTCCCGCCTACCTCTAGGTAAGGGAGGTATTGTTTTTGGTCAAAAAGTTGGGTAGTGAGTTTGCAATGAATAAGCACGTTTTAGGGTCCCTATAATACGATTTTACTATTTTCGCCATGATGTCTGTATGTATGTATGTATGTATGTATGTATGTATGTATGTATGTATGTTTGTATGTGTGTATGTGTGTGTGTGTAGTCTGGCAATTTTTTGTCTCGCATAACTCAAATACTATAATACCAAAAAATATAATTTTGTGTATTTTTGCTTCTTATATTTAAATGAAGAGCTGATTAGATTTAGGATAAAATTGGTCAACCGGAAGTAGCAGTTTACTTTAAGCCCTTAATAGTTTTTGGTAAAAAACACGGTTAAATTTCCTTTTTCAACAATTTATGTTATTTTGAAAGTTGTAGAATATTTAATTTTACATGTGTTTTGATTACACTAATTATATTAATTTTCATTAGATTTAGAGATAATAAAATATAAAGAAATTAGATTTCACAAATCTTGCATTCCTAGTACACCATGGAAACATTTAAAAAATTAAATTTTTTACGAAATTTGACACATGTCATTGTGATTGTGAAGCTGTTTTCTTAGTGAAATATATGTCATAAAATTAAATAAATCTACGAAAGAAAATTAAATTTCTCAAATGTAAATAAAAAATAAACAAATAAGAAGGTATGTTTCTGTATCAACAAATATTATTTTGTACCGTTTAAGAATAGTATTGCTTGGGAAGTTATGTGCTGGCCACATCAGATTTTTTTATGTTGCTGCAATTTTTTGGCTAACAAAATTCTAATACTTTTCTTGCAAATTTTGATTTATTATTCATGCTCAAATGGAGTATAGCAAATTTTTTCAACCTCGTAAACGCTATATTTTTATTTTGAATTTATTAACCATAAATTAAACCAAAATTCCGTATTAAATTGTTGTCCAAAAGTAGTCAATAGTTTCTTCCTTCGTAGTAAATGTAAATTTCAAGAAATGCATAAAAATAATCATAATGTCTTTGAAATTATCATATAAATAATAATTTGATATTTGTAAAATCATAAATTTACATTTTACATCTATTAATGGAGGTTTATCAGGAACTATTCAAACAAATGAACATCGAAATTATAATAAAGATTGTCATTTCGCCCACTGGGACAAAGAATCAAGAAAAACAATTTTTTGCGCTCATTTCGATAAACAGTTGAATAGTTTGTTTCCGAAAAAAGTGAGATATTTTGTTTGCAATGACGCACTGGAATATTGCTATATATATAAGTTAGTTTTCTTAAAAATTTAAACAAATTGGACAATTTTACATATAACATTTTTACCTCCCGCCTACCTCTAGGTAAGGGAGGTATTGTTTTTGATCAAAAAAAGTGGGTAGTGAGTTTTCAATGAATAAGCACGTTTTAGGGTCCCTATAATACGATTTTACTATTTTCGCGATGATGTCTGTGTGTATGTATGTATGTATGTATGTGTGTGTGTGTGTGTGTGTGTGTGTGTGTGTGTGTGTGTGTGTGTGTATGTGTGTGTGTGTGTGTGTGTGTGTGTGTGTGTATGTATGTATGTATGTATGTATGTGTATGTGTGTGTATGTATGTATGTATGTGTATGTGCGTGTGTGTGAGTGTGTGTATGTGTGTGTGTGTGTATGTGTATGTGTGTATGTATGTATGTATGTGTGTGTAGTCTGTGGCAATTTGTTCGTCTCGCATAACTCAAATACTATAATACCAAAAAATACTATTTTTTGAATTATTGCTTCTTATATTTAAATGAAGAGCTGATTAGATTTTGGATAAAATTGGTCAACCGGAAGTAGCAGTTTACTTGAAGCCCTTAACAGTTTTTCTTACAAAACACGGTTACATTTCCTTTTTCAACAATTTATGTTATTTTGAAAGTTGAAGAATATTTAATTCTACATTTTTTTGATTACATTAATTTTAATAATTTTCATTAGATTTAGAGATAATAAAATATAAAGAAATTAGATTTCACAAATCTTGCATTCCTAGTACACCATGGAAAATTTTCAATTTTTTACGAAATGTGACACATGTCATTGTGATTGTGAAGCTGTTTTCTTAGTGAAATATATGTCAAAAAAATAAATTGTGTTCGCCTTTTTCTATACAATACTCACGACAAGAATGTATTGTTGGTTGCACAGAAAGTGTTTAAAGACAGCCAAGTTTTCAGCAAAACTTCCTCTTTCAGAACAAAGATATGACATCATGTATCCTCTCTAAAATCATATTTAAAGACAGTCGCTTCCTCTGAGGCTAGCTTAAGACCTCCAGCATCTAGTTTCAAGTGTTTAAAGACAGCCAAGTCTTCAGCAAGACTAGTTTAACACCTTCAATATCTAATTTGAAGTGTTTAAAGACAACCACGTCTTCGGCAAGACAAAAACTGCCATTAATCATAAATTTCTGTTTATATTCTAATTCATATCTAAATGTTGTGGGAATAGCGTAAAATTGTGCTCCTTTGAACATTTTTTCCGCTAAACTCCAATAAAATTTTTATTGCTTTTCCAATTGTTCTTCTAAATTTTAAATTAGTTTTTTGTTACACAATATGTGTGAGGATTCAATGGTTTATTAAAGAAAACAAATAATTTCATGCCTGCTTTTTGTATTAATAGTGAAAGAAATAAAAAAACAATTAAAACCTTTATTTAATTTTGGAGTATTATATAAAGACCTGAAAGTCGGCCTGCCATACAGGTTTTTTTCAGTTATTTTGGTGAAAACTAGAAACATGAAATTCTGGGGAATTTTCTTCTGCTTGGCCATTATTGTATCGGGTAAGTTGTACCTATATTCATTTTATGCAACAAGTGTTTTACGATTGTATTTTGTTTTTAGATATGGCTGTCTGGGCAAGAAGCGGTAAATGATTTTTTTTTAATTTAATTCAAATTGCACCAAATGATAGTAGATGTAAATAGTTAAGGTCAAACATACGCGTCGAAAGAACGAACCCTTTATTTTTTAAAAAAACAGCAAATTCTGTATTCTTTATTTATTTTTATGTTGTTTATGGTCCAACAACCTCCATTCGTCAAAATATCATGGATTTTTTACAGTGACTTGTACATTGCAATGTCAGATGAAGAACATATTTTCGTTGGGTTCGTTCACTCCCATGAATTTTGTTTTGCAAATTCAAATTTCAATAAATTATTTCTTACAATAATTCTTATCAAAAAACAAAACAATTATTACTGTGAAGTCTTTGACCATTCTAGTATTTATATATGTGGATGAAAAGGATAACTGAAACATTCAACTATAAAAAAATATTCGTTGAAGTCTAGTTGGTCAAAAATTCAGAATTTTGATACTGAATTTCTAATTCCCATGAACGACGACAGTAATGAAAATAATTCGTATATTTATAAATATAATCGTCTATAACATACTAAAATTATTTTACATTTGAATTTACAGTTTTTGGGAAACAAATAAGAATATACCAAAAAACACACTTTTTGGTATATTTTTATTTGTTTCTCAAAAACTGTAAATTCAAATGTAAAATAATTTTAGTATGTTATAGACGATCATATTTATAAATATACACATTATTTGTATTACTGTAGTCGTTCATGGGAATGTGTGGCATATATTTGACTACTTTGAAAATTATGTTCATGTATAATATGTAAACAAAATTGGCATTTTAAAATTTATTACAAATTTTGGACTTTTATGTACAAACGTAGGTATAAAACATTATATGTTTCATTTATTATAATAATGATATATTGTTTCAAAAAAGTCATGTTCATCTTGCGCTATCTTCAGCCCGTATGGTTCACCTTAATTAGTTCAGAAACTGCACTTTTACGAGTGGAGTAAATTTTTGTAAATTACTAACACTCGCAAAACTATTTCTGGACGAGTGGTATACATTATTTTTCGGGGCGTTTTTTTCGTAAAATATATAAAAGTCAGTTTTTCCGGACTAGGTCAGAAACCATCAGTTTCTGGACGATTTTGAAATGTGTTAAACTATTGTGCGCAATGAATAAATAAACATTAACTAAATTGAAAGCAATAAATTGTTTATAATTGGTACCAACATAAAAAATCCCTAACAATTTAATTTAATACATTTATGACGTATCGGACTGTAGATCGTGAGATCTCAGTTCGAATCCCACTTCCGACAGTTACCAATTTAAATTTACCTCTCCACTAACATATTTGGGGGCTATGATTTGACGGCTAGTAACTGCACTTCATACGCAAAAATATATCACTTACCGAGATCTGCGTAAGCAGAGTGTCACACCCATAATTGGTAAAAGGCGTGATGATTATATATATATATATATATATATATATATATATATATATATAATATGAAAAAAAAAATATCTCGAAGAATAATGTTTATCACACGTCCAGAAACTGTTTTGCAAGTGTTTCCAAATCGTAAAAGTGTAGTTTCTGAACTAGTAATACAAATTTTGCACAATTAGTTTTTTTTTTATTAACTTACCATGCCTGTTTCCAAGGTATTATGTAGTTTTTATCGCTTGAAATGTAAAACAGAATGGTAAGTAATTCAGGGAATGGTGAATATTTTTTCCAAAAAGAAATTTAATAATCAAAAAGTTACAGCAAATTAAAGTTCTTTATGTACGACCGTTGTTAAAAATGAACTTTTTAGCGGTTGCATAACAAGTTAAAAGTGTTACTTTTTAACACTAGTGTTAAAAGTAACATAGCAACGCGTTAAAAAAGATTTCATTGTTACTTTTACATGTTGCTAACGATTTGTATCAATAAATCAACAAATATAAACCTAACTGTCAAAATATTATCTTACATTTTTTATTATTTACTAATACACTAGGAAAATCGAAAATAAAATTTTGTATAACAGTTAATAGTGATTTATTTCGTTCGTGGGGTTGTTTCACTCGGCTTCGCCTCTTTTCACATACTTCCCCACTTGCTCATAAAATGTCACTTTTAACACTTATATTATATATAACTATTTTTCTATTCCTTAACGTTCTAGATTAAGGTCAAACATACGCATCGAAAGAACGAATCCTTTATTAAAAAAAAAACAGCAAATTCTGTATTCTTCATTTATTTTCATGTTGTTTATGGTCCAACAACCTCCATCCGTCAAAATTTCATGGATATTTTACAGTGACTTGTACATTGCAATGTCAGATGAAGTACATATTTTCGTTGGGTTCGTTCACTCCCATGAATTTTGTTTTGCAAATTCAAATTTGAATAAATTATTTCTTACAATTATTCTTATCGAAAAACTAAACAATTATCACAGTGAGGTCTTTGAACATTCTAGTATTTATATATGTGGATGAAAACGATAACTGAAACATTCAACTATAAAAAAATATTCGTTGAAGTCTAGTTGGTCAAAAATTCAGAACTTTGTTACTGTGTCTTTCATTCCCATGAACGACTACACTAATGCAAATAATTCGTATATTTGTAAATATGCTCATCTATAACATACTAAGTTTATTTTCAATTTGAATTTACAGTTTTTGAGTTACAAATAAAAACACACTTTTTGGTATATTTTTATTTGTTTAACTGTAAATTCAAATGAAATATAATTTTAGTATGTTATAGACGATCATATTTATAAATATACAAATTATTTGCATTACTGTAGTAGTTCATGGGAATGTGTGACATAAATTTTACTACTTTGAAAATTATGTTCATACATAATTTGTAAACCAAATTAGCTTTTTAAAATTGATTAGAAAACTTGGGACTTTTATGTACAAATGTAGGTATAAAACATTATATGTTTCTTTTATTATAATAATGATATATTGTTTCAAAAAAGTCATGTTCATCTTGTGCTATCTTCAGCCCGTATGGTTGACCTTAATAAACTATTGTTTGATTTTGTTTCAATGTAGCAACTGATCCATGTGGTGCTGGCCGTCATGTTTGCGAGTGTAAGGGCTCAAATGGTAAGGGCAAATGGTTCTACGACAGGAAGTCCAAGACATGCGATATGATCTATGGAGATTATAAGTGTTCTTGTTGGCCAAATAGCTTCCCTACCTTTAAAGAATGTAAGAGTACTTGTATTGAAGACTAGAAATGAAACATGCAAATATAAATCTTTATTTCAACTACTTTTTTGTTTATATTTTTGTTTTTTCCTCTGCCTAATTGAAGAAGTTGGATTTGGTTGAATTTGTGTTAGGTTTGTATTTAAACACTTCAAACTAGATGCTGGAGGTCTTAAGCTAGTCTCAGAGGAAGAGACTGTCTTTAAACATGATTTTATGGTGGATACATTATGTGCTATCCTTAATTCTGAAAAAGGAAGTCTTGTTGAAGACTTGGCTGTCTTTAAACACTTCAAACTAGATGCTGAAGGTCTTAAGCTAGTCTCAGAGGAAGCGACTGTCTTTAAACATGATTTTATGGTGGATACATTATGTGCTATCCTTAATTCTGAAAAAGGAAGTCTTGTTGAAGACTTGGCTGTCTTTAAACACTTCAAAATAGATGCTAAACAAAATACTGAAACTAAATAAAAAAAAGTGATGTGTCCAGCACATAACTATTAATATAATAATAATAACTATTTATATTCACTTTGCAATCGTTTATTTATATCCACTATATTCAATGTTTCCTGAACATCGTATCGGAAATCGGGATCGAATGCCTCACTGGGTAGGCTAGCGCGTTTATATGTATATTCGATACGCGGGCGTTCTAGAATCTTCTCGTAGCTTCGACCATGGAACAATTCGAGAACTTGCTAGAACCATGAGTCATCATCTGCGCTGTCTGTCCAGGGCCGTACTGTACCGTTACAATACTGTATGATATTAAAACATTTACGCATCGTAAAATAATTCATAATTATTTCCGCGTTTATATAAATCTTTGTTTTCAATATTGAGATTACAATGAAAATAAAATATCAATTTTTTAATAAAATATGTTTACAATCTATAGATACATAGTTGGTACCACTGCGCACGTCTGCGCTTGCACCGAAAAAGTGTAGTGTGCAACCCGTGCAGAATTACCTATTTCACGCTCGTGTGATTTCAGCACTCTTACAACTCGCGTGAAATATATAACTTTTTGCAATTGTTGTCTGTGTGGATCTTTGGAGTTACGGTTTTTCAAAAACTACTAAATTGAAAATTAAGATATTTTGTGTATATCAATTGTATATCCTTTGAAAGAGTTGATTAGTTTTTGGTGATAATCCAATAACCGGAAGTGGTAGTTTACTTGAAGCCCTATCAAGTTATTTTAAAATATCTCAGTAAATTATGGTTTAATGACAATTTTGTTATTAAAATAATGTTTATTTACCAATCACGTATTTTGTGCATATATTAATAAATAAATTTTTGAAGTATTATCTGCAATTTTTATTTAGGTTTTACTAGATTTTTGATTTGTTATACTTTATTAGTTATTCAATTCATAATTCAACTTTTAATTGATTAATGCTTTCTGTAATTAGCCAATAATTGAAAATACTCATTATTAATTCCAAATTTCTTTCTTGCAATTATAACTAACAATAAACAATACAGTTTAATAGATCTAAAATCCATTAAAATTTACTATAACTCTATAAATAGCTAGATTTTTACATGAATGTTTCAAAATCCATCATAAACTTTTAAAATGAAATTCTTCATAATTGTCTTATGTTTGTCCATTGTTGATTCTGGTAAGTTCTGTGCGAGTTCTATATCGTTTATTTTACAACTTAGCAATTTATTTCATATAACATAATTTATACAACAACATATAAGCTAATTGATAGTGGATATAAATTTATAATATCATTTTCAGTTTACTAATAATTAATATCAACTTTGAAATTTTAAATGTACATCTATATTTTTTTTACAAATTTTAAATGTACATCAAATTTGCTGCTATGGTATTGTAAAATAATTAATATGTTAATTAGAAATAGAATAGGTTTCTTGTTTGTAGGTTTTGCCGGACAAACAAAAAACAAAAGAATTTTTGAAACAACAACAAGAAAAATGACTTTGACAGGTAACTTGGTTTTAAATTATGTTTACATTTGACAGTTTTATAAACAGCCTAGTCTTCAACAAAATTAGTACATCATTTATCCTTTAAAATAATGTATAAAGACAGTTATGGCTAAAAAAATTCATAAGTAAACTTGCTGTTCAAAAAATTCCGGGACGATAAAATATCTGGAGAAATAAACATCGACTCAAAAAACAAAAAATCTGGTGTGGGCACCACACTACTTTCTTATACAAATAAAACCAACTGAACACGTATGACTTGTTTCTTGCGTATGACTTTATTTTGACAAATATTTGATATATAGATGTTAAACCTGTTTAATTTTTTGTTCTCATTGTAACTAAGATTTTAAAATAGATATTAATTAATATAAAATACTTTTATAATATTTGACACGTTTGACACATAGATATTAAAAATGTTTTAGTTTTTGTTCCCAGTGTAACTAAGATTATAGAAATATATTCTTAAACATATAATTTAGTTTTTCTCAAAATTAGAAGCATGTACAAGAAAAGTGCAAATAACATTTTATATTCCAAATATTTTTGCTAACATCTTTCATTTGAAACTTTTTCTCACAGCTATTTTTGAAAAAAATGGAATTTATTGTTTTGTGTGTCCAGTAAACTTCCTTTTCCGGTTTTTCAATTTCATTCAAAATCAGCTCAGCTCTTCATTTTTTCATGAAACTTATAAATTCCAAGTTTCGTTTACATATCTTGTCTCGTTCATGAGATATTGCGCACACGGACATCCATCCATCTATCATCACACACAGACATCATTGAGAAATTGGTCTTAACGGATTCAGTGGATGTCAAAATATGTATTTCTGTAAAAATCTCGTCTGCGATTTTTTTCGTGATTCCAATACTTCCTTATACTTTGTATAAGAAAGTAAAAAACACGTGTTTAATATTTTTCAAAAACCTATCTTATGTAGTGTAGTAGTGTGGTGCCCTCGCCAGATTTATTTGATTTTTTATTTAATGTGTATTTTTCAAAAAAATTTACCGAAGCAGAACTTTTTGAAGATCCTATAGAATACAAAGGCCATTTTTTCTGCCTTAGAACAGCCATTTTAAAGAAACAGTGCTACCACAAAGGGTAGAATATTACTAATTTCTAATAAACCTATTTCCTGTTGTTTTTTTTTTTTTCGAACAAAACAGAACGTTCGATCCATGAGTGCCTGTCCCATCCTCGAACGTGTGAATGTACCCCAGAACTTTCGGTTGGTGACTGGTATTGGAACCCAGACCTCGACAGATGCGAACAGATTAATGAAGGAAAAGGATGTGCTTGCAAACCAAATAGCTTTCCAAATTTTCATTTTTGTCTACACCAGTGTTTTATTATGTTTAAGGTGCACGAGATTAAAAAGAAATCAAAGATGTACTGATTTTTATTTTATGTAATAAAGTGTTTTATTTATTATTTCCCTTACATATGAGCCCAACCCCAAACAGTTTCCTACTGCAATTTTTTACCTCCCGCCTACCTCTAGGTAAGGGAGGTATTGTTTTTGGTCAAAAAATTGGGTATTGAGTTTTCAATGAATAAGCACGTTTTAGGATCCCTACAATACGATTTTACTATTTTCGCGATGATGTCTGTATGTATGTATGTATGTGTGTGTGTGTGTGTGTGTGTGTGAGTGTGTGTGTAGTCTGTGGCAATTTTTTCGTCTCGCATAACTCAAATACTATAATACCAAAAAATACAATTTTGTGAATTATTGCTTCTTATATTTAAATGAAGAGCTGATTAGATTTTGGATAAAATTGGTCAACCGGAAGTAGCAGTTTACTTGAAGCCCTTAACAGTTTTTCGTGAAAAAACACGGTTAAATTTCTTTTTTCAACAATTTATGTTATTTTGAAAGTTGAAGAATATTTAATTTTACATGTGTTTCGATTATACTAATTTTATTAATTTCTTTTAGTTCTAGAGATAATAAAATATAAAGAAATTAGATTTTACAAATCTTGCATTTCTAGTACACCATGAAAACATTTATAAATTTTCAATTTTTTACAAAATGTGACACATGTCATTGTGATTGTGAAGCTGTATTCTTAGTGAAATATATGTCATAAAATTAAATAAATATACGAAAGAACATTAAAATTCTCAAATATAAAGAAAATAAACAAATAAGAAGGTATGTTTCCGTGTCATCAAATACTATTTTGTACCGTTTAAGAGTAGTATTGGGCGGGAGGTTATGTGCTGGGCGCATCAGATTTTTTTCTAATTTAGTTCGCTCGGCAACCCCTTATGCTGCTTCTCGAACAGTCCAGGCGCTTTCAAGAAGCTTTCACAATGGGCGCATAAACTATAAACGAAATATGACAAATTTATAATATCAAAATCGTGTAACACTTACGGAATCATTAGTAGTCAAGTATTTTTTTTCTTTTAAATATTTTGCAGTAAAGCGATATAACGAATTGAACATATTTTGACGTCACGGGTACTCGCATTGATTCTATTGGCCAGAAATATGTAACGTGCAAATCGCGCGTCTGCCGCTGCGCCCAGCGCCTCTTGTGGGCTAAAATACAACTACGAAATGTCATTTCATTTGTTTTGTTTGTTGGTATTTAAGATTATATTTGTTGGGCTTCTATTACTTGTTTTATAATTTCACTGTTTTATTGAGCTGTGTTGAAAAACTATTGAATAAAATTGTGTGTTGAGGTTAGGTTACATCACTACTAGCGCCACTGTTCCCAAACTTTCCTATGATGTTTACTCGAATATCAAGTAAAATACTCTAAAGTTGTCAAAGGAATAATATCTTTATTTATATTAAGTTTAATTGTTCTAAATTAAGACTTATAATATGTAAATAATATTTTTACATTAAAAAATATATAATATCTACTATTATGAAAAATCGTTGTTTTAGTGCCACTGGAGGAGTACCACTGACGTCACACAAACTTAAAAAAATATATGGAATTTTCACATCCGGTTTTCACTGATCGTCTTATATTTGCATAAAGTTTCATAATAATATATTATGATACAAGTATATAAGTAAGCTTTTAAAGCACGTACGACGAGTTTAAGAGCACGACGCGAAGCGGAGTGCTTTTAACGTCGCTAGTGCTTTAAAAGCACTTATACACGCTATTTTTTATTACCTCCCGCCTACCTCTAGGTAAGGGAGGTATTGTTTTTGGTCAGAAAATTGGGTAGTGAGTTTTCAATGAATAAGCACGTTTTAGGGTCCCTACAATACGATTTTACTATTTTCGCGATGATGTCTGTGTGTGTGTATGTATGTATGTATATATGTGTGTGTGTGTGTGTGTGTGTGTGTGTGTGTGTGTGTGTGTGTGTGTGTGTGTGTGTGTGTGTGTGTGTGTGTGTGTGTAGTCTGTGGCAATTTTTTCGTCTCGCATAACTCAAATACTATAATACAAAAAAATACAATTTTTTGAATTATAGCTTCTTATATTTAAATGAAGAGCTGATTAGATTTTGGATAAAATTGGTCGACCGGAAGTAGCAGTTTACTTGAAGCCCTTAACAGTTTTTCGTGAAAAACACGGTTAAATTTCCTTTTTCAACAATTTATGTTATTTTGAAAGTTGAAGAATATTTAATTCTACATTTGTTTTGATTACATTAATTTTAATAATTTTCATTAGATTTAGAGATAATAAAATATAAAGAAATTAGATTTCACAAATCTTGCATTCCTAGTACACCATGGAAAATTTTCAATTTTTTACGAAATGTGACACATGTCATTGTGATTGTGAAGCTGTTTTCTTAGTGAAATATATGTAAAAAAATTAAATAAATATACGAAAGAAAATTAAAATTCTCAAATAGAAATAGAAAAGAAACAAATAAGAAGGTATGTTTCTGTATCATCAAATACTATTTTGTACCGTTTAAGAGTAGTATTGGGCGGGAGGTTATGTGCTGGCCACATCAGATTTTTATACGAGTACCTGCATCATACTCTGGAAAAAACTGAAAAGCAACATTTTGATTTTGATAATTTTACAGTGTGACGTTTGACGTATATCGTTTACATGGAGTTTGGTTAGTATTTATTGTTTACGTTTACAGTATTGACAGATATTAACAGTAATTATTTGTGTTGTTTCTTAGCAACCTTTAAAGCACGGCGTGTTTTAATCTTGCGTTTGTGACCGCTGTAGCTTGTTTTAAATACAGATTATGATGCAGGTATAATAAGAAGACGTGGCTGTCTTTAAACACTTCAAACTAGATGCTGGAGGTCTTAGGCTAGCCTCAGAGGAAGCGACTGTCTTTAAACATCAAATAAGAAAAGGAAAACAGAGAAAATAAACTAAATACAGTATTTTTAAAAATGTTCACATTTATTTAATTTTTATGTTGTATAATACAAACAGCTATACAATCTGCTACGGTACGAAAACTATTTGGTAATACAGCGCATGCGAATTTCGGCATTTCTTCACAGCTTCCAGTGATAACATTATAAAACCATCGTCCTCTCGTGAGTGCAATTTTGCAACTTGCTTTTTGGGGAAGAGTGCCGCAATTTACTGCTTCATCGCCTGCCCCTTATTAGGAAAATAATACTACATTATTCAATGAGCATGTAATGTATGCTTTTACGCATGAGAATGAAGTTTGCATGACGAACGAACGTGAGTCATGTAAATCTTTTGAATGAGTAATAGCCATTACATGCGAGTACTTTATCCACAACATTTCGTCAAATATTTGTTTTGAAATTATAAGAAAAGTTGAATTTTTGCTTTGACAAATACAAAAATTATTTGTTTATCAACTTGAACAAATTGTAGCAACCATCGCTAGGGTACATATTGTTGTAACAAAATTTTGAAGTGATTTGACATTTAGCAGAAAATATTAAAAGTTAAAATCAATTATTCAGCTACAGTTTAAGCTTAAAAAGAAAATCAAAGTATGAAAAAATGAGAAAATTGATGTCTTTGGCTTTTTATGTGAATAAAATTATTAAAAGTCATTTTGATTTTACTTTTTTGACAGGTAAGATTTGAATTTGACAATTCGAATGAATAATAATAATATTAATTCATCGAACTGTCAATATTATTTCATTAGCAACAAAGGTCATTATTTGATAAACAATAGTTATTTACTTTACAAGTGGTCAAAGTATGAAATTACCCACGAGAGAAATTTTAGCCGAAGGCTGAATGTGATAATTTTATCGGGTGTGTATTTCACTTTACCCATGTGTGAAATATAACGTTTTATCCAACACCTCTTAATAAATGGAAAATTTATTAAAGAAATATTATTTGACAGTGACATACTTTAAATTTTTAAATTAAAATGTCAATCGAAGTAGTTACCAAGGTGTTGTGTGTTATTATTATTGTTATAAATACAAAAATACTCACTAATGACTTTCCTCAAAATTATACCCACTAGTGGGTAATCTGTTACTTTCCTTGTTTAAAATCACCATAGTTATAGATAGTTATCAACATCAAAAAAATAAGATTAAAATATCTATATTGCACATTTCAATATTTATAATTGTGTACATAATAGATGTTAGATATTATAATAATAGTTTATGGAGCCTATTCTGTAACTTAACTGTTAATTTTTAACGGATTGTTAAAAGTTAACAGGCAAGTTACTAAATAGTAGGTCCCATAATCCAAGAAATTCCTTCAGCATTATACAGGCTGTTCATTTTAAGTGCTACACTATTGCTATTTCGAGAACTATAAGAGCTACGAGGTCGGTTAAATTAGTAAACAATTTCTATATTATAAGACAATTAAAATGGGCGAAATAAGACCAGTGGTTCTCAAAATACGGGGTGCAACTTTCTTATTTTAAATAATAACCTACTTTTTTTATTTGCTTATTCGATTCAGTATTTTTTTCTGAATTCAGTGATGTTCATATGTAATGACCAAATAATACAAAATATTTGAGAAAAAAGCAAAATTAAAAATGTATCATTTTTATTTATATATGCATATACAAAGTTTGCCATGGAAGAAAACAAATAAATCAAACATTTTTTAATATTAGTTTTTTTAAGTGTACCTTTGTATTTCTGTATTGTAACAACTAAATTAATAATTATTCTCATAATTACAGTTTTTTCAATTATTTCTGCATTTGATTTATTTGTTTTCTTCCATGGCAAACTTTGTATATGCATATTTAAATAAAAATGATACATTTTTAATTTTGCATTTTTCTCAAATATTTTGTATTATTTGGTCATTACATGTGAATATCATTGAATTCAGAAAAAAATACTGAATCGAATAAGCAAATAAAAAATATAGGTTGCCATTTAAAATAAGAAAGTTGCACCCCGCATTTTGAGAACCACTGGCCTAAAAAAATTCTTGTTTCGCTCATTTTAATTGTCTTATAATATAGAAATTGTTTGCTAATTTAACCGACTTCGTAGCTCTTATAGTTCTCGAAATAGCAATAGTGTTCCACTTAAAATGAACATCCTGTATATGATCACCTAAAAATATTTACCTTTTATTTTGCTTTTCTTTCCCCAAACATCTAGACCTAAAAACAAACTACAATCGTTAACCACTTGTATAGAATGAAGATAGGTATAAAACACCTGTACCAATGATAGTCAAACAGAACAAAATTCCCCAGAATTTCATGTTGAATGTGGTAAAGTTTTTTTGCAAAATTTGTAACGGCAAACTACTTTTCAGGTCTTTATATATTAATTCAAAACTTAATTTTGATTTTAATTGATTTTTAATTTATTTTGTTTCACTATTTATGAAAGAAGGAAGCGTGTAATACAAGTAATTGTGAAACAATATTTGATTTTCGTTTATTTTGTAAAAAAAATCTGTTATGGAAAGCACAGTACCTCCTGTCACATATTTCTTATGAAACAATGCAGGAACACGGACCACAACTATTAAAAAACACTCATCCTTTCAAAAAATTCATTTTATTTGAAATCGGCACTAAAGTGCCCAAAAATTGTCATTAAAAGCTGAGAAATCGTCAGTAAAGTAACCCATTATACGACGATTTTAAGCAACGCAGTGTTGGCAATCATAAAATAATTATTGTGCAAGTAAGATAATTTTGAGAGAGATATGACGTATTGTAGTAAATTAATATGTAATAGGAAACAATTTTGCAAAAAGAATTAATTAATTAATTCCAATGACGAAATTGAGAACCAGATATATTGACGTACTATAGTTAATTTGGACGTAACATGAAATAAAATGTGCAAGAAGAATTAACTAATTAATTCCGATGACGAAATTGAGGACAAAACACATAATTTTGAGTGTTATTTACGATAACTTCAATGTTCTAGGTTGGCAACACTGAGTGTCAGTTCTAATTGACAACTGACAGATGTATAAACTTAATCTATATAATTCTTTTTTTATAGATTTTCGAATTTATATTTCAAATAAAACTTAATATGTACCTCGGCACTGAAGTTCCTTTTTATCACTCACATGGTTTATTTTTTCCATATTCGTGATAAAAAGTTAAACTTCAGTGCCTTGATACATAAACAACTATTTAACATATGACATGTCAAAAATACACTTTTTTCAACCGTTGTTTTGTTTTTAAACGAAAATATCAAAATATTATTTTTCTTTAACGTGTTGTAATTCGTAAATGGAGACAGTAAGAGGAAATTGTTTCAAACATTAATTGTAGATAATAATATTTGAAACATAACAAAATTTTCATTAAACCATAATTTACTGAGATATTTTAAAATAACTTGATAGGGCTTCAAGTAAACTACCACTTCCGGTTATTGGATTATCACCAAAAACTAATCAGCTTTTCCAAAGGGGATACAATTGATATATACAAAATATTAAAATTTTCAAATTAGTAGTTTTTGAAAAACCGTAACTCCAAAGATCCACACAGACTGACTATTAAAATTATATTCTAGGGATCACAAAACGTGCTCATCCACTAAAATAGTATATTATGCAACAAGTGCAAAAAGTTATATATTTCACGCGAGTTGTGATAGTGCTGAAATCACACGAGTATGAAATAGGTAATTCTGCACGAGTTGCACACTATACTTTTTCGGCGCAAGCGCAGACGTACGCAGTGGTACCAACTATAAATATATCAGCTCTTCCAAAGGGGATACAATTGATATACAGTATGTTCCATTTAAGATACGAATGCATTGGGATCTCGAGAACCGTAAGAGATACCATAGACCTAAATCATTATAGTAACATAAGTCTGTGGAGATACGAAGTTGCTTAAATTAGATTAAAGTTGCCTCTTTAGTAGGACAGCTTGAACATGTATTTGTTTTTCCAATTGAATGCATAGCTCACTAGATATTGACTATAATGTAAATTTATCGATTTTCTTTTTTGCTGATAACTTTGTTATATGACATAACACGAGATTCTAGTTTGTACTTTTTTATAAAACCCCTACATATGAGTTCAACCATAAGCTGTTTCCTGTTGATGGAGATTTTATCTTAATTTTGTTAGCTCGGCAACCTCTTGGCCTCTCGAATATTCCACACGCTTTCAAGAAACTTCAACAATCCGCGCCGTATATTTATCGGGCGTGACGTCACTCGTTACAATATATAAACAGTGAAGTAGGAAAAGGGCAGCAGGGAACATAAATCAAATTCAGTATTTTTCATAATTGTTTATATTTTTTTAGTTTTTTTCTTTTGATCACACAATTTTACACATTCTTCTCTCGTACGAAAACTATTCGGCTTTTCTGAGCAATAGGCCTGAGGTAGTTTCATACATTGTTTCATAGCAGGATTATATTCATATTTTCCATTTGTAGAAGGACTGTCACAACTTATCCAGTCTAGAGGAATGTAATAGCAAGCTGCTGGTTTATCTATTTATGAAAATAAAAAAAAAAAATTGTTATTTACTTTACAAGCGGGCAAAGTAAGCAATTACCCACGTGAGAAATTTTAGAGCACTCATGTGATAATTTTATCGAGTGGGTAATTCTATTTTGCCCACGTGTGAAGTATAACGTTTTATCCAACACCTCTTAATAAATGCAAAATTTATTAAAGAAATATTATTTGACAGTGACATATGCTTTATAGTATATTACATAACGAGAGAAGTAAGAAGCAATTTACGCACGAGTGAAAAAATTGACACACGAGCCGCGTAGCGGCGAGTTTGTAATTTCACGAGGGCGTAATTGCTTTACATCTCGAGTTTTGTACTATACTTTTTCTACGACCACTCAATACTATTTCTAAATTAAAACAATATTCAAATAGAAATTTATGATGCTTTTTTGTTTTCTCTAATTCATGAATTTTTGATACACAAATTCGTATCGTTGTCGAGATTTTGTCACCAAAAGATTATTTGTTACACTTTTAGCTTTAGCTTGTATCTCCAGTGTTGTTCCAATTGAAATATCACTGTCGCTTGACATTTC
The DNA here is from genome assembly GCA_963942605.1 of Poecilus cupreus. NCBI lineage: Eukaryota > Metazoa > Arthropoda > Insecta > Coleoptera > Carabidae > Poecilus > Poecilus cupreus. Next base: position 3,602,847 of record OZ012713.1, read on the forward strand.
TTACTTAAAATATTAATAAATATAAGTAAAGGATAATAATATTTAGTAGCATATATTTACCTCACAATAAAACACAGATTATAAACTATAGATGCAGATGGGAGACTATAAAATATTACCAGTTTACATGTAATAATCACGCACATAACCTAAATGTCAAACAAGCTTTGTTTATGTTTATAAAAATAAACGACAATTATTAAGCGTAGGGATACACGACGAAACATAGTCCCCTCAACATATACTATTGAAATATTTATTGGTGTCATAATTTATAATAAACCCAGCAAAATATGAATTTACTTATAAAATTTTATCAGTTAGCCTTTGAATCCATAACATTTAAATCTAAGATTTGATGCATTAAGTTTTAATTATATTGGTAATGTGACAGTCAGTAATGCCAACTTAAATTTCATTTTCAAGTGTTACGTAATGAACATTACGTAACACTTGAATGAACATTACGTAACACTATTCGTAACAACGCACTTACATTGATTGTATTTTGTTCTGTAATGACATACTTTCAGTAGTGGTCGTAGAAAAAATTTTTTAATTAAAATGTCAATCGAAGTGGTTACCAAGGTGTTGTGTGTTATTATTATTGTTATAAATAAAAAAATACTCACTAGTGACTTTCCTCAAAATTATACCCACTAGTGGATAATCTGTTACTTTGCTTGTTTAAAATCTCAATAGTTATAGAGCATTTATTGAGAGGTGTTGGATAAACATTATTAACTGTCACACTACCAAAATGATTAAAATTGTATACATAAATTTTTAGATTTAAATGTTATGGATTCAAATTTGTCTAACTGATAAAATTTTATAAGTAAATTCATATTTTGCTGGGTTTTTATAAATTATGACATCAATAAATATTGCAAGAAAATATGTAAAGCGAACTATTTTACTTCATGTATCCCTACGCTCAATTGACGTTTATTTTTATAAACATTAACAAAATTTGTTTCACATTTTGGTAATGTGTGTATTTATTACATGTATTAGTAATATTTTATAGTTTTTCATCCCAATATTTAACTATGAAATGTCAAGCGACAGTGAAACAGTGAAACTAAAACTAAAAGTGAAATTCATGGATTGGACATTAAAAAATTTGAAATCGGCACTAAAGTACTCAAAAATTGTCATTAAAAGCTCAGAAATCGTCACTAAAGTAACCCATTATATAACGATATTGAGCAACGCAGTGTTGGCAACCGCTAAATAATTATTGTACAATTAGGATAATTTTGGCAGATATATTGACGTACTATAGTAAATTTGGACGTAACATGAAATAAAATGTGCAAGAAGAATTAACTAATTAATTCCGATGACGAAATTGAGGACAAAACACATAATTTTGAGTGTTATTTACGATAACTTCACTGTTCGAGGTTGGCAGCACTGACTGTCAGTTTCAATTGACAACTGACAGATGTATAAACTTAACCTATATAGTAATTTTTTACAGTTTTTTCTAATTTTAGATTTGAAATAAAACTTAATATGTACCTCGGCACTGAAGTTCCTTTTTATCACTCACATGGTTTAATAAATTCCATATTCGTGATAAAAAATCTGATGTGTCCAGCACATAACCTCCCGCCCAATACTACTCTTAAACGGTACAAAATAATATTTGATGATACAGGAAACATACCTTCTTATTTGTTTATTTTCTATTTATATTTGAGAATTTTAATTTTCTTTCGTATATTTATTTAATTTTTTGACATATATTTCACTAAGAAAACAGCTTCACAATCACAATGACATGTGTCACATTTCGTAAAAAAATTATAATTTTTATGTGTTTCCATGGTGTACTAGGAATGCAAGATTTGTGAAATTTAATTTATTTATATTTTATTATCTCTAAATCCAATGAAAATTAATCAAATTAGTGTAATCAAAACACATGTAAAATTAAATATTATTCAATTTTCAAAATAACATAAATTATTGAAAATGGAAATTTAACCGTGTTTTTCACGAAAAACTGTTAAGGGCTTCAAGTAAACTGCTACTTCCGGTTGACCAATTTCATCCAAAATCTAATCAGCTCTTCATTTAAATATAAGAAGCAAAAATTCACATAATTGTATTTTTTGGTATTGTAGTATTTGAGTTATGCGAGACGAAAAAATTGCCACAGACTACACACACAAAATCGTATTGTAGGGACCCTAAAACGTGCTTATTTATTGAAAACTCACTACCTAATTTTGTGTCCAAAAACAATACCTCCCTTACCTAGAGGTAGGCGGGAGGTAAACATTTACTTCTTACATCTCTCAATATGTAATATACTGTTATATGGGGGCATATTTTGTAACTTATCGGTTACTTTTTAACGACCTGTTTTAACCAATAATAACAGACGACACTGAATAAAAATTGAAAATTTCATTTGACACATATATTTTTATTGGTTAACATTTTTAACAAGCCGTTAAAAATTAACAGGTAAGTTATAAAATAGAAATTGCTTCAGCATTATATTTATCCACCCAAAATATATACCTGTTTTGTTTGAATACATTATACCAGCCTCTCCTAAAAACAAACTACAATCGTTAGCCACTCGTATAGAATGAAGATAGGTACAACACACCTGTACCAATGATAGTCAAACAGAACAAAATTCCCCAGAATTTCATTCTGAAAATAGAACAGTTTTTTTGAAAAATTTGTACTGGCAGACTATTTTTCAAGTCTATATATTAATTCAAAATTTAATTAAGGTTTTAATTGATTTTTAATTTATTTTGTTTCATTCTTTATGTAAGAAGGAGGCGTGTAATAAATAGTAAGTAAATTAGAAACAATAATTGATTTTCGTCCCACGTTTATTTTGTAAAAAATCTGTTATGGATAGCACAGTACCTCCCGCCGTATATTTCTTATCAAACAATACAAGAACACGGACCACCACTATCAAAAAACGCTCATCCCTTCAAAACATTATGACACATGTCAAAAATAACATTTTTCAACCGTTGTTTTGTTTTATCAAAAAGCACAGGTCAATAGATTTCAACGAAATTGTCAACATAATTTTTATTTAAAGTGTTGTAATTCGTAAATGGAGACTGTAAGAGGAAAATGTTTCAAACAATAATATTTAAAATATTATTTTAGTATAAAAAATCTGATGTGGGCAGCACATAACCTCCCGCCCAATACTACTGTTAAATGGTACAAAATTGTATTTGATGATACAGAAACCTACCTTCTTATTTGTTTATTTTCTATTTATATTCGAGAATTTTAATTTTCTTTCGTATTATTTAATTTTTTGACATATATTTCACTAAGAAAACAGCTTCACAATCACAATGACATGTGTCACATTTCGTAAAAAATTGAAAATATTCCATGGTGTACTAGGAATGCAAGATTTGTGAAATCTAATTTCTTTATATTATATTATCTCTGAATCTAATGAAAATTAATAAAATTAGTGTAATCAAAACACATGTGAAATTAAATATTCTTCAACTTTCAAAATAACATAAATTGTTGAAAAAGGAAATTTAACCGTGTTTTTCACGAAAAACTGTTAAGGGCTTCAAATAAACTGCTACTTCCGGTTGACCAATTTTATCCAAAATCTAATCAGCTCTTCATTTAAATATAAGAAGCAATCATTCACAAAATTGTATTTTTTGGTATTATAGTATTTGAGTTATGCGAGACGAAAATTTTGCTACAGACTACACACACATACATACATACAGACATCATCGCGAAAATAGTAAAATCGTATTGTAGGGACCCTAAAACGTGTTTATTCATTGAACACTCACTACCCAATTTTTTTGACCAAAAACAATACCTCCCTTACCTAGAGGAAGGCGGGAGGTAAAAATATATTTGTTGAAATAATGTATGTACATTTCATATAGTAGCAATCGACTATACTCTTATTTTATAGTATCTCTACTTGACCGCTAGCGCTAGCGCCTAGCGGCAAAACTTGGTACTCAAGTGACAGCTATTGATACTCGAGTAAGAAATTCATGTGTTTAAAGTGATGTTTTGTGAAATAAGCTAGTATTTATAAATTATTTACAATATATTAGTATTAGGTATAGTAATAAATAAATTGTAACCTTATTTGTGTAGTAATTAATTATGTATTCTTTATTTTAGAAACGAAGAATGGAAAAGGACGATGTCAAAAGCATAGATGAGACTCCAAATGAAGGTAAGTCAAATATATTACTGATTTAAGTGATTATAAAATAATTATACTGAAAATCTATGGCATTTTATACATTCCTACTATAGAATTTTGCAAGTAAATTGGTCTGCAAGATGTTAAAATTACTTTCACTTGAGCTTACAATTAACAATTTAGTTTGAAAATTAAAACATTAAACAAAACTCTAATCTTATAAAAGTCTATAGTTTTTGCCGGCGTGGGCCAGAAACAAGCAATTTCTGGACGATTTAGAGGAATAAAAAATAATTCGTTTAATTAACTATATCTTTATTATTAAATTACTTACAACTAAAATACATAACCTAGACAAAATTTCTCTACCTAATACCTAATTAATTATGAGTGTTATAAATGCTGTAGGTTGTAAAAACAATACAATAATATTCTGTCATTAAACTATTTTTAACAGTAATAGTTTGGTCTTAAATACGTGTGACTTTATCGCGTTAAAATATTACTATTTGTATTTTTTTGAAGTACTTTTTAAAATGCGGTATAAAATATGCTTTGTGAGATATTAAAAAAAATACTTTATTGCCTAGGTATACAATATATCATTTCCGAAATCCTTAAATTATTAATTAAAAACATAAATAAATAGCATTATGCATTTGTAAAACGTCAGTTGGTTGTTGCTGTGATAAAAAACTACTGTCAAACTGTCAAATTTGGTTATAATTTCCATAATTTTTTAATATATTCTTAGACGTGTTCTGTATGTGATCTGCATTAAATCCGATAAATTATTATCAGAGCTAAATAATAAATAAATTCACCAATAATATTATAGAATAATTTGTTTGTTAATTAGGTTTGTAATTCAAGTTTGACATATAAGTCTGTAAAGTGTATCTTTAGCTACTATCCTCTAGTAATATCGTGTTCTTTAAGTATTGATTTCGGAAAAAATATATTGTTTTTTCAATCTTTGTATACAGGATGGACCACAAATTACGGAATTTGTGGTCCAGCCTGTATACAAATACAGTTCGTCAAAGCGAAGAGACAGCTTTGATTATAAAATACATCTTTTACAAAACATCCTAGTGTATAACAATTGACCTAACTTTTGTCGTTGAATGTACAGTGCAATTTATTAATACATCTTTATGTTTTTTTCCAAATGTATTAAATAATATCACAATTATTATTAACATTTTTTTCTGTACCATTAAATATAGGAATTTAATTTTTAAAGCAAAAAATATTTTCATTTTCTTTAACAATGGGGTCATAAACTTTTTTTCGTTTTATTTTTTTTCTGTAAATTTGAGTAAAGTTATGAATGTAGAAACTAATTTTAATATTAAAAGGCATGTAGTTATAAAGATATGATTTTTTGAAATGGGCATCTCATTTCAAATTTTTCGCTCGTGACGTCACCATGTTATACTACTACAAAACACGCTCTAGCGGAGAAAGAGGAACTACACCTACTGTCAAATTGACTGTTATCAGTCATTGTTATTTACTGAGAGGTTTTTACAAATATAGTTTATTCACATTACCTGGGCAAAATAATATAACAGATATAATAAACATAAGTTTGATTTGAAAATCGTTGTTAACTGCAACATATGATTTGAGATGACAGGTGTGATAATGAGACTACCGACATTACCGACAAGCGACAAGATATAGTACAACAAAGCATTTTGTTTTAACACGTCCCAAACTCTTTGACTAGAAATGTTATAATTAACGAATATCTAATTTAATTTATCGGAGTATTCATCTTTATAATAATAAGTAATTTTTACAACACTGAAAAGCAAGTTTTTATTTGTTATCAACACCTCTTTCGCCTTGCCATGCTTTATATTCTATTACATGATGACATCACGATTTTGCAACCGCGAAACTTTAGAAAGGAAATTATGAATGAAAAGTTGAAAAATTATAAGAAATATTGAATAATATGTCACTGAAATGATCTAAATTTTTATAATTTGTAAAAAAACACAACTTTTTTTTAAAAGTGTATGACCCCATTAGCAACATAAAATAACTTACAATAATAAATTAATATTTGAAATTACACTAACAATTATTATTATTATAGAAAATCGGCAATTCTCATATCTCATATCATATTTTTTAATGTAAATTACACTATAGGTTTGTTCCAAGTGGTCATTTCTGACATGTTTGTAACATGTTTGTGACAAATTTCACTGCGCCTGTGATAAATGTAAACAAGTTAGGTTAGAAACATAGACTGGAACGGCGAATGGAGTGAAGCGCATGTGCATACTCATTTTTAGTTTTGACAGCTAACCTTAAATAGACATATAAATAAAGAAATTCATACATTTTTCGCTACAAAAAAGAAAATGAAGCTTATGTTTCAAACTTAACTTGTTTACATTTATCGCAGGCGCAGTGAAATTTGTCACAAACATGTCACAAACATGTCCGAAATGACCACTTGGAACAAACCTATTATCATCAAATTTTATTTTTATAAAAAAAAAATTTTTTTCTCTACTCCTATACATATAAATATATCTCTACTATTTCAATTTTTTTTATGAACTCATAATTCACTCTTTTCGACCAATCAGAGCCAGGTTTATTTTAAAGACGTGATGTGGATCACCAAGCAACGGCCGTCTGACAGTTGACAAGTAGTCAATTATCATTGTGTATTTATATGTTGACGTTTTTCAACGAATTTCGATCATTTTCAAAAGTGATTTCAGAATTTACAGGAGTAGAAAAAGTATAGTATTATATTCAGGATTATGGTCATTATTCACTCATATAATAATATACTATTATTTAAAACTGTTTTTCTATATTTTGTTTTGTTTTGATGAGTGTAATTTACAATAAAAATGATTCCGTGTTTTAAAACAATTTATCACATTGCTTTTTAACGATTTTTCTTAAAATTATTACAAATAATTTTAAAAACTAAATTTATTTATTGTGTTCATTTTGATTTCGTTACAGTAATGGATGCAATTATTTTTGATAACCTTAAAAGAATTATTTTTAAGTTTGTAAAAAATTCATACACTATAAATTCAAATTGTTACTAACGTTTTTTCTATATCTATACAGGGTGTTTCATAACTTCGAGTACATACGTTAATGGTATATGTTGTTTGATATGCTGATTACAAATCTAAAAGATTTTTTTTTAATTCGAAAAATTAAGGGCTGATTATCTAAAACATTTTTTGTAGTACTGCACTGGTTCCCTTTCCTATTAAACACAAACAATGAAGTAGGTAATCAACAATTTAAATTACATAATACTAGTAAAATAAACAAACAAAATTTAATTATTTTTTATGAAACGATAATTATTAACATAATCATCCACCCAGTGGCAGCGGCAACGAAAAATTTTGGACTGGGAAACATGGAAAATAATTTTGCGATTAAAAAAAAAATTATTTTTGATTCGTAATCAGCTTATCAAATAACATATACCATTAACATACGTACCTGAAGTTATGAAACATCCTGTATAGTTGATAAATATATCCCCATTATTTAAATTTTTCGTTTAATTATAGTATTCATAATTCACTCTTTTCGGCCAATCACAGAACCAGAAATCAATTATTTCTGTTTCTTTGAAAGACAGACAGTTGAAAGTGTAGTCAGTTGTCATTGTGTATTTTTATGTTGACGTTTTTCTACGAATTTCGATCATTTTCAAATGTTAATTGTAAATTTACAGGAATAAAAAAGATACAGTATTCAGGATTATGGCCATTATTCGTCCTCATGAATAATAACTAGCATAATCCCTCATATACTAGCTTTCTAAATATTTTCTGTTATGCAGAATATTCATTGAAATGTCAATGTAACAATTTGACAGTTAAACAGAACAGTAATGCCAACATATAACCAAAAGTCCCTAGTGTGTTTGCAAATTAGTTTCTGGGGGGTTTTGTGTATAAATCAAATTGAACACAATCTGAAAACAGTTGTTTCGTTTGTGCGCAAATACTAGTGTAAAAAGTTTATTTTGTGTAAAAAAAAAAAATAGTTACGATTTGTCATTCTTAAAGTAACCAACAAAATGTAACAACCCATTTAACCAATCAAGATCATTCTAAAGTATAGTCTGTGTCCAAAGTATTTATTGTAATGGGGTCTTTCACCATTTAAAAAAAAAATTTTTATGAAACTTTATCTATATTGAAGACTATCTACACTTTTAAAAAGTCTTAATTGTTATTCATTAAGACACAATGATTTTTTTAAAAATGTTGTGACGTCATAGTAGAGGTTTTGCTGGATCTAAAACAGTAGAGATTGTAAATAATTTTTTCGCGCCGCCGTCCGACATTGATACAATTACATATCTCTAAATCGGTCGGAAATCATGTCAAATTGCTAACTTTTTATGGTTATATGTTGGCACCACTTCACTAATTTTAGCTAACTTCTGACGCTAGAAATGTCAAAGTATTACATTGACATAAAAATATTATGGCAATATATCTACAATTGAGTATTTGCAATACAAGAAAACAAAACATTTATGGATTTTAAACATATTTGTAAGTAATTATAATTAAATTTGCAGTGTAAAATAAAAATAAAAATATGTAGATATTTTTGGTTATAATATTGGAAAATAAACATAATTGACATTCAAATATTGTGAAGTTAGCGACATAAAAAAAATCCCTGTCATTAAGAAAATGAGTAATAAATTAAATTTATTTATTAAATTTACATAAATGTTGGCGCGAAAAATCTTGTGTATCCCTCGGTTGGAAACTATTTTGCGAGTGCTCGTATTTGTAGGACTCGCCTACGGCTCGTCCTATCAAAATAAACTCGCACTCTCAAAATAACAGTTTCCAACCTTGTGATACAAATAACTATTGTTACATAAATGTTCTATTTTATTGTAATAATAATAATAAAATAAATTAAAAAATGACAATTATTTACAATCTGTACTGTTTTAAATCCAGCAACACCTCTACTATGACGTCACAACATTTAAAAAAATCATTGTGTGTTAATGAATAACAATTAAGACTTTTTAAAAGTGTAGATAGTCTTCAATATAGATAAAGTTTCATAAAAAAAATAAAAAATGGGGAAAGACCCCATTGTTCGTAGAAAAAATTACAGTATTATATTCAGGATTATGGTCATTATTCATTTGCGAATATACTATCATAATTTTCTTTTCATATAATCCAATTATTTCAGTTTTTCGATTAATTATAATAATAATATAATACACTTAATTAGTTGTTTCACAGACTATACCCCTCATGTACTAATAGAATACTGTCCCCTGGCTAGATAGCGCTCGATTAACGGCCTACTAAGGCTAGTGCATGTCTGTGGCATTAAACGGCGTGGCCCAGTCGGGAAATGTATCTAAGCCATAAATGTAGTAGCCCCATGTTGGGTATAAGATGATCATGAGAGCTAAAGTGATCACAGATACACCAATACCGGCCTTGGCCTGAAAAAATATAGAAATAATAGTTATTTAGTTGATAACTAGACTAGTTGTTTACATTAGAATCTGTTGTGGACAGCACAATACCTCCCGCCATAGATTTCTTATCGAACAATGCAGAAACACGACCACTATCAACAAACGCTCATCCCTTCATACAATTGAGTTTTCAATTATGATACGTCAAAAAATAGTATATTGTGTTACTAGGAGTAAATGTGATACTTTGGGTGCCGAGCATGTAAGTTTGAACGACGAGCGAAGCGAGTCGAACAATTACATGCGAAGCATACAAAGACACATTTACTCAGAATAACACATGCTATTTTTTCTTCAAACATAGAAAATAGACATTAAAACATTAAAAAATGCTCAAAACTTCAACAAATATTCTACCGTATCCAATATTTCTAGTTGCCACAGAATATGTAATTTTGTTATTTTTGTTTATTTGTTTTATTCTTATCTGTCAAATTATTGAATTACAACCTTACTATTTTGCATGATATTTTACTTTATCCGCCGCCGGAATAAATGTGTTGCCAGGAAACACTTTTACGCCGGCGGCGACAATATTGAACTTCTGCTTGTTGAATACAAATACATAACAACTACTTTTATGACATTTGAAGAAAAACTACATTTTTTCCATTTTTCAACTGTTTGTTTTTATTGAAAAGTATAGGTTAGCAGATTTAAATGAAAATGTGAAGATATAATTGTTCTTTAACGTGTTGAAATTCGTAAATCATGACAGGAAGATAAAAATGTTTCAAACAATAATTGTAGATAACTAAATTTGAAACATTAATATTTAATAACTAATAACTAATCAGCTCTTCCAAAGGGGATACAATCGATATATTCAACATATCAACATTTTTCAATTTAGTAATTTTTGAAAAACCGTAAATCCAGAGATCCACACATACTGACAGACACACACACAGACATCGTATTCTAGGGAGCCTAAAATGTGCTCATCCACTGAAAACTCACTACCAAATTTTTATTATGATTCCTATACAGGATGAGGCGGGAGGTAAAAAGAAAGAAATAATTGTATAAAGTTGATATTTGTAAATGGGATACATTACCATATCAGGGGTTCGAATATGAGCCGCGGCGGCCACCATGGCGTTGGGGGGCGTGCCCACAGGCAGCGAGAAGGCGAAGGAACAGCAGAGAGCTGCTGGCATCATCAGGTACAAAGGGTGCAGTTTTAGTTCTACTGACTGAAATAATAAACACAAGCAAATATTTAAAAAAAAAGTAAAATTATAGCTGTAGAAAGGTACAGAAGAATTTATTTCATTTAGTTCATTTATTTGACTTCTACAATACTTGCAATTTCGACTACAATATCGAAAACCGCTTATGGTGAACTTATAGCAATAGAATAGTTATTTGTATCACAAGGTTGGAAACTGCTATTTTGCGAGTGCGAGTTTATTTTGATAGGACGAGCCGTAGGCGAGTCCTACAAATACGAGCACTCGCAAAATAGTTTCCAACCGAGAGATACACAAGATTTTTCGCGCCAACATTTATGTAAATTTAATAAATAAATTTAATTTATTACTCATTTTCTTAATGACAGGGAATTTTTTTATGTTGCTAGCTTCACAATATTTGAATGTCAATTATGTTTATTTTCCAATATCATAACCAAAAATATCTACATATTTTTATTTGGATTTTACACTGCAAATTCAATTTTAATTACTTACAAATATGTTTAAAATCCATAAATATTCTGTATTCTTGTATTGCAAATACTCAATTGTAGATATATTGCCATAATATTTTTATGTCAATGTAATACTTTGACATTTCTAGCGTCAGAAGTTAGCTAAAATTAGTGAAGTGATGCCAACATATTGCCATAAAAAGTTAGCAATTTTTGTCGAACTAGTTCGACAAAAACATGATTTCCGACCGCTTTAGAGATATGTAATTGTGTCAATGTCGGACGGCGGCGCGAAAAATATATTTTGTAATTTAAATTAGACTTGAAGATGGCTGTAAACATAAGCGAAATGTCGTCAACGACCATATAAGTTGAAATAAATTTATTTAAAGCCTTGTTATCCAATAACACATAGTGAATTATTTACTATTTTCTTCTATATAGGTTACTATTTATAAATATATAATTTTATTCTATAGTTATTTCTATTAAATAGGGTCCTTTTTCCTGATCATCTTTTGTTTATAACATTTTTCTCGAAAGTCATTAGTTCGCCCAAAAAAGTACTGGTTGTTTTAAAGTAAACACCCTGTATATAGAAGTGAACTTAAATAAACTAAACATTCCTACCTCCATACATCGTTTCTACTAAACATTTAAGTTCTTGTTAGAACACAAATTTACACAATACACAATCAATAATATAATAAAAGATGAACTTACCATTTCCGCTAAAACAGGAAGAATGATATTAGCTATAGCAACGTTGCTTGAAAATTCCGTGAGTGTAGAAGCCACGAGACACACAGCGGCGAGTAGCGCAAGCGGGGGCAGCACCTCCAGGCCCCCAAGCCAGTTGGCGATGACCTTGGACATGCCGGTCGCGTGGCTGCCATCCGCGATGGCGAAGCCGCCTCCTAGGAGGAACAGCAGGCCCCAGGGCATCTTCTGTTGCACCACCTTCCAGGTTAGGAGCGATGGTGATGATTTTGTTGGGAATAAGTGCTCTGGGGAAATATCAAATAATTTTTCATTGGTTTTACTTGTTTTGTATTTGTCTAATATTGGGTTGTGTTTGTCAAAAACAACGAGAATGGGGTCTTAAACCTTTTGTCATTTTATTTGTTTTCTGTAAGTTGGAGTAAAATTATAAATCCTATATACTAAAAGGCTTGAGTATTTCACTATAGTTTAGCCAATCTAGCAACCAATTTGTACGCAGACCTACAGCCTAGACCGTTTGACGGATTCGAGTGAAACCTTCACTAGCATTTAGAGTTGGATTGGGATTACGTGCTTTTCATGAATTCACATTTTTCTTACACATGATGTGCGAGATATTAAATAAATAAGGCGGAAATCAGAGTGTGCGAGCGTTGCTATGAAAGTGAAATTTGTTGATTTTAAATGAAAAACTGTATTGTAGTCGTAACTTTTCACAAATTTGTGTTATCTTGTCATTTTTGACAGATCTCTTTGAAAAATTAAATATAAATTACATTAATTCTAGACAAGTTGCAGAAGTTTTGTAAATTTATCTGTGTTAAGAGAAAATGAATGAATATACTTGGTGTACTATTTTGTAAATATTTTAAAAGTCAGTCTAAAATATTAAAATTGTAGCTGTCACTTTTCACAAATTTGTGTGCAACTTGTCATTTTTGACAGTTCAATTTGAAATTTTAAGTAAAAGTATAACAGATGCCTCTGGCCGTACACATCGATGCTTTAAAGCATTTTTGGCGGTAAAATTTAAATAAGTTAATTATTTATCTAATACAAAAAGGATGAAAATTACTTTCAAGATCATTTTAAATATTCAAAATGAATTGCAGCATTTTCTTTTTAATCAAAATTCGTACACATAAAACTATTTTGAACGATTGTCAATTGTTTTTTTTTATATTTTTTTTTTAAATCCAACCGTGTTTGTTATCACATTAATGGTTTCACGGAGGAGATTTATACACAAAAATATCAAAACATTATTTTGGGCGATTGTTAATTGTTTTTTATAAATGTTATTTAAATCCCAACGTGTTTGGTATCATATTAAAGGTTTCACGACAGAGATTTTAATTCAAGTGTCAAAAAGGTATTTTGGGATATCGTCAATTGTTTTTTTTTATAAATATTATTTAAATCATACGCTGTTTGGTATCAAATTAAAGGTTTCATGGAATAAATTTGAACTCAAGTGTCAAAGAGTTATTTTGAACGATCATCAATTGTTTGGAGATTTAAACTCAACTGTTAGAAAGTTATTTAGGATGATCGTCAATTTTTTTATATATAAATGTCATAAATCCTACTATGTTTGATATCAAATTAAAGGTCTTACGCAGGAGATTTGAACCCAAGTGTCAAAAAATTTTTTGGGATGATTGTCAATTGTTTTTTATTATAAATGTTTTAAATCCTACCGTGTTTGGTATCAAATTAAAGGTCTTCCGAAGGAGATTTGAACTCAAGTGTCAAAAAGTTATTGTGCACGATTGTCAATTGTTTTTTATAAATGTTATTTAAAACATACCGTGTTTGGATTTAAATTAAAGGTCTCAGGCGTGAGATTTAAACTCTAGTGTCAAAAGTTATTTTGCACGATTGTCGATTGTTTTTTATAAATGTTATTTAAAACATATCGTGTTTGGATTTAAATTAAAGGTCTCAGGCGTGAGATTTAAACTCAAGTGTCAAAATGTTATTTTGCACGACTGTCAATTGTTTTTTATAAATGTTATTTAAAACATACTAAAAGGCTTGAGTATTTCACTATAGTTTAGCCAATCTAGCAACCAATTTGTACGCAGACCTACAGCCTAGACCGTTTGATGGAATTAAATGAAACCTTCACAGTAATTTAGAGTTTGATTGGGAATACGTGCTTTTTATGAATTCACATTTTTCTTACACATGATGTGCGAGATATTCAATAAATAAGGCGGAAATCAGAGTATGCGAGCGTTGCTATGAATGTGAAATTTGTTGATTTTAAATGAATAACTGTATTGTAGTCGTAACTTTTCACAAATTTGTGTTCTTGTCATTTTTGACAGATCTCTTTGAAAAATTAAGTATAAATTACATTAAATCTAGACAAGTTTCAGAAGTTTTGTAAATTTATCTGTGTTTAGAGTAAATGAATGAGCATACATGTGTACTATTTTGTAAATATTTTAAAAGTCAGTCAAAATTATTAAAATTATAGCTGCCACTTTTCACAAATTTGTGTGCACCTTGTCATTTTTGACAGTTCATTTGGAAATTTTAAGTAAAAGTATAACAGATGTCTCTGCCCGTAAACTTCGAAGCTTTGAAGCATTTTAGGCGGTAAAATTTAAATAAGTTAATTATTTGTCTAATACAAAAATGATGAAAATTATTTTCAAGATCGTTTTAAATATTCTTAATAAATTTCATAATTATCTTTTTAATCTAAATTCGTGGACAAGAAGCTATTTTGAACGATTGTAAATTGTATTTTATAAATGTTATTTAAATCCTGCCGTGTTTGGTATCTAATTAATAGTTTCACGGAATAGATTTCAACTCAAGTGCCAAAAAGTTATTTTGTACGATCGTCTTTTGTTTGGTATCAAATTAAAGGTCTCACGGAGGAGATTAGAACTCAGGTTTCAAACCGTTATTTCGGACGATTGTCAATTGTTTTTTATAAATGTTATATAATACATACCGTGTTTGGTATCAAATTAAAAGTTTCAGGAAGTAGATTTAAACTCAAGTGTCAAAAATTATTTTGGACGATCGTCTATTGTTTTCCATAAATACTGTTTAAATCGTACTGTGTTTGGTATCAAATTAAAGGTCTCGCGGAGGAGATTTGAACTCAAGTGTTAAAACGTTATTTTAGACGATAGTCAATTGTTTTTTATAAATGTTATTCAAAACATATCGTGTTTAGTATTAAATTAAATGTCTCAGGCATGAGATTTAAACTCAAGTGTTAAAAAGTTGTTTCGGAAGATCGTCAGTTGTTTTTATAAATGTTATTTAAATTCTACCATGTTTGGTATCAAATTAAAGATCTCATGGAGGAGATTTAAATTCAAGTGTCAAAAAGTACTAACATGGAAGCGTGTGACGAGCTTGCTTTGCTGATGTACTGAAATGGATGCGAGGAACGAAGTGACGAGCATTCTTCGCCAATGTACTGACATGGAAGCAAGGAACGAAGAGACTAATTTGAGTTATTTTTCTGTATTTTAAATTGTAATCTTCTTCAGTGTCGCGGAGTCTAGGGGTCAGACCTGCGAAGCAGGTCGGACCGCTAGTATAGAAACTATTTTTAATGTTAAAAGGCATTTATTATTAAGAATTTTTGAAATTGGTATCCCATTTCAAATTTACCGCTTCTTGACGTCATCTTGTAATTGTAGGAAACACGCTCTTGCGGAGAGCGAGGAACTACACCAACTGTCAAATTCACTGTTGTCAGTCATTGTTATTTACTGAGAGGTTTATATAAATATATTAGCTGGGCAAAATAATATAACAAAAAATATAATAAACATAAGTTTAATTTGAAAATCGTTAACTGCAACATAAGACTTGAGATGACAGGTGTGATAATGAGACTACCGACATTACCGACAAGCGACAACATATAGTACAACAAAGCGTTTTATTTTAACACGTCCTAAACTCTTTGTCTAAAAATCTTATAATTAACGAATACCTAATTTAATTTATCGGAGTGTTCATTTTAATAATAAAAAGTAATTATTACAAGCCTGAAAAGCAAGTTGTTATTTGTTATCAACACCTCTTTTGCTTTGCCATGCTGTACATTCTATTACAAGATGACGTCACGATTTTGCAACCGCGAAACTTCACAAAGGAAATTATGAATGAAAAGTTGAAAAATTATAAGAAATATTGAATAATATGTGACTGAAATGATCTAAATTTTTATAATTTGTAAAAAAAACACAACTTTTTTTTAAAAAGTGTATGACCCCATTGCTATTGTATAAAATGTGCAAATTGAAATACATATTTTAACTGGAACCCAATTTTTTTATATGAAATCATTTTATTTGCATTTTTTCTCATTTTCTTGAGGCTGAGATGTAATTTTTGACAATTGACCTTACAAGAATCAACTGTTAAAAATGAAAAAAAATAATTTGAAACATACATTTCTTTCAAGCAAAAGAACAACATAATAATAAAATTGCTATCATTTATCATTAAAATTACACATTTTACACGAAAATCGTTTAATTTTCTTAAGATATCACAATTGATGAATGTCTTTCGATGATGCTAAATGTGCAACGTCGTATTTTCAAACGATTACTTTATCATACGTCAACTGTCACACGTCAAACCCTGGACATAAGAAAATCCAAAGAAACTAAATTAATTTTCCATTGGTTTCAATAATAACTTCAAAAAGTAATGACTTTGATCATTAAATGCAATGTAAATTAAACAAATGGTAAGTTAAGATTAATTTGCACATTCGAATTTTCGCGCGAATTTTGATTTGGAAAGCGACGTTGCCACGTTTCCCACTGGGGTAATTACACTTTGACATTATGTTAATGAATGTTCCAGATACCGATTTATTAATAATTTGGAATATTCTCATTATTTTTTGACATTTCTAGCCTTCAAATATTACTTTTCCTTAAGATGTTAAATCAACAAAACTTTAAACTGTTATAATTTTTTTTAACAGTTGTGAATGACTTGTAAAATTTACTTGAATTTTGTGTGCAATACTTTTGACCTGTTCTCTAAATTTCAAGCAATTCTCATTATTTTCTAAATAGTGTCAGAACATCTTTAAGTTGATTGCCAATCTGTTAAAATTAAGGTGAACCATACGGGCTGAAGATAGCGCAAGATGAACATGACTTTTTTGATACAATATATCATTATTATAATAAATGAAACATATAATGTTTTATACCTACGTTTGTAGATAAAAGTCCAAAGTTTTGTAATAAATTTTAAAATGCCAATTTTGTTTACATATTATACATGAAAATAATTTTCAAAGTAGTCAAATATATGTCACACCTTCCCATGAACGACTACAGTAATACAAATAATGTGTATATTTATAAATATGATCGTCTATAACATACTAAAATTATTGTACATTTGAATTTACAGTTTTTGAGAAACAAATAAAAATATACCAAAAAGTGTGTTTTTTGGTATATTCTTATTTGTTTCTCAAAAACTGTAAATTCAAATGTAAAATAATTTTAGTATGTTATAGAAGATTATATTTATAAATATACGAATTATTTTCATTACTGTCGTCGTTCATGGGAATTAGAAATTCAGTATCAAAATTCTGAATTTTTGACCAACTAGACTTCAACGAATATTTTTTTATAGTTGAATGTTTCAGTTATCCTTTTCATCCACATATATAAATACTAGAATGTTCAAAGACTTCACAGTAATAATTGCTTTGTTTTTCGATAAGAATAATTGTAAGAAATAATTTATTGAAATTTGAATTTGCAAAACAAAATTCATGGGAATGAACGAATCCAACGAAAATATGTTCTTCATCTGACATTGCAATGTACAAGTCACTGTAAAAAATCCATGATATTTTGACGAATGGAGGTTGTTGGACCATAAAGAACATGAAAATAAATAAAGAATACAGAATTTGCTGTTTTTTAAAAAAATAAAGGGTTCGTTCTTTCGACGCGTATGTTTGACCTTAAAATAATAGACTTACGTTTTTTACTGAATACATTGAGGAAATCCAAGTTTGCTGGAATAACAAACAGAAGCATTACGACAATCAAAGCGGCTGTGGCATCCTTTACTTTACTGAAATAAAAATAAAATAATAATAACAATAATAATAAATAAATGAATAACCAATCCCATGGTAACGAAAGTTAAAACCAAATGGAGACAATTCTTTCATAATTTGGCTAACTAATGAACAATACTATAAAAGCAATATTTATTGTATTATTAGTCAGAAAGATTTAAAGACTAGATATTAATTAATATCTATTTTAAAATATATTCATAGTTACAATGAGAACAAAATATTAAACAGGTTTAACATCTGTATCAAATAATTGTCAAAATAAAGTCATACGCAAGGAACAAGTCATACGTGTTCAGTTGGTGTTTTATTTGTATAAGAAAGTAGTGTGCTGACCATACCAGATCCTCAAAAATCGATTCCTCAGACAATTTCACATTGGTATGGAAAAAAATTCCATGTTTCTACAGCTAGTATTAATTAAAATAATTATTTAAATAAATACTACAAATACTTTCCATCTACCCCCTTCAATTTTCTGCAATATTTCAAATTCTAGATGAGATCTGCAATTGCGGATGCCAAAAATCAATTCCTCGGACAATTTTACATGGGTATGGAAAAAAATTCCAACTTTCTAGGGGCAGTATTAAAAAAAATAATTAATTAAATAAATACTCCAAATACTTTACATCTACCCCCTTCAATTTTCTGAAATATCTTAAATTCTAGATGAGATCTGCAATTGCGGATGTCAAAAATCAATCCCTCGGACAATTTTACATGGGTATGGAAAAAAATTCCAATTTTCTAGGGGCAGTATTAATTAAAATAAATAATAAATTAAATGCACCCAGTACTTTATATGTACTGCTACCCATTCCCTTCAATTTTCAGCATTATCTTGAAAACTGAAAGAGATCCGCAATTGCAGACCTCAAAAATGGATTCTACGGAAAATTTTACATCGATTTAAAAAAAAAATTATTTAGAAACTTTAACTAGAACGGTTTTTAGAGCTATCCAAAATTTCAAATTACATATTTGAATGGATTTGAATGCATTTAAATGCATTTCCGTGTTCGCCTATGTAAGCAACGTACTATAGTAACCCGCTGAATTATAAACGTCAAAAGTCATACTGTTGGATGACTTAATCTATAATAATTTCAAAATTTCCAAAATCCTACCTCAAATATTTCGACTATTAAGTCAAATTTTGGTCAAAATAGGGTTGGTATCGAAAGCTTGGGTGACAAAGACTTTAAAAATACCCCTCCGGGCCGTTTTAAACGTTTTTAAATTAAAAATAACTCACTTTAAAGTTAAAAGTGGGGTTAGATTTGCATAATTTAAGATTTTTGTTTGATTTTAGCCGATTTCCAGCCAAACCACTAGCTATAGCACGTTCCAAACAGATTTGTACCTGTTAATTAGAAATAATTAATTTTGAATTATATAGCATAATTTTCATTTCCTATAAATTGTTATTTCTGCTCGTAGAAAATTGGAATTTTTTTCCATACCGATGTAAAATTTTCTGTAGAATCCAAATTTTTTATGTTCAATTGCGTATCTTTTTTGGTTTTTGAGTTATTTTGAAAAATATGTCAAAATGTTGACATTAACTTATTTAATAATTTTTATTTCTATTTCCAATCAAAGAAAATTAGATTTTTTTTCTGTACCGATATAGAATTGTTCGTAGAATCCATTTTTGAAATCTGCAGTTGCATATTTTATTTCAAATTTGGGAAATTTTGGAAATACTTTTCGATTTTTGAATGCACATATCTCGTGAACGAAACATGATAGAAGGCTGCGGTTTTCAAATTTGAGCTCAGAAAAACATACAAATTTATATAAATATATTGTGGAAGGCCTAGGAAAATGTAGAAAATTTTGGAAACTTTGGAAAATAAAAATCGGTAAATATCGCTCGAACCCTATCGAGTTTGGTATCAAATTAAAGAGCTCGGGGAGAAGGGCTCAACAAAAATGTCAAAAATTAAATTCGGTCGATCGTCAATTGTTTTTTCTAGAAATTGTTAGAATTATATCGAGTTTGGTATCAAATTAAAGGTTTCGGGAAGAACGGTCTAACTAAAATATTAAAATTTATTTTTGGCTGATCGTCAATTGTTTTTCCTAAAAATTGATAGAATTATATTGAGTTTGGTATCAAATTAAAGGTTTTGAAAAGGAGCGTCTTACTAAAATATAAATAATTTATTTTGCTGATTGTCATTTGTTTTTTCTTGAAAATTATTAGAATTGTATTGAGTTTGGTATCAAATTAAAGGTTTTGAAAAAGAGAATCCAAATTAAATATCAAAAATTAATTTTGACCGATCGTCAATTGTTTTTTCCTAAAAGTAGATAGAATTTTACTGTGTTTGGTATTAAATTAAAGGTCTCAAGATAAGAGTCTAACTAATATGTGAAAAAATATTTTTGGCCGCTCGTCATTTATTTTTCCTAAAAGTTAATAGAATTGTATTGAATTTGGTATTAAATTTAATGTTTTGAAAAAGAGATTTTCACTGATATGTCAAATATTAATTTTGGCCGATCGTCAATTGTTTTTCCCTGATAGTAGATAGAATTATATTGAGTTTGGTATCAAATTAAAGGTTTTGAAAAGTAGAATCCAAATAAAATATCAAAAATTAATTTTGATCGATCGTCAATTGTTTTTTCTTTAAAGTAAATAGAATTTTACTGAGTATAGTATTAAATTAAAGGTCTCAGTATGAAAAGTCTAACTAATATGTAAAAAATTATTTTTGGTCGATCGTCAATTGTTTTTCCTAAAATTTAATAGAAATCTATTGAATTTGGTGCCAAATTAAAGGTTTTTAAAACGGGAATCTAACTAAAATGTGAAAAAATAGTCATTTTATTTGAAAAATAAATGAAAATGAATTGTCAAATTTTGACGTATAAAATAAAAGTTTCTGGATTAAACTTACTGGTCTGTGATTTGTTCTGCCCAACCGGGGATGAACCCAGGTTTCCTAAAGAACCACAACATGACAGATAATAGAAATCCGAGCCCGACACAAGATTCGTGCCATGATAGTGCTCCCAATTCTTCGTATTTTCTTCGGATGAATTTGCGAGCCACTGTTTCGTTGTCGTTGCCTTTCTTCACCTGGAATAATACAAAAATAGGAGTAGAAAATGTACAGTATTATATTCGGGATTATGGTCATTATTCAATAGTTATATCACGAGTGCTAAGAATTTAATCGAATAAATTTGACATGTGTAGCTTATGCAAAATATTTTTGCTTACAAAGTGTTTGAGTACATAATAATTTGAAAAAATCCCGAGACCGCAGGTCGAGGGGTTTTATCTTAAATTATGATGTACGATAACACTTTTTTAAAGGCAACATTTTGTAAATAAGCTAGACATCAAATTCGATTCAATTGTTTAGCACGAGGGGTATATGTCAAGATTATTTCATGAATTCATAGCATAAACTTTAATATTTGCCGAAGAAATTGTACTAAAACGTTGATTTTGACACATTTTCACATAAATAAATCGGTACACACATAAACAAAAAGCACCATAAAATTATGTTGTTATAGTGTAACCATAGCAATTTGATTGTTTTTCTTTTTATTTGTCAAATAAATGTCAAAAATTAATAAATATAAATAGCTTGAATTGAATAATTCAGCATGTTTAAAGCTATAGAATATCAGTAAAGGTAAAGAACATGTAAGTATCTTGCTTCTGCAACTAATTATCCGGCTAAATATGCCTTCAAAATGTCCAAAATTTGCATATAAAAGCTAGCTTCAATTTAATCGCGAATAAACAGCATCACTTATCTAAAATGCGCAACAATGGAAAATGAAACATTCTGATTGGTCAAATTTGTAACGAGTGAAATAATCACAAAAATAATCCAACGTACTAATCGGTTAGAGTATTTCTCTATACTTTCATCTGTTTAGTAACCAAATATGTGCCGCCCTCTAGAGCCTGGACGATTTGATGGAATCGCGTGAAACCTATTTGAGGATATAAAGAATTTGTTGTAGAAGTGGCTTTTGGGAGTTTCAAATTTTTCTTACACATGATGTGCGAGATATTAAATAAATAAGGCGGAAATCAGAGTGTGCGAGCGTTGCTATGAATGTGAAATTTGTTGATTTTAAATGAATAACTGTATTGTAGTTGTAACTTTTCACATAGCGTGTTCATCTTGTCATTTTTGACAGATCTCTTTAAAAAATTAAGTATAAATTACATTAAATTTAGACAAGTTTCAGAAGTTTTGTAAATTTATCTGTGTTTAGAGAGTAAATGAATGAGCATACCTGTGTACTATTTTGTAAATATATTATAAGTCTATCAAAAAAATTAAAATTGTTGCTGTCACTTTTCAGAAATTTGTGTGCACCTTGTCATTTTTGACAGATCATTTAGAAATTTTTAGTATAAGTATAATAGATGTCTCTGCCCGTAAACGTCAATGCAAGATCGTTTTAAATATTCATACTGAATTGCAGAATTTTCTTTTTAATCAAAATTCGTACACAAAAACCTATTTTGAACGATTGTCAATTGTTTTTTTATAATTTTTTTTAATCCTACCGTGTTTGGTATCAAATTATTGGTTTCACGGAGGAGATTTAAACTCAAGTGTCAAAAAGATATTTTGGGCGTTCGTCAATTGTTTCTTTAAATACTATTTAAATCCCAACGTGTTTGGTATCATATTAAAGGTTTCATGGAAGAGATTTTAACTCAAGTGTCAAATAGTTATTTTGAACGATCATTAATTGTTTTTTATAAATGTTATTTAAATCCTACCGTGTTAGGTGTCAAATTAAAAGTCTCACGAAGGAGATTTAAACTTAAGTGTTAGAAAGTTATTTTGAATGATCGTCAATTGTTTTTCATAAATGTTTTAAATCCTACCGTGTTTGGTATCAAATTAAAGATCTAACGCAGGAGATTTGAACACAAGTGTCAAAAAGCTGTTTTGGATGATTGTCAATTGTTTTTCATAAATGTTTTAAATCCTACCGTGTTTGGTATCAAAATAAAGATCTCACGCAGGAGATTTGAACTCTAGTGTCAAAAAGTTGTTTTGGATGATTGTCAATTGTTTTCCATAAATGTTCTAAATCCTACCGTGTTTGGTATCAAAATAAAGGTTTCATGGAGAAGATTTAGAACTAAAGTGCCAAAAAGTTGTTTCGGACAATTGTCAATTTTTTTTTTTTATATATAAATGTTATTTAAATCCTACCGTGTTTGGTATGAAATTAAAGGTCTCACGGAGGAGATTTAAAATCTAAAAGAACTAACATGGAAGCAAAGAGCTTGCTTCGCCGATGTACTGACATGTATGCGAGAAACGAAGTGACGAGCATACTTCGCCAATGTACTGACTTGGAAGCAAGGAACGAAGAGACTACTCAATTTATTTCTCAATATTTTTAGTTGTAATCTTCTTTAGGGTCGCAGAGAGTAATTTACTATTTAATAAGTCAAAAAAGAATCAAGTAAATAATGATTTAAGCATTTTTGAACATACTTGCTTAGCTTCTACAGAGTTGGGTTGCCATAAACCCATAAACATCCACTGAAGCCAAACCCAAGTCAAAACAGTGGACACCAACATGCCTGGAACGTTGAAGAACATCCAGTTTGTGAAGTTGATTCCAGGACTTTTCGGGAAACGACTGTTGAATCACAAAGACACATTTAAATATTGTGAATTAGCAAACAAAATAAATTATTTTTACGTTTCGTAAATTCCTTTGAACGTCAAATTAGTACCGCTACCCACGATCGAACCTAGCCCTCCTAGTCCAACCGCGTAGGCACTGGACAAGAAATAACAAATGGTGGTTTTGGATGGCATGGGGGCTTCGTCAACCTCTTCCTGGGGTTGAATATCGGCCTCCGGGTCGTCAGACTTGATGGATTTACTTTGGGGTTTGATGTAGACGTCTCCTAAACCTTGCTGTGGATTATAGATATTGTTTTGTTATAAACAATCATAAACAAAATGATGGTGACATATTTAAGGTCAATATGACATAATAATGTCATTTGTATTATCGTTCTTATTTTGTTATTTATTGTTTATTCTATCTACTATCATATGAGTTTCTTATGCCTGGTTGTACCAACGTTATTTAAATTTTAAACTTGGTTTAAATAAATAAAAGCGCATCTAATTTTTGACATCAATGTCAATTACTCTCTATGACTTTATAAATTCGATTTGCTTTTATTTATTTAAACCAAGTTTAAAATTTAACTAACGTTGGTACAACTGGGTATTAAGTGTAATTGTAGTTGAATAAAGTCAAGTTCTAGTATTATAAAAAAAAAAATGTTCTTTCTTTGCTGTGGGATTTCTAACTTGTCAGTTTATTATAAATAAATTATCACACTCAGCCTTCGGCTTCGTGAGCTAAAATTTCTCTCGTGGGTAATTCCTTACTTTGCCCACTTGTAAAGTAAATAGCTATTATATTTCAGGGTGTCCACCAAGGTCACTTAAAGTAATTTTGGTTACTTTTTTCATTGAAAGTAACTTAAAGTCACTTTTTAGACG
The DNA here is from genome assembly GCA_963942605.1 of Poecilus cupreus. Lineage (NCBI taxonomy): Eukaryota > Metazoa > Arthropoda > Insecta > Coleoptera > Carabidae > Poecilus > Poecilus cupreus. The sequence goes on from OZ012713.1 coordinate 3,627,600, forward strand.
AAAAAGGTCACTATAGGTCACTTTTACAAATAAATAAACTTAGTTAATAGTCATATTTTTTAATTAAATGTTTTTACCTCCCGCCTACCTCTAGGTAAGGGAGGTATTGTTTTTGGTCAAAAAATTGGGTAGTGAGTTTTCAATGAATAAACACGTTTTAGGGTCCCTACAGTACGATTTTACTATTTTCGCGATGATGTATGTATGTATGTATGTATGTATGTATGTGTGTGTGTGTGTGTGTGTGTGTGTGTGTAGTCTGTGGCAATTTTTTCGTCTCGCATAACTCAAATACTATAATACCAAAAAATACAATTTTGTGAATTATTGTTTCTTATATTTAAATGAAGAGCTGATTAGATTTTGGATAAAATTGGTCAACCGGAAGTAGCAGTTTATTTGAAGCCCTTAACAGTTTTTCGTGAAAAACACGGATACATTTCCTTTTTCAACAATTTATGTTATTTTGAAAGTTGAAGAATATTTAATTTTACATGTTTTTTGATTACACTAATTTTATTAATTTTCATTAAATTTAGAGATAATAAAATATAAAGAAATTAGATTTTACAAATTTTGCATTCCTAGTACACCATGGAAACATTTAAAAATTTTCAATTTTTTACGAAATGTGACACATGTCAATGTGATTGTGAAGCTGTTTTCTTAGTGAAATATATGTCATAAAATTAAATAAATATACAAAAGAAAATTAAAATTCACAAATATAAATAGAAAATAAACAAATAAGGAATGTTTCTGTATCATCAAATACTATTTTGTACCGTTTAAGAGAAGTATTGGGCGGGAGGTTATGTGCTTGCCACATCAGATTTTTTATTTTTGTCGGCATTAAAATATTCAGTTTTAATTTATATTGTGTTGGTTTGGTAATTTTTATTTTGAATAGTGCGCACGATATTCTGCTCTTGTCAACTCATCTGGACTGCGTATCAAAATCAAGAATACCAAATAGGGCATTTTTATTTTTATGAGTCATATAAAAGCCTATTCTGTAACTTTCCTGATAAATTTTAACGTCATGTTAAAATTTCAACCAATAATGTGTCAAATGAAATTTTTAATTTTTATTCAATGATGTCTGTTACCTCTATAAATGGAGCGGAAAAGTTGATTTCCCGGGAAATAACTAAAGAATACTAACCTCCTCCAGCTCTTTGAGCACGGCCTCCATGATAGGGCACATCATAGCTATAGCCGCTGTATTCGATATCCACATAGACACAAACATGGACACCATCATCAAGCCGAAGATGAGTTTCCTGGGGCTGCAGCCAACTCGCAAAATCACCCAGAGGGCGGTGCGCTTATGAAGGTTGCAGTGCTCGACGGCGATGGCTATCATCAGACCTCCAACGAACATCATGTTTGTCTCTTTCAAATAGCAAAGAGATGTTCTGAAAGACGAACAAGACGAATATTTAAAAATGAGATTTAATTAATTATTTCACCATTGGGTTAGTAAAAAAAATCATTTGAACATCATACAATGTTTTGTTGTTTACGACATGGTACGAAACCCCACCGTTCTTCTCCCGAAATAGTGAGGAAAATGTGTTGTTCCTCTCTAGAGAGGAAAATATAGAATGTTACCAATATCAATGTTATTTACAAAAAATATATTATACAAATTATAAATAAACTCATAATTTTATTGAAAATCCTTATTTTAGTGATATACATACTTTAAATTATCTTACAATTATGTCTTATATTTTTCTTTTTCTTATTAAATCACAATTTGACAACTTATTAAAGATATGTATTTCATTGGCAACACTGCTACACCGCCTTGTGTCTGATAACCTAACTTTTAATTTGTCAGTCTGTCAGTTGTGTTCTCAAAGTGTATTTTAGGTCCGAGCAAATCGTTTTTAGAAACATCTCGTGAAGAAATGTTGTGTCTAACACGAGAGGAAAGCTCTTCTTCCACTCTCGCTCGAAATGCCTCACTCGCTGCACTTATGAAGCAAACTTCGAATTTGAGTGGGAAAAAGAAGCGCTTTCCTCTCTAGTTTGATAAATAACTATTGTTGACATTCAAAATTGAATAGTAATGAAACAAAATTATTATATGGTTAACAGGATTATAAATTGAATAAATATACAGGGTGTTCATTTTAAGTGGTACACTATTGCTATTTCGAGAACTATGAGAGCTACGAGGTCGGTTAAATTAGCAAACAATTTCTATATTATAAGACAATTAAAATTAGCGAAACAAGAATTTTTTTACACCAGAGGTTCTCAAAATGCGGAGTGCAACTTTCTTATTTTAAATGGCAACTTACTTTTTTTATTTGCTTATTCGATTCAGTATATTTTTCTGAATTCAGCGATTTCCACATATAATAACCTTATATTACAAAATATTTGACAAAAATGCAAAATTAAAAATGTATCATTTTTATTTAAATATGCATGTACAAAGTTTGCCATGGAAGAAAACAAATAAATCAAATGCAGAAATAATTGAAAAAACTGTAATTATGAGAATAATTATTAATTTAGTTGTTACAATACAGAAATACAGAGGTACACTTAAAAAAACTAATATTAAAAATTGTTTGATTTATTTGTTTTCTTCCATGGCAAACTTTGTATATGCAAATTTAAATAAAAAGATATATATTTAATTTTGCATTTTTCTCAAATATTTTGTATTATTTGGTCATTTCATGTGAATATCATTGAATTCAGAAAAAAAAATACTGAATCGAATAAGCAAATAAAAAAAAATAGGTTGCCATTTAAAATAAGAAAGTTGCACCCCGCATTTTGAGAACCACTGGTCTTGTTTCGCTCATTTTAATTGTCTTATAATATAGAAATTGTTTGCTAATTTAACCGACGTCGTAGCTCTTATAGTTCTCGAAATAGCAATAGTGTACCACTTAAAATGAACACCCTGTATAATACATACCTATCAGAATCTAAAATACCCATAAGTGGAAACAGCACCATCGGAATTAGGGCGGTGACCGGAAGTGGAAGACTTTCTGTCACCCAATATCCGGCCATGATTAAAACTACATACATACATCGGTATGCCTGGAACAACAAAAAATAGTAGATTAAAAAAATACACTCGAGAAAAAAAATCGCAGCACTTGAAAATGCACCAAAAATATCTAAATTTCCGATTGCCATAACTCGGTTGCATTTAGTTGAAATTGGATGATTCTTTGAGTTTTAGAAACTTTGAAATGTTCTCTTTAATGTGATGCTAGTCAATATGATATCAACCCCCTCCCACCCCCTATAAAACAAATGTTACTGATGTCAAAAAATATCCAACTTTGACAGCTCGTACGCAGTGGCAAAAAAATCCTAGACTCATTTGGCAAACAGGGCAATAAAGTTCAAACATTTTTCTTTAAGTTTCTCAAGTTTCGAGTACCTGCGACAATTTGGCGCGAAATTGTGAATTTTTCAAAAAACTTTTTTGGCTATAACTTCGCCGATTTTGCACCAAAACCGATGAACCTTAGAATTTTGAGAAGTTTAAAAATTTCTCTTTGCGGTGCTTTAAATTAATGTGCCACCAAACCCGTTCCACCCCCTGCTACCCCCGGATGAAAAGAAACATGTTTTTAACTTTAAAATATTCAAATTTAACGATTCGTAGTGTGAGTAAATAAATCGTTGACTTAATTGACTAACAGAGAATTAAACTTCAAGTATTTTCCTTCAAGTTTATGCAATTTTCAAGAACCTACGATGATTTGGCCAGAAGTTATGATTTTTTTTGAAAAAAGGGCAATTTGCGCTTTTTTGCCGTAACTTGAATCGTTTAATCTGTGTGCAATAGACTTATAAATGAAAGAGCAATACTTTTTGCGTATTGAATGTCCATTTATCGCGTTTACAAAATTTTTCTAAAACGTCTTCGTTTTCAAAACGTGATTGGAAAACTTTTGAAAAATTCACAATTTCGCGCCAAATTGTCGTAGGTACTCGAAACTTGAGAAATTTTAAGGAAAATGTTTGAACTTTATTGCCCTGTTTGCCAATTGAGTCTAGGATTTTTTTGGCACTGCGTACGAATTGTCAAAGTTGGACATTTTTTGACATCAGGAACACTTTTTTATAGGGGGTGGGAGTGGGTTGATATCATATTGACTAGCATCACATTGAAGAGAACATTTCAAAGTTTCTAAAACTCAAAGAAATTTTCAATTTCAGTCAGTTGTAACTGTGTATTTTTATGTTGACGTTTTTCAACGTGTGTTTTCAACGAATTTCGATCATTTTAAAATGTGATTTCCGAATTTACAGGACTAGAAAAATTATAGTTTTATATTCGGAATTTTATTATTCACTCGGATGATTTGCATCACTCGCCTACGGCTCCCATAATAATAATATACTATTAATAGTTCTGCGATGATGTCTGTGTGTGTGTCTGAACTACTAAACAGAAAATTTAGTTATTTTGTATTGTACTCCTTTGGGAAGAAACGATTAGTTTTTGGTGATAATCCAGTAATTGATCCACACAAAAATTGAATTCATATATGACTGTTTAATAAACAAAATTAATTGGGTATTGAAATGGAAAAAATAATGGCCACAAAAATGTTTGCAACCAAATCGTTAATTTAGGAATTCTTATCATAGAATTTAAACTATTTCATTTGAAATTATGAACAATGCATCAAATATTTATGACTTTGAAATTTAAAAACAAAATTAAGTAGTTTTTGTTGATATGCAGAAAAATAAACTAAAGAAACTGGAACAACATCCATCGAAATAATTGCAAATTTGCAGAATTATTTTCAATGCTATCTTTTTACCTCCCGCCTACCTCTAGGTAAGGGAGGTATTGTTTTTGGTCAAAAAATTGGGTAGTGAGTTTTCAATGAATAAACACGTTTTAGTATCCCTACAATACGATTTTACTATTTCCGCGATGATGTCTGTGTGTATGTATGTATGTATGTATATATGTATGTATGTATGTATGTATGTATGTATGTATGTATGTATGTATGTATGTATGTATGTATGTATGTATGTATGTATGTGTGAGTGTGTGTGTGTGTGTGTGTGTGTGTGTGTGTGTGTGTGTGTGTATGTGTGTGTGTGTGTGTGTAGTCTGTGGCAATTTTTTCGTCTCGCATAACTCAAATACTATAATACCAAAAAATACAATTTTGTGAATTATTGCTTCTTATATTGAAATGAAGAGCTGATTAGATTTTGTATAAAATTGGTCAACCGGAAGTAGCAGTTTACTTGAAGCCCTTAACAGTTTTTCGTAAAAAAACACGGTTAAATTTCCTTTTTCAACAATTTATGTTATTTTGAAAGTTGAAGAATATTTAATTTTACATGTGTTTTGATTACACTAATTTTATTAATTTTCATTAGATTTAGAGATAATAAAATATAAAGAAATTAGATTTCATAAATTTTGCATTCCTAATACACCATGGAAACACTTAAATATTTTTTACGAAATGTGACACATGTCATTTTGATTGGGAAGCTGTTTTCTTAGTGAAATATATGTCAAAAATTAAATAAATATACGACATAAAATTAAATTTCTTAAATATAAATAGAAAATAAACAAATAAGAAGGTATGTTTCTGTATCATCAAATACTATTTTGTATCGTTTAAGAGTAGTATTGGGCGGGAGGTTATGTGCTGCCCACATCAGATTTTTGATATTGCTCTAAATTTATACCTGTTCATTTTACAGCAATAGTGTAAATACAATATAGTTGTTTAGAATTTAAAAATGCATGCAATAAGGTCTATTTGGTTACCTAAATTAATTATTTTAATATACTTACAGCTATATTATTTATCACAAATACTGGCAGAAGTACGAACGGCCATATACAAACGAACATAGTCCTCCAGTACACTTGAATAAATTTTCCTATTCGACCACATACTGAATCCAACCTGAAAAAACAAAATAATAATTACAACTTACTGAAATTTTCCATTTGAAATAAATAATTAAGTACTTAGTTTAATCAGCAAATCAACTCAGCTTTGCTGAAAATAATTCATGACTCCATTTATAATAGTGTATCAAAGCAAATAGTCAAAATACGATTTATTGTTTTACTGTTAAAACGATTTGAAAATATCAAGTTTCAAACTGCGTAGGATGTTCTACTTGTTTTGTCATTGTCTAATGTTGGGTTATGTTACATTTGTCAAAAACAACGAGAATTGGGTCTTTCACAATTGTTTACCTCCCGCCTACCTCTAGGTAAGGGAAGTATTGTTTTTGGTCAAAAAATTGGGTAGTGAGTTTTCAATGAATAAACACGTTTTAGGGTTCCTACAATACGATTTTATAATTTTCATACCAAAAAATACAAATTTGTGAATTATTGCTTCTTATATTTAAATGAAGAGCTGATTAGATTTTGGATAAAATTGATCAACCGGAAGTAGCAGTTTACTTGAAGCCCATAACAGTTTTTCGTGAAAAACACGGTTAAATTTCCTTTTTCAACTATTTATGTTATTTTGAAAGTTGAAAAATATTTAATTTTACATGTGTTTTGATTACACTAATTTCATTAATTTTTATTAGATTTAGAGATAATAAAATATAAATATTTCAATTATTTACGAAATGTGTCATATGTCATTGTGATTGTGAAGCTGTTTTCTTAGTGAAATATATGTCAAAAAATTAAATAAATATAGGAAAGAAAATTAAAATTCTCAAATATAAATAGAAAATAAACAAATAAGAAGGTATGTTTCTGTATCATCAAATACTATTTTGTACCGTTTAAGAGTAGTATTTTTTTATAAAACTTTATCTAACTTGAAGACTATCTACATTTTTCAAAAGTCTTAATTGTTATTCATTAAGCCACAATGATTTTTTTTAAATGTTGTGACGTCATAGTAGAGGTGTTGCTGGATCTAAAACAGTGCAGATTGTAAATAATTGTAGTCATATATTTTTTTACTTATTTTATTATTATTATTACAATTAAATAGAACATTTATGTAACAAAAATTATTTACAATCTGTACTGTTTTAGATCCAGCAACAACACTACTATGACGTCACAACATTTAAAAAAAATTATTGTGGCTTCATGAATAACAATTAAGACTTAAAGTGTAGATTTAAAAGTGTAGATAGTCTTCAATTGGAGAGGATAGGAAATAAACAGTACCTATAAATAAAATTAAATCGTATAATTGAAAAATATTCCTTCAGTAAATACAAGAAAAATACATAAAATATAAAATAGAACATAATAACATAAATGATAAAAGTGAAATTTTTATTCATACAAGTATTTATCTTTTTATTGACTTTTAACGTAAATTTACTAATATCGTTATATCCGTTGGTTTGACAAGAATAAACTCCAGCATCTTCATCTTTGACATTTGCGATTGTGAGGTTATACCAAGATAACCGGTCATCAACTGCAAATGATTTGAGTTGATACTGTTGGAATAAATCAAACATTTATGTTTTATAACGATTTATTCATTCAACTATATTTTTATATTAGAAAAATGTGACAAGTACATCAATTATTTTATATTCATAGGCAACTTAGTTTTCTATCTAATATGAACATTATTATAACATATTAATATTGATTTACTTCAACACTCTCCCGCAATGTTAATAGTTTAATAATGTTTAAATTAGATTAGGTTTCATCTCTATCATTCCAATCTTGGTCTTCATTTTCTCTGAAGATAGGCCCTTCCTAAAAATGTCAGCTGCTTGATCATATGTCGGCATATACTTCACTTTCATTTTATTTTCGTTTACCAATAGACGAACATAATGATACCTTGTGTCATTATAGGCTATTCCGGGACGTTGACTGAATCCTCTTGCTACTAATCGAGCCTTGTATCGGATTATCTCGTTGTTGGAGTTCGTCTTTATAGCAAAAACCCATCGATTATCTACAACTCTTTTGCCAGGTGGTAAGTCGATTAATGTCCAAGTTTTATTCTTCTGTAAAGAATTCATCTCATCATCCATCGCAGCTCTCCAATTTTCTGCTTCTTCAGAATTTATAGCTTCATTGTAATTACTTGGTACTTTTTTTATCATCATCATTCTTGGCGGTTGTCGTCTATTTCTTAAATTATATGGTCTTACTTCACCAGTAATGTCTTCTTCGTGTATTTCGTCTTCATTGTTTTCGTCAGGCCTTTCTTCTTCAATGTTTACAATCTCTTCATCATGTTTATCATCTTCAGTAGTTTTATCATTATTTACATTCTCTTCGACATGTTTTTCATCTTCATTCTCATCTAACTCGTCAATAAATTTTGTAGTATCTATCTTCACCGGGTTTTGTAAAATTTCTTCCTTAAATTTTACATCTCTGCACACATAAACAGTTTTCTTTTCGGGAAAATATATCCGATAACCACAATCTGCGTAACCAACAACGTATCCTCTAGTAGATTTAGCATCAAATTTCTTACGTTTTTGTGTAGGTGTCCATGAAAAACATTTCGTTCCAAAAATCTTCAAATTATCGAATCGACTAGATTTCTTTAAAAATAACTCAATTGGAGTTTTATTATTAATTTTCGTTGGTGCAGTTCTATTCAATGTGTAAGTTGCTGCAAGAATGGCCTCACCCCATAAGGATTTTGGAAGATGTGGTGCTGATTGAAGCCAAGAACGTGCCATTTCACAAAGAATTCTATTTTCTCTCTCCGCAACCCCGTTCTGTTGTGGAGTGTATGGTGCTGTCATCGAGTGTTTTAATCCGATCTTTTCTGCATATTTTCGCACATCTTCATTGTCAAATTCTTTTCCACCATCGGTGCGTAATTCTTTCATGGTTATTTGAGTTTGTGTTTTTATCATTTGCGTAAAAATCTGTAATTTTTCTTTAACTTCATCTTTCCTCCGTAAAAGGTAGGTCGTTCTAAAACTAGAAAAATCATCTTTAAAAATTAGAAAGTATTTATACCCGTTCAAATCATTTTGCTCCATTGGACCACAAACGTCGGCAAATATTAATTGTCCCGCTTCAGTGGATTTTTTGATTCTTTCGCCAAAAGTCATTCTTTGATGTTTGCCAAGGATACATCCTTCACAGAATTCACTGTCAATTTTCACCTCGACTCCTCTATTTTTCAAAAATTTCTGGACATAGCGCTTACTTTGATGGCCAAGTTTCTCATTCCATTGTTGAAGAGTATCTTCATTTTTTATAATAGCACATGACTTTTCTTGTCGTACCACTTTCACTGCTAATCTATAAAGTTCATTCTCAGCAGTCGATGTAGCAATTGCAATTTGACTCCCATTTTTGTGAAATATCCAATATTTTCCTTCATTTTGTATATATTGGTCAATTCCTTTTTGACCAGCTCGTTTAACGGAAAATAAATTGCAAATACCATCTGGACAGAACCAAACATCTTCGAAATGTCTGTTAATCCATTCTGTTCCATCAAAAGTTTTAACATTTATACGACCTGTACCTAGTGCTTCAATTTGTACTCCTTCACGAGCACTATCCATCTTCTTCGGAATTGTAAAAGGTGTATAAGTAACATACCAGTCTCTTCTATTTGTAACATGATGCGTTGCACCGCTGTCAACATACCATTCGTCGCAATTTAATTTCAATACGTCAATTACATTCTCTTGTTCGTCAATCATTTTTGTGTTTGGTATTTCCGCTGAAAACATTGCAAAATCTTTATTTTTCATAATAACTTTACAATCTTTTGATCGATGACCCTTCTTTTTGCATCTAAAACAAATTAAGCCAGTTTTACAATCCTTCGAAACATGTCCCAACTTTCCGCAAGAGAAACATCGTATTCCTTCCTTATGTACTGTTTTTGACATATTGTTCTTTTGGTGATAAGACATCTGCTTCTCATTCTTCATTGAAGGATTTATCTTCAATTTTGACATCATTGCAGTAGCAAAATTAGTTTCCTCTCTTCCTGAAATTCGGCATTCGTAATTTAAACATCTCTTTTGTAATTTGGCCCAAGTTTTCTCTTCTTGAGGTAAGTCATGCCATGTGACATAAATGTAGTCAAATTCTTTTGGTAGTGTTTGCAATAATCGAGCGCATAAGTCCCCTTCTTCAATAGGTTTGTTAAATAGGGCCATTTTTGTTTGAATGTCATCAAATTTAGCTAAATGACCTTGCACACCACCGGACCATTCCCACATGATGTTATGAAATTTATGTCGTAATAAATCTATATTCTCTTCAGATTGAGAATCGTAAATTTGATGTAATTTATTCCACACATCATTTGAAGTTTGACATCCAGCAACACGAAGTAAAGGCTTCGTATCAAGTGACAAAATAAGACGTTTCTTTGCTTTAGCATTCAATTTTGCCCATCTATTAAATTCATCTGTAACATTTTGCTCAGGCTTGATAAATACTCCATCAACGACTTCAAAAACTCCGTCACATTCTAATAAAGTTTTCATTATAATTCGCCACGTCGACCAGTTCTCTTCTCCTGTTAACTTCTCAATTTGTACCATTTCGTCGTTCATTGTTTTACAATTCGTCTCAAATAGTCGATAATAGCTTTAAAATATTCTTCTCAATATGACATCTATTCGTCAAAAAATTCGTCTAAGTAAACTATATAATCAACTATGCTTCAACAGGCGAAGAACTGCGAACTACCAACTACGCTCTGCTACCATGTTGGAATAAATCAAACATTTATGTTTTATAACGATTTATTCATTCAACTATATTTTTATATTAGAAAAATGTGACAAGTACATCAATTATTTTATATTCATAGGCAACTTAGTTTTCTATCTAATATGAACATTATTATAACATATTAATATTGATTTACTTCAACAGATACTTTGAACCATTTGTAGAGTCATCTAGTGGTTGTCCATTGAAACTCCAAACCGCAAATGGTTTTTCGGTTGAGCGAGAATATATTTGACAACCAGCAGTGATGCTTTCGCCAAAACTAGCGTTTAGTTCCAGTTCTGTATCGGGATATACGAGCGCAGAATCATATTATTTGGCCCAGTTAAAGTCATAAAAAGGAAATTTGTTTAATTCACTATATAGTATATATATCTTAAATCCTATTATTTTTATATTCCGCACATACATATATGTAATAGAGGTATTGTTTATGTTACGTATTAATTAGATATTGGACACAATTCATCAGCAGTAAGTGGTTGATTATTTCAAGGCCTATCAGGGTTTTTGGACTTATTTTAATAAATAAATAAGATAGAGAAAATTTCATTGGAATCAAAAAGAAGTTGAATAATATTACTTACAATTTTTATTTGAAACAATTTTCTGTATTTTGTTGTCATCAGATTTAAAAACAGTGTTTGTGGAATCAATTAATACCTTTGGGTCAAATTATAAATTTGATATTATTTCAGTTGTTATTTTTCTTTAAAGTAACAGAATTGTTGATATAAATAAATTTCATACAATACATTATCCCTTTGATAGACCAGAAATATTTTTTTAATGCTATTTTAAAAATCTTAATTGATATAAATAATATGACTCTGGGGTCGTTGTGGTAGTGTAGGTTTTTTTAGTTTTCGTAATATTTCTGGGGTGATTAACAAAGCTTGTTCTTTCTCTACGCTGGAATATTGACCTCCGAGGCTGCATTTGTAATTACCAGAGTCGCTAGGCTTCAAATTTTGAATTGTGAGGTTAAACCATGTTCGTCCATCTTTTGTTGTCGATTGGCTAATTTTATACGGTTTATTCAGTGTTTTAAAATAATCAGTAACGTTTCGATCGCCTTTTTTCCACTGAGCGTCTTGTAGCTCACTACCAGAACCAAATTGACAACTTATTGTAGCTTCGTCTGCAGTTAATTCAACTAAACTATTTTCGATTTGGTTTGCAGCAGCACAAATAAAATCAGTAGATTTTAAATTACTCCATAATTTCCCGCGTAAATTTGGGGGATTTTCACATGTAGATTTATAAAGGGGAATTAAATTTATCCACTTGGTATGCAAGTCTCTCAAGTTGCAGTCACACATCCAGGGGTTTTCTTCGATGTCCAAAACTGTCAAATTGTTCAAGTTAGTTACAGTTTGCGAATCTAGGTTGGTTAAACTGTTGTTGTAGATGTATAGTTCTTGCAGTTGGGAATTAATTGGAAATACACCAGGTTCTACACTATCAATTTTATTTGAACTCGCGTGTAATAATCTTAACAACACTGAATTTTTAAATAACCCAGATTTTAATTCAGTTATTTTATTTTTATGGATCCGGACAATCTCCAAATTTTTGTTGTTTTCAAATAACTCTGAATCCAAACTGGGAATATTGTTGGCACCCATTGACAACATTTTTAGGTTGGGTAGCCTGGAGAAAATTTTTTTTGGTAGAATCCTTATTTTGTTTTTGTGGAACCCCAGTTTACTTAAGTTCGGCGTGTTGTTGAAGATGTCTTCATGTAATTCTTCAATGAAGTTGCATCGGAAATATAATGTAAGCAAGTTGATATTATTCCTGAATATATTGGCATCTAATTGTGTCAATTCATTAAAATCAATTATTAATGTATTTAACGATTTCAAACCAGAAAAGGTGTTTAAATCTAGATGTTTAATATTATTTCTAGTTAAGTCCAGTACATATAGGGATGTAAGGTTTTCGAAAATATTCGGTGGTAATGTTTGCAATCTATTATTGTCCAAATACAACATCTCTAACTTCACGTTATTCTCAAATGTGTTCGCGTGCAAACTGCTAATTTCATTATAAGGCAAATATATTCTTATTAACTTTACCATTTGGGCGAAGGTGTTTCTGTCAATTGTTCTTATATTGCAATGAAGCATGGACGCGTCTGTGATTGTAGATAATGTGTAATCTTTGAATGTTTGTGCGTTTATATTATATAGTGGCTCATATCTACATTTTAGTAGGACACACTCGTTTGCAGCGAATAAAACACAGATTAATATAACGAATATTTTTGATGCCATCTTGTCGGTGGTTGCTCAAGAACTGGGATGTTTTTTGAATTCGTTTAATATTTATTCTTGCTTTTTCCTTAATAATGACATTTTGCCCTTTATGATAATAATAATTAATTGATAACATGAGGAAACTTTAAAATAAAAATAAAGATATTTATAGTATTCGCAGAGTGCATAATATGTGGTGGGGGTAACTAAATCGACTGTGCTTGTGCAGCAGAAAAAGAAGCATTTAATTAGGCTCATGTTATTAATTTTACTATGAAAAATTATTTTAAAATAGCTCATAGTAGTTGCTGCGGAGTTAATTCCAAAAATACACGTTGTAATAGTCAGTGCAAATTTTACAGTTTTCCAACAGCAAGTGGAAAAGTGGCAAAATAGAAAAAAATTGGTGTGTGTGTGTGTATCTGTCAGTCTGTGTGGATCTCTGGAGTTACGGTTTCTCAAAAACTACTAAACTGTTTATTTTTTTATGTTTCTTTAAACCAATGAAATGCTTTATTGTATGTCACGTGTCTGTGTTTTAACCAATCCTGTCATTATTATACTCAGAATAATGCTCTTGTGATTATTCCCGGCAATTTTCTCTGTAGCTTTTTTGTTTTTGTTGGCAGATGTCAGATGTCAGGTAGTTATCATAAAGACAAGGAAAAATGAGTCAAAAAGATAGATTTAGTGGCGTGCCTGATGATGAAATCAAAAAATAATCTAATTAAATATAACTCGAGAGTTCGATAAATTAGAAAATAATTATCCAGTATCTTTCTCAAACTTGTCGCCATTTGCTTTCGTGGCTATTGCCTGGCAACAAGTTTTCGAAAGATCTGTCAAATTATTTTCAATTTATTCTCTTGTTATATTATTACTGAAAATTTTGATATTTTGTATATATATATATATATATATATATATATATATATATATATATATATATATATATATATATATATATATATATATATTAATTGTATCACATTTGCGAAGAAAAATAGTCTTGTCTGCGAATTAGGAAACAAGATCTTCATTTACATCCCCATCGTCTACAATCATCCATGAACAATCGGTGACATGTGTCATTCTCAATTATGACATACGAAAAATTTGTCTTGGCAGTATTTGATGCCATTTTTATTTAATCACCCGATATATTTAAATATAAATGGAATACTATAATATGCAATGAAATTCTTGAATTTGATGGATTATAAAATGGTTCTATATTACAAATAAAATTGATTGTCCATTACTGATCCAATCTAAATATTTGTTTGAAATTTGCAATAGTAATGTCAAATGGGTTTACCAAATCTTTTATATCTGTGTCTGCGCAAGAGACGCAAGTAATTTCTAAAATATGTAATAAGGTAATTTTTCTTGACGTATAATTAACATATTTTTGTTATGCATTACCTGTTATATTCAACAAGAAGGAGAGCAATATTCCAAATATTTATATTTTCATTCATGTTATTGACAAAATTGAGCAATGATTAGAGAGAAAAATCAAAACCGTAATGTTACGTGCAGTTGCCCTCTCAACGTAAAATTTTCGAGAAATCTTAAGATATTTACGAGTGATCGTAAGCAATAGTTTTGTACAGAATTGCTCTTTGATTCGTAAACTGTTACGAGTCTTACGAGAACACCTTACGAGCCTTACGATTATGCTTAGAATTGCACCATAAGATTTCAAATAAAACTTAATATGTACCTCGGCACTGAAGTTCCTTTTTATCACTCACATGGTTTAATAAATTCCATATTCGTGATAAAAAGTTGAACTGAATTGAATTAAATATATGCAATTTGCATATAATCCGCTCTCTAATAATTATTATAAACTTGCTGACATTTGGCTAACTACAACTGTTCGTAACGATGATTTTAGGTTTACTTGACTTTCTACCCCTAATTCTTGTCTGAAGACTTGGCTGTCTTTAAACATTTTAAATAATATTTTTACAAATACAATTATCGTATTTTATAGACAGTTCATTATAACGTAAAAAAATTAATGGTTCTTCTTTGTCTATTAAAACACAAACATTTTTCTAAACAACTATTGTTTAAAAATGAAATAAATTAACTTTTTTAAAAACCAAAACTAAATTAATTTATTTTCTATTCTGTACAATTGTTATGTCTTCAATGCGGTTAAAAAAACATAAATTCTTCAAGGAAATTATTATATTACAAAGAAAAATTCTTACATAAATTAAACAAATAGTTTTCCTTACTAAAGATAACCTCTTTGAATTAAATTTTCAGTTATAATATAACAAGTGAGTGAGAATAAGTTGAAAATAATTAGACAGATCTTTCGAAAACTTGTTGCCAGGCAATAGCCACGAAAGCAAATGGCAACAAGTTTGAGAAAGATACTGGAGAATTATTTTCTAATTTATCGAACTCTCGAGTTATATTTAATTAGATTATTTTTTGATTTCATCATTAGGCACGCCACTAAATCTATCTCTTGCTCATTTTTACTTGTGTTATGATAAATGTCTGACATCTGTCAACAAAAACAAAAGGCTACAGAGAATATTGCCGGGAATAATCACAAGAGCATTATTCTCAGTATAACAATGACAGGATTGGTTAAAACGCAGACACGTGACATACAATAAAGCATTTCATTGGTTTAAAGAAACGTCAAAAAATAATCAGTGAACAAAATCTTAAATTTGAATTCTAATCTCAATTTTCGATGTTTTACCATAGGATGAGAAATTATCTTTAAAATTTCAAATAGTTGTTGCAACGTACAAAAATTTGGTAGTGAGTTTTTAGTGGATGAGCAGGTTTGAATTTAATTACGATTTTAATAGTTTCGGGATGATGTCTGTGTGTGTGTCAGTCTGTCTGTCTGGAGTTACGGTTTCTCAAAAACTACTAAACTGAAAATTTTGATATTTTGTATATATCAATTGTATCCCCTTTGGAAGAGCTGATTAGTTTTTGGTGATAATCCAATAACCGGAAGTGGTAGTTTACTTGAAGCCCTATCAAGTTATTTAGAAATATCACAATTTTTGTTATTATTGTTTCAAATATTATTATCTACAATTATTGTTTAAAACATTTTCCTCTTACTGTCAACATTTACGAATTACAACACGTTAAATATATATTTTGACATTTTTAATTAAATCTGCTAACCTGTACTTTTTGGAAAAACAAAACAACGCTTGAAAAATATCTATTTTTGTCATGTCATAATTTATTGAAGGGTTGAACATTTCTTGATAGTAATGGTCCGTGTTCTTGCATTGTTTGGTGGGAGGTATTGTGCTACCCACAACAGATTTTTACCTCCCGCCTACCTCTAGGTAAGGGAGGTATTGTTTTTGGTAAAAAATTGGGTAGTGAGTTTTTTAATGAATTAAGACGATTTAGGGTCCCTACAATACGATTTTACTATTTTTGCCATGATGCCTGGATGGATGTATGTCTGTATGTCTGTATATATATATATATATATATATATATATATATATATATATATATATATATATATATATATATATATATATATGTGTGTGTGTGTGTGTGTGTGTGTGTGTGTGTGTGTGTGTGTGTGTGTGTGTGTGTGTGTGTGTGTGTGTGTGTGTGTGTGTGTGTGTGTGTGTGTGTGTGTGTGTGTGTGTGTGTGTGTGTGTGTGTGTGTGTGTGTGTGTGTGTGTGTGTGTGTGTGTGTGTGTGTGTGTGTGTGTGTGTGTGTGTGTGTGTGTGTGTGTGTGTGTGTGTGTGTGTGTGTGTGTGTGTGTGTGTGTGTGTGTGTGTGTGTGTGTGTGTGTGTGTGTGTGTGTGTGTGTGTGTGTGTGTGTGTGTGTGTGTGTGTGTGTGTGTGTGTGTGTGTGTGTGTGTGTGTGTGTGTGTGTGTGTGTGTGTGTGTGTGTGTGTGTGTGTGTGTGTGTGTGTGTGTGTGTGTGTGTGTGTGTGTGTGTGTGTGTGTGTGTGTGTGTGTGTGTGTGTGTGTGTGTGTGTGTGTGTGTGTGTGTGTGTGTGTGTGTGTGTGTGTGTGTGTGTGTGTGTGTGTGTGTGTGTGTGTGTGTGTGTGTGTGTGTGTGTGTGTGTGTGTGTGTGTGTGTGTGTGTGTGTGTGTGTGTGTGTGTGTGTGTGTGTGTGTGTGTGTGTGTGTGTGTGTGTGTGTGTGTGTGTGTGTGTGTGTGTGTGTGTGTGTGTGTGTGTGTGTGTGTGTGTGTGTGTGTGTGTGTGTGTGTGTGTGTGTGTGTGTGTGTGTGTGTGTGTGTGTGTGTGTGTGTGTGTGTGTGTGTGTGTGTGTGTGTGTGTGTGTGTGTGTGTGTGTGTGTGTGTGTGTGTGTGTGTGTGTGTGTGTGTGTGTGTGTGTGTGTGTGTGTGTGTGTGTGTGTGTGTGTGTGTGTGTGTGTGTGTGTGTGTGTGTGTGTGTGTGTGTGTGTGTGTGTGTGTGTGTGTGTGTGTGTGTGTGTGTGTGTGTGTGTGTGTGTGTGTGTGTGTGTGTGTGTGTGTGTGTGTGTGTGTGTGTGTGTGTGTGTGTGTGTGTGTGTGTGTGTGTGTGTGTGTGTGTGTGTGTGTGTGTGTGTGTGTGTGTGTGTGTGTGTGTGTGTGTGTGTGTGTGTGTGTGTGTGTGTGTGTGTGTGTGTGTGTGTGTGTGTGTGTGTGTGTGTGTGTGTGTGTGTGTGTGTGTGTGTGTGTGTGTGTGTGTGTGTGTGTGTGTGTGTGTGTGTGTGTGTGTGTGTGTGTGTGTGTGTGTGTGTGTGTGTGTGTGTGTGTGTGTGTGTGTGTGTGTGTGTGTGTGTGTGTGTGTGTGTGTGTGTGTGTGTGTGTGTGTGTGTGTGTGTGTGTGTGTGTGTGTGTGTGTGTGTGTGTGTGTGTGTGTGTGTTTTTTTTACTATAATACAAAAAATATAAGTTTGTGTATTTTTGCTTTTTATATTTTATATGAAGAGCTTATTTTGGATAAAATTGGTCAACCGGAAGTAGCAGTTTACTTGAAGCCCTTAACAGTTTTTCATGAAAAACACAGTTAAATTTCCTTTTTCAACAATTTATGTTATTTTGAAAATTGTAGAATATTTAATTTTACATGTGTTTTGATTACACTAATTTTATTAATTTGCATTAGATTTAGAGATAATAAAATATAAAGAAATTAGATTTTATAAATCTTGCATTCCTTGTACACCATAAAAACATTTAAAAATTTTCAATTTTTTACGAAATGTGACACATGTCATTGTGATTGTGAAGCTGTTTTCTTAGTGAAATATATGTCAAAAAATTAAATAAATATACGAAAGAAAATTAAAATTCTCAAATATAAATAGAAAATAAACAAATAAGAAGGTATGTTTCTGTATCATCAAATACTATTTTGTACCGTTTAAGAGTAGTATTGGACGGGAGGTTTTGCGCTGGTCACAACAGATTTTTTATTTTTTATTAATGAAATGCTACTTAAACTTTTTGAACGTACTGTACGACAAGGACAGAGATACCCGTTAATAACTAAACACTAGACAACTAAACGTGAACTTATAAAGTCTCCTTGACTGATTTAAATCATTTAATATATTTTAACAACCATACTATATATTCAGAACCATTGCTTGTAATGAATTTTCACCCAAATAGTTATTACAAAATTTGCAAATTATTCAGCTGTTTCACTAACATATTAGTCAACATAGCTGTGACACGAATATAAATAAACAATTTGTTATGTCTAATAAGTATCATAAAGATGTTTTTATAGGTCTATTGTCAACATTTTAGTTGTTATAGATATATAAAAGGATTGCAATTAAATTTCAATGAATCACTAATGACTAGATGTTAAAATATTGTTGAATTCTTTAATGATAAAGTCAATGAAGTCATCTATCGTCTTTATTTGTGTCTACAAAAAACATGTGACTTATGTTTGTCAAATAAAATAGCTGTTTCAGTTGTTTTATAAATAGGTCTGACATCTTTCATTTAAAACATTTTTTCCTGTTCTGATAACTTTTCTGTTTTTTTTTTGACTTATAATTTTTTCCGAAATTGATACTAAAGTATGTGATATTACTACGCGATGTTAGCCTAAATAGTAGCTAAAGTTAGACTTTACTGACTCTTATGTCCAACTCGTATTACAAACCTAAATTAAAAATAAATTATTGTATATATTTATTATTTAACTTTGATAATAATTTATCGGATTTAATGAAGGACACATCTCAGAATATATAAAAAATAATGAAAATTATAAACAAATTTGACAGTTTGACAGTATTTTTGTTATTACAGCCATCCCCATAGCAACAGCTAGCTGACGTTTTACAAATATATAATGCTATGTATGTATGTTTTTAATTAATAATACGTAAAAACCATAATAAATATTGGGGTCATAAAAAACCAAGAAAAAAATTATTTTTCCTACTCCTGTATAAATATACCTCCATTATTTTAATTTCTTCGATGAAATATAAACTAAGAAATAAAAATAAAAAAAAGGCAGCACTTGAAAATGCACCAAAAATGCCTAAATTTTCGAGTGCCATAACTCGGTAGCATTTAGTTGAAATTGGATGATTCTTTGAGTTTTAGAAACTTTAAAATGTTCTCTTTTATGTGATGCTAGTCAATATGATATCAACCCCCTCCCACCCCCTATAAAAAAGTGTTCCTGGGGGTGGGACCATATAAATAAATGTTACTGATGTCAAAAAATGTCCAACTTTGACAGCTCGTACGCAGTGCCAAAAAATCATAGACTCAATTGGCAAATTGGGAAATAAAGTTCAAACATTTTCCTTTAAGTTTCTCAAGTTTCGAGTACCTACTAGAATTTGGCGCGAAATTGTGAATTTTTCAAAAAACTTTTTTAGCTATAACTTAGTAGATTTTGCACCAAAACCTATGAACTTTGGAATTGTGAGAAGTTTAAAAATTTCTCTTTGTGGTGCTTGAAGTTAATGTGCTACCAAACCCGTTCCACCCCCTGCTACCCCGGATGAAAAGAAACATGTTCTTGACTTTAAAATATTCAAATTTAACAATTCGTAGTATGAGAAAAAAAATCATTGACTTAATTGACCAACAGAGAATAAAACTTCAATCATTTTCCTTCAAGTTTATGATTTTGGTATCATAGAAACAAAAACAAAAATCTGATGTGGCCAGCACATAACCTCCCGCCCAATACTACTCTTAAACCGTACAAAATAGTATTTGATGATACAGAAACATACCTTCTTATTTGTTTATTTTCAATTTATATTTGAGAAATTTCATTTTCTTTCGTATATTTATTTAATTTTTTGACATATATTTCCCTAAGAAAACAGCTTCACAATCACAATGACATGTGTCACATTTCGTAAAAAATTGATAAATTTTAAATGTTTCCATGGTGTACTAGGAATGCAAGATTTGTGAAATCTAATTTCTTTATATTTTATTATCTCTAAACCTAAAGAAAATTAATAAAATTAGTGTAATCAAAAAACATGTAAAATTAAATATTCTTCAACTTTCAAAATAACATAAATTGTTAAAAAAGGAAATTTAACCGTGTTTTTCACGAAAAACTGTTAAGGGCTTCAAGTAAACTGCTACTTCCGGTTGACCAATTTTATCCAAAATCTAATCAGCTCTTCATTTAAATATAAGAAGCAATAATTCACAAAATTGTATTTTTTGGTATTATAGTATTTGAGTTATGCGAGACGAAAAAATTGCCACAGACTACACACACACATACATACATACATACAGACATCATCGCGAAAATAGTAAAATCGTATTGTAGATACCCTAAAACGTGCTTATTCATTGAAAACTCACTACCCAATTTTTTGACCTAAAACAATACCTCCCTTACCTTGAGGTAGGCGGGAGGTAAAAATATTCAATTGGGCCAAATGCTATGTTTGTGAGCTTGAATACTTTAAGAACTTACCAAGACATCATCGAAGATCATCCACTGTATCAACTCTTCAACTGTCACTGAGCACAATATTTTCTAAACAGATATCTTCGATATCTCTGTGATATCCGCTGATATCCCGCTAGTACCGCATCTGCGAGCTAACTAAGGTAGCTAGTCGTGTGCTAATGAACCATTTAGTTACATGTCAGGCAGAGAAATGCATTTAATCGCATGGTTACCGCGAAAAATATTGATTTATAGTAGCTGTGCTAATAAAACTAAGAATTTATTACTTATTTTAATAATAATATGGTTAGTTTAATAACTCATTGGATTTTACGATGCAAAATTATTTTATTATATACAGTTTTTTATTTGCGCATTTAACATCAGGCTGTTTTCTAGAATACAGGTGTAAAAATTTGTGTGGGTACTACACAACTTTCTTATACTCTAGAAACGTGGAAACGTCTTTTATTTTAAACTTTTTTTGGTTTTTGATGAGCGCTTAATAACATTTTATAAGAAGTTAAACAATTTAAACAGAATAAAATTTCTAGATGTTTAATGACTTAAGTTAGCTTCAACTGTCTTGGAACTAATAAAATAATAAAAATTTGATGTGGCCAGCACATAACCTCCCACCCAATACTACTCTTAAACTGTACAAAATAGTATTTGATGATACAGAAACATACCTTCTTATTTGTTTATTTTCTATTTATATTTGACAAATTTAATTCTCTTTTGTATATTTATTTAATTTATTAACATATATTTCACTAAGAAAACAGCTTCACAATCACAATGACATGTGTCACATTTCGTAAAAAATTTAAAATTTTTAAGTGTTTCCATGGTGTACTAGGAATGCAAGATTTATGAAATCTAATTTCTTTCTATTTTATTATCTCGAAATCTAATAAAAATTAATAAAATTAGTGTAATCAAAACACATGTAAAATTAAATATTCTTCAACTTGCAAAATAACATAAATTGTTGAAAAAGGAAATTAAACCGTGTTTTTCACGAAAAACTGTTAAGGGCTTCAAGTAAACTGCTACTTCCGGTTGACCAATTTTATCCAAAATCTAATCAGCTCTTCATTTAAATATAAGAAGCAACAATTCACAAAAATGTATTTTTTGGCATTATAGTATTTGAGTTATGCGAGACGAAAAAATTGCCACAGACTACACACACACACACACACACACACACACAACACACGCGCGCACGCACACACACACACACACACACGCGCGCGCGCGCGCGCGCACACACACACATACACATACATACATACACACATACATACATACATACAAACATCATGGAGAAAATAGTAAAATCGTATTGTAGGGACCCTAAAACGTGCTTATTCACTAAAAACTCACTACCCTATTTTTTGTCCAAAAACAATACCTCCCTTACCTAGAGGTAGGCGGGAGGTAAAAATAAAATAAATTTGGAATAGGATAGATATGCAGCTTAATACTTTGACGTCATTATTAATGACTTTAAAACTCAAATATCTTAATTATTTTAATATATTAATTGTTAAACATGTATTATATCTATTAGTTATAATATAAATAACTTATTTACCATTTTGTGATTCTACACTCATAAAAATAACTTCTTTACTGACATTGCAATGTACAAGTCACTGTAAAAAATCCATGATATTTTGACGAATGGAGGTTGTTGGACCATAAAGAACATGAAAATAAATAAAGAATACAGAATTTGCTGTTTTTTTAAAAAATAAAGGGTTCGTTCTTTCGACGCGTATGTTTGACCTTAATCTTAAACAAAACGTTTTTATTTAAAACGATATAATTTTGAATTAAAACTACTTCTATTCATACTACTTCATCTCCATAATGAGTTTCAGTTAAATACTTTGATATGTTCCTTGAAAACTAAATTAATATTTATTAAACCTACAAAAGTCGAAATCGCATTGGCACTATTCAAATCAATTTTTCTTTTCATTTAAGAGGAATCTGTTTGTTCCAAGAAAACTTTTTTATCAAACTATATTGATAACAAAGTAACTCTGTACGAAGTTAACGTAATACAATACATTTCCAACGTTATTTTGAAGTTCGTTCACCGACCAGAAAATGACTAACAATCTTGGATAGACAATAACAAAATATTTATATAAATTTTTCTCTTAAAACTTGTTTCTTACGAGCATTCCTGGCTATCTGAATCTTTGATAATTTCGCACTTAACCTGACATATTTATGTATAAAAATTGAAAAGGTTTTTACCATTTACCGTTTTAAGCGAAAAAAGCTGTTTTATTTTGAGCCAAGTTCTGACTCATACTTGATAAATTTTTACTTTCTTTTGAAAAAAAAAATTGTGATCACTATTCACTAGAGTGTTCCATGCTTGCCATTGCCATGGCCCGTGTTTTCTTATCATGAAGAAAAATAGTGATCGTTTATGCAATAATTCTCGAAGATAAAAATAAATTGCTGTGGGCAGCACAGTACCTCCCGCCATAGATTTATTATAAAACTACCACTTTCAAGAGCGTTTATCCCTTGACACATGTCAAAAAATGACACTTTTCAACCGTTGTTTTGTTTTTTACCTCCCGCCACATCCTGTAAGGGAGGTTTAGGAAACATGCTAGTGAGATTGATCATGCGATTTTAGTAGTTTCGATGTCTGTTTGTGTGTCTGAGTGTATATGTCTGTCTGTCAGTCTGGAGTTACGGTTTCTCAAAAACTACTAAACTGAAAATTTTAATATTTTGTATATATCAATTGTATCCCCTTTGGAAGAGCTGATTAGTTTTAGGTGATAATCCAATAACCGGAAGTGGTAGTTTACTTGAAAATTTTGTTATTAGAATAATGTATCAAATATTATTTTCTACAATTATTATTTGAAACATTTTCCTCTTACTGTCACCATTTACGAATTAAAACACGTTAAAGAAAAATCATATTTTGATATTTTCGTTTAAATCTGCTAACCTGTGTTTTTTTGAAAAAATATTACAATGCTTGAAAAATGTCTACTTTTGACATGTGTCATAATTGTTTGAAGGGATGAGCGTTTCTTGATAGTGTTGGTCCGTGATCCTGTATTGTTTGATAAGAAATCTATGGCGGGAGGTACTGTGCTGCCCACAACAGATTTTTTCAAAAAGCACAGGTTATCAGATTTAACTGAAAATGTCAAAATATAATTTCAACACGTTGTAATTCATAAATGGTGACAGTAAGAGGAAAATGTTTCAAACAATAATTGTAGATAATAATATTTGAAACATTATTTTATTAACTGAAATATTTCAAAATAACTTGATAGGGCTTCAAGTAAACTACCACTTCCGGTTATTGGATTATCACCAAAAACTAATCAGCTCTTCCAAAGGGGATACAATTGATATATACAAAATGTAAAAGTTTTCAGTTTAGCAGTTTTTGAGAAACCATTACTCCAGACAGACAGACTGACACACACACAGACATCATCACGAAACTATTAAAATCATATTCTAGGGAGTCTAAAACGTGTTCATCTCCTGAAAACTCACTACCGAATTTTAGCATGATTCCTATACCTCCCTTACAGGATGTGGCGGGAGGTAAAAAGATTTGGAAAAGTATTGGATACACTATTTATTGGAAACTTTTTTTGGAAATTTTACACTGTTTAGGTGGGAGTTAATATGATTTTTTTTTAATATATGAAGTGTTCAAATATAGAAAATTCATATCGTATTTATTTTTTACGTAACTGGGACAACTTGGCAAATCTTCAAAAATATAAAATATTTGGTATTAATAGATACAAATACTAATATTAAAATATCGATTAAATTGTCTACTAAGGATTCTGGAGGAGTGTCTTAAGCTAGCTTCAACTGTCTTTAAAGTAGCTTTAACTGTCTTTAAACTAGACCAATGTCTGTGTGTATGAATGGAAGGATGTTTCTATAACACTGTTTTGGAAACTACACATTATACAACTGAAAATTGTTATGGAATCACTAACATTCCATACGTCGCGTATGGAATATTTTCAACGAATCAGAGCCGCATATTAGCGCGATATATGAAGTATCTTGATTCAGTTACTATGGTTATGTCTGTTTGTTTTAATTTTATTTATTTGAGTTTGATTTTTCAACAGTTTTATATTTGTATTTTGTGTATAATTTCCAAAATCTTGTTATAGAAAGTTTAGTCTACAACATGTAACGGAATGGCATATCCCACACGAGCAAAACCGTAGCCCTCGCCTTCGGCTCGGACTACAAACTTTTTGCTTGCGTGGAATATGTGCCATTCCATTACTTGTTGTAGAATATACTATTTTAGTAGTAGCTGAATGACTTAAGTTCGCTTCAACTGTCTTTAAACTAGCCTCAACTATCTTTAAACTAAATCGATTTTTCAATGTCTGTGTGTTAGAATGGATGGATGTTTTTAAGAGTAATTGAATGACTTAAGTTAGCTTCAACTGTTTCTAAACTAGCCTCAACTGTCTTAAAACTAGCATCAGATAAATTGACTGTCTTTAATAATAAATTTAGGGTAAATAAATTATCTCCTAACCTTACAATCAAATTCACAAAAGGGATTAACGCTAACTCCATTTTTATTATTAGTCATAACTTCATTTTCCATTATCAAAACATATTTATTTTAACTAAGATTGTAGTTAAGATTGGTTAACAAAACATTAGACACATTTTATACATTTAATTAATTTAAAAACAAAGTTGCAGATGTTGAAAAAAATGGAGTTAGTATTAGACTTGGCTGTCTTTAAATACTTCAAATTGGATGGTGGATGACTTAAGTTAACTTCAACTGTCTTAAAACTAGCCTCAACTGTTTTTAAACTAGCCTCAATTGTTTTTAAACTATACCAATTTTTCAATGTCTGTGAGGATGGATGGATGTTTTAATAACCAAAACAAATTTGTACTTACATTATTCTAAATGAAGTTGAAAACTACACTAATCGTTCTTTTATTTTAAAAACATTCACTTCTATTTCTTAAAATAAACACAAATATTATTTTTAATCAATGTAAGAATACTTTCACAATTTAAAAATACTGCCAGTACCGTTAGTATTTAAAGTGTTGTTGCAGTCTTGCCAACCTTACTGCTAAAACAGAACTGCTGCTAGTGTAGTTAGCCCGACACTTCTGTCATACTGCCCCCCTACTAGCGTCGTATTCATAGTCTTTGCTTAGTAATACTTTGATTATATACATAGATTATTATTTAGTGTTTGCTGTGTTATTATATTTTTGGTTGGACTTTAGCATTTTTAAATTTAAGTTTATATTTAATGAAGTGAAAATATATTTTTTATTTCTTATAAATATATATGTATATACAGGATGTTTCCTTTAAAACAACCAGCAATTTTTTTGGGTGAACTAATGACTTTAGAGAAAAATGTTTTATACAAAAAATTAACAGGAAAAAGGGCCCTATTTAATAGAAATAACAAACTGAAAATTAAACCAGTGCATTTTTTGTATATAACATTTTTCTCTAAACTCATTAGTTCGCCAGAAAAAGCGCTGATTTTTATACACCCTGTATATATTGAATAGTTGAAAACAGCGTTTTATATGTTTTTGCAAGCTAAATCAGCAAATATGTGTGTAATAATTTAGAATTCTCTTGAATTATTGCCAATAATTATATTCAATATTTGTCATTTATCAAAAATTTGCGATGTTTTAAATATTGTTTACTATAATTTTATCGCGTAATTCACGTCGATAAATATTTTTTTCTCAAGGATTTTATTTTGATCTCAGTGCATCGATTTGTCAATAATTTCAAATGTTGATAACAAAAATCTTGTATTTCATCTTGTGGAAGATAATAAATAATATTTTTATACAGGGTGCATCTTAATGTACGAAAAAGATTTAAAGTTAGAGAAGCATAAAATAATGATTTTTTTCTTAATAAACCAAAAATTGCTGCACATTAAATTTGATTTAATTAATGAGCACTTTTTACAAACTAGAGCAAGTAATTATGTTTAAAATAGAAACTGGTGACACTTTAAAGTTAGTTAAACGAAGTTAGAAAAATTAATAGTTTTGTATTAGTATACAAGTTATGGCTATTTAAATTTTCCTTTTATTGTTCAAAAATTGGTGTCAAAAATAGTTGACAGTCACTTGAAAACAAAAACACAACTGTAAAACTAGTTGCTATTGAAATTCATTTAAATTCATTAAACGTCAAAGTACAAAAAAATTAGTTAAGTACAAAATTGTTAATACTTTTAATAACGAAAAATATATAGACATAATTATGGTTCATTAATTAAAAAGAAATCAATAATTTATTGCTTTTACCATTATTTTTTGTTGGTTACATAATTTAAAATAAATTGACAGCAAATTGTCAGATTTAAAAGAAACATATTTTTGTGGAAAACAAAAAAATAATTATTATTTTCTGCGGTATTCAATAAATGGGCGTTAATTATTAGTATATTATTATATTAGGGATTATGATAGTCATTATTAAAATGAAGTTTGCGTCACGAGCCGTAGGCGAGTGATGCAAACCATCCCAGAGAATAATAACCATAATCCTGAATATACTATAATTTTTCTAAACCTTTAAATTCGGAAATCACTTTTAAAATCTGTTATGGGCAGCACAGTACCTCCCGCCATAGATTTCATATCAAACAATGCAGAAACACGGACCACCACTATCAAGAAACGTTCATCCCTTCAAACAAATTATGACACATGTCAAATAATGACATTTTTCACGCGTTTTTTTTTTTTTCAAAAAGCACAGATTTAAACGAAAATGTCAAAATATAATTTTTCTTTAACATGGTGTAATTCGTAAATGGTGACAGTATTAAACCATAATTTACTGAAATATTTCAAAATAACTAGATAGGGCTTCAAGTAAACTACCACTTCCGGTTATTGGATTATCACCAAAAACTAATCAGCTCTTCCAAAGGGGATACAATTGATATATACAAAATATCTAAATTTCCAGTTAAGTAGTTTTTAGAAAACGTAACTTCAGAAATCCACACACACAGACACAAAAATCATATTGTAGGAACCCTAAAACTGAAAACTCACTACCGAATTTTTAGCATGATTCCTTTGTCTCCCTTACAAGATGTGGCGAGAGGTAAAAATTATCGAAAATCGTTGAAAACACACTTTGAAAAACGTCAACATAAAAATACACAATAACAATTGACTACATGTCAACTGTCAGACGGCCGTTGCTTGGTGATCCACATCACGTATTTAAAATAAACGTGAATTATGGATTGATCGAGAAGAGTGGATTATAAATCATTAAGGATACGATAATTCATCAAAAAATTTAAATAATTGGGATATATTTATACAGGAGTAGAAACAAAAATTTTATTGATTGTATTGTTTATAAAAAAAAGCATTATTTTGGGGCTGCTATTTTCAACCTTTTTCATAATTTATGAAACTTCATGTATTCAAAAAGATTTAGAATAATATTGAATACAATTTTATTTGATATTTTTACCTCCCGCCTACCTCTAGGTAAGGGAGGTATTGTTTTTGGTCAAAAAATTGGGTAGTGAGTTTTCAATGAATAAGCACGTTTTAGGGTCCCTACAATACGATTTTACTATTTTCGCGATGATGTCTGTATGTATGTATGTATGTATGTATGTATGTACGTATGTATGTATGTGTGCGTGTGTGTGTAGTCTGTGGCAATTTTTTCGTCTCGCATAACTCAAATACTATAATACCAAAAAATACAATTATGTGAATTATTGCTTCTTATATTTAAATGAAGAGCTGATTAGATTTTGGATAAAATTGGTCAACCGGAAGTAGCAGTTTACTTGAAGCCCTTTACAGTTTTTTTGTGAAAAACACGGTTAAATTTCTTTTTTCAACAATTTATGTTATTTTGAAAGTTGAAGAACATTTAATTTTACATCTGTTTTGATTACACTAATTTTATTAATTTTTATTAGATTTAGAGATAATAAAATATAAAGAAATTAGATTTCACAAATCTTGCATTCCTTGTACACCATGAAAACATTTAAAAATTTTCAATTTTTTACGAAATGTGACACATGTCATTGTGATTGTGAAGCTGTTTTCTAGTGAAATATATGTCAAAAATTTAAATAAATATACGAAAGAAAATTTAAATTCTGAAATATAAATAGAAAAAAACAAATAAGAAGGTATGTTTTTGTATCATCAAATAGTATTTTGTACCGTTCGAGAATAGTATTGGGCGGGAGGTTATGTGCTGGCCACATCAGATTTTTTTATATTTTACATAGTTTACAAATTTACAAATATAGGTTGTTAAAAATTCAATTATTCTCATTGACTGCTACAAATAAAATAATTAAAATTCTTAAACAATCTGATATTGAAATTAATCTATACCGTATCTTGTTTATTATTGTTTCATGGCCGGCGCTACATAATTTAGAAACAATTGATTTCATTGAAGGCGACATAAGACGCATATCAAAAAAAAGTTTTGTATTTCAGTTTATTTTGTTTATGTCACCGTAAGGATTTTTAACCTCGTTGTCAAATACATTTTAACGTTCATTTTAGAAGGTAAAACATCGTTATTTAAAATGAGCACACTTCACCCATCAATAATGAAATAATTTGTTGTGGGTAGCACAAAACCTCCCGCCAAACAAAATATTTTTCAATGACACATCTTAAAAAATAACCGATGTTTTTACTTATACAAAGTATAAAGAAGTATTGGAATCATGAAAATAATCGTCCACTGAATCCGTTAAGACCAGTTTCTCAATGATGTCTGTGTGTGTGGATGGATGGATGGATGTGTGTGCGCAATATCTCATGAACGAGACAAGATATGTAAACGAAACTTGGAATTTACAAGTTTCATGAAAATATGAACAGCTGAGTTGATTTTGAATGAAATTGAAAAACCGGAAGAGGAAGTTCACTGGACACACAAAACAATAAATTCCATTTTTTTCAAAAATAGAATCAGCTTTAAAAAAGTTTCAAATGAAATATTTGGAATATAAAATGTTATTTGTTCTTTTCTTTTACATACTTCTAATTTTGAGGAAACTAATAATATATTATTATATGAGAGATTATGATAGTCAATTTTCACGAAGATCATCCTAGTGAATAATGACCATAATCCCGAATATAATGCTATACTTTTTCTACTCCTGTAAATTCGGTAATCACTTTTGAAAATAATTGAAATTCGTTGAAAACAAACGCTGTAAAACGTCAACATAAAAATACCAATGACAACTGACTACATGTCAACTGTCAGACGGCCGTTGCTTGGTGATCCACATCACGTCTTTAAAATAACAGTCAATTATTTATTTCTGACTCTGTGATTGGTCGAGAAGAGTGTATTATGAATCATAATTCACTCTCATGTATTATGGAAACTATAATTCATCGAAAAA
Organism: Poecilus cupreus; assembly: GCA_963942605.1. Taxonomy (NCBI): domain Eukaryota; kingdom Metazoa; phylum Arthropoda; class Insecta; order Coleoptera; family Carabidae; genus Poecilus; species Poecilus cupreus. The sequence continues at coordinate 3,657,993 of OZ012713.1, forward strand.
ATTTATTTAGTAGAAAAATTATATATTTAATAATATATTTCAATAATCTTAGTTACACTGCGAACAAAAACTAAAACATTTTTAATATCTACGTGTCAAATAATTGTGAAATGTCAAAAATGTGTATCGTTTGAAATATTATAAAAGCAATATTTGTATTATTAGTTAGAAAGTTTTAATGACTAGATATTAATTAATACCTATAAAATAAAATCATAATTATAATGAGAACAAGTTGGTTGTATATGTATAAGAAAGTAGTGTGCTGCCCACACTAGATTTTTTTTCAAAAAGCAAAGGTTAGCAGATTTAAACTAAAATATCAAAATATAATTTTTCTTTAACGTGTTGTAATTCGTAAATGGTGACAGTAAGAGGAAAATGTTTCAAACAATAATTATAGTAGATAACAAAATTTGAAACATTAATAATAAAAATTGTCATTAATTCATAATTTATTGAGATATTTCATCAATAACTTGATAGGGCTTCAAGTAAACTACCACTTCCGGTTATTAAATTATCAAAATATTAGCTGTACGTATAAGAAAATTGTGTGTTAACCACAGTATTTTTCATGACCGGGAGAGAAACTCTGTTTCTATGATACCAAAATCATGTCAGAAACAGACGGGAGATTTGTACACTTTCTCTCCCGTCGTGAGGGGTAAAATAAATAAAATTAAACAAATCAAATGTAACTATAATAAATTACAATACAGAAAAACCTTCATAAATATTGGGGTCGTAAAAAAAATAGTTTTTACACCAGATGATAGAAGTGTATAATATACTATTTATAACACTGTTCAACAAATTATTTTATCATTGATACGTTAATGGTTTCATCAATATTTAATAAACATTCATGAGCTGATCATGTTTGTTGACCAAAAAAGTCTGTTACAAAATTGAATAATTGATAAACATAAATATTTACTCATTAAATTTCAGAAAGCAATTATATTATTTCTTATGCACGTCATAATTGTTATTGTAATGAGTTCTTAAGGACATATTTATTTGTAATTTGAAAATATTAATTAGATTACAGGGCCGGGTAAAGGGGTATGGTTATTTATGTATCAAAGCACTAAAGTTTAACTTTTTATCACGAATATGAAAAATAAACCATGTGAGTGATAAAAAGGAACTTCAGTGCCGAGGTACATATTAAATCTTATTTGAAATCGGCACTAAAGTGCTCAAAAATAATCACTAATGTAGCCCATTATACGACGATTTTGAGCAACACGTTGACGTACTATAGTAAATTTAGAAGTAACATGAAACAAAAATTGCAAGAAGAATTAACTAATTAATTCCAACAAAGAAATTGAGGACAAAATACATAATTTTGAGTGTTATTTACGATAACTTCAAAGTTCGAGGTTGGCAACACTGCCTGTCAGTTTCAATTGACAACAGACAGATGTATAAATTTAACCTATATAATAATTTTTTACAGTTTTTTTTTTTAATTTTAGATTGCAAATAAAACTTAATATGTACCTCGGCACTGAAGTTCCTTTTTATCACTCACATGGTTTATTCTCTATATTCGTGATAAAAAGTTAAACTTTAGTGCCTTGATACATAAAAAACTATAATTTCTACTTCTGTGTAAATATATCCCCATTATTTCAATTTTTCGATTAATTATATTCACTCTCGCGAATTATGATTCATAATTCACTCTTCTTGACCAATCACAGAGCCAGAAATCTATAATTCACTGATATTTTAATACGTGATGTGGATCACCAAGCAACGGCCGTCTGACAGTTGACATGTAGTCAGTTGTCATTGTGTATTTTGAAGTTGACGTTTTTTAACATTTGTTTTCAACTCAAATACTATAATTCAAAAAATACAATTTTGTGAATTATTGCTTCTTATATTTAAATGAAGAGCTAATTAGATTTTGGATAAAATTGGTCAACCGGAAGTAGCAGTTTACTTGAAGCCCTTAACAGTTTTTCGTGAAAAACACGGTTAAATTTACTTTCTTAACAATTTATGTTATTTTGAAAGTTGAAGAATATTTAATTTTACATGTGTTTTGATTACATTAATTTTATTAATTTTTATTGGATTTAGAGATAATAAAATATAAAGAAATTAGATTTTATAAATCTTGCATTCCTAGTACACCATGGAAACAATTAAAAATTTTCAATTTTTTACGAAATGTGACACATGTCATTGTGATTGTGAAGCTGTTTTCTTAGTGAAATATACGTCAAAAAATTAAATAAATATACGAAATAAAATTAAATTTTTCAATTATAAATAGAAATTAAATAAATAAGAAGGTATGTTTATGTATCATTAAATACTATTTTTTATCGTTTAAGAGTAGTATTGCGCGGGAGGTTATGTGCTAGCCACTTCAGTTTTTTTTAAATAACGAAGCGACTACTGTATATATTCTTACACTGTGTCGAAAAGTTATACTTTAATAAATTCTTACAAAACTTAATTCAAAGTATTTTAAATTAATTCCTATATATTCTTATACTACTTATAAAAAAGTAAAATTAAAATTAGTTATAATACTTACTCTGGTTCAATTGTTTTTAAGGGAAGAGTAATAACTTTAGGTTCTAAATTAAATTCTTCTTTTTCTGAAGGCATTTTGGTAAACTAATATTATGCCCTCATAAAAAAAATGTGGACGTCCCTGGGATAATATTACATTCAAAACGGCAGTAGTTTCTTCAGATTCTGAAACAAAAAAGAAAAAATTATAATACAATTTCAAAAAATATTACATTGTGTCTTATTCTGTTATAAACAATACAGTCACTATTTACGAGGACGAATTTTGAGTCAAGAGCCGTAGGCGAGGGATGCAAATCATCGAAGTGAATAATGACCATAATCCTGAATATAATTTCGTACTTTTTATACTCCTGTAAATTCGCAAATAACTTTTGAAAATGATCGAAATTCAGGGGCGGATCCAGACCTCGATTAGGGAGGGGGTCATAGTTTTTAAACCGGGGGGGGGGGGGGGGGGGTGGCCGGCGAAAATATTTGTATATATAATTAAACATATCATAGATTTTTAGAAAACATTTTCCATTTCATTTCCTTAAAAAAATAAATTCTTTATGTTGTGTATCTTAACTATTGGGGCCGTAATAAAAAAAAAGCTTCATGCCCCCCTTGGATCCGCGCCTGTAGAAATTATATTACAGTATAGTACTCTATGAGGGATTATGATAGTCTTTATTCAAGAAGATGAAGTTTGCGTCACGAGCCGTAGGCGAGTGATACAAATCATCCCAGAGAATAATGACCATAATCCTGAATGTAATACTGTACTTTTTGTACTCCTGAAAATTCGGGAATAACTTTTGAAAATGATCTAAAGTTTATAAGATTATAAGAGGGGTAATGAACATAATCCTGAATATAAAACCGTACTTTTTCTACTCTTGTAAATTGTGAATTCACTTTTTAAAATGTTCAAAATTCGTTGAAAAACGTCAACATAAAAATACACAATGACAACTGACTACATGTCAACTGTCAAACGGCCGTTGCTTGGTGATCCACATCACGTATTTAAAATAAACGTGAATTATGGATTTCTGGATCTGTGATTGGTCGAGAAGAGTGAATTATGAATCATAAATCACTGTTGTGAATTATGGGTACTATAATTCATAAAAAAAAAAAAATAATAATAATGGGGATATATTAATGCAGGAGTAGAAATTTTATTTTATTGTATTTATTTCACGACAATTAACCCATTAATAAAAGCTATATTTTAATAACTGTCAAAGTTATTAATAAAAATATTTTTTAGGCGGCTATTACATAAATAGTTGTTTTGCGTATCGTTTGACAACCGTAAAGTGTCACTTTTTTTTTGACCTCTGTCAAAAACAACTTTACGGCCGCATTTACTTTACGGCCGCTTTTACTTTACGGCCGCATTTACTTTACGGCCGCTACAATCACTCGTTTGTTTAAATAGTAAATTCAATACTCCCTAATAGACAAATACATATATTTAGAAATAATTACAATTTAACTTACAATTACAACGAATTTAAATGAACAAAAACACAAAACTAACTTAAAATATAGACAAGATATTAAACTTGAAATTCATTCATGTATTTCTGGCGGAGTATTAGAGATATCTTCGCTATCTGAACTGCTCATTTTCTTGCTTCTCAGTTAATAACTGTAGTTATTTTATCACGAGATACACACGTTTTCACCACGATTTAAAATATTTTGACAGTAAACAACACAACAGTACAAAACAGATTGTTTTGTGAGTTGTCCAGGTGATAGAGCAAAGCACTCTGCAAGTGACATGAATAACCAAATATATGTAATTGTCAGATAACTGTCACTGTCAAAATTGTCAAATTGATTTTTAAAATAAAGTTTATATCTTTTTGTGATAGTCGCCTAAAAAATGTTGTGTGCACCTCGGTTAAAAGTTCTTTTTTAGCCTCATCTGATTTGCTGGCCTCGGCGTTCGCCTCGGCTGCAATCTACAGATTCGGCCAAAAAAGATCACTTTTACAACCTTGATACACAAATAACTATTGATTCATTGTTTTCCACAGTACTTTCAATCCAAATTTTTTTATAAAATAAATTTTTCATTTCAACTAGATATAATTGAATACAGTATTTAATGTTAAACATTATTTGTAGGTATTTACATTTTTGATCTAATTTAATAAAGGAAGCAAATCTTCATATTAAAAAAAATTATTTTACATATTTTAAAATTCAACATCCAGTATAAAATATTTTGAACCCACTAAGGACCATCGAAGGTACATATCGCATTGACGCATATCGATTTGTCGACCAACAGAAAATAGAACCACAAATTATAGACTTTATTTACACCTATTGTTATACCGTATTGCAATACACACACGACATACTGGTTGCGGGATTATCAAATTTTCTTTTTAATTTTTACTAATTTTAAACATTTAACGAAAAGTTTTATACTGTTTTGCACTATTGGTCTTATTTTACCTCCCGTCTACCTCTAGGTTAGGGAGGTATTGTTTTTGCTCAAAAAATTGGGTATTGAGTTTTCAATGAATAAGCACGTTTTAGGGTCCCTACAATACGATTTTACTATTTTCACCATGATGTCTGTATGTATGTATGTATGTATGTATGTGTGTATGCATGTATGTATATATGTGTGTGTGTGTGTATGTGTGTGTGTGTGTAGTCTGTGGCAATTCTTTCGTGTCGCATAACTTAAATACTATAATACCAAAAAATACAATTTTGTGAATTATTGCTTCTTATATTTAAATGAAGAGCTGATTAGATTTTGGATAAAATTGGTCAACCGAAAGTAGCAGTTTACTTGAAGCCCTTAACAGTTTTTCATGAAAAACACGGTTCAATTTCCTTTTTTAACAATTTATGTTATTTTGAAAGTTGAAGAATATTTAATTTTACCTGTGTTTTGATTACACTATTTTTATTATTTTTCATTAGATTTAGAGATAATAAAATATAAATAAATTAGATTTCACAAATCTTGCATTCCTAGTACACCATGGAAACACTTTAAAAATTTCAATTTTTTATGAAATGTGACACATGTCATTGTGATTGTGAAGCTGTTTTCTTAGTGAAATATTTGTCAAAAAATTAAATAAATATACGAAATGAAAATAAATTTCTCAAATATAAATAGAAAATATGAAAATAAGAAGGTATGTTTCTGTATCATCAAATACTATTTTGTACCGTTTAAGAGTAGTATTGGGCGGGAGGTTATGTGCTGCCCATATACTTACTATGTTTCTAAGGCGGTATGCTAAACAGAAAGATAAATAATTTAATAACTATTTACTGAACTGTAAGTTTATCTTATAAAACATTTTTAGTAAATATTTTTTTGATATTTCGGGTATTATTATCGAACATCCAATATTTCACAATTCTTCTATGTTTAATTTTCCCACTATGGAAAAATCGTTCATATCAATTTTCTTGTTTTTCGAAAAAGAATAATTAAATAATACCTTGACACTAAATTAATTTATTAAAAATTGACACGTGACAGAAATCGAGCATAATTAATTTTTTGCAGTAATTTAAATATAATGACAGTTATTTAATAAATACGGTACTTATTTTAATACACCTGTCACTTCCGCGTTAAAAATAGATTATTATACAGGGTGTGTCCTTTAAAGCAACCAGCGCTTTTTTGGACGAACTTTAGAGAAAAATGTTATAAACATACACTTCTCTTAAGGTCAAACATACGCGTCGAAAGAACGAACCCTTTATTTTTTTAAAAAACAGCAAATTCTGTATTCTTTATTTATTTTCATGTTCTTTATGGTCCAACAACCTCCATTCGTCAAAATATCATGGATTTTTCACAGTGACTTGTACATTGCAATGTCAGATGAAGAACATATTTTCGTTGGGTTCGTTCACTCCCATGAATTTTGTTTTGCAAATTCAAATTTCAATAAATTATTTCTTACAATTATTCTTATCGAAAAACAAAACAATTATTACTGTGAAGTCTTTGAACATTCTAGTATTTATATATGTGGATGAAAAGGATAACTGAAACATTCAACTATAAAAAAATATTCGTTGAAGTCTTGTTGGTCAAAAATTCAGAATTTTGATACTGAATTTCTAATTCCCATGAACGACGACAGTAATGAAAATAATTCGTATATTTATAAATATAATCGTCTATAACATACTAAAATTATTTTACATTTGAATTTACAGTTTTTGAGAAACAAATAAGAATATACCAAAAAACACACTTTTTGGTATATTTTTATTTGTTTCTCAAAAACTGTAAATTCAAAAGTAAAATAATTTTAGTATGTTATAGACGATCATATTTATAAATATACACATTATTTGTATTACTGTAGTCGTTCATGGGAATGTGTGACATATATTTGACTACTTTGAAAATTATGTTCATGTATAATATGTAAACAAAATTGGCATTTTAAAATTTATTACAAAACTTTGGACTTTTATCTACAACCGTAGGTATAAAACATTATATGTTTCATTTATTATAATAATGATATATTGTTTCAAAAAAGTCATGTTCATCTTGCGCTATCTTCAGCCCGTATGGTTCACCTTAAATTCCCAGAAATAGAGCTCTTGGTACCCGCAATATCTGTATTTGTAGAACAAGGTTAACATAACATAGCTTTCTTATTTCTTTCTCGCTATCGGAAGATAAATGTGTTATAAATTATGTTGATTGTCGTTTGTTTGTAGTGACGTCACAGTAGGCGTTTAATTGAAACAATGGATAGTGAATATTGAACTCGGGAGTTTGAAGAATCAGAAAATAGATAACAGATTCAATATTTGACTAGCACATATACATATCAGCTGATATTGGCCTAAATTATTAGCAATAAGTTTGTTTTTTTCATTCTACCGTCTTTTGTTTACATTCGTCACTGCAACCTGTAATATTGGTAATATTTTTATCATATATTTGTAATATACTGCTGATACTTGCATAAAACTCATTTGTATTATTAAATTCAAATAATAACAAATTTTATTTGTATTTATCTCAACATTTTTTTAAAATAGAACTAATAAGTAGAGAGCGGATTACATGCGAAGTGCATATATTTTAATTTTTGCATAACTTTAAATAATAATTATTTATGTATCGCGGCACTGAAGTTTAATTTTTTATCACGAAAATGGAATTTATTAAACCATGTGAGTGATAAAAAGGAACTTCAGTGCCGAGGTACATATTAAGTTTTATTTCAAATCTACAATTAGAAAAAACTATAAAAAATTATAATATAGGTTAAGTTTATACATCTGTCAGTTGTCAATTGAAACTGACACTCAGTGTTGCCAACCTCGAACAGTGAAATTATCGAAAATAGCACTCAAAATTATGTGTTTTGTCCGCAATTTCCTCATCGGAATTAATTAGTTAATTCTTCTTGCACATTTTGTTTCATGTTACGTCCAAATTTACTATAGTACGTCAATATATCTGCCAAAATTATCCTAATTGTACAATAATTATATAACACTGCGTTGCTCAAAATCGTTGTATAATGGATTACTTTAGTGACGATTTCTGAGCTTTTAATGACGATTTTTGAGCCCTTTAGTGCCGATTTAAAATAAAATCAATTTTTTGCGCGAATTACATTGATTAGAGTTAATTAATGCTAATTACTAATTGTGTATATTGCATATTTGGGCATTCTTATGCATATATTTACAAAAGTTGCATATAATTGCATATTTCAATATTTGTAAGACCTTGTCTAGTGACAAACATTCTGAAATTTTTGGTAATGCACATTGTTAATTCCCAAATATTGGAGGAGGCCGCAATAAATAGAAGAATGCAACGGAAAGAGAAATAAACAAATACACAAGCCAATAACTCTAATATTTGTAGGTAAATCCCTGTAACGGTAACGGTAGCTATTCACTGTATACACGAATGCTGGTAAAAGTGGGTACAATGAATATAAGACCGAGAATTCTCAGCTGGATATATCTTTTATTTTAATTTCACTTTTTTTTTGGTTAGAAAATTTTGAATAATTTGTTATTGTAATTATGTAAATATATCATAATCTTATAACATCAAGTTTCTAGACTTAGTTTATATGTATATTAGTAGTATATTTGTTAATTGTGAATCAGGATTAAGACTGTATTGTGCAATAAAATTCATAATGCATTCATTTATACTTTTTATCTAATAATTTAAGATTTTTTTTTGCATATTTTGCTGCATATATGTATGCATATATAGTGCATATTTCCTAAAAAATCAGGGCATATACATATATATATATATATATATATATATATATATATATATATATATATATATATACACGTATATAATTTAGTTTTTTCGTGCATTAATCCGCTCTCTACTAATAAATGTGTTATATCGTTGTAATCAGAAAAAAATACTGAATCGAATAAGCTAATAAAAAGATAGGTACTAATTCAAAATAATAAAGTGGGGTCCCATATTTGAGAACCACTGGTTAATAAAATTTTTTGTTTTGTTCATTTTAATAGTCATATAATTTATAAATTGTTTTCTAATTTAACGAACTTCGTATCTCTTATACTTTTCGAGATAGCAAATAGTGTAGCACTTAAATGGAACACCCTGTATAATATTTATAAATATAATAAACTTTAAAGATGTACAGGTAAAGAAAAAGTCAAAAACCTAAAGTTTAAAATAAAAACAGTTCATGAAAACATCTCTTTTATATACAAAAACGTTCACAACAAATTATACTTAATAAATTCTAATTTTATAATCGTGATGGCCCTGGAATACTACGTTCGGCGATTGTTTCTTAGAAGAAGCAGTCATATGTTTTACTAATTTAATTTTATATTAATTTTATAGACTTTATAAAAATTCAAGGCATAATTTTTTATTTGAATGATTCATATTTTGATTATTATCTTTTTCTCCTCCTGTATTTCAATTTTTTCGATGAATTATAGTACCCATACGATTTATAATTTTTGTCGACCAATCCAGAAATCCATAATTCACGGTTATTTTAAAGACGTGATGTGGATCACCAAGCAACGGCCGTCTGACAGTTGACATGTAGTCAGTTGTCAATGTGTATTTTGATGTTCACGTTTTTCAACGAGTGTTTTCAACGAATTTAGATCATTTTCAAAAGTAAATTCCATATTTACAAGAGTAGAAAAAGTATATTATTATATTCAGGATTATGGTCATTATTCATTAAGCATATTTAATCATCGTGAATAATGACTATCATAATCCCTCATATAATAATATACTATTACATGTTTTTGCTATATTAATAAACACGTGCAACTTTTTCATCCTTATAACACCCTTGGTAAGTTAATTACTATTTTTAACGTGTTCTTAAATCTTAAATTTTGACAGTAACAAATAACAAACAATAATTGTACATAATAATGTTTGAAACATTATTCTTATAACAAAAATTGTCATTAAATCATAATTTACTGAGATATTTCAAAATAACTTGATAGGGCTTCAAGTAAACTACCACTTCCGGTTATTGGATTATCACAAAAAACTAATCAGCACTTCCCATGATGTTACAATAGATTTATACAAAATATCAACAATTTCAGTTTAGTAGTTTTTGAGAAACCATACCTCCAGACAGACAGACAGACACATTCATATAGACAGACAAACACTCAGACACACACACACACAGACATCATCACGAAACTATTAAATTGTATTCTAGTGACACTGAAAACTCACTAGCATGTTTCCTATACCTCCCTTACAGGCTGTGACTGTAGTTAAAAATATTATTTGTAAAATTTTCGTATTAACTTTTAATTTTGAAGAAAACTAATTTATATTTTTGATGATTTTTAAATATTCAAACGCAAAATGAAAAGTTGATTCAGCGTAATATGATTGTCATAAAAACTGAAAACTTTGCAGCTTTCTCAAGATAAAATAGAATTATCAAATCACATGTTAAAAGTTAGCGGAAGTGTCATTTCTTATCTACGAAATTGTAGTTTAGATATTATGGAAAGAACGCCACTTCCGGTTAGGCTGTGTGGGCGTTGAAATTGAATAATTGAATAATTATTCTAATAATTTATGTGGCAAGAGAGAGATAGCCTATGGAGGCTTCTTTAATAATGTCCTTTACTGAAGTCACAAAATAACAAATTATGATTAGACCTAAAAATATTATACTACATATAATGATAGTCGTTATTCACCAAGATGAAGTTTGCGCCACAAGCCGTAGACGAGTGATGCAATCATCCCAGAGAATAATGACCATAATCCTGAATACACTACTATACTTTTTCTGTCCCTATAAATTCGGAAATCACTTTTGAAAATAATCCAAATTCGTAGAAAACAAACGTTGAAAAACGTCAACATACAAATAAACATTGACAACTGACTATATGTCAACTGTCAGACGGCCGTTGCTTGGTGATGCACTGTAAAAAAATTACAATATAGGTTATGCTTATATATCTGTCAGTTGTCAATTAAAATTCGATATTTGAGTCATTTTTCTTTCAAACTCTTGACTACAAAAATATTAATAATATTTGTATATCAAGGCAATAATAGTTATTTATGTATCAAAGCACTGAAGTTTAACTTTTTATCACGAATATGGAATTTATTGAACCATGTGAGTGATAAAAAGGAACTTCAGTGCCGAGGTACATATTAAGTTTTATTTGAAATCTAAAATTCGAAAAAACTGTAAAAAAATTACAATATAGGTTAAGTTTATACATCTGTCAGTTGTCAATTGAAACTGACAGTCAGTGCTGCCAACCTCGAACAGTGAAGTTATCGTAAATAACACTCAAAATTATGTGTTTTGTCCTCAATTTCATCATCGGAATTAATTAGTTAATTCTTCTTGCAAATTTTGTTTCATGTTACGTACAAATTTACTATAGTACGTCAATATATCTGCCATAATTATCCTAATTGTACAATAATTATTTAACGGTTGCCAACACTGCGTTGCTCAAAATCGTCGTATAATGGGTTACTTTAGTGACGATTTCTAAGCACTTTAGTGCCGATTTCAATTAAATATGTATTTGTAAAATATCAGCTAGCTGTTGCTATGGTAATCGCTGTGATAACAAAACTACTGTCAAACTGTCAAATATTTATGTATATAATTTCCATTATTAAATCCGATAAATTATTATTATCCAACACATCACAATAAATGCTCTATAACTATGGCGATTTTAAACAAGCAAAGTAACAGATTATCCACTAGTGGGTATAATTTTGAGGAAAGCCACTAGTGAGTATTTTTTTATTTATAACAATAATAATAACACACAACACCTTGGTAACTACTTCGATTGACATTTTAATTTAAAAATTTAAAGCATATATCATTGTCAAATAATATTTCTCTTATAAATTTTTCATTTATTAAGAAGTGTTGGATAAAACGTTATACTTCACACGTGGGCAAAGTGGAATTACCCACTCGATAAAATTATCTCACTCAGCCTTCGGCTTCGTGTGCTAAAATTTCTCTCGTGGGTAATTCCTTACTTTGCCCACTTGTAAAGTAAATAACTATTAAAGATAAATTATAAATAAATTCACCAATAATATTATAGAATAATTTGTTTGTTATTTTAGGTTTATAATAATATAGTTTGACATAAGAGTCTGTAAAATTTAACTTTAGCTACTAATTTGGCTAACTTCGCATAGTAATATTATGTATTTAGTATCGATTTTGGAAAAAAGTTATTTTAATGCCATTTAAATAATTTTCTAAACAATAAAATAGAACATTTTTTATGTGACTACAATTATTTACAATCTCTACTGTTTGAGAACCACTTACATTTTGTGACGTCACAACATTGTGTTTATATTTGTACCATAACAATATATTGACATAGTTGTTATTGAAAAACATTTTTTTAAATAAGCAAAACATTTAAATTCTAAAGTGTTTTATGATAATTTGCATGTTTACTTCTAAAACAGGTTTTACACTGAAACATTCAAAATAATTATAGTTTTCAATTCAGTAAACGTGTGTTTAAGATAGTATTGGGTTGAGTATTTTTATAGAACTGTTAGTGAAAATAAATATAATTTATCTAAGTAGGCCAAGATACACAATTCAATAAACAGGTACTTGATTATTGGGTAACAGATTGAAAGTTGAATAAAAATTGCTAATATAGGTCGCCAAACTGATATGCGTTAAGGCTGGTATTTTTTTATGAAAATCTAAATAGAGACTATTTACAATTTTAAAAAGTCATGTCACATTTCGTAAAAAAATGAAAATTTTTAAATGTTTCCATGGTGTACAAGGAATGCAAGATTTATGAAATCTAATTTCCTTATATTTTATTATCTCTAAATCTAATGAAAATTAATATAATTAGTGGAATCAAAACACTTGTAAAATTAATATTCTACAACTTTCAAAATAACATAAATTGTTGAAAAAGGAAATTTAACCGTGTTTTTCACGAAAAACTGTTAAGGGCTTCAAGTAAAATGCTACTTCCGGTTGACCTATTTTATCCAAAATCTAATCAGCTCTTCATTTAAATATAAGAAGCAAAAATACACAAAATTGTATTTTTTTGGTAGTATAGTATTTGAGTTATGCGAGACGAAAACATTGACACACACACACATACACACATTGATTAATTAATTAATTTTTACCTCCCGCCTACCTCTAGGTAAGGGAGGTATTGTTTTTGGTCAGAAAATTGGGTAGTGAGTTTTCAATGAATAAGCACGTTTTAGGGTCCCTACAATACGATTTTACTATTTTCGCGATGATGTCTGTATGTATGTATGTATGTATGTATGCATGTATGTATGTATGTATGTATGTGTGTGTGTGTGTGTGTGTAGTCTGTGGCAATTTTTTCGTCTCGCATAACTCAAATACTATAAAACAAAAAAATACAATTTTTTGAATTATTGCTTCTTATATTTAAATGAAGAGCTGATTAGATTTTGGATAAAATTGGTCGACCGGAAGTAGCAGTTTACTTGAAGCCCTTAACAGTTTTTCGTGAAAAACACGGTTAAATTTCCTTTTTCAACAATTTATGTTATTTTGAAAGTTGAAGAATATTTAATTTTACATGTGTTTTGATTACACTAATTTTATTAATTTTCATTAGATTTAGAGATAATAAAATATAAAGAAATTAGATTTCACAAATCTTGCATTCCTAGTACACCATGGAAAATTTTCAATTTTTTACGAAATGTGACACATGTCATTGTGATTGTGAAGCTGTTTTCTTAGTGAAATATATGCCAAAAATTAAATAAATATGCGAAAGAAAATTAAAATTCTCAAATATAAATAGAAAATAAACAAATAAGAAGGTATGTTTCTGTATCATCAAATACTATTTTGTACCGTTTAAGAGTAGTATTGGGCGGGAGGTTATGTGCTGGCCACATCAGATTTTTTTATATGTATTTTGGACCTTTTTTTTTTAATTTTTTATTAAACTTTCTTAGAAGTAGCTTGTTTACCTTTCTTTTGATCATTATAATTTATAATTATTTTTATTTATAAAAAAACCCACAATAGTTTTTATGTAATTATTTATTTATTGTGACCAAAGTGCATACTGAAACTTTTTTACTATAACTTTGTTTGTATTTTAATCTTTGTTTTTTAAGTTCTTGTATTCGTATTCGTGGTAAAAGTTTTTGGATTTATTGTTTAACATAGAAATAATAGTTATTTATATATCAAAGCACTAAAGTATACTTTTTTATTACGAATAAACCATTTACGTCCTATACGATACATGGGACCTTAAAACTTTGAAATAATTATAATTTTTAGTCGAGCATCAGTTGCAGATCACTCCAATTGTTTTAACCCTCTATTGCATACTGTTCCCGATCGGGAACATAAAATTTAAAATTCTTCTTTTCTTTTCTTATGCAGTTTACTTTCATGGCAATCATGTTGTAACCATTTGGGAACATTATATATACTTTATCAATTGCCAATTAGGTCATTCCTCCCAATGTGACCAACATAAAAAAAAATTTGAAGTGGAAAAAGGATAATTACAGAAACTGAGATAGAAAATGTAAAATTTGAAGGAAGCAGCTTATTACCTGCTGATATATTACAGCTAAATACACCTTCACAAAATTTCCAAAAAATTTTTTTTATCTGATGTTTTCCTAGAAGAGGTTGTTTATCAAACAATTTTGTATAGTACGCAAACACGACCCAAAAGACCAAAGTTCTATTGTAAGTTGAATTCGTTCATAATGTTCCCAATAGTGAACAAAACTTTAAAAAAATTATTTTTCTACAATCGTTGCACAATATCGACATTGTTATTCCATTTTTGGTTAGGAAATGTTCAAAATTGTCGCTCTATGGCGACAAAGTGACATATTGTCGCACTAGTGCGACAAAAACAAAACAAAAGTAAATTAGGTAAAAGAAGTAAATGATGCATTGGATTTTTCTGGTAATAACCTTGCTATTGCAAATACAGTTGGCATATACGTACATACACTTCAACTTAATCACCATAAACGTATTCACTCTGTAGACTTTATGTCAAATGTACTCCATATGTCAAATGTACTCCATGTGTCAAATTATGATTTCTTTGAAAATTTTTATTTTGTTCATAAACGTTGTCATGATTACGGTGACATGGGTAACTACAATGTTACTGAATTGTTATAGGCGTGATCAAAGATAATTTTGAAAATTAATTTTTTTCTACAGCTTGGCATTGTTCAACGATTGTAGAAAAAATATTGTGTGTATCTCGTCGGATAGAGCTTGTTCGGTGCACTTGTCGAGTTGTTGATCTCGGCTTCGCCTCGATCAACAATTTCTCGCCGCGTGCAACAATGCTCTATCCGCACTTGATACACAAATAACTATTTTGAGCCCTTATATATATAGAGGGTTAAAATATAGTTTGCTGGTCGTTGACACATGGTACCAAAGTAAGACGGTTTTTGAGAACTCGTTTAGGAGAATCAAAACAAAACACTGTGCAGGTAATGTGACCAAGTGACCTTGGAATCTTGCCAAACCGAACAACAGACTGTCGGAGACTGAAATTCTTAGTAATTTGTTTTACCTGCCGTACCTGTAGTGCCTATAGTTCACAGTTATTTTTGAACCATTTAACAATTGAAAGACGTAAAAACAAATTGTATATACAGGTTACTCCCTTGGGATTTCGATGTACCCTAGACAACAAAAAAATAATTGAACAAAATTTTTAGTCCCAGACGTTATACCGTTATTTTTTGTTTATTTAACAAGTTTCAATTTTGTTAGCAAGTATAATAGTATATTGTGTTATTAGGAGTAAATGTGATACTTTGTGTGTTGAGCATGTAAGTTTGAACGACGAGCGAAGCGAGTCGGACAATTACATGCGAAGCATACAAAGTCACATTTACTCCGAATAACACATGCTTTTTTTTCTTCAAACATAGAAAATAGACATTAAAACATTAAAAAATGCTCAAAACTTCAACAAATATTCTGCCGTATCCAGTATATCTAGTTGCCACAGAATATGTTATTTTGTTATTTTTGTTTATTTGTTTTATTCTTAACTGTCAAATTATTGAGTTACAACCTTACTATTTTGCATGATATTTTACTTTGTCCGCCGCCGGAGTAAATGTGTTGCCAAGGAAACACTTTTACGCCGGCGGCGACAATATTGAACTTCTGCTTGTTGAATACAAATACATAACAACGTACTTTTATGACGTTTGAAGAAAAAATTATTTTTGTGTATTTCCTAACTAAATATATTTGTGAATATTTCCCTCTAAAATTTTCAATCACCTTTAAAAATTTCTCAAATACGAAATTTTTTAAGCGCGAAATTTTTATGTAATTATTTGCAAAAACAAAAAATTTTAAAAATATTCAGCTTTAGTGGTATTACCTTTGAATATAATAATTATTAACATTTATTTTTATGTGTTTTTGATGAAACATTTTATTAATTATATTGAAGCAAAAAAAATATATATTATAGTTATTGTAACAAATTAAGTTGTTACAAAGGATACAAACTTTCTTAAACAATTTCAAATTGATACGTTAGCTAAATTTAATTGTTATTATTGACGAATCTATTTGTTAAATTTTATAAATGTAGCAAATAAATAGGTACAACAATATTTCTTGTTAAAAATTCTGAATTAACAAAATTTTAATTTAACAAACTATCATATTTGTTCAAATTGTTAATTTAACACAATGTATTTGTCAATATTAACTAAAATACTTAACAAATCGCAAATCAAATTTTTACCTCTCGCCACATCCTGTAAGGGAGGTATAGGAATCATGCTAAAAATTCTGTAGTGAGTTTTCAGTGGATGAGCACGTTTTAGGCTCCCTAGACTACGATTTTAATAGTTTCGCGATGATGTCTGTGTGTGTGTGTGTCTGTCTGTCTGTCAGTCTGTGTGGATCTCTGGAGTTACGGTTTCTCAAAAACTACTAAACTGAAAACTTTAATATTGTGTATAAATCAATTGTATTCTCTTTGGAAGAGCTGATTAGTTTTTGATGATAATCCAATAACCGGAAGTGGTAGTTTACTTGAAGCCCTATCTAATTATTTTAAAATATCTCAGTAAATTTTGTTATTAGAATAATGTATCAAATATTATTAGCTACAATTATTGTTTAAAACATTTTCCTCTTACTGTCACCATTTACGAATTACAACACGTTAAAGAAAAATTATATTTTGATATTTTCCTTTAAATTGCTAACCTGTGTTTTTTGAAAAAACAAATTAAGGGTTGAAAAATGTCATAATGTTTTGAAGGGATGAGCGTTTCTTGATAATGGTGGTCCATGTTCCTGTATTGTTCGATAAGAAATCAATGGCGGGAGGTTTTGTGCTGCCCACAACAGATTTTCTACTGTGTAGTATTGGGACAACTTTTGTCTAATTTATCCAACTTTGTAACTCTTCGATTCTCGAGATTAAAGTCAAACATACGCTTCGAAAGAAAGAATCCTTTATTTAAAAAAAAAACAGCAAAATCTGTATTCTTTATTTATTTTCATGTTCTTTATGGTCCAATACCCTCCATCCGTCAAAATTTCATGGATTTTTTTACAGTGACTTGTACATTGCAATGTCAGATGAAGTACATATTTTCGTTGGGTTCGTTCACTCCCATGAATTTTGTTTTGCAAATTCAATTTTGTATAAATTATTTCTTCCAATTATTCTTATTAAAAAACAAAACAATTATTACAGTGAGGTCTTTGAACATTCTAGTATTTATATATGTGGATGAAAAGGATAGCTAAAACATTGAACTATATAAAAATATTCGTTGAAGTCTAGTTGGTCAAAAATTCAGAACTTTGATACTGTGTCTCTCATTCCCATGAACGACTACAGTAATGAAAATAATTCGTATATTTGTAAATATGATCATTTATAACATACTAAGTTTATTTTCAATTTGAATTTACAGTTTTTGAGAAACAAATAAAAATATACCAAAAAAACACACTTTTTGGTATATATTTGTTTCTCATAAACTATAAATTCAAATGAAAAATAATTTAAGTATGTTATAGACGATTATATTTATAAATATACACATTATTTGCATTACTGTAGTTGTTCATGGGAATGTGTGACATGTATTTGACTACTTTGAAAATTATGTTCATGTATAATATGTAAACAAAATTGGCATTTTAAAATTTATTACAAAACTTTGGACTTTTATCTACAAACGTAGGTATAAAACATTATATGTTTCATTTATTATAATAATGATATATTGTTTCAAAAAAGTCATGTTCATCTTGCGCTATCTTCAGCCCGTATTGGCCCGGATGGTTCACCTTAAATGGGACGCACTGTATATAAGTTTTTTCTATATTCTGTAACGATTATTATAATTGATATTCACTAACTAGCACGCTACTAAAAATAGCGTATGACGTGTTGTGTTAACGACCGCGAAGGTATCGTTTAAAAATAATTAGTTTTGTGAATTGGCCACCAAATGATCGATTCATTTAGTCATGGCATTCATCTATCTAAATACGTAGACTTTTTTTTATTGATTTTCCAAGTACAATATAAGTTATTGAACTTTATTATAATAGTGGGTTTATCTTTATGTTACAGTGAAACGTCTATAAATATTATTATTACTGTCTGGTACAATTTTACAACAATTTTACAAACAGTTATTGTTGTAAACTTTGGTTTTTTATAAAAAACAAAATTTGACTTAACCATAATTTTAAGAAGGTAAAGGATGTCGTCTCCCTATTTTAAACTAGATATTGAAGGTCTTAAACTAGCCTCAGAGGAAGCGACTGTCTTTAAACACTAACTTGATACTGGACCCCTATTCTGTAACTTAGAGCTAAGAGCCAGCTCTACAACTATGACGTCAGAGCAACAGTGACTGTCTCCATCTTCCAAAATACGAACTGTCTCTACCCAAGGAATTTTGTAGTGCTTAAGTTTTTAGTTGAAAAAATTTATATTGGCAGCAATGTTGTTTACACATTTCCTTACCACGTGGAAATTGAACTTTCGTTCATTTGCTTTGGGTGTCTGTTGGTGAGAGGTTATTTTTTTTGCGGTTCTAGTTTTGCGGGTTTTTTAAAATTTTATTTTGCTTTTTAATTATTTAATTTTAGTTTTTACTAGTTTGTATATTATTTTAATTTTGCTATTGTATTAGCTTACTAATTTTTTATTACTTTTAGTTTACATTTATTTTAGTTTTTACGGTTTTATATATATTATTTTTACCTAGCTTACTTATTTTTTATTACTTTTAGTTTTTACGTGTTTATTTATAGTTTTCGTTTAGTTTTATGTTCTACTTAGTTTTATTTATATACATAGTCATGAACCCTTCTACCGTTAGGTGTAGGGTGTAAAATGTCTCTTAATCGTGCACAAATTTCGGCCATTGTTTCTTGTTCTTCGCCCTCCTCCGAGCATCGTTCAGCGTAACGTTCCTTTTCGTCAGGATCTTATTGATTTTATTTTTATACTTAATTATACTCTTGATCTTGACACTTGCTTTAAAAAATGGCGAACTTTATTCCGTTATACTAAAACTATATTACACACTAAACAAAATCTATAAATATAAGCCCGAAAAAAGATAAATTAATTAAAATGTAATAATTTAAGAATAAAACTAAACAAAAGAAATCTATAAACTAAATACGTAAAAATGATAAATATAGTACAAAAAAATGACATAAAAACTATAAACTAAACCGTAAAATTAATAAAACAATAATAAAGATGAATTAAAATTACATACAAAATGATATTTAAAAATTATGTAAAAATACAAAAAAAATTAAATACGAACACTAACAAAAAACCACTTTCTTCCACAAATGTCAAGATAAAGCTAGCTCTACGAAACTGAAACAGCTCCCGAGGTAGCTCTCCGGCGTTCGAAACATAAAGACTGATATGACGTCATATACCCTGTTTCCAATCGTCTCCGCTAGGCACCACCACTGAATATAGATACATTGCCGGTGTAAAGCTAGCTCTAAAGTTACAGAATAGGGGTCCTGGAGGAAGTAACTATCTTTAAAAGTAATTTTACTTTCTTATACAAAGTATAAGGAAGTATTGGAATCACGAAACAAATCACTGACGAGATTTTTGCGGAAATACATATTTTGACGTCCACTGAATCCGTTAAGACCAATTTGTCAATGATGTCTATGTGTGAGGATGGATGGATGGATGTCCGTGTGATAATATCTCATGAACGAGACAAGATATGTAATCGAAACTTGGAATTTATAAGTTTCATGAAAAAATGAAGAACTGAGTTGATATGGAATGAAATTGAAAAACCGGAAGAGGAAGTTTACTGGACACACAAAACAATAAATAGAATCAGCTGTGAGAAAAAGTTTCAATTTAAAGATGTTAGTATTTGGAATATAAAATGTTATTTGCACTTTTCTTGTACATGCTTCTAATTTTGAGAAAAACTAAATTAAATATTTAAAAATTTATTTCTATATAATCTTAGTTACAATAGGAACGAAAACTAAAACATTTTTAATATCTATGTGTCAAACGTGTCAAATAATTGTGAAGTGTTAAAAATATGTGTCGTGTGAAATATTATAAAAGTAATATTTGTATTATTAGTTAGAAAGATTTGAAGACTAATTGAGAACAAAATTAGACAGTTTTAACATTATCAAATAAATGTCAAAATAGTCATACGCAAGGAACAAGTCGTACGTTTTCAGTTGGTTTTATTTGTATAAGAAAGTAGTGTGGTGCCCACACCAGATTTTTTACTGATAATTTAACTCCAATATAAAGTAGGTCATGAAGAAAAAACAATTTTATTTTTTTGACAAGAAGGTAGCTTTTTGCAAGTGATAAATAGTTATTTTAGTTAATTTTATCTAGTGGGTAATTCCACTTTGCCCACGTGTGAAGTATAACGTTTTATCCAACATCTCTTAATAAATGAAAAATTTATTAAAGAAATATTATTTGACAGTAACATATGCTTTAAAATTTCTAAATTAAAATGTCAATCGAAGTAGTTACCAAGGTGTTGTGTGTTATTATTATTGTTATAAATAGAAAATTACTCACTAGTGACTTATCTCAAAATTATACCCACTAGTGGATAATCTGTTACTTTCCTCGTTTAAAATCGCCATAGTTATAGACCATTTATTGAGAGGTGTTGGATAATAGTTATTTATCTTTTTTCTAGCAATCAGGTCAAAATACTAACTTCATTAATATCATTTACATTATATGTCAAAATATATGATATTATAATAATTGTATTTTCACCAGTTACACTTTTAAATAAACCTTTTTGATACTTTCGTTTAAATCTGCTAACCTGTTCATTTTGAAAAAACAAAACAACGCTTAAAAATGTGTTTTTGTACTCATACATTGAAATGTGTTGATTAGCGTTGCATAAGCAACGTCCGAAATGTCCATTTCCCAGGTCTCCACCAGATAGACAACCGAGAAATTTCGACGAAAACATTCCTATTTCTAAAGCGTTTATTAATCAATTATATTTATAATAATATAATATACTATTTCAAACATCCCTTTACATAATATTAATATAAACAATGATGGAATAAGAATGAAATTGAATTTAAAAATAACAAATTTAGTGCATTTGGTTACCAATGTTGGCAATAAAATCTGCCCGATATGACAGCTGTAAAATACATAACCTACAAGTGTAATGTTACTTATCTCAATATAAATAAGAAATATAATAAATTTACAAGTGAATACAGTAAATATTATAAATATTTTAATTGTTTTCTAATATATTAGACAAATTAATTTGTGTGTTTATATTTATAGTGCAACTTTGACAATTATCAAAATAACTCCTTGAAGAACTTCATTTCTTTGTATGGACTGTTATTAGTTGTATACTTTTCGTACAAAAAATATTGAACAAACCTCTTGCGTGAACTCGGTTCCCGGATTCGTTCTATGACAAACACTCATCCGGGAACCATGCGTTCCCGCATTTGCTATGTAAATAACTATTTTTTGACATATGTTGAAGGGATGAGCGTTTCTTGATAGTGGTGGTCCGTGTTTTCGCATTGTTTGATAAGAAATCTACGGCGGGAGGTATTGTGCTGCCCACAACAGTTTATTTTACTTTATAATTATAATTCGCTACTAGTTTTTCAATCATGATTTTTTACACAAACACCTAATCGTCCTTGACGATTCAAGGGACCTGATACCATGTTGTTGATTTGACAATTAATTAGCACTCTCTACATTTCTTCTTTGAATGCGTGCTTTCTGTTTTGTATAATGAGAATAAATAGAACATAAATAGTATTTTAAATAACGGCACTTTTTTTGTTTAAATGTACGTCACGCTTCAGCAACAACGTTAGCGAACATACGAAGCGAAACTATTTTATTTTGAAGTTATTTTTAGTGAACTGTAGGATTTTAGTTTAGTTGTCAAGGCTGACTGAAATATTCACGAAAGAATTCATAAAAATATCTTATTATATAACATGTATAATAATGGATATTTAGATATTTATAGTAGGAACCATTCTTTATCTACGGGTGTAGTTGTTAGGTCTGTAACAAGGGTGGTTTTTATTTTATACCCTTTGAAAACTTAAACAATTTTTTGAAATTACAATATATTTTTCTCAGGACTTCTCTAATATTCCACCCTCATTATTAATGTACCCCTCAATGAAATTTAATATAATTGTAGATATTTGTAGTAGAAACCGCCCTTAATCTAAGGGTGTACTTGTTAAGTCTGTAACGACTGTAGTTTTTATTTTATACACTTTGAAAATTTAAACAATCTTTTTAAATTACAATCTATATTATTCAGCAACACTTCTATCTTTTCACCCCCATTATTAATGTACCCCTCAATAAATTTTAATATAATTATAGATATTTATAGTGGAATCCACCCTTAATCTAGGGGTGTAGTTGTTAGGTCTGTAACTAGGATAGTTTTTATTTTATACCCTTTGAAAACTTAAACAATTTTTTGAAATTACAATCTATATCATTCAGCAACACTTCTAGCTTTTCACCCCCATTATTAATGTACCCCTCAATGAAATTTAATATAATTATAGATATTTATAGTGGAATCCACCCTTAATCTAGGGGTGTAGTTGTTAGGTCTGTAACTAGGATAGTTTTTATTTTATACCCTTTGAAAACTTAAACAATTTTTTGAAATTACAATATATTTTTCTCAGGACTTCTCTAATATTCCACCCTCATTATTAATGTACCCCTCAATGAAATTTAATATAATTGTAGATATTTGTAGTAGAAACCGCCCTTAATCTAAGGGTGTACTTGTTAAGTCTGTAACGACTGTAGTTTTTATTTTATACCCTTTGAAAACTTAAACAATTTTTTGAAATTACAATCTATATCATTCAGCAACACTTCTAGCTTTTCACCCCCATTATTAATGTACCCCTCAATGAAATTTAATATAATTATAGATATTTATAGTGGAATCCACCCTTAATCTAGGGGTGTAGTTGTTAGGTCTGTAACTAGGATAGTTTTTATTTTATACCCTTTGAAAACTTAAACAATTTTTTGAAATTACTATATATTTTTCTCGGGACTTCTCTGATATTTCACCCCCATATTTAATGTACCCCTTAATGAAATTTAATATAATTTTAGATATTTATAGTAAAAACTACCCTTAATCCAGGAGTGTACTTGTTAGGTCCGTAACAAGAATAGTTTTTATTTTATACCCTTTAAAACTTAATAGTATATTATTAAATGAGAGATTATTATAGTCCTAATTCACGAAGATGAAGTTAGCATCACAAGCCGCAGGCGAGTGATGCAAATCATCTGAGAGAATAATGACCATAATTCCGAATATAATACTATACTTTTTCTACTCCTGTAAATTCGGAAATCATTTTTGAAAATGATCGAAATTCGTTGAAAACAATGACTACATGTCAACTGTCAGACGGCCGTTGCTTGGTGATCCACATCACGTCTTTAAAATAACCGTGAATTATGAATTTCTGGCTCTGTGATTGGTCGAGAAGAGTGAATTATGAATCATAAGGGTACTAGGATTCATCGAAAAAATTGAAATAATTCTAACATTTCACCCCTATTATAAATGTACCCCTCAATGAAATTTAATATAATTTTAGATATTTATATTAGAATCCACCCTTAATACGAGGGTGTAGTTGTTGGGTACGTGACTTGCATAGTTATTATTTTACAGGAGTAGAAAAAGTACAGTAATATATTCAGGATTATGGTATTCACTCGAATTTGCATCACTCGCCTACGGCTCATCACGTAAACTTCATTTTCATGAATAATGTGTATCAAATGGACCTTATTACATGCATTTTTAAATTCTGAATAACTTTTGTATTCACACTTTTTCTGTAAAGTAAATAGATAAAAAAATTAAACAAGTTAAAAAAACAGTTTTGTAGTACTTATTATCAATAAATTTACACCCGTATATTTTACAGTTATCAATAAATGTTTATCAAATCGATATATTTCCCCCGATTTTCTAGTACATCGTATCTCTAACACGTTTAGAATTTCTACGAAGCGGCTGCCATAAGAACCGCTCCCAAGAAACTATAAAAAAGTTTACATGAACGTTATGTAAGGTATAGGAAATATTTCAAGGCTGGTTGATAATGCTAGTGAAAGAATTAAAGTTTAACAAATAAATATTTGTGTAAATGGGTGTGGCACTCTTCTCACAGCAGATCTCTTGCTTGCATCTCCAAATAAAATTGATTTAATTGTAATGAAAATCAACGAAAAAAATCTGTGGATATTTGAGTAATTTTCTTTTCAAACTTTTGGCTACAAAAATATTAGTAATATTTGTATATCAAGGCTCTAATAGTTATTTATGTATCAAGGCACTGAAGTTCAATTTTTCATCACCGATATGAAATTTATTAAACCATGTGAGTGATAAATAGGAACTTCAGTGCCGAGGTACATATTAAGTTTTATTTCAAATTTAAAATGAGAAAAAACTGTAAAAAATTGCAATATAGGTTAAGTTTATACATCTGTCAGTTGTCAATTGAAACTGACAGTCAGTGTTGCCAACCTCAAGAAATGAATAACACTCCAAATTATGTGTTTTGTCCTCAATTTCGACATCGGAATTAATTAGTTAATTCTTCTTGCAAATTTTGTTTCATGTTACCTCCAAATTTACTATAGTACGTCAATATATCTGCCAAAATTATCCTAATTGTACAATAATTATTTAACGGTTGCCAACACTGCGTTGCTCAAAATCGTCGTATAATGGGTCACGTTAGTGACGATTTCTGAGCTTTTAATGACGATTTTTGAGCACTTTAGTGACGATTTCAAATAAATTATATTATTTTATTACGAATAAACCATATGAGTAATAAAATAGTATATTGTGTCATTAGGAGTAAATGTGATACTTTGGGTGCTGAGCATGTAAGTTTGAACGACGAGCGAAGCGAGTCGAACAATTACATGCGAAGCACCCAAAGACACATTTACTTCGAATAACACATGCTATTTTTTCTACAAACAGAAAATAAAATTATAAATATTATAAAATGCTCAAAACTTCAAAAAATATTCTGTCTTATCTAGCATTTCAAGTTGCCGTAGAATATGCTGTTTTGTTATTTTTGTTTATTTGTTTCATTTTTAACTGTCAAATTATTGAATTACAACCTAACTATTTTTCATAATATTTTACTTTGTCCGCCGCCGGAGTAAAAGTGTTGCCAAGGAGACACTTTTACGCCGGCGGCGACAATATTGAACTTCTGCTTGTTGAATACAAATACATAACAACGTACTTTTATGACGTTTGAAGAAAAAATACTTTAGTGCCTAAGTATATATTATATTTTTTCCGAAATCGATAAATTATTAAATAAATAGCATTATGTATTTGTAAAACGTTAGCTAGTTATACCAAAAGTACTGTCAAAAGTGTCAAATTTTGTGATCTGTATTAAATCTGATAAATTATTGTCAAAGCTAAATAATAAATAAATTCACCAATAATATTATAGAATAATTTGTTTGTTATTTTATGTTTGTAATTCAAGTTTGACATAAGATTTTGTGAAGTAAAATTTTGACATAAGAGTATATAAAGTTTAACTTTAGCTATTATTTTGGCTAATTTCGCATAACAATATCGTCTACTTTAGTATCGGTTTCGGAAAAAAAATATTACAAACGCAACGGTTTACAAAGTTTACAAAAAATAATAGTTGAACTAGGCACCAAAATAACAAATTTACAGCGGATGATTCCAAAGTTGTAAATCTGTATTTGGTACAGTTTTAAACAAATTATTTTTTTGCTGAATTGGAATCAATAATAATTTAATTATTGTTTTTAATACTTATTTTAAAGGTTTATCATCATCAAAATTACAGTGCGTTTGTTGCTAATTGTAATTCATTAAATTTGCTAAGTAACAACAAAAATAATTACTATTAATATCTATCAAAACTGTAAAAAAATACGATTCTTTTGATGTATGTTTCATCCTTGAATAGAACTAATGTATTTATTCAAATCGCACGATAAAAATTAACATATATGCTAATAAGACAATAGTGTTGGTCATCGTTAATGAATAAAATTCTGTAGAATTACGTTCTGTCCTTGCAATGGAAGTTTATTACATTCCTGATGGTTATTACACTTATTTGTGTTAGAGATGTAAGTATTGAGAGTGTGTTCTTTAAAAGACTGTCCGCCGTTAGGTTGGCAACCCCTCAAATACTTCAGTCTTGCGGGTTCTTGAACTTTCTATGCTTCTTTTGAACCTTCGAGAAACGTTAGCGCATATTGACAACGCGTGACGTCACTCTGACAGGTTTCAACGAATCTGCATTCGTAATAATATTATTGTACGCCGTAACATATTATTTATATTATTGTACACCATACAATATGATTTTATTATTGTATATATATATATATATATATATATATATATATATATATATATGTATGTCAAACAATTAAGTGTAATTAATGATAAAAACATGGGTTATTTGCATTTGTTTATATTATTGTTAGGAATAAATATTATTTATACTATAAATAGTTATTTGTATATCAAAGCAAATACTTTAGTGCCGAGGTATACATTATATTTTTTCCAAAATTATTTATAAAAAAACATAAATAAATAGCATTATGTATTGTACTGTCAAACTGTCAAATTTGTTTACAATTTTCATTATTAACTCTAGGTAAGGGAGGTATTGTTTTTGGTCAAAAAATTGGGTAGTGAGTTTTCAATGAATAAGCACGTTTCAGGGTATGTATGTATGTATGTATGTATGTGTGTGTGTGTGTGTGTGTGTAGTCTGTGGCAATTTTTTCGTCTCGCATAACTCAAATACTATAATACCAAAAAATACAATTTTGTGAATTTTTGCTTCTTATATTTAAATGAAGAGCTGATTAGATTTTGGATAAAATTGGTCAACCGGAAGTAGCAGTTTACTTGAAGCCCTTAACAGTTTTTCTAGAAAAACACGGTTAAATTTCCTTTTTCAACCATTTATGTTATTTTGAAAGTTGAAGAATATTTAATTTTACATGTGTTTTGATTACACTAATTTCATTAATTTTCATTGGATTTAGAGATAATAAAATATAAAGAAATTAGATTTCACAAATCTTGCATTCCTAGTACACCATGGAAACATTTAAATATTTTCAATTTTTTACGAAATGTGACACATGTCATTGTGATTGTGAGGCTGTTTTCTTAATGAAATATATGTCAAAAAATTAAATAAATATACGAAAGAAAATTAAATTTCTCAAATATAAATAGAAAATAAACAAATAAGAAGGTATGTTTCTGTATCATCAAATACTATTTTGTACCGTTTAAGAGTAGTATTGGGCGGGAGGTTATGTTCTGGACACATCAGAGTTTTTTTTATATATTCTTAGACATGTTCTGCATGTGATCTGCTTTAAATATTAAATCCGATTATTATCAAAGCTAAATAATAAATAAATAAATTCACCAATAGTATTATAGAATAATTTGTTTGTTATTTTAGGTTTGTAATAATTCAAGATTGATATAAGAGTCTGTAAAGTTTAACTTTAGCTATTATTTTGACTAACTTTAGTAATAATCGTGTACTTTAGTAGCGATTTCATAAAAAAAATAATTTTGTGTTGTTTTTAATTTTGTTTACTATAATTTTATCACTTTATGATGAAAAATTGTAAACAAAATGTCAATTTTGTCAGCATGAAACAGATAAATATTTTTAAATATCAAGGACTTTATTTTGATTGAAATCAATTGTATTTATCGGGAATTTCTAATTTTAATAATAAAATGCGATATAACTTTTACTTCATTTGGGTGTTGAAATATTTTAATATTGATTCCCTAGAGTAAAAAAATGGCAAATAAATCATTTATTTTTTAACTAAACCCAAAAAACATTGTTTTAAAAAATATTGTTAATTATTAAAATATTTCCAATTCTTACGTAGAACTATTATATTTCTCTTATACATACATATACCATGTAAGGGAGGTATTATTTTTATATTACGAATTATTAAATTCATCAACAGAAACTGCTAGATTATTATTTTTATTTATTTAAACATTTTTCTATTTTTTGTTGTTATTCAAAAACAGTGTTCGTTGTACCAGCCAATACCATTGGACCAAATGAAATATTTATGTTAATAATTTTTGTTAATTTGTTATTATTTAAGTTGTTATTTTGCTTTAAAATATTCTTAAAAATAATAGTATTTAAGTTACAAATAAATTAAGTACAATTATCTTTTGAATGATCAGAATAATTTTTACATCTTGTAAGAGAGGTATAGGAATCATGCTAAAAATTAGGTAGTGAGTTTTCAGTGGATGAGCACGTATTAGGGTACCTACAATACGATTTAAATAGTTTTGCACTGATGTCTGTGTGTGTGTGTCTGTCTGTCAGTCTGTGTGGATCTCTGGAGTTAGGGGTTCTCAAAAACTACTAAACTGAAAATTTTAATATTTTGTATAAATCAATTGTAATCTCTTGAGAAGAGCTGATAAGTTTTTGGTGATAATCCAATAACCGGAAGTGGTAGTTTACTTGAAGCCCTATCAATAGTAAATTATGGTCTTAATAAAAATTTTGTTATTAATGTTTCAAATATTATTATCTACAATTATTGTTTGAAAGATTTTCCTCTTACTGTCACCATTTACGAATTACAACACGTTAAACAAAAATTATATTTTGATATTTTCGTTTAAAACTGCTAACCTGTGTTTTTTGAAAAAACAAAACAACGATTGAAATATGACATTTTTTGATGTGTCATAATTTTTTGAAGGGAAAAATATGTGAAATGGGTTACTATAGCAATAAACAAAATACAAATAAAAGACAATCGACGGTTCTACGAAACGGTAAACAGTTTTAATGCGAGTGACATTAATTGAACTTCAGTTTTTTCTAGAGTTTATGAATTGAAAGATATACAAGAATTTTTTACCTGTGAAATAATTTTAAAATATAGCTAATATATTCTATGTCTTTTTAAATATAATAAATTTTATCCTAAACTAGCACTTTTGGAATGTGAAAGTAGGTGAATTGTAATTTACGGGCCAACAGGTGAAATTTGGCGCCGAAATTCAAATACGACGAAAACAAATACAATAAAACAATTAAAAGGCGGGAAATTCAAATTACCTTCATAAACACCCTCCAATCAAGTCCTAGCACACGAACTCAAACAAAACACTGTCTAACCAACAAACAAAACTTTAAAATAACACAGCCGTATTCAAGAACAGCCACTAACTTCACAGCGTTGCTAAATGCGTATCCATTCGCGACTGACTCTGTAGTACAGTTGACGGTAGAAAATTATTATCGTCTGTCTTGCTCTTACAAATGAAGCTGTCTCGCTTGGGTAGCGAATAGCGTAGTACAGAGGTTCCCAAACTTTATCAGGTTTAGTATTTTGTTCCGGTACCTTTGTTGAAAGTGACAAAAATCAGAAATTTAAAATTAAATCCGTCAAAATAAAAATTTGAAATAAATGGCGTAAATCTACAAGTCAATAATACCTCCGGCCATAGATTTCTTATCGAACAATGCAGGAACATGGACCACAACAATTAAGAAAGGCTCATCCCATCAAAAAATTATGACATGTCAAAAAAAAATTTTTTTTCCGAAATCGATACTAAAGTAGCTAGCAGATTTAAACGAAAATGTCAAAATAATTTTTTAACGTATTAAAATAAAAGTTGTTTTTTGTTACAAATTATAAAAATTTAGATCATTTCAAATTATTCAATATTTCTTATAATTTTTTAACTTTTCATTCATAATTTCTTTTCTGAAGTTTCGCGGTTGCAAAATCGTGACGTCATCTTGTAATAGAATGTACAGCATGGCAAAGCGAAAGAGGTGTTGATAACAAATAACAACTTGCTCTTCAGAGTTGTAATAATTACTTATTATTATTGAAATGAACACTCCGATAAATTAAATTAGGTATTCGTTAATTATAACA
The DNA here is from genome assembly GCA_963942605.1 of Poecilus cupreus. Classification (NCBI taxonomy): domain Eukaryota; kingdom Metazoa; phylum Arthropoda; class Insecta; order Coleoptera; family Carabidae; genus Poecilus; species Poecilus cupreus. The sequence continues at coordinate 3,688,749 of OZ012713.1, forward strand.
TTTTTAGTCAAAGAGTTTAGGACGTGTTAAAATAAAAATGCTTTGTTGTACTATATGTGGTCGCTTGTCGGTAATGTCGGTAGTCTCATTATCACACCTGTCATCTCAAGTCATATGTTGCAGTTAACAACGATTTTCAAATTAAACTTATGTTTATTATATTTATTATATTATTTTGCGCAGCTAATATATTTGTAAAAACCTCTCAGTAAATAACAATGACAGATAACTGTTAATTTGACAGTTGGTGTAGTTCCTCGCTCTCCGCAAGAGCGTGTTTTGTACAATTACAAGATGACGTCACAAGCGAAAAATTTGAAATGCGATGCCAATCTCAAAAAATCGTATCTTAATAACTAAATGCCTTTTAATATTAAAAATAGTTTCTATATTTATAATTTTACTCAAACTTTCAGAAAAAAAAAAATAAAATGAAAAAGGTGTATGACCCCATTGAGACAGTAAAAAAAAAAATGTTTCAAACAACAATTGTAGATAATAATACTTAAAACATTAATAACAAAAATTGTTATTAAACTATAATTTACTAAGATATTTTGAAATAACTTGATAGAGCTTCAAGTAAACTACCACTTCCGGTTATTGGATTATCACCAAAAACTAATCAGCTCTTCCAAAGGGGATACAATTGATATATACAAAATATCAACATTTTCAGTTTAGTAGTTTTTGAGAAACCGTACTCCAGAGTTCCACACAGACTGACACTATTAAAATCGTATATGTTTTAACAATATTCTATACCTTTCTAGAATCTAGAAAGTTCTAGAAGCCCCGGAAACAATCTAGTGTAGATAGAAAGTTTTGAACTGTTCATTTTAGAATATTACAGACCACTAGGTCTCTTTACACAGGAGTCTTGATTACTCTACGACGCCCCGAGGCGTCGCGGCGCATATTTTGAGAGCCCCTGGTGTAGTGGATTGGTCGTGCCACTTCTTTCGTGCAGCGAGCAGTGTTGCCAAACTAACGGCAATGCAGTTTGTGGTTTTACTTTTAAATTGCGGGAACTTCCAACACTTGATTTTTTTGTAATTAATTTTAAAAATTAATTAAAATTCATTTTAAATGTTTTAATATATTATACATCATTTCATGTATATTAAATAATAGTGCGTGTTATAAATATTCAAGAATTTAATAGAAATTCTGGTGCAAATAATGTTTATAATTATCTTGTTCTCGTACGTACTTGTATATTTTTGGTGAGCGAAAGTTAATTTTACATCATAACACATTTAGATTTTTTGTTAGATCTTCATGCGTAATTTGGCTGTTTTACAACCCGCGAGAGAGAGAGAGAGAGATAGCGTCTGCAGGCTCCCACATTTCTTTCATTTCATCATTTCACATTTTAAGTTGCTTTTTTACCTCCCGCCACATCCTGTAAAAGAGGTTTAGGAATCATGCAGAAAATTCGGTAGTGAGTTTTCAGTGGATGAGCACGTTTTAGGCTCCCTACAAAACCATTTTAATAGTTTCTCAATGATGTCTGTGTGTGTGTCTGTCTGTCAGTCTGTGTGGATATCTGGAGTTACAGTTTCTCAAAAACTACTAAACTGAAAATGTTGATATTTTGTATATATCAATTGTATCCTCTTTGGAAGAGCTGATTAGTTTTTGGTGATAATCCAATAACCGGAAGTGGTAGTTTACTTGAAGACCTATCAATTTATTTTAAAATATCTCAGTAAATTATGGTTTAATGACAATTTTTGTTATTAATGTTTCAAATATTATTATCTACAATTGTTGTTTGGAACATTTTTCTCTTACTGTCACCATTTACGAATTACAACACGTTAAAGAAATATAATATTTTGATATTTTCGTTTAAATCTGCTAACCTGTGTTTTTTGAACTAACAAAACGGTTGAAAAATATCATTTTTTGACATGTGTCATAATTTGTTGAAGGGATGAGCGTTTCTTGATAGTGGTGGTCTGTGTTTTCTGCATTGTTCAATAAGAAATCTATGGCGGGAGGTATTGTGCTGCCCACAACAGATTTTTTTATGAAAGAATACATAAAATTATATATGTTGAATCATATTTTATTGTTAAAATGTTTATTTCTTTCAAAAACAATATCAACTTTTAAATCTTCGTTGAAAAACGTCAGCCAAGTCTTCAGCTAGACTTCCTCACTTAGAATTAGGGGTTAAACGTTATTTATCCTCCCTGAAATCATGTTTAAAGACAGTCACTTCCTCTGAGACTAGCTTAAGACCTCCAGCATCTAGTTTGTAGTGTTTAAAGACAGCCAAGTCTTCTACAAAATTTCCTACTCCAGATCTAGTTTCAGGACAACATTTTTCTGTCCTTAAATCATGTTTTAAGACAGTCACTTCCTTTGAGGCTAGCTTAAGTCACCCAACATCTAATTTAAAGTTTTAAAAGACAGTCTCATTCGCTACGCTCTTGAAGCAAACTTTGTTCTTGAGCGGGGAAAACAAGCGCTTTTTTCATTAATTTGACAAATAACTATTTTCTACAACCACTACTGAAAATTACACTTTCTCAATAAAGCTCGAAAATTGTATATTTCACAGCCAAGTCTTTTGCAAAATTTCCTACTCCAAAACTAGAGACAGGAAAACATTTTCCTGCGCTTAAATTATGTATAAAAACAGACCTTTCCTCTGAGGCTAACTTAAGATCTTCAGCATCTAGTTTGAAGTGTTCAAAGACAGCCAAGTCTTCTGCCAAGTTTCCTATTCCAAAACAAGAGGTAGAAAAACATTTCCCTGGTTTAAATTATGTTTACAGACAGTTGAGACTAGCTTAAGACCTTCAGCATCTAGTTTGAAGTGCAGGACAACATTTTCCTGTCCTTAAATCATGTTTAAAGACAATCACTTTCTCTGAGACTAGCATAAGTCATCCAATATTTAATTTAAAGTGTTTAAAGACAGTCGCTTCCTCTGAGGCTAGCTTAAGATCTTCAGCATCTAGTTTGAAGTGTTTAAAGACAGCCAAGTCTTCTGCAAAATTTCCTATTCCAAAACAAGTGGTAGAAAAACATTTTCCTGGCTTAAATTATGTTTAAAGACAGTTGAGACTAGCTTAAGACCTTCAGCATCTAGTTTGAAGTGCAGGACAACATTTTCCTGTCCTTAAATCATGTTTAAAGACAGTCACTTTCTCTGAGACTAGCATAAGTCATCCAACATCTAATTTAAAGTGTTTAAAGACAGTCGCTTCCTCTGAGGCTAGCTTAAGATCTTCAGCATCTAGTTTGAAGTGTTTAAAGACAGCCAAGTCTTCAGCAAGTCTTCCTCCTCCAGAACTAAAGATAAAACGTCATTTTTTCACCCTAAAATCATGTTTAAAGACAGTTAAAACTATTATAAGTTATCCAGCCTCTAATTCCCATTCTTTTTATAATTATTTGTCGTGTTTATAGTCTGCCAAATAATCAAACAAGACCTCCATCAGTAGTTCAATGGCATAACTTAATCAATACAGTTGTTCTGTGTAAGAAAGTCGTCTCTTCAAAAGTGGGTCAGAATCAAAAACCGAATCTTTCTATAAGTTATAAATACATCAGTATTTCTCCGCCAAGCACTGCTTGTTAGCTGATCACTACACGACTTGCAGCACGTGTTAGTGACGTCATTACATGCGTATTTTGTTTTTGATGAGTGCGAAGATATGAACAGTTACAGGTTGGAGCTATTTTAAAATTCACTCGAGTTTATAAAACCCTGAAGTCTACGAGCAAATATTAAAGTATATAATTTTGCTATAAGCAGTAATCAACATTCAATTTAAAGTCATATTCTGCTTTGAATATTCAAAATGGCGGATCCAAAATGGCGGACACATATTCAGTGATTTATGTGAAGTTACACGAGAAAAGATGACACTCGACTATCAGTTTAAAAGTACGTACCACGTGCCAATTTACATGAAACAATTGAACAATTATATATGTAATTGTCACATCTGTGACGTCAGAGGTCGAAGTGAACTTCAGTTAAGGTTAATAGACGATAAATAAAAGAAAAAATTCATGTTAAAATGAATAGAATAACAGTTACAATATCTCATTTACATTTTCAAAGTCATTCTGACAATTGTGAATTTAAATTATGGGAATTATTGGCTAATTTTACATATGTATAGTATTGTGAATTATTTTAAGAGGTACTATAGTAAGTCATATGATTTTCATCGATCATATTTTTGGGTGAAAAATATCATTGATCTCATATCCCTAATGCAGAAGACTTGGCTGTCTTTAAACACTTCAAACTAGATGCTGGAGGTCTTAAGATAGTCTCAGAGAAAGCGACTGTCTTTAAACACTTTAAATTAGATATTGGATGACTTAAGCTAGTCTCAGAGGAAGTGACTGTCTTTAAACATGATTTAAGGACAGGAAAATGTTGTCCAAAACCAAAATTTGGAGTAGGAAATTTTGCAGAAGACTTGGCTGTCTTTAAACACTTTAAACTAGATGCTGAAGATCTTAAGTTAGCCTCAGAGGAAGCGACTGTCTTCAAACATGATTTAAAGGCTGGAAAATGTTGTCCTGCATCTAGATCTATAGTAGGAAATTTTGTAGAAGACTTGACTGTCTTTAAACATTTCTAAACTAGATGCTGGAGGTCTTAAGATAGTCTCAGAGAAAACGACTGTCTTCAAACACTTTAAATTAGATATTGGATGACTTAAGCTAGTCTCAGAGGAAGTGACTGTCTTAAAACATGATTTAAGGACAGGAAAATGTTGTCCAAAAACAAAATTTGGAGTAGGAAATTTTGCAGAAGACTTGGCTGTCTTTAAACACTTTAAACTAGATGCTAAAGATCTTAAGCTAGCCTCAGAGGAAACGACTGTCTTTAAACATAATTTAAGGACAGGAAAATGTTGTCCTGCATCTAGATCTAAAGTAGGAAATTTTGTAGAAGACTTGACTGTCTTTAAACATTTCTAAACTAGATGCTGGAGGTCTTAAGATAGTCTCAGAGAAAACGACTGTCTTCAAACACTTTAAATTAGATATTGGATGACTTAAGCTAGTCTCAGAGGAAGTGACTGTCTTAAAACATGATTTAAGGACAGGAAAATGTTGTCCAAAAACAAAATTTGGAGTAGGAAATTTTGCAGAAGACTTGGCTGTCTTTAAACACTTTAAACTAGATGCTAAAGATCTTAAGCTAGCCTCAGAGGAAACGACTGTCTTTAAACATAATTTAAGGACAGGAAAATGTTGTCCTGCATCTAGATCTAAAGTAGGAAATTTTGTAGAAGACTTGACTGTCTTTAAACATTTCTAAACTAGATGCTGGAGGTCTCAGAGAAAGCGACTGTCTTTAAACATGATTTAAAGGCTAGAAAATGTTGTTCTGCATCTAGATCGGGAGTAGGAAATTTTGTAGAAGACTTGTCTGTCTTTAAACACTTCAAACTAGATGCTGAAAGTCTTAAGCTAGCCTCAGAGGAAGTGACTGTCTTTAAATATGATTTTAGAGTGAATAAATGTGTCCTAACCTTAGTTTAAAGGGAGGAAATCTTTCTGAAACTTGGCTGTCTTTAAACACTTTAAACTAAATACTGAAGTTCAGATTCTTAAGTCTCTGAAGAAGCAATTGTTTTCAAACGTAATTTAAGAGTAAATAAATCATCTTTCAAGACATGCAAAATATCTTTAAAATAAACTGTTGTGGACAACACAATACCTCCCACTATATTATCAAACAATGCAGGAACATAGACCACTACTATCAAAAAACGTTCATCCTTTCAAAAAAATTAGTTTTTAATAATAATAAATGTAACACATGTCAAAAAATAACATTTTTAAACGTTGTATTTACCTCTCGCCACATCCTGTAAAGGAGGTATAGGAATCATGCTAAAAATTCGGTAGTGAGTTTTCAGTGGATGAGCACGTTTTAGGCTCCCTAGAATACGATGTTAATAGTATCGCGTTGATGTCTGTGTGTGTGTCTGTCTGTCAGTCTGTGTGGATCTCTGGAGTTACGGTTTCTCAAAAACTACTAAACTGAAATTGTTGATATTTTGTATAAATCAATTGTATCCCCTTTGGAAGAGCTGATTAGTTTTTGGTGATAATCCAACAACCGGAAGTGGTAGTTTACTTGAAGCCCTATCAAGTTATTTTGAAATATCTCAGTAAATTTTGGTTTAATAACAAATTTTCTTATTAGAATAATATTTCAAATATTATAATCTACAATTATTGTTTGAAACATTTTCCTCTTACTTTCTACATTAACGAATTACAATACGTTCAAGAAAAATTATATTTTAACATTTTCGTTTTAATCTGCTAATCTGTGCTTTTTGAAAAAACAAAACAACGGTTGGAGAATGTCATTTTTTGACATGTATCATAATTGAACACTAATTTTTATGTTTTTTTATATTTCTTGTCCACAATATTTTGTTTTTAAAAGCAAGACAGCTAAATAATATCTAATAATCCTTTTATGGAATTTTACCAAAAATCTACAAAATATTATTGAACTTTACACCGTAAACAGTTCACAGTTTGAAACAAAATATTATCAACTCTATTTTTAAAACGTCGGAAGAAAGATAAATAAACAAAATCAGACAGAAAAATATGAATGAATAACAAAAAAGAACGAATGAAGTTCACAGACCAACAAACAGCTGCAGACAAATCTTTTAAGAATTATCAATATGTTTATGACGTCACTGAGACAGAGACACTACTTAGATAAGAAAAGTGCACGAATAATCACTTTTTTCAAGGCAGACTAGATTTTGTTGGACTGTGACCAGTGTTGCCAATGTGAGCATGCAGAATAATGGAGTTGATTTTTTCAAATTATAATATTTAGCTAATTTAATTTAAATTGAAAATATTTTCAATATTTTTGTAATGTATATATTATATGAGGAATTATGATAATCATTGTTCATGAAGGTGAAAGTTGCGTCACGAGCCGTAGACGAGTGATACAAATCATCCCAGAGAATAATGACCATAATCCTGAATACAATACAATGCTTTTTCTACTTTTGTAAAAATTATATTTACATAAGTCTTAATTTACAACAATTAAACTTAATATAAATTAAGATAAAATTCCTTTGGAAACTTTACAGTATTTTATTTGATATTCGAGTTTGAGAACAGTAGCGCTAGTAGTGATGTAACCTAACCTCAACACACAATTTTATTCAATAGTTTTTCAACACAGCTCAATCAAACAGTGAAATTATAAAACAAGTAATAGAAGCCCAACAAATATAATCTTAAATACCAACAAACAAAACAAATGAAATGTCATTTCGTAGTTGTATTTTAGCCCACAATAGGCGCTGGGCGCAGCGGCAGACGCGCGACTTACACGTTTCATATTTCTGGCCAATAGCATCAATGCGAGTACCCGTGACGTATAAACATGTTTAATTCGTTATATCGCTTTACTGCAAAATATTTAAAATAAAAAAAATACTTGACTACTAATGATTTCGTAAGTGTTACACTATTTTGATATAAATTTGTCATATTTCGTTTATGGTGTATGCGCCCATTGTTGCAAATGTTACTTTCTGCCTTTTTTACTTTCTTATACAATAGTACATTGAACAACTAGTGTTACAATGACCTTTTTTGTAATACGAGTATAGTTTGCGTAAACGAGCCGCAGGCGAGTTACGCAAAATACGAATATTACAATTAGGTATTGTAACACTAGTTGTTCATACTACTTTTCCTATTTCACGTTCATAAATTCAATAAAAATAAAAATAAAATAAAATTGTACGGCATGCTTAATATACCACAGGTCACCAAGGGGCTTTGCCCCCGGGGCCTATCGGATCCCAGGCCGCAACCCCGACGCAGGGGCCCCGATTTAATAAATTTACGTGAGCAATGGCAGCCCCAAGTTTGACAGACTGTTAATTTTACAAATAATTAATTCCCCAAAAACAGTTGCACAAAATTCAATTTTGTAGCATTGTTTTTGAGAAAAACAGTGTCACAAAATTGACTTTGTGTACGTACGTAAAATAGGAAAAGTATTTTGACGTCCACTGAATCCGTTAAGACCAATTTCTCAATGATGTCTGTGTGTGAGGATGGATGGATGGATGGATGTCCGTGTGCGCAATATCTCATGAACGAGACAAGATATGTCAACGAAACTTGGAATATGTAAGTTTCATGAAAAAATGAAGAACTGAGTTGATTTGGAATGAAATTGGGAAACCGGAAGAGGAAGTTTACTGGACACACAAAACAATAAATTCCATTTTTTTCAAAAATAGAATCAACTGCGAGGAAAAGTTTCAAATGAAAGATGTTAGCAAAAATATTTGGAATATAAAATGTTATTTGCTCCTTTCTTGTACATGCTTCTAATTTTGAGAAAAACTAAATTATATGTTTAAGAGTATATTTCTATAATCTTAGTTACAATAGGAACAAAAACTAAAACATTTTTAATATATATGTGTCAAACGTGCCAAATAATTGTGAAGTGCCAAAAATAGGTGTCGTGTGAAATATTGTAAATGTAATATTTGTGTTATTAGATAGAAAATTTTGAAGACTAGATATTCATTAATTTCTATTTTAAAATAAATTCATAGTTACAGTGAGAACAAAAAATTAAACAAGTTTAACATCTATATTTCAAATAATTGTCAAAATATAGTCATACGCAAGGAACAAGACATACGTGTTTAGTTGGTTAGGTATCTTTCTAGATTATGTATTTATGATAAAAGTATTCGCCTAGCTGTTGAACATCCAATATACACCTATGTTCAAATGGTTGCTTTTCATCAATTGAAAAATAAAATTTAATTATTAATACAGAAATGTTTTAACGATGTAACCTGAAGATAGCAGCATTATTTGTTTTAAGTTTTATCGCAGTACATAGTGCTTTATAAATATTGATAGTTCGTTAGTTTACTGTCAACAGTGATTGTGTATTTGTGTTGACATTGCGGCACAAAAATGAGTGTTGGACGATGTCAAGATGATAAAGATGGTAAAGTTATAAATATTTATAATTGTTGTTAGTTTTACTGTAATATACTTTGCGTTCTAGTAATATACATACTTTAAATTATCTTACAATTATACCTCATATTTTTCTTTTGATAGATTAAATTACAATTTGACAAGTTTAATTTACATTGGTTCATTGGCAACACTGCTACACCGCCTTGCGTCTGATAACCTAACTTTTAAATGTCATTTCTGTTGTCGAAGCGAGCAAATTGTTTTTAAAAACATGTGAAAAAATGTTGTGTCTAACACGAGAGGAAAGTTCTTATTCCACTCTCGCTCGAATTGTCTCATTCGTTGCGCTCATGAAGCAAACTTTGTGCTTGAGTGAGAAAAAGAAGTGCTTTTTTCATTAGTTTGACAATATTTTCTACGACCACCACTGAAAATTACACTTTCTCAACAAAGCTCGAAAATTGTATTTTTCACAGAGTCGTGTGGAATAGCATGGGCAATTATTCTACACGCAAGTGTGACCAACTTACTAATAATATAATACTGTATCATAGTAATATGCCAGGTATAAATACCTTTATATATCATAAAATAATTAATATTTATTTTATATTAATCTTCGTTTTCAATGTTGAGATTGGCATCATTTTATGTCACGTGTCTGCGTTTTAACCAATCCTGTCATTATTATACTGAGAATAAAGCTCTTGTGATTATTCCCGGCAATTTTCTCTGTAGCTTTTTTGTTTTTGTTGACAATTGTCAGATGTCAGATAGGTATCATCAACACAAGTAAAAATGAGCAAAAAAGATAGATTTAGTGGCGTGCCTGATGATGAAATCAAAAAATAATCTAATTAAATATAACTCGAGAGTTCGATAAATTAGAAAATAATTCTCCAGTATCTTTCTCAAACTTGTTGCCATTTGCTTTAGGGCTATTGCCTGGCAACAAGTTTTCGAAAGATCTGTCAAATTATTTTCAATTTATTCTGACTCTATTGTTGTATTATTACTGAAAATACAATATCAATTTTTTAATAAAAATGTCATTAGTTTTTATATTACAATATATAAATTTACAGTTGGTACTACTGCGCACATCTGCTCTTTCGCCGCCTTGATGCTGTAATCATAGACGACAAATAGTTTGAGTTTAAGATGTCATTTCTTGTTTCTAAAGAGTTTATTATTATTAAATCTTGACAAAAGTGTAATCGTAGAAAATAATAGTGTACAACTCGTGCAGAATTACATATTTCACGCTAGTATGATTGCAGCACTCTCGTGAAATAGATAATTTTCTGCACTTGTTGCACAATGTACTATTTCGATATATATTTGTAAGAGTTACTTTCTTAATGGCATCACAATACTTTTATCGTACTTCCACAGACCAAAATGAAAATATTTTTCAACCATATTTATAATATCGAACGTGAAATGATTAAAATAGTATATTATGTTACTAGTAGTGAAATATAATATTTTTACATCTCGCATAATGTTATTATATTTTTTACAGAACGATGGCGAATGTTATCCATCCTCAGCTACCTGGTGGTTCTCCTAGGGCTTGGCCTGCCTCTGTGGTGGGCTACCACGCGAGTCTACCGGGCCCCACTGCCTCTAGAAGACATGCTAGAGCTGCGCCCTGCACCGCTTCCGCCTCTTCAGGTCCTGGTGCACGCCACGACGGAGAAGAGGTCCAGAGAAATCGTCGCTGACATGAGAAGTGTATTGGGTAATTGTTAACTAACATTTTGAGATGTGTAATATCACTAGTCCAGAAACAACACTTTACTGAATACAATCTTTCTCTACAGGTTCCACAGTATCTATAACCCCCTACTCCACACCCCTCCCCCTTCCCACTTCCATTACCTCCCTCCCCACCCCCGACATTCCCCCCGGCACGCTTCTCCTCCACGAGTGGCCAAACTCTCCTCAGGATATAATTTTCTCCCACCACCGCGCAGTTTATTTCCGGCCAGGCGTATCAGCCACGCGATTGGCTCGCTTGCTGCAGGCGTGGCCTGGGGTAGGGGCAGACACAGCGCTGGTTGGTGGTGCGGAGAAGAGTGGGGGGAGCGCTGGGAGTGGGGATAAAGTAGGGAGAGCATTTCCAGCAGCTAGTGAGTATGATGTCCTGGTAACGGTTATTGAAAACGATGGGAAGAGAATGACGTGGGATGTTGTAGAAGCCATTGATGGTAAGTAACAATAAAAAGACAATAACTTGTTTTGTACCATGGCCTACCTAAAGTTTTATTTTTTATATTAAAAATGGTAATGTTTCTTTGGACTTTGTAATTTTAATTTTTATTTTGGGAAAACTTCGGGCTATCCATTTCAATAAAAAAAAATTTGGTGTTGCACTACACTACTTTCTTATACATACCTATAAAACTGACAACACGTATGACTTGTTTCTTGCGTATGACTTATTTTGACAATTATTTGGCATATAGATATTAAAATTGATTAATTTTTTGTTTTTTTTTTCTAATTAATAATACAAATATTGCTTTTATAATATTTCACACGACACATATTTTTGACACTTCACAATTATTTGACACGTTTGACACATACCTATATGTAGTTAAAAATGTTTTAGTTTTTGTTCCCATTGTAACTAAAATGATTGAAATATGTTATTAAATATACAATTTAGTTTTTCTCAAAATTAGAAGCATGTACAAGAAAAGTGCACATAACATTTTATATTCCAAATACTTTTGCTAACATCTTTCATTTGAAACTTTTTCTCACAGCTGATTCTATTTTTGAAAAAATGAAATTTATTGTTTTGTATATCCAGTAAACTTCTTTTTCCGGTTTTCCAATTTCATTCAAAATTAACTCAGCTTTTCATATTTGCATGAAACATAAATTCCAAGTTTCGTTTACATATCTTGTCTCGTTCTGGAGATATTGCGCACACGGACATCCACCCATCCACACACACAGACATCATTTAGAAATTGGTCTTAACGGATTCAGTGGACGTCAAAATATTTCCGCAAAAATCTCGTCAACGATTTTTTTCGTGATTCCAATACTTCCTTATACTTTGTATAAGAAAGTAAAATAAAAAATACTCCTTTTCCCTAATAATTTTATTTCTATTTATTTTTCTCTAAAGTTATTATTTACTTGAAAATATATCGGTTATAAAAAGAGCTAAATAAAATGTAATTACTAAATTAGAAGCAAATTTTAATTACCTAAAACATTAATTTGAATAATTTCGTTTAAAATTTTGAATAAACCAACCCTTACAGACTACCTCAACCCCTATTTGAAGGGATTGTCTCCTCTGGCGAATTTCACCGTCAAATCTCAAGTACTACACTATGTGGGGCTTGGGGTGCGCGCTCGAGCTGTGGGGGCCCACTGGGCCCTAGCAGAGGCCCTGCTAGCGCACGCTGTCACCCCCCTGGAAACCCGTCTCGCGGCACACGTGTCCCGCCGCCCGGCCTTGAACCTAGTGCTGTATGTTCCACCGTGCGAGACTGCTCCGATGTACATCTACACGAGAGCAGGTTGATAATAAACATAGTTTATTTGTTACTCACTTGTAAACACCATTTACCCAAGCCCTGTATTGCTTTTAAAAATTAATCTTTACAAGTTACTAATTGACAGCTGCATTGTAAAAATTTTACAAGTTAGTAAACAAGGTAAACAATGCACGTTGCCACAGTAACGCTTACAAAGGTTTATGCGAAATCATTTAAAATAATTGTTGATAAAACAGTTGTGTGTAACTGACAGGACTTGGTTATAATTTTTTTTTATTTACAATTGAGTAACAAGTAAAATGTTGAACAAGACACGCAAGCTAACTGTTTTACTGCTTCAAGGATTCAGCAGTAAAAACTGTTTTACCTTGCTTGTAATATAAATAACTACAACAATGTACTGTATAAAAAAATCGCGATCTCGCTTCTATCGTGGTCCAGGAGTTCGTTCCCCGGGCCCTACGCCCGCATTCATCTCGCCACGATGGGGCGGCATACAAATCATTAACCCAGAGTGTTCGGGGCCCACCTGGGCGCCAGACACGCCCCTTGTTATGGCCACACTCATCACACAACTCGCACGGCTACTGGGCGTTCCTCCGCCTCCTACCGGAGCTGCAATTGCAGATCCAGCCGCTGCTGTCGCCCCTGCTGCTTGGCAGCTGGACTGGATGGTTCGGGCGAGAACCAAGGAGTACTTGGATGCCGCTAGGTCAGTGTGAACCAACATAATATTAATTACCATAATCCTGAATACACTAACCTAACCTCTCAAACATCATAGCTTTAAAATAAACAGAAACAATGAAGTCATAAACCTTTTTTCACTTTATTTTTTTTTTTTCTATAAGTTTGAGTAAAATTATAAATATAGAAACTGTTTTTAATATTAAAAGGCATTTAGTTATTAAGATACAATTTTTAGAAATTGGCATCCCATTTCAAATTTGTCCTTGACGTCATCTTGTAATTGTACGAAACACGCTCTAGCGGAGAGCGAGGAACTACACCAACTGTCAAATTGACTGTTATCTGTCATTGTTATTTACTGAGAGGTTTTTACAAATATATTAGCTGCGCAAAATAATATAACAAATATAATAAACATAGTTTAATTTGAAAATCGTTGTTAACTGCAACATACGACTTGAGATGACAGGTGTGATAATGAGACTACCGACATTACCGACAAGCGACAACATATAGTACAACAAAGCGTTTTGTTTTAACACTTCCTAAACTCTTTGACTAAAAATGTTATAATTAACGAATACCTAATTTAATTTATCGGAGTGTTGATTTTAATAATAATAAGTAATTATTACAACCCTGAAAAGCAAATTATCATTTGTTATCAACACCTCTCATGCTTTGCCATGCTGTACATTCTATTACAAGATGACGTCACGATATTGCAACCGCGAAACTTCATAAAGGAAATTATGAATGAAAAGTTAAAAAATTATAAGAAATATTGAATAATATGTCACTGAAATGATCTCAATTTTTATAATTTGTAAAAAAACACAACTTTTTTTTAAGTGTATGACTCCATTGATTTATGACTACTATAATTAATTTAAAAAATCGTGGAATTACCTATTGAAAAAAATTGAAATATTGTGGATATATTTACAACTATCCCTCTGGGCGCGCTTTTCCCAAACAAGAAGAGCTCATTCCAGTATACTATATTTCAATAGTTGAACCATGTTATTATTTTACTTTCTAGGTTAACTCTCCGTTCTTTAGCTCAACTTCTGTCTGAAATCAGTAACATCGTCATCGGAGACGAAGTAGCGGACAGCGTGCACCGGGCTGTGGAGGGCGTGGGGGCGGCGCAGCGGCACCTGGAGGCCGGCCACTCTGATGCCGCTCTCCACAGAGCCCAGGAGGCCGCACAAGCTGCTGAGGATGCTTTCACCGATCCGTCGCTGCTCGCTTTGCTGTACTTTCCGGATGATCAGAAGTATGTAGATACTCTTCTAACTTTCTTCTTTCCGTAATTAATGTACCCCCAATTTTAGTACAGTATTATTCAGGATTATGGTCATTATTCGTCTTCGTAAATAGTGACTATCATAATCCTACATATAATAATAAAATATTTTCCTGACTTTTATGTAAAAAACTATTGTTTTAAATTAAATAAAACTTACTAATTTTTTTTTTTGCTCACATCTTTCTGTTACAGATACGCTGTATACATTCCATTGTTTCTACCCATCATGATTCCAGTTATAATGTCAATGAGACAGTTAATACAGTACACCAAAAAACCAAAAATTTAATTTAATTTAATGTGATTTATAACATTTTAATAAATGTATCATTTACTATGTTGTATTGTATTTAAAGTTCTAGGTTTTACAACAAATGTATTTTATTTGAAATCGGCACTAAAGTGCTCAAAAATCGTCAGTAAAAGCTCAGAAATCGTCACTAAAGTAACTCATTTTACGACGATTTTGAGCAACGCAGTGTTGGCAACCGTTAAATAATTATTGTACAATTAGTATAATTTTGGCAGATATATTGAGGTACTATAGTAAATTTGGACGTAACATGAAACAAAATTTGCAAGAAGAATTAACTAATTAATTCCGATGACGAAATTGAGGACAAAACACATAATTTTGAGTGTTATTTACGATAACTCCACTTATCGAGGTTGGCAACACTGACTGTCAGTTTCAATTGACAACTGACAGATGTATAAACTTAACCTATATTGTAATTTTTTTACAGTTTCGAATTTTAGATTTGAAATAAAACTTAATATGTACCTCGGCACTGAAGTTCCTTTTATCACTCACATGGTTTAATAAATTCCATATTTGTGATAAATAGTTAAACTTCAGTGCCTTGATACATAAATAACTATTACAAATGGTTGACGTGCATTGCAATCATTTTGTATTGGTTTTCATATGAAAATTAGATAATATTCAACATGAAATAATAATATAATTTAATAAACAATTACATTGTATTTATTTTTAAATGATATTTCATCCACAATAGGAGAGCAAGTAAGTACATACAAATATTATTATTTTATTTGATATTTAGAAAGTAGTTAATGAAAAAATTTCTTCGTACACAAAAGTCGATTTCAACTGGCAATAGTTACTTGCTGGTCATGTGTTTGGTTGGTTTCAAACAATGACGTCACACTGACCGATCGGTTATTGAAAACGCGCGGTAGATTTTGACATTAATCAAATTTGACAGAAAACATGAAAAATATGACAGTGTGTACTAGTTTGAAATCATGATAAGTAAAATTCAACCAATCAAAATAGTAACCGTTGGACGAACTGAGCTCTCGAGCATGTTACTGATTTGACATACCAAAACTGTCACCGTTTACATATGACGTCATAAAAGTGTCTGTTACTCTAGTTACTAACCATTTCTGTGACCCAAGTACGTTGCCGGGTGTTGTGCATTGTAAGCATAGACTTGATTCGCTGGACGTACGTCTCAGCGGAGTTCAGACATCGCAGTCAAATATTCCAGCGCCATTTTGTGTTACCAATTGGCTGCAATGTCTCCGCGCTATTGCAATTATACTAGACACTTGCTCCGCGTGTTTTTACTCTATATCCGCACTAGGTGTTCGATTCGATGCTATCGTGCCGTGCGGGTGTACATCGCGAACGTGGAAGCGCTTCTCCACCGGGACCAACGTAGTGCAGCCAATTCGTAAGCGCTGATCCGCGACGGGGCAGCGGCTCCGTGTTAGAGTGTAAGCCTTCACCCAACAATTGTGAGCCCTGGAGTCCAGGGAAGCCCTCATCCTCTCGTCCAGCTGACGGGTGGGCGTGAAACCTTCGGATGTCGCTCGCGTACCCTGGAGCTCCCGGAGTAGGCGTCCACACGGCACATGTCAAACGTCTCTGCTAACGAGACAACAACAACTCCGGGTGTTTGTCAGTAGAGTCATTGCGTCTTAGTTTGTAAGTTAGTTACTCTTAGGTCACAGGCAACAAACAAACCAGCAATGGAGGGTGTGCTGTGAGAATGATTACCATCACTTGTTTTACTGAACTATTTTACTGCCTTGTATTTTGAGGTTATGTTTCAGATATCATCAGACATCAACAAATATTTCCTCCTAACCAGGTCATGTATGTTTTTTCTTTCATGTTCACAATTATTCTTTTATCTAATACATTGTTTTTATGTTACTAGCGACACGTGGACAACGTCACCGGAGCCTAGATCACCTCCAACAGTGTCTTCGGAGCCGATATCAGCTTTGAAGTAAATTATTTACAACGAAATCTTGACAGTAATACAATTATATTAATACATGATTTGTATGTTTATATAGAGGCTCCATGGACCCGGAACCATCTTCTGCTGCTGCATCATCATCGTGGAGCTGCAGGTATTCTGAGTAGACTCGCCGCACCCTGCATCATCGTGGACAGCTTCACCAGAGCGCTCTGGCAACATCAATGTAGTAGTTTTTATTTTACATATATGTTATTTGTAACTAGAAGGCTGTTATCTTATAAATATCATAAATTAATATCTTGTGATAATAAACTAAATATAATAACATGTATTTATTCATAGAGATAATAAAGAAATTATATCAGAAATAAATTGTGTTTTATTTACTTTAAAATATACAATGAAACAGTTTAAAATGAATATTGTCATTTAATAAAACGAAATTCATAATTTTAATTTATTCATTTCAATTTTAATCTTCGTGCTGCCATCTGTTATTTTCTTTTAGAAGTATAGGTTCCTAAATTACAAAAAATCATTGCTGTTTGAAAATATTGTTGCCCTGTCATCACAACAATAGTTCACAAATTTTGTACTAGATGGCAGCACTGCTCGATTCGGTAACTCGGCACTTACATTTTTTCGATAATTAAAACTAATTGAAGATGCTTGTTTTTTGAAGTAGTGACCTTGATTAATTAGCGGTTTTTTAACCCTTGGCCCTAGGCCCTTCATACTCATATATGTTGTAGAGAAGGGTCGATTCTTCAGGGTACTACTAGAGGGACCGCGGTTTTTCGTTATTTTTGCGATATCTCTTACCGTTTCCGAGATATGACGCTTTAAAGATTTCTAAATAGTTTCCCTTAAAAATCACCCTTAATATTAACTTTAATGGGCTAAAAGGGAATGAATATCCCTTAATTGAATGCGCTGAACACGAAAAAAATTAAGATAAGGGCGCTACATCTTTTATTAGGAGCTATAGGTTCTGAATCTGAGAAATAAATGGACATAAACAAATGTTTTACATCGGTTCATAATTTATAAGTAAAATTTATTCATCGGTTCATAATTTATAAATAAAATTTATTCATCAGTTCATAATTTATATGCATAGTCTATAGTATTATGAAGGGAAGTCTTCAAGGAGCGCATTTGAAATCGGGTCGCAAGGTCTAATAGTGCTTCCCCTTAACTACAGATGGCAGTGTGGGTATTAAAATTTAATAATCAAGTATTTTCTCAAGACAAGCCCTTATTTCCTTTTAGTTTCTTAGATCATGGAATGTTTATCAAATGAAAGTCATGTTCTTTATTTTTATATTTTTATTTAATTTATCATTTATTATATGACATGCAAATTTATTTATTGTTAATAAAAATAGATTTATTTATTGATACAAGCATAAAGATGTTCGTCCAGGGGTGAAGACGCTGAACCCGCGAACAGCAGCAGATGAACTCCAGGACTGCGCAGATGCTGGCGGAGCTTCCGGGCGCTCCACGGTACCTGAAACACTGAAAACAAATGTCAATAAATGATTTCCGGTTAGAATCTAAGGACATTTTGGGATAAGATTGTTTAAGTTTAAAGGGGTGTAAAATAAAAATTACTCCATTAACGAAACTAACAATTACAGGTCTGGATTAAGGGTTGTTTCTACTACCATTACATATAAATATATTAAATTTCATTGGGGGGTTCATTAATAATAAGGGTAGAAAGCTAGATATGTACCCAACGAAATATATTACAATTTTTATAAAAATTGTTTAAGTTTAAAGGGTTGTAAAATAGAAACTACTCAACTAACTATATTACCAATTACACGTATGGATTAAGGGTAGTCTCTACTACTACTACATGTAATTATATTAAATTTCATTGGGGGGTTCATTAATATAAGGGTAGAAAGCTAGATATATACCCAACGAAATATATTACAATTTTTATAAAAATTGTTTAAGTTTAAAGGGGTGTAAAATGAAAACTACTCAACTAACGAAACTAACAATTACACGTCTGGATTAAGGGTAGTTTTTACTACTACTACATATAATTATATTAAATTTCATTGGGGGGTTCATTAATAATAAGGGTAGAAAGCTAGATATGTACCCAACGAAATATATTACAATTTTTATAAAAATTGTTTAAGTTTAAAGGGGTGTAAAATGAAAACTACTCAACAAACGAAACTAACAATTACACGTCTGGATTAAGGGTAGTTTCTACTACTACTACCTATAATTATATTAAATTTCATGGGGCGGTTCATTAATAATAAGGGTAGAAAGCTAGATATGCACCCAACGAAATAAATTACAATTTTTATAAAAGTTGTTTAAGTTTAAAGGGGTGTAAAATAAAAACTGCTCAACTAACAAAACTAACAATTACACGTCTGGATTAAGGGTAGTTTCTACTACCACTACATATAAATATATTAAATTTCATTGGGGGGTTCATTAATAATAAGGGTAGAAAGCTAGATATGTACCCAACGAAATATATTACAATTTTTATAAAAGCCTTCAAATCTTAAAATGTAGAAGATATATTTTAATTCCAATTGAAGTATTTGATTCTACATGGTTTCTATAGTGTGCTACTAAATTTTAGTAGCACTCGGTGGTTGAATAAAAAAATTATTGCACAAAATATAAGACAGTAACAAAAAAAAAGTTCAAAAGGTCATAACTTTAAAACTAAAAGAGCTACATAAAATTAGACAACATTTTTGAGTTCTTCTTAGTTTAGTTAGTAAGCTACTAAAATATTATTTGGTTTGGTGTAGGGGTACACAAATGACAGCTGGTAAGCTAAACCATTGCACAAAATCTAAGACTGACATATAAAATCAAATATTCTACCTAGTTTTTACCTAGACTAAACTAAGTACAAGTACAAAACAAAGACTAATCGATGCAGAATCTAATCCTCTACAAGTTTTATTCGAAACATTTTTCTGTATAAAAATCAGGGGGACCCCCACGGAAAAAAAAATAACTAGATATTGAGTTTTGAAGGACTCGACTAACTTTAGTGGCCTGTAAGTCGCGCGCTAGTCAAGATATTTAAACGCGGTGTAAAGCATGTTGTTCCTGATAGTTTAAATAACAAATCCACGAAATTTCATCACTATCCGTCAAATACAAAACCCCCAAACAGCTCCTGAATAACAATAATAACCAGATATTGCGTTTTGTAGAATTCTACTAACTTTAGTTGCCGGTAAGTCGGGCGCTAGTAAAGATATTTACACACGGTGTAAAGCATGTTGTTCCTCTTAGTTTGCTTTGGTTTTAGTAAAGAACCGAATTCTAAGAATAATTTGCATATAACTTTATTTATATGTATTAATATAATTAGTTCAGCAAAACAGTTGAAGGTTATCAACAATTTTTTATATATAACTTTAAAAAAACATTCAAAAATAATTACATTAATTATTCTATTTGCTATTCATGACTATTTTCTCACATAACATAAAAAGGTATTTAATTTATTTACTGTGTTTAAATTTGTTTAGAAATTAAAATTTTCAGGAGTCTACATTTCTGATCTTTTGACATACGATTCTGTCTCAAAGTTATGGGTAATTTTTTATTGGTAATGTCAATAACTTTTTAAGTTTTTTCTGTAGTATGAAATCCCAGCACTTAAAAAATAAATTCTCAAGAATTACTTATGATTCTTAAGCATGTTCAAATTAAAATATATCAATATTTATATTTCAGAAAACCTTTATTTTTATTTTTATTTGAAACAAGTTTAAGTAGCCTTAGGGTTTGCTGTAGTACACGTAAAGATATTTGGTGTTGACAATATACTAAAAGATAGGTTGAACTATACATACAAATTAATAACTCAAAGGGGTCGTTCACCATTTTTAATTTTTTTTTATGAAACTATATCTAAATTGAAAACTATCTACACTTTTTAAAAGTCTTAATTGTTATTCATTAAGCTACAATGATTTTTTTAAATGTTGTGACGTCATTGTACAGGTTTTGTTTAATCTCAAACAGTAGGAATTGTAAATAAATGTAGTCAAATAAATGTTCTATTTTATTGTTTTGTAAATTATTTAAATAGACTTGAAATAATTTTCGTGGATACAAAATAATATATTTTTCTACTACTATCTCCATTATTAAAATTTTTTCCATGAAATTATAGTATCCATAAGATTCGTAATTCACTCTTGTCAACCAATAATTTGACAGTTGACATGTAGTCAATTGTCATTGTGTATTTTTTTGTTTTTCAATGAATTTCGATCATTTTCATTAATAAATAAAGTGATTTCCGAATTTACAGAAGTAGAAAAAGTATAGTATTATATTCGGGATTATGGTCATTATTCACTAAGATGATGTCTATCATAATCCCTCATATAATAATATACTATTATTTGAAATCGGTACTAAAATGCTCAAAAATCATCTTAAAAGCTCAGAAATCGTCACTAAAGTAACCCATTATACGAAGATTTTGAGCAACGCAGTGTTGGCAACCCTTAAATAATTATTGTACAATTACAATTATATATTGACGTACTATAGTAAATTTGGACGTAACATGAAACAAAATGTGCAAGAAGAATTAACTAATTAATTCCGATGACGAAATTGAGGACAAAACACATAATTTTGAGTGTTATTTACGATAACTTCACTGTTCGAGATTGGCAACACTGACTGTCAGTTTCAATTGACAACTGACAGATGTATAAACTTAACCTATATTGTAATTTTTTTAGTTTTTTCTAATTTTAGATTTGAAATAAAACTTAATATGTACCTCGGCACTGAAGTTCCTTTTTATCACTCACATGGTTTAATAAATTCCATATTCGTGATAAAAAATTGAACTTCAGTGCCTTGATACATAATAGTATATTGTGTCATTAGGAGTAAATGTGATACTTTGGGTGCTGAGCATGTAAGTTTGAACGACGAGCGAAGCGAGTCGAACAATTACATGCGAAGCACCCAAACACACATTTACTCCGAATAACACATGCTATTTTTTCTTCAAACATAGAAAATAAAATTGTAAATTTTATAAAATGCTCAAAACTTCAAAAAATATTCTGTCTTATCTAGCATTTCAAGTTGCCGTAGAATATGCTGTTTTGTTATTTTAGTTTATTTGTTTCATTTTTAACTGTCAAATTATTGAATTACAACCTAACTATTTTTCATAATATTTTACTTTGTCCGCCGCCGGCGTAAATGTGTTGCCAAGGATACACTTTTACGCCGGCGGCGACAATATTGAACTTCTGCTTGTTGAATACAAATACATAACAACGTACTTTTATAAACTTAACCTATATTGTAATTTTTTTACAGTTTTTTCGAATTTTCGATTTGAAATAAAACTTAATATGTACCTCGGCACTGAAGTTCCTTTTTATCACTCACATGGTTTAATAAATTCCATATTCGTGATAAAAAAAATTGAAATTCAATGCCGCGATACATAAATAACTATTTCTACTCCTGTATAAATATATCCCAATTATTTCAATTTTTACGATGAATAATTATTGTAGTATCCACGTTTAATAATTCACTCTTCTCGACCAATCACAGAGCCTATAATCCATAATTCACTGTTATTTTAAAGACGTGATGTGGATCACCAAGCAACGGCGGTCTGACAGTTGACATGTAGTCAATTGTAATTGTGTATTTTGAGGTTGACGTTTTTCAAAATGTGTTTTCAATAAATTTCAATCATGTTCCGTGATTTTTGAATTTTCAGGAATAGAAAAAGTACAGTATTATGGTCAATATTATCTGGGATGGTTTGTATCACTCGCCTACGGCTCATAATAACATACTATTATTATTTCAGGTAGCGATAAAAGCTTGACAAATGAGTCTGTTTTTGTGTTGACATAAGAGTCCGTAAAGTTTTACTTTAGCTATTTTTTACAGCTTCAGTACAGATTTCGGAAAAATAACTAATTGTCTAAATACAATAGTATATTGTACAACGAGCATGGAATGGTACTCATTTCCTACGAGTGTGAAATGGACATTCCATGCGAGTTGTAGACTATACTTTTTCTACGACCACGATATTATTTCCTAATTCATTTAATATTAATTAAAAAGTTGTCCCGCTTTCACCATTCCAATATTTGACAATTCTAAATAAGTATCCTAGCAATGGCACCTGTACTTAAATGAGATGATCTGTATTGAAATACTCACAAAACAAATTCATTTCGCACGATGCTTGCAATGTACCTCATATCCCTAGCAACAACAAACATACAATGAGCAGATTTCTAAGTGGTCGTAGGAAAATGTCATTTCTAAATACCCATGTGTGTTCAACAGCGTTTCTTCTTGGGAATTCCAGAGTCGGTCGACCCTGAAGAATTCTTGCATGATAGGGGGGGGGGGGAGAGTCTTCATAACATCTACTACTCAAAGTACTTAAATGTTCATTCGTGTCTTAGTTTGTGAAAAATATCCGCGAAGGTCAGTGATAAATAATCAAACAGAGTTGCTTGTGAAATTGTGTTTTGTAATTTCAGCGTTATTCAGGTATTATTTGTTGTGTTTGTGTATATTTCAAATATTTTGTAACGTCTATGTCAAACGATAAGACAATATAGTTAATAATTGTAATTATTTTGATAGTTTTACACAGAATTGTATAGATTTACTGGATATTCTAAACAATTATTTAATTCAAATGTTTATCAAAGTACGACAAAAAGGTTAAAATGAAAAATGTTCTCAATAACATTTGGTTTTAAAATTGTACATGTTGTAAAAAAAATTGTGATAAACTTCTAATTCTAAATCGATAATCCTAATGTGGAAAGCACAATACCTCCCGCTATAGATTTCTTATCAAACAATCCAAGAACACGGACCACCACTATCAAGAAACGCTCATCCCTTCAACAAATTATGACACATGTCAAAAAATTACATTTTTCAACCGTTGTTTTGTTTTTTTTTTTCAAAAAATACAGGTTAGCTTATTTAAAAAAGGGCCCTATTTACAGAAACGTAACACATCAATAAATTTATGGTGCAATTCTAAGCCATTTTTATATTTAATCGTAAAACCGTAGTGTACGAGACAATCGTAACAAGTCAAGTTACAGATTTACGATAAATGCAATTCTATGCAGAAAACTGTATCGACGAACGTTACAGATTTAGCTTTACGATTGACGTCATATTTTACGGTCAGTGTCTAACTTCATTGCTAATACAGTGTCTGAATATTGAATATGACAGTTGTTTTTTTTTATTTATTTACTTATCAAATACAACCATATGATGAATTTTCATTACAAATAAGAAAAATAGTCTTGTCTGCGAATTATGAAACAAGATCTTCATTTACATCCCCATCGTCTACAATCATCCATGAACAATCGGTGACATGTGTCATTGTCAATTATGACATACGAAAAATTTGTCTTGGTAGTATTTGATGCCATTTTTATTTAATCACCCGATATATGTAAATATAAATGGAATACTATAATATGCAATGGAATTCTTGAATTTGATGGATTATAAAATGGTTCTATATTACAAATAAAATTGATTGTCCATTACTGATCCAATCTAAATATTTGTTTGAAATTTGCAATAGTAATGTCAAATGGGTTTACCAAATCTTTTATATCTGTATATGCGCAAGAGACGCAAGTAATTTCTAAAATATGTAATAAGGTAATTTTTCTTGTCGTATAATTAACATATTTTTGTTATGCATTACCTGTTATATTCAACAAGAAGGAGAGCAATATTCCAAATATTAATATTTTCATTCATTTTATTGACAAAATTGAGCAATGATTAGAGAGAAAAATCAAAACCGTAATGTTACGTCCAGTTACCCTCTCAACGTAAAATCTTCGAGAAATCGTAAGATATTTACGAGTGATCGTAAGCAATAGTTTTGCACAGAATTGCTCTTTGATTCGTAAACTGTTACGAGTCTTACGAGAACACCTTACGAGCCTTACGATTATGCTTAGAATTGCACCATTAGACTCATTTGATACAGTTTTTAATTCTGAACATTTTATTTATTAACACTTTTACTTTAAAATTAATAGGCAAAAACTTTAAAATATTAACATTATATTTCCTAAAGCTCAAAAAAAAAAAATGTAGACACCGGTATATATATAGGAACCATAAGGTAAGGAGAAAGCGTAATTATCGGTATCCAAAATAATATCTGTTTTTAATAAGCTCTGGACTATACAGGGTGTTTCAGGACTAGTGTAAAAAACTTTAACAGCTTATTCCTGAGATCATTTTGAGCCAAAAATGCCATATGAACATATGTTCTATTCCTTCTAGTTACCAAAATACAAGAGGTTGAAGTTCTACACAACACGAAATGTTCTAATTTTTGTAATCAAGGTACTTTCAGTAAACAAGAGTTTTATTGAAAAGTCATACCTTATTTGTCGTAATTAATTTTATTTTAATATTAACGAATACAATTTAGAGAACAAAACACACAATGACACAATTAAATAGACAAATAAATAAATTCTAAACACAGAACAACATAACAACAACATGGGAAGGTTGGCGTCTGTTTGGGTATCTGTCTTGGTATTCTCTAGACGCGTAACGGGTATTACCATTACATAATCTATAAATAAAAATCATATTTGCATATTCAGCAGTGCTATAACTAGGGCTGTGCGTTTACATCGATATATCGATATTATATCGATATATCGATATATCGAATAACGATATTCAGTAGAAAAAATATCGATATATCGATACATCGATATATCGATATATCAATATATCGATATATTGATATATCGATATATCGATATATCAATATATCGATATATCAATATATCGATATATCGATATATCAATGTATCGATATATCAATATATCGATATATCGATATATCGATATATCAATATATCGATATATCGATGTATCGATATATCGATGTATCGATATATCAATATATCGATATATCGATGTATCAATATATCGATGTATTGATATATCGATGTATCGATGTATTGATGTATCGATGTATTTTGTGAAAAAGAACTAAAATTTAGCTATAATGCCATCTAATGAAAGGGGTTTTGCTCGATTTAATGATAGCATTGCATACTGATATTTATTTTTACTTTCATTCTGGAGTCGGGATTAAGGGGAGAACTAATAATTGGGACGACGTATAGGTACAATTTCCAGCAGAAGTTCTCATAAAACTACCTTCCAGTCATGGCATAGTACAATTTCAATTATTTTAAGTTGATTCCCGTTTGTTTTATAATGCTGGCGCCCAGCACCATAAAGCAAGTACACAAACACCCCAGATGTTAAAATTTTTCGCCTTTGAAACACCCGTTACTTCTCTTCACAATAGAATTGCCGACATTCTGAACCATTGTAATCCTTCCATAAAATCTATCTGCATTAGATTGTTTACTATTTATATAATACAGATCGACATCCTGAATCATTGTTTAATTACCAATAAAATCTAACTATATTAGATCGATACATCGTTACATCAATATCTCGATATATCAATATATCAATATATCGATACATCAATATATCGATACATCATTATATCGATGTATCGATATATCGATACATCGATATATCGATACATCGATATTATCGATATTTTTCTAATATCGAATATCGATATTCAAAACAAGATATCGAACAGCCCTAGCTATAACCATCCATTATGAAACAGAAATGCAATCAAAAGTACAACAATTTTTAATTAAGACAAATAAGGTATGAGTTTTCAATAAAACTCTTGTTTACTGAAAGTACCTTGATTACAAAAATTAGAAAATTTCGTGTTATTTATAGAACTTCAACCTCTTGTATTTTGGTAACTATAAGGAATAGGACCTATATTCATATGACATTTTTGGCTCAAAATGACCTCAAGAATAAGCTGTTAAAAGCTTGTTACACTAGTCCTGAAACACCCTGTATATGCCTTTTCATGAATTTAAATTAATTATGTTTTCTCGTTAATTATGTTAATAACGTCACCAATCTTTCCACAGGTACAACATGTACTCAGCCCTCTTCTTCCTAGCAGCTGTGGCCCTCACAGGGGCGCAGCACCCCAGCCCCTGCCCCGCCGTGTTTAAATACACGAACGAGGGGTTGACAGAGCCAGGACACTGGACAGGCGATATTACTCTAGACACAGAGTTCCCACTTTCTGGAGTTTGGGTCAAGTTATTATTGGATCGAAGAGTCGAAAAAGTTCAGGTTAGTCTGAGTGAATAATGAACATAATACTGAATATAATTCTGTACTTTGTTATTACTGGAAATAATGTTTAGCACTTTTGAAAATTATTGAAATCGGTTGAAAAACGTCAACATCAAAAAATTAATATATTTCTGTTAAAATTTATACACACGTATATTTTATCATGGTGACATCTTCAAAATTCCATTGTTTTGCGACAAAACAATATAACAAATGATTATCAAATGTTTCTGTTAGTATTCTACTAATGACATTCCTAATTTAGTTTTTATCATAATTGTCATTCTTCTTCACTTTGTCATGTCGCAACTATTTATAAATTCATTTGTTTCAATATGAATTATTATAGTATATTATAATATGAAAGATTATACAAACATACATAACATCACGCTATATCCCACTTAGTGGGGTAGCACGAACCCAGAAACAATCAATCTCCTCCAAACATTCCACCACTTTCGCCTCGTCCACATTCATACATGCTCGTCTATTCTTCACACTCGGAATCATTCCACCATCAATCATACCCAACCAGTTATTCCTCGGACGCCCACGCAATCGTTCACCCGCATATATTAGTTTCACCAACCTTTCATTCGACATTCGCTCAACATGACCAAACCACCTCAACTGACTCACTCCCACTTTCTTAACAACATTCTTCTCAATCTCACACTCACCATACACCAATGAATTCCGTATACGATCACTCTCCTCTCAAATACCTCATTTCTACAGCAGTTATACGTCGTTCATGCTTCTTCATCCACACCCAACATTCACTAGGCACTAACACACCATTATACACACTCAATTGAGAAGATTGATTGTGAGCATAAATGAAGTACGAAAAGGTTTAAATCTGCTATTGAATGTCGATAAATGTAAAGTGTTGGTGTTTGAGAAGAATGATTTGGTGACTGGTTGTAATGTTTCAGTGAATGAATTTGTATATTTGTGTAGTATGTTCTCGAGGGATGGACGTATTGACCGGGAGATTGAAAGGCGAGTGTCTGCAGGGTGCAAGGTATTGGGTGCTCTGGGTACATTGGCTCGAAACGTGAATGTATCTAGAGATGCTCGCTTGAGTGTTTATAATGGTGTGTTAGTACCAAGTGGATGTTGGGTGTGGATGAAGAAGCATGAACGACGTATAACTGCTGTGGAAATGAGGTATTTGAGAGGGCAGTGATCGTGTTCACATTGGTGTATGATGAGTGTGAGATTGAGAAGAATGTTGTTAAGAAAGTGGGAGTGAGTCAGCTGAGGTGGTTTGGACATGTTGAGCGAATGTCGAATGAAAGGTTGGTGAAACTAATATATGTGGGTGAACGATTGCGTGGGCGTCCGAGGAATAACTGGTTGGGTATGATTAATGGTTTGTTGCGTGAACGAATGATTTTGTATGAATGTGGACGAGGCGAAAGTGGTGTGTCAGGATAGGAATGTTTGATTGTTGGTTGACTATGACATTAGTAAAATTTGTAACTTGGTTTAAATAAATAAAAGCAAATCGAAGTTATAAGTCATATGGAGTAATTGACATTGATGTCAAAAATTAGATACGCTTTTATTTATTTAAACCAAGTTAAAAATTTAACTAACGCTGGTGCAACCGGGCTTAAGTGGGACATAGCGTGATGTTATGTATGTATGTATGAGTTAAGCGAGGCGAAAAAATTTCCACAGACTACACACACACACATACAGGGTGGGGCGTTTTAAGTTGCGTTCAGGAATATCTCGGAAACGAAGCATCGGATGAAAAATCCAAAAAACACGACTAAAATATTTTCGAGGGGAACATCCAATGACACCAAATTCAACCACCCCGCCCCAACCCTGGTGGGGTGGGGCGGGGGTAAGTTTGAAATCTTAAATGGGAACCCCAAATTTTTTTACAGATTCGCATTCGGCGTGAAAAACTAAATTCAGTAACATCAAAATTTGCGCCCCTGACCCCCTCCCCTGTGCCAGTGCCGTGCACCCCGTTGGTTAGAGGCGAGAGGACTCGAGAATTGGATCGAATCTTCGAGAAAAAGTGGGTGTTGCCGTTTCCCATTTCAAATTTTCCCGCCGCCCCACTAGCACGGGGGAGGAGGGCAGGGGCGAAAATTTTGATGTCACTGAATTCCGTTTTTTACGTAGAATGCGAATCTGTAAAAAAATATTGGGGTTCCTATTTAAGATTTCAAACTTACCCCCGCCCCACTCCCCAGGGTTAGGGTGAGGGGGGTTGAATTTGGTGTCATGGGATGTCCCCCTCGAAAATATTTTAGTCGTGTTTTTTGGATTTTTCATCCGATGCTTCGTTTCCGAGATATTCCTGAACGCAACTTAAAATGGCCCACCGTGTATATACATACATACAAACATACATACATATATACATACATCCAGACATCATGGCGAAAATAGTAAAATCGTATTGTAGGGACTCACTACCCAATTTTTTGATCAAAAATAATACCTCACTTACCTAGAGGTAGACGGCTGTAGAGATTGGTTGTAAACAAAAAATATTATTACAAGTTGTTTTGTGTCCTGTATCTTCCAGTCGACCTTCGGCACCGTAGTAGCACGCGAACCAAAAACCTACCTCATCAAATCGCACGAATACAACCTCATCCCAGGCTCGCCACTACAAATACCACTCAGTGTCCACTTCCCGGTAGATGAGCCGGTGCCCAGCGTGGTAGGCGTGCGTCTGAACGGTCGCACCGTGTGCCCCGCCGCCGAGCCCATCGCCGTGACCAGCAAATGCCCTGGCGTGTTCACGTACAACAAGGACCAGGAGGAAGAAAACCGATGGCATGGAACTGTGACCTTGAGTTCAGAGTTTGAGCTGAAGGGAGTTTGGGCGAGGGTGGTGTTGGATAATCCTGCTGAGTTGCTTGGGGTAAGTTAGTTTGGTTTGTAGGAAGTCTTAGTTGAGTGAATTGCGAAGTGGTTCGTGCTCTATTGGGCTTCCAGATTATCAAGAGATGGCGTTGATCACAATTACCAAAAGGTACATGTCAAATTCATTTTGTATGATATCTTATGATGGCGAATACTTGCATTGTTATTGGTAGTTTGCTTTTATTGGCAGCAGAACTGTTGCCATACACACTGCAAATTTTCCTATTTTTATAGGTTTTTTTTTTTTTAGAGATTATTTCATTCATTACAAATTTGACCAATCAGAATGTCTCATTTTCCATTGTGTGCATTTTAGATAAAGCAGCATGCTGTTTATTCGCGATTAAATTGTAGCTAGCTTTTATATGCAAATATTGAACATTTTGAAGGCATATTTAGCCGGATAATTAGTTGCAGAAGCAAGATACTTACATGTTTTTTACCTTTACTGGTATTCTATGTCTTTAAACATGCTGAATTATTCAATTCAAGCTATTTTTATTTACAAATTTTTGACATTTATTTGACAAATAAAAAGAAAAACAATCAATTTGCTATAGTTACACTACAACAACATAATTTTATGGTGCCTTTTGTTTATGTGTGTACCAATTTATTTATGTGAAAATGTGTCAAAATCAACGGTTTAGTTCAATTTCTTCAGCAAGTATTAAAGTTTATGCTATGAATTCATGAAATAATCTTGACATATACCCCTCGTGCTAAACAATTGAATCGATTAAATTTGATGTGTAGCTTATTTATAAAACTTTGCTTTTAAAAAAGTGTTATCGTACATAATAATTTAAGATAAAATTTTTTCAAATTATTATGTACTCAAACACTTTTTAAGCAAAATTTTTAGCATAAGCTACACATGTCAAATTTAATCGATTAGATTCTTAGCACTCGTGATATAACTATTGAAAAATCGTTATTCCCATTTGACGTAATGTATTTCTAATGGAATCTTCACCCTACTTTGTGTTCGAAAATAATCCGCTAGATGGCATAGCGCTACATGTCAGATCTCAATATTTAGGTAAATTTTGATGGTGCTATGACAACACGATAACAGCGATTGTAATTGTAGTGGGGGAAGCTGCTTGACTATCGTTTATTTTTTCTGCGCACGACAGTAGCGACAACTGTCAGGCAAAACTCGTAGTTTTAAAAATTGTAAAATGGTCGAACTTCAATATTAATCCATTCAAAACTACTTCTTTCAGAACGAATTCGGCGAGGTGCGCACCACAGACAACCTCTCCTATCTAATCTTCAACCGTAACCATACCCTAGTACCTGGACGTCCTCTTCGTCTGGCGTTCTGGGTGAAGTATGCCCCAGGTGGTCCTGTGCCCGCTATCCATACCGTTCGACTCAATGGGCGCACTATTTGCGGAGAAATCATTGCTGAGGACAACAACCAGTAAATACTTGGGGGAATTATTGGGCGGTGGAGGTGGCGGATGGGGAGTGAAAGGTGTAGGGAGATGTGAAATGCTGTATGAATTGTAAATGCTGAAGAAAACATGCAAATTAAAGTTATTATAATGTGATTACAAATATGTATACACTATTCAAATATTTTGTTTGAAAATGCTCAAAAATTATCACTAAAGTAGCCTATTATACGACGATTTTGAGCAATGCAGTGTTGACAACCGTAAAATAATTATTGTACAAGTAGGATAAATTTGACAGATATAATGTATTGTAGTAAATTTATACGTAAAATGAAACAATATGTGCAAGAAAAGCACATATTTTTGAGTGTTATTTATGATAACTTCAATGTTAGAGGTTGGCAACACTGAATGTCAGTTTCAATTGACAACTGACAGATGTCAAAACTTAACCTATCTAATAATTTTTTGCAGTTTTTTCCAATTTTATATTTCAAATAAAATTTAATATGAAGATCCTTTTTATAAAAAGTTAAACTTCAGTGCCTTGTTACATAAATAACTATATATTTTTTAAATCTGTTTATTTTTATAAAAACGTGCAGTAAACCAAATGAGTGACAGGCCTTTTTTGCATATAGGCTTTTCAACCAATTTTTTATTTATTTTATTTTTCGAAAATAGACGTTAATATATGAATATATTTCGTGTTTTCATCTATATTGTAATATAATTAAGCCTGTGATTAATTACTAAATATTCTATATAAAACCGCGTGACGTCATAGTGCCTGATGACAGAACAGCGCTGAAATAAATAATAATTCTTTAATTTTTGTTCTTGTTTTCACAACTTGAAACAAAGAAATACTTTATAACCATAACTCAAAGTCAAGATGGCCAAGATGATGCGCGCGCAACCTCTATCTGTCACTAGGCGATCTGACGTCACACGAAAAATACTTTCAATAATTAATTTATATACAGGCGTAATATTTACTTTTTAAATAAAGTGTTATATTTTTTGACAATGTTTTCAAGCGTATTACTGGAAATTTTTACAAATATGCTTAATTTTTGAGGTAGTTGAAGAGTATATTGTTGTTTTAATAGCATTTATATTATTTGTACAGCATTATTATTTTCTTGTGTAGAAACTGTAGAAATAATGGAGCGATTAATATTAATTACAATAGATTTTAAAAGTTTGTAACAATTTTGCAACATGTACTTTTAAGACAATAATATTACAAATGTTTAATTTGTCTCCAACATTTTTACGTATTTTTAAATAAAAATGCAACAAATTCATCCGACGCGATAAATAAACATTGCAAAGTTTTTTTTTTTTTTTAAAAACAAATAAATTGTATGCAAACAACAATAGTATATTATACATTAAGAGAGAGAAAATACATTCTCTCCTGCTGTGTATGTACTATTTTTTCACGGCCCCAAATATTTATGATATTTTTTATGTATTTCAAAATTATTTGAATTGTAATTTATAATAGTTACCTCAAATTTGTTTAATTTTGTTAATTTTTCACATTATTTGAGCCTTCCCGACGGGAGAAAAAGTACACAAATCTCCCGTTGATATGAAATTGGCTATTTCTGTTATGTTTTTGATATCGCAGAAACCTAGTTTTTCTTCCGATCATGAAAAATAGTTATTTGTCAAAATAGAGAGGAAAGCGCTTCTTTTTCCTACTCGCGTTCGAGGCAATTCGAGCGAGAGTGAAAAAATGTTTTCCTCTCGTGTTAGACACAACATTTTTTTCACGACATGTTTCTAAAAATGACACTTTAAAGTTAGGTTATCAGACACAAGGCGGTGTAGCAGTGTTGCCAATGAACACATCTTAAATCTAAATTAAAGTTGTCAAATTGTGATTTATTTAGAAAAAGGAAATATAAGACATAATTGTAAGATAATTTAAAGTGTATAACTGTTTCAATAAAATTAGGAATTTATTTATAATTTTTATAATATATTTTTTGTTAATAACATTCATATTGGTAACACTTCTATATTTTCCTCTCTAGAGAAGAGAGGAAAAGCACATTTTCCTCACTATTTCGAGAGAAAAGTTTCGTGACAAGTCGTGAAAAAAATATATTTGTTAATATGTTCAACTATTTAATTCTCTTTTGGGATATTTTGTAAATGTGTTAATTGCATTTTTATTTGAAAATTATTATAGTAAACTAAACCTAAGTATTAGCATGAAAAGCATGATTTAAACTTTAATTACATTACATAATTTCGAATGTGATATTTTTAACCAGTGTATTTATAAATCTGAAATAAAATCATTTTGTTCGTAGTTTTTTATTTATTTGCATTCTGTGAATTTCGTATAAAAAATGAAGGTTTAATTAGTATTACAGGAAGTATATTTTATCCGACAGTTCTATACAAATAAACAATATTTTCTTACACAAACAAACATTTTTTATTGCTTTGCATTCCTAGATAATTACGAAGCAAAATGATTTATTTGTAAATAAATTAACCATTATTTTATAGAGTTTTTTTGCATGTTTTGTATAAAATTAAATAATAGTTATTTTTGAATGGATGGTTTTTCTAATTGCTGTGTTTTTCAGGAATGTAATTTATTTTCCTTTAATAGATAGACTTGCTTCAAGAGGTACGTTTTTTATAATTTATTTGTTTTTTTTTTTGTAAAAATAAATGTTTTCAAATTCTTTTGTGTTGATCATTAAAATAATACGGGAAAACCAATTTAAACGTTTATATAACTTATATAATAACATTTTAATTAATTGCAAAACTTTTTTCTAATTAACAATGTTTGCTAATTACTATTAAAAAAAAATATGTTGTGGTCAGCACATAACCTCCCGCCCAATACAACTCTTAAGCCCGGTTGCACCAACGTTAGTTAAACTTTAAACTTGGTTTAAATAAATAAAAGCGTATCTAATTTTTGACATCAATGTCAATTACTCCATATGTCATAAAACTTCGATTTGCTTTTATTTATATAAACCAGGCTTAAAATTTAACTAACGTTGGTGCAACCGGGCATTAAACGGTACAAAATAGTATTTGATGATATAGAAACATACATTGTTATTGTCATAAAAATTAGTAAATATACGAAAAAAAAATGAAATTTATCAAATATAAATAAATAGAAAATAAACAAATAAGAATGTATGTTTCTGTATCATCAAATACTATTTTATACAGTTTAAGAGTTATTTTGGGCGGGAGGTTACGTGCTGGCCACATCATATTATTTTGATCGTACTGTACGACAAGAATAGAGATACCTTAGGATCCCTTTCTCTCTCGGCACGCGTTTACACCGCTAGTGCGCGTTCCACATTACTACATGTCAGTGATTGTAACTTGTTTTATTTGAAATCGGCACTAGAGTGCTTAAAATTCATCAATAAAAGCTCAGAAATCGTCACTAAAGTAGCCCATTATACATTGATTTTGAGCTACGCAGTGTTGGCAACCGTTAAATAATTATTGTACAATTAGGATAATTTTGGCAGATATATTGACGTACTATAGTAAATTTGGACGTAACATGAAACAAAATTTGCAAGAAGAATTAACTAATTAATTCCGATGACGAAATTGAGGACAAAACACATAATTTTGTGTGTTATTCACGATAACTTCACTGTTCGAGGTTGGCAACACTGACTGTCAGTTTCAATTGACAACTGACAGATGTATGAACTTAACCTATATTGTAATGTTTTTACAGTTTTTTCTAATTGTAGATTTGAAATAAAACTTAATATGTACCTCGGCACTGAAGTTCCTTTTTATCACTCACATGGTTTAATTTCCTCGGTAGATAAATGCCATATTCGTGAACTTCAGTGCCTTGATGCATAAATAACTATTTTAATATTACTTTATTTGAAATCGGCACTAAAGTGCTCAAAATTGCTACTAAAGTAACCCATTATGCATTGATTTTGAGAAACTGTAAAATAATTATTGTACAAATAGGATAATTTTGACAGATATATGACGCATTGTAGTAAATTTATATGTAAAATGAAACAATATGTGCAAGAAGAATTAACTAATTTATTTCGATGAAGTAACGCTTAATTTTGAGTGTTATTTATGATAACTTCAATGTTCGAGGTTGGCAACACTGAGTGTCAGTTCTAATTGACAACTGACAGGGGTATAAACTTAACCTATATAATAATTTTTTTATAGTTTGTTTTAATTTTAAATTTCAAATAAAACTTAATATGTACCTCGGCACTGAAGTTCCTTTTTATCACTCACATGCTTTATTTTCGTAATAAAAAGTTAAACTTCAATGCCTTGATACATAAATAACTATTAATTTTATTTTCAGTGCCTGCTTTTCCTCAACGACAGCAACAACCAATATTCCCCCCTTTTAACCCATCCCCACCAACTTCTCCTCAACCTGCTAGCCATTTTGTTACCCAAACGATAGCTAATCCCCAACCAAAAACAACCATAACATCGCCTTCTCAAATCACTGTGACGGCAGCACCTGTCAACGCTACCAGTATTGCCACTACAACGTTAGACACATCGTCGAACCAGTTTATAAGTTGTGGAACTGTAGTACTAGAGAAAATAGACCTTATTACGTTTGGAGAAACGGCAAGAAGTGCGCAATGGCCTTGGCATGGAGCAATTTATTTAATTCAACCAAAAGCTCTGGATTACATTTGTGGGATGAGTTTGATTAGTGAAAAGCATGCGTTGACTGCAGCGCACTGTGTGGTGGAAAGTATAACTACTAAGAAAGTGAGAGATCCCAAAA
Source organism: Poecilus cupreus (assembly GCA_963942605.1). Taxonomy (NCBI): domain Eukaryota; kingdom Metazoa; phylum Arthropoda; class Insecta; order Coleoptera; family Carabidae; genus Poecilus; species Poecilus cupreus. Next base: position 3,724,943 of record OZ012713.1, read on the forward strand.
CGATGGTGCTGTATTTTGGATTGTTGAACAGGTAATAGTTATTACTATTATTATAGAACGCTTGGTTCCCGGGTGAGTGTTTGCCATAGAACGAATCCGGGAACCGAGTTCACGCAAGAGGTTTGTACAATATTTTTTGTACGAAAAGTATAAAACTAATAACAGCCCATACAAAGAAATGAAGTTCTTCAAGGAGTTATTTTGATAATTGTCAAAGTTGCACTATAAAAATAAACACACAAATAAATTTGTCTAATATATTAAAAAACAATTAAAATATTTATAATATTTACCGTATTCATTTGTAAATTTATTATATTTCTTATTTATATTGAGATAACTAACATTACATTTGTAGGTTATGTATTTTACAGCTGTCATATCGGGCATATTTTATTGCCAACATTGGTAAACAAACACACTAAATTTGTTGTTTTTAAATTCAATTTCATTCTTATTTCATCATTGTTTATATTAATATTGTGTAAAGTAATATGTTCTTTCATTATAAATTTGGTTTAATAATAATCGCTTTAGAAATAGAAATGTTTTCGACGAAATTTCCCGGTTGTCTATCTAGTGGAGATCTGGGAAATGGACATTTCGGACGTTGCTTAGGCAACGTTAAACAACACATTTCAATGTATGAGTACAAAAATGTTTTATTATTTATTTGCCGTTGAAAAACCGAAGACACTACCTTAGTCAAATGCTGCTTGCCAGCAGTAGACGCTGTTGACAGGCGGGATAAAATTCAAGCACGCGCATGAAGGTTCAAGGTCGCCTCATGCAAGCGCGCGCGATTCAAATTAACACAAACAGAAAATCATGTTTAAAGACAATCAGTGTCTATTTTAAAGAGTTTAAAGACAGCCAAGTCTTCAGCAAGGCTTCCTTCCCCAGAACTAAGGGTAGGACGTTATTTATTCACCCGAAAATCATGTATAAAGACAGCCGTTTCCTCTGAGGCTAGCTTAAGACCAACAGAATATAGTTTGAAGTGTTTAAAGACAGCCAAGTCTTCACTAATAAATAAAATAAATAAATAAACAATTATATACATTTTTCTAGTTTTCAGTAACATTTAAAAAAATTATTTATATTGCAGAACAGATTTTGACGCGGCTTCAGTACAAAACCCAACAGTAAACTCCATCATCGTTCACAAGGATTACAAAGTTTCCGAAAATGATATAGCAGTTATTAAATTTGATAATAAAGTCAAATTTACTGATTTTGTTCGACCAGTTTGTTTGTGGGAAGGCGACACAGATCAGAGGTAAATATAATAAACATTTAGGGTTGTAGTTGTTAGATACGTAACTAGGGTAGTTTTTATTTTATAACTCTTGAAAACTTCAACAATTTTTTGATTTTATAATATATTTCGTTTACAACACTTCTAGCTTTACAGCCCCATTTTAAATGTACCCCTTTATGAAATTTAATATAATTTTAGATATTTATAGTAGAAGCCACCCTTAATCCAGGGGTGTACTTGTTAGTTCTGTAGCAAGGGTAATTTTTATTTTATACCCCTTGAAATATTGAACAATTTTTTGATATTGCAATATATTTTTCTCAGGACTTATCTAATATTCCACCCCCATTATTAATGAACCATCTCAATAAAATTTATTATAATTTTGGATATTTATAGAAGATGCCACCCTTAATCCAGGGGTGTAGTTGTTAGGTCTGTAACAAGGGTAGTTTTTATTTTATGCCCCTGGAAAACTTAAACAATTTTTTCAAATTACAATATATGTATTTCGTTCAACACATTTCTAATTTTCCACCCCCATTATTTATACCGGGTGTCTGTCTTAAAGGTGTACATAGGAGATGAACATGGGAAATCAGTTTTTTGCGTGCTGTTGCTCGGTGTTCTATCGGACAACAATGATTGTGGTACCAATCGAAAGATATCATTTTTCTGAATCAAACGATGTAAAATACACTACTATTTAGTGGTAATTTGGTTCCGTAAATTAATTTTTAAATTTTGAGAATTCTCCGGTTTATTCAATTTTTATCGTAAATAAATGTAGTTACCTATGACTGTTTTGTTTTGATTTCTGTCAAGCTATTTATTTGATGTTTCTGACTTTTGGCCTTGTTTAAGACAATTTGTAAAAATATGGCTAGTTATACTACTGAAGAGCGTATTTTTATAGTAAAACTATTTTTTGGAGGAAACAGTTAGCTCAGAGTGCGAGATCTATTTTCTATTAAGTTTATGAATCGACCGAATCCAAGTGCAACCACAAATGCCAGTATCCACGAAAAATACACGTGAGCTTAGTAATTGCAATTTAGCAAGAGCAGAAGAACGTGCTTTATTGGAAGAAAGGGTTTTAGGAATGATACATGTAGATCCTTCGTATAGCACTAGATTTTTTGGAAATGAATTGGGAGTACATCGTTCATATTTTTTTTAAAAAAAGTCCTTTTTATTTCTACAAATGCACTGCAATCAAGAACTTTTTTCCATTTGACGTAGAAAGTGGAAGAATATTTTGTGAAGATATACAAAACAGAGCTAATAAAAATGAAATTTTTTGTCATCGATTTAAAAAAATCTTAACTCTTAATAAATTAATATTATTTAAAGAAAACTGGTTTTTAGACTTTAATTTATTTAATAAAATCTTTACGCAAAAATTATAAAAGTACGCTTGTCATTACTGAATATAACGTCAAACGTCAAATAAATAGCTTGACAGAAATCAAAACAAAACAGTCATAGGTAACTACATTTATTTTCGATAAAAACTGAATAAATCGCAGGTTTTTCAAAATTTAAAAATTAATTTACGGAACCAAATTACTACTAAATAGTAGTGTATTTTACATCGTTTGATTCAGAAAAATGATATCTTTCGATTGGTAGTACAATCATTGTTGTCCGATAGAACACCGAGCAACAGCACGCAAAAAACTGATTTCCCATGTTCATCTCCTATGTACACCTTTAATGCCCGGTTGCACCAACGTTAGTTAAATTTTAAACTTGGTTTAAATAAATAAAAGCAAATCGAAGTTACATGTCATATGGAGTAATTGACATTGATGTCAAAAATTAGATACGCTTTTATTTATTTAAACCAAGTTTAAAATTTAACTAACGTTGGTGCAACCGGGCATAAGACAGACACCCAGTATAATATACCCCTCAATGAAATTTAATATAATTTTAGATATTTATAGTATAAACCACCCTTAATCTAGGGGTGTAGTTGCTAGGTCTGTAACAAGGGTAGTTTTTATTTTATACCTCTTGAAAACTTAAACAAATTTTTGAAATTACAATATATTTTTTTCGCGCCGCCGTCCGTCATTGATACAATTACATATCTCTAAATCGGTCGGAAATCATGTTTTTGTCGTACTAGTTCGACAAAAATTGCTAACTTTTTATAGTTATATGTTGGCATCACTTCACTAATTTTAGCTAACTTCTGATGTTAGAAATGTCAAAGTATTACATTGACATAAAAATATTATGGCAATATATCTACAATTGAGTATTTGCAATACAAGAAAACAGAATATTTATGGATTTTAAACATATTTGTAAGTAATTATAATTGAATTTGAAGTGTAAAATCCAAATAAACATATGTAGATATTTTTGGTTATGATACTGGAAAATAAACATAATTGACATTCAAATATTGTGAAGTTAGCAACATAAAAAATTCCCTGTCATTAAGAAAATGAGTAATAAATTAAATTTATTTATTAAATTTACATAAATGTTGGCGCGAAAAATCTTGTGTATCCCTCGGTTGGAAACTATTTTGCGAGTGCTCGTATTTGTAGGACTCGCCTACGGCTCGTCCTATCAAAATAAACTCGCACTCTCAAAATAGCAGTTTCCAACCTTGTGATACAAATAACTATTTCAGGACTTGTCTAATATTACACCCCTTTTATTAATGTACCCTGCAATGAAATTTAATATAATTTTAGATATTTATAGTAGAATGCACCCTTAATCCTACGGTGTAGTTGTTAGTTCCGTAACAAGGGTAGTTTTTATTTTATACCTCTTGAAAACTTAAACAATTTTTTGAAATTACAAGCACACTTCTAACTTTCCACCCCTATTATTAATGTATCCCTCAATCAAATTTATTATAATTTTAAATATTTATAGAAGAAACCACCCTTAATCCAGGGGTGTAGTTGTTGGATGCGGGACTAATGTAGTTTTTATTGTACAGGAATAGAAAAAGCACAGTATTATATTTAGGATTATGGTCATTATTACCTGGAAAACTTCATATTCGTGAATAATCTATCATAAACTCTTGAATAATAATATACTAGTATTTATTTAATAACAAAATTAAATTTATTTATTTAATAAATAAATATTTCTAACGGCGAATACCAAACATTGGTGAAAAATCCACAATATTTTTGATTTAATTTCCAGGTTTGTTGTGAACCAAACTGGTACAGTAGTTGGATTTGGAGTCACACAAAGTGGAGCGATTTCAGAGGAGCTAACGTACGCGAATATTTTAGTCGTGGATACGCCTACATGTATTTTTTCTCATAGAGACTTCTACTCCAAATATACATCATTGAATACATTTTGTGCTGGAAATCTTACACGTAAGTTATTTTCGTTTTTTCATTCTTACCATGAAGTAAACTACATTTAAATTGAAGACTATCTACACTTTAAAAAAGTCTTAATTGTTATTCATTCAGCCACAATGATTTTTACTTTTTTATACAAAGTATAAGGAAGTATTGGAATCATGAAAAAAATCGCTGATGAGATTTTTGCGAAAATATTTTGACGTACACTGAATCCGTTACGACCAATTTCTCAATGATGTCTGTGTGTGAGGATGGATGGATGGATGGATGGATGTCTGTGTGTGTAATATCTCATGAACGAGACAAGATATGTAAACGAAACTTGGAATTTATGTTTTATGAAAAAATGAAGAGCTGAGTTGATTTTGAATGAAATTGAAAAACCGGAAGAGGAAGTTTACTGGACACACAAAACAATAAATATAATCAGCTGTGAGAAAAAGTTTCAAATGAAAGATGTTAGCAAAACTATTTGGAATATAAAATGTTATTTGCACTTTTCTTGTACATGCTTCTAATTTTGAGAAAAACTAAATTATATATTCAAGAACATATTTCAATAATTTTAGTTACACTGGGAACAAAAACTGAAACATTTTTAATATCTATGTGTCAAACGTGTCAAATAATTGTGAAGTGTCAAAAATATGTGTCGTGTGAAATATTATAAATGTAAAATTTTTATTATTAGTTAGAAAGTTTTGAAGACTAGATATTAATTGATTTCTATTTTAAAATAAATTCATAGTGAGAACATAAAAATAACTGGTTAAACATCTGTATATCAAATAATTGTCAAAAGTTATACGCAAGGAACAAGTCATACGTGTTCAGTTGGTTTTATTTGTATAAGAAAGTAGTGTGGTGCCCACACCAGATTTTTTGTTTTTGTTGGCAGATGTCAGATAGTTATCATCAACACAAGTAAAAATGAACAAAAAAGATAGATTTAGTGGCGTGCTTGATGATGAAATAAAAAAATAATCTGATTAAATATAACTCGAGAGTTCGATAAATTAGAAAATAATTCCCCAGTATCTTTCTCAAACTTGTCGCCATTTGCTTTCAGGGCTATTGCCTGGCAACAAGTTTTCGAAAGATCTGTCAAATTATTTTCAATTTATTCTCACTCTCTTGTTATTATTATTACTAATAGGTTTGTTCCAAGTGGTCATTTCTGACAAATTTGTGACAAATTTCAGTGCGTCTGCGAAAAATGTAAACAAGTTAAGGTTGAAACATAGACTGCGACGACGAATGGAATAAAGCGCATGTGCATGCTCATATATTGTTTTGACAGCTAACCTCGAATATAAATATAAATAAAGAAATACATACATTTTTGCCACAAAAAAGAAATGTTTCTAAGTTAACTTGTTTACATTTTTCGCAGGCACACTGAAATTTGTCACAAACATGTAACAAACTTGTCAGAAATAACCACTTGGAACAAACCTATTACTAATAATAAATTGTCAATGTTTCATAAAAATCAGTTTCTGACTAATATCTAAGTTACAAAGTCACAAAGACCGATAAATCCAATCAATCAGTAACAACGGACGCGTTTGGTTCATACTGGAACCCATCAGCGAGATCTGGTTTTGTTACATTCAATCAAGAGATTAAGATTTGTGTTTTCCACTAACCTGACTTTCCTCAGAATCCGCCGTGTGCAACGGCGACTCCGGCGGTGCCATGGTGTTCCGTCGTGAGGGCAGTGAGGTCTGGCAGGTCCGCGGCATCGTCTCCACAGCTGTCCGCAACGTAGACACCGGTCTCTGCGACTACAACTACTACGCCATCTTTACCGACGCGGCTAAGTTCACTCAGTGGGTCGAGATGGCGTTGGCGAGATAACCATGTGATCTGTGTTAGGTTTAAATCTGTATGGTTTGTTCGGTGAAAGATGAAACTAGTGAACGATGAAAAACTGTTTAGAGGTGTTACATTTAGATTATTCTGTGTATCATTTATTTTGATATAACCTATGTGTTCATGAAACATAATAGGGCAAAATAGTTTACTTGTTACTCACTTTTAAACACCATTTACCCAAGCCCTCTATTGGTTTTGAAAATGAATCTTTACAAGTGACTAATTGACAGCTGCATTGTAAATGTTTAACAAGTTAGTAAACAAGGTAAACAATGCACGTTGCCACAGTAACGCTTACAAGGCTTATGCGAAATCATTTCAAATAATTGTTGACAGAACAGTTGTGTGTAACTGACAGCACTTGGTTATAATTTTAATTTGATTTACAAATGAGTAACAAGTAAAATGTTGTACAAGACACGCAAAGTAATTGTTTTACTGTTTCAAGGAGGTGACAGGCTCGCCGGTCATTTCCTCCATTCAGCAGTACAAAATGTTTTACCTTGCTTGTAATGTAAATAACTATTACGGGCAAAAGTGGAGCTAGCTATGGATCACCACTGATGTTTGGTAGATATGACAGTTTGTGGTGATGCAAGTCAAACAACAAAAACCTAGCAAATTTGCATTCTGAAAATGCCGTTGAACAAATTCGTTTTTATTCAACCTCAAAACTAAAATAAATCTTAGTTTCTTGCTTTTTAAAATTTTTTTTCTGTAACTATGACAGGCTAAAAAAAACTAGGACCTGCAGCTAACTTCACTTTTGGTCGTAAACTACAGTTTAGCCCATAATAGTATATTATACATTAAGGTCAAACATACGCGTCGAAGAACGAATCCTTTATTTTTTTTTAAACAGCAAATTCTGTATTCTTCATTTATGTTCATGTTGTTTATGGTGCAACAACCTCCATCCGTCAAAATGTCATGGATTTGTTCCAGTGACTTGTACATTGCAATGTCAGATGAAGTACATATTTTCGTTGGGTTCGTTCACTCCCAGGAATTTTGTTTTGCAAATTCAAATTTGAATCAATTATTTCTTACAATAATTCTTATCGAAAAACAAAGCAATTATCACAGCGAGGTTATTGAACATTCTAGTATTTATATATGTGGATGAAAACGATAACTGAAACATTAAACTAAATAAAAATATTCGTTGAAGTCTAGTTGGTCAAAAATTCAGAACTTTGATACTGTGTCTCTCATTCCCATGAACGACTACACTAATGAAAATAATTCGTATTTTTATAAATATGCTCATCTATAACATACTAAGTTTATTTTCAATTTGAATTTACAGTTTTTGAGAAACAAATAAAAATATACCAAAAAGCACACTTTTTTCAATTATTATAATAATGCTATATTGTTTCAAAAAAGTCATGCTCATCTTGCGCTATCTTCAGCCCGTATGGTTCACCTTAAGGAAGAGAAGTGTATGATTTTATTTTTATTTTATTTTACCTTTGTTTTGTTTAATTTTGTTCATTTTTCACATTATTTGAGCACTCTCCTTCCCGTAGATATAAAATTGGTTGTTTCTGTCATGGTTTAAGTACCAGCAGCGCCTCTATCGGACATTTTCATCGCAAAGAAACAACTAAATCCTCTATTGTTAAGACTGAACTGTTTAAATTTAATACTGTTGCCATATTTTAAACTAGTAATTATTTTATTCCAATATGTATTTTTTTATATTTTAAATAAATAATTTAATGTATTTTACAAGAAAAATCGAAGGCTATTTAGCTTCTATTTTACTGTCTTAGTTCTAGCTGTCTAGCAAATGCACCCTCTAATAAAAATTAATACAAATTTAGATAATTGTACTAGAAACCACCCTGAATCTAGGGGTGTGGTCCCTAGGGCTCCAACTAGTCTATTTCCAGAGCTACGCCCCTTTAAACTTTTACAAATTTCAATTGGTAGCTGTCATTTTTTGTTGTTGACTTTAATATAAATATTCCTCAATTAAAATTAATATAATTTTAGACAGTTGTACTAAAAGCCTTTCTCAATCTAAGGGTGAGGTCCTCAGGGCCCCATCTAGTCTAGTAAGGCACTAGAATATATGAGTATTCTCATCCGCCATTTTGGGTCCAAGTGTCATAAATAAAACAAATTATTGGAATCCAGTTACTTTAATTCTTTTCTGTCAAACTTGAAGTTGATATTGATTAATAATTGTGATATATCATTCTCTTAATTATTATATTTCATATCTAACAGGTAAGTGTACAGAACTTTCTAATAATATATTACCGTATGATTTGTGTAGTTGGATTTTACAGAATTTCAAGAAATATGTTTTCAAATTTGACAGATACAAATTTTAAATATTTTTTTTTGTAATTAACTGGATTCCAATAACTTGTTTTATTTATGACATCTGGACCCAAAATGGCGGACGAGAATACCTACATTCTTCTAGAGCTCTAGTCTAGTTCTAGAGCTGCGCCCCCTCAAACTTCAATAATAAAATTAAACTATACGAAATCACTTATGTTGAGTTCGCACATTTGAGCAGAACGCATTTTTTTACTAATATTTATTAAATATTAAATAATATACTATATTGCATATTTTAAATCTTGAATATATAGCAGCATTTCACTTTGTTGCACTATACCTGTTTCTACTTTTAATATTACATAACACAGTTGGCAACACTGCAGAAGATTCGTTCATAACCTAAGAAATAAACGTCAGGCGTGTACTTTTAAGATAAAATTGTATTAATCAAATTACTTTAATAATAAAATGGCATTGCTAGGAAGACTATTGCCAAACTTATTAAACAATGTCAGGTATGTAACGAATTTTGAAATACAGAAAATAAAATATTGAAACCGATAATTTTTTACAGTTTTCATGGAATCTCAAATGCAACAAATGCGTTGGTTCCTGGTGGATATTTTACGATGACGGTGAGAAATAAAATCAGGTGTTATTTTCCGAGACCTTCTGAAAGAAAACGAATCAAAAGACATGGATGGTGGCATAGAATGTCTACTTTAGAAGGGCGAAGAATTTTAATGCGTAGAATATTGAAAGGAAGACATGTTTTATCACATTGAATTGTATTTGAAATGTATTTTGTTTGTTTTTTAGTAGATTAATAAATTGTTTATTTCAAGATATTTTTCTTTTTCTATATATAGTGTGAAAATATAGCTTTTTAACCAAAAACTGAATTGCAAAATCTTATTAGTGTTAATTTTTACCTACCGCCACATCCTGTAAGAGAGGTATAGGAAACATGCTAAAAATTGGTTAGTGAGTTTTCAATGGATGAGCACGTTTTAGGGTCCCTAGAATACGATTTTAATAGTTTCGCAATGATTTCTATGTGTGTGTCTGTCTGTCTGTCTGGAGTTACGATTTCTCAAAAACTACTAAACTGAAAATGTTGATATTTTGTATATATCAATTGTATCCCCTTTGGAAGGGCTGATTAATTTTTGGTGATAATCCAATAACCGGAAGTGGTAGTTTACTTGAAGCCCTATCAAGTTATTTTGAAATATCTCAGTAAATTGTGGTTTAATGAAAATTTTGTTATTAGAATAATGTTTTGAAATATTATTATCTACAATTATTGTTTGAAATATTTTCCTCTTACTGTCACCATTTACGAATTACAACACCTTAAAGAAAAATTATATTTTGATATTTTCGTTTAAATCTGCTAAGCTATGCTTTTTGAAAAAACAAAACAACGGTTGGAAAATGTCATTTTCTGGCTTGTGTCATTATTTAAGAGCAATTTTTTTAGAAGGGAAGAGCATTTCTTCAAATCTTCGCTGATTATGAATTTGATGTCAATATGGCGGACACATTTTGGAAAAGCACTAAATTCAGCCATAAAAGTGTATAATAGGGTTTTTTGTGTTGCTTTTTCAACGTTAGTGAGCGTTCCAGAATTACTATGTTTCAGTAATGTAACAAATTTATTTCAGAATAAGTATGTGTATTTTATTTGATGTACACTTCCAGCATTTTTTAATAGTTTTTTTTTTGCACGATTTAGTCAGTAATAATATATTTTACATTCGTTTAATTTTGATGTTGTTTGCCCACTCGAAAGAGTGAGCAAAGTAAACAATTTAACCACTAGTGGAAAAAGATTTTTGCTCTTGTTCGAAAAATTGTCAATAGATGGCACCACAAATTTTGTTCCGTAATTTGAATTTAAACTACTTTGCAATATTAAAATAATTGCGTTATTAAATTTACGACTTCATAAAATAAATAACTTGTAATGTTACTTATAATGCACGAAAAAATTTAAAATTGTTTGTTGACAAGTTAGAAACTATTGGGGAAATTTATGCTAATACCGATTATGTGTTGGTAATGAGTCTGCCACAATATGTCATTCTTTAAATGTGAATTATGTTATTTAACTACGTCATCGCTTAAAACTGTTACTGTGTGTTGTTGATTTGTATTTTGATTGTGGAAAAATTAACCTTACTCGTGAGCAAATATGCAATTTAATAACTCATGATTAAATGCATTACTTTGTTCACTAGTATTTAAAATAGTTATTTTATAATTCTCAGAAAAATTTATAATAAATTTGAATTGAAAAAAGTTAATCGTAGGCTGCTATTAAAACCAAGATTGCAACATTAAGTTCAAACATACGCGTCGAAAGAACGAATCCTTATTATTTTTTTTTTTAAACAGCAAATGCTTCATTTATGATCATGTTCTTTATGGTCCAACAACCTCCATCCGTCAAAATGTCATGGATTTGTTCCAGTGACTTGTACATTGCAATGTCAGATGAAGTACATATTTTCGTTGGCTTCCTTCACTCCCAGGAATTTTGTTTTGCAAATTCAAATTTGAATAAATTATTTCTTACAATTATTCTTATCGAAAAACAAAAGAATTATCACAGTGAGGTCTTTGAACATTCTAGTATTTATATATGTGGATGAAAACAATAACTGAAACATTCAACTAAAATATTCGTTGAAGTCTAGTTGGTCAAAAATTCAGTACTTTGATACTGTGTCTCTCATTCCCATGAACGACTACACTAATGCAAATAATTCCTATATTTGTAAATATGCTCATCTATAACATACTAAGTTTATTTTCAATTTGAATTTACAGTTTTTGAGAAACAAATAAAAATATACAAAAAAACACACTTTTTGGTATATTTTTATTTGTTTCTCAAAAACTGTAAATTCAAATGAAAAATAATTTTAGTATGTTATAGACGATTATATTTATTAATATACAAATTATTTGCATTACTGTAGTCGTTCATGGGAATGTGTGAGATATATTTTACTACTTTGAAAATTATATTCATGTATAATTTATAAACAAAATTAGCTTTTTAAAATTGATTAAAAAACTTTGGACTTTTATCTACAAATGTAGGTATAAAACATTATATGTTTCAATTATTATAATAATGATATATTGTTTCAAAAAAGTTATGTTCATCTTGCGCTATCTTCAGCCCGTATGTTTGACCTTAAGGTGAACCATACGGGCTGAAGATAGCGCTAGATGAACATGACTTTTTTGAAACAATATATCATTATTATAATAAATTAAACATATAATGTTTTATAGCTACGTTTGTAGATAAAAGTCCAAAGTTTTGTAATAAATTTTAAAATGCCAATTTTGTTTACATATTATACATGAACATAATTTTCAAAGTAGTCAAATATATGCCACACATTCCCATGAACGACTACAGTAATACAAATAATGTGTATATTTATAAATATGATCGTCTATAACATACTAAAATTATTTTACATTTGAATTTACAGTTTTTGAGAAACAAATAAAAATATACCAAAAAGTGTGTTTTTTGGTATATTCTTATTTGTTTCTCAAAAACTGTAAATTCAAATGTAAAATAATTTTAGTATGTTATAGACGATTATATTTATAAATATACGAATTATTTTCATTACTGTCGTCGTTCATGGGAATTAGAAATTCAGTATCAAAATTCTGAATTTTTGACCAACTAGACTTCAACGAATATTTTTTTATAGTTGAATGTTTCAGTTATCGTTTTCATCCACATATATAAATACTAGAATGTTCAAAGACTTCACAGTAATAATTGTTTTGTTTTTCGATAAGAATAATTGTAAGAAATAATTTATTGAAATTTGAATTTGCAAAACAAAATTCATGGGAGTGAACGAACCCAACGAAAATATGTTCTTCATCTGACATTGCAATGTACAAGTCACTGTAAAAAATCCATGATATTTTGACGAATGGAGGTTGTTGGACCATAAAGAACATGAAAATAAATAAAGAATACAGAATTTGCTGTTTTTTTTTTAAATAAAGGGTTCGTTCTTTCGACGCGTATGTTTGACCTTAAATAAATTAAATAAAAAATCAATGTCAAAATTAATACTTACCAACAATATTTTTCTTCCTATACATTGAAAACGTAACACTATTAATAATAAAACTGTACATGTAGTTGGAAAAATATTTAATTAATAATAATACATACGATTAATACATAATGGTTTAACAAATAATTGAGTTCACAGGTTTCTTAAGTAATAAAATATCCTCAACATTTTTAGAACAATTTAATTTTTGTACTATTTTAACATAAACATCAATATCATATTCAATAACATTTTTCCCAATATACATTCTAACCGCATCTCTAGAAATTTCACTCAAACTTTTCACCTTTCCCGAAAACTTTTCCAAAATATTTTTATCAAAATCAGATTTTACCTTTTTCCCGAAAACTTTTCCAAAATATTTTTATCAAAATCAGATTTTACCTTTTCCAGCATTTGTCGTAAAGTCGCCTCAGTGGGCGAAAAAAACTGCAAAATATATTTGACAAACTCTATTTTATCTGCAATAATAAAGCTGTCAAAAATATTGCTGAAATCATAAAAAAATGGCGCACGTTGTAAAAAAATTAACCCAACATCCGGATGTGACATAAATGAATCAAAAATTAAATTTTCCTCATAATTTATTTTTACATTTTGCAAAGCTATTGAGAGTAAATGAATACGATATGGACAATGTTTTACAAACAAGATAAATTTTTTCAATTCTTGTATTTGGACTTTTTCATTTTTATCAAACAAACTTTGAAAAATTGTTAGCAATTTTTCTTTATTTCTTTCGAAATAAACAATTTCCGGAGACTCTTGCCTATATTGGAAAATGTTCATGAAAACTTCATTTCTTATAAATTCAGGATGAAAACTTAGAGATTCAATAATAATGTATAAATATGCCACACGTTCCATTCGAATTAATTTTGGCAATAAACCAGAAAAAAAATCAGTTTTAAAGAATTCTACATGGTTTATTCTGCTCCAAATATATTGAAACAACTCAATATTGTTTTGTTCATATAAATTATCTAAATACAACGGCGAAGCAGGGCCTACAGAATAAATTTCAGCGCCATTTTCTACTAATTTTTGCAACACCTCAAAATTTGAGCTTACAACCGCTAGACTAACAGCGGTTTCGGATTCTTTCCCAAGTTGGTTTAAATTTTCTGTGGCTGGTAATAATACATGAAAAATCTCATCGTATTTTCTGATTATTGCCAACATAAGTGGGTTAAGCCCGTTGCTTTCACACAAACTAGTATCTGCTTTATATTTTAATAAATATTCAACAATAATCTTTTGGTTGTCATTGACAGCAAAATGTAGCGGAGTGTACTCGTCAACGTCTTGTGCGTTGATGCTAGCGCCGAATTTGAGTAATAGGTGAACTAATGGCAAGTTGCCATGCTTACAGGCTAAGTGTAAAGGTGCTATTAATTCATGGTTAGAAATGTTGGGGTCAGCACCTTTGTCTAACAAAAGTTTGATTAGTTTTATTGAGGCGTTTTTGTGGTCGCAAGCTAGGTATAAACAAGTGCTGCCTTCAAAGTTTTTGAGGTTCATTTCGCAGTTGGGATGTGTGACTAAAATGTTGATGCATGCTCGGCTGAAATATTATATTATTGTATGAGGGATTGTAATAGTCATTACTCACCATGTATAACACACATGTGTAATTAATATCGACTTTGAAATTTCAAATGGAACATACTATATTTTTTGACAAATTGGGTAGTGAGTTTTCAGTGGATTAGTACGTTTTAGGGTCCCTAGAATACGATTTTAATAGTTTCGCGATGATGTCTGTCTGTCAGACTGTGTGGATTTTTGGAGTTACGGTTTCTTAAAATCTACTACACTAAACATTTTGATATTTTGTATATATCAATGGGCGCATAAACCATAAACGAAATATAACCAATTTATATCAAAATCATGTAACACTTATGGAATAATTAATAGTCAAGTATTTTTTTCTTTTAAATATTTTGCAGTAAAGCGATATAACGAATTGAACATAACACACACACACACACACACACACACACACACACACACACACACACACACACACAGAAACACACAGACAGACAGACAGAAACACACAAACAGACAAACAGACACATACATACATACACACAGACATCATGGCGAAAATAGTAAAATCGTATTGTAGGGACCCTAAAACTATTCATTAAAAACTCAACCCAATTTTTTGACCAAAAACAATACCTCCATTACCTAGAGGTAGGCGGGAGGTAAAAATTACTCACTAATGATTTCTCAAAATTAAACCCACTAGTGGGTAATCTGTTACTTGTTTAAAATCGCAATTGTTATAGAGCATTTATTGGGAGGTGTTAGATAACAATATGTATCTTTCTTATTATAAACATTTTTCTTAATATGGCATAATTCAGAAATAAATAAAATGAAAAATCAGCGAAAACAGGTTTTAATATACCTACATTATTAATAATTTGCAACATTAATATTAGTCAATGAACTAATCGCCATTTTGTGCAACAGTAAATGCAAACTTTATCAGGAACTTTTTATAGATTCATTGAATGTAGAAAGAAACCAACAAGTAGATATTACTTGCATTGATAATATGTGAAAAAACTATAAAAATATATTCCATTGAGTTTTTTGTTCCATAATTATTGACATAGGGCGAAATAAACAATCAAAATGTATAAATTGTTTTGTAATAATAACATAACCTTACCTCTTTTTAATGACAGCAATATGTAAGGGTGTGTTACCCAAGTTATCTTGTATATCAATTCGTGTTCCCCTTCGAATTAAGTCGTATAATTTCTTTAAATCTTTGTTTAAAATAGCTCTACTAACACTAGAAGTACAAATATGAGCCATAATAATGATGTTTGAATCACGCGTTTGACGTTTTGTATAAACATACTTGAAATGAGACACATATGTTCTGCTTGGAGTATTCCTACCGTTCGACAAAAATATGTTTAGTATAATTTGTTGATTATAAAAATTGATTTAATAATTATTTATGTATCAAGGCACTGAAGTTTAACTTTTTATCACGAACTTGATCACGAATATGGAAAATAAACCATGCGAGTAAATTGTTAGTTGAAACTGACACTCAATGTTGCCAATCTTAGGTATTGAAGTTATCGTAAATAACACTCAACATTATGTTTTGTCCTCAATTTCTTCATCGGAATTAATTAGTTAATTCTACTTTCACATATTTTATTATTTTACGTATAAATTTACTACAATACGTCATTTATCTGTCAAAATTATTCTATCGTACAATAATTATTTTACGGTTGCCAACACTGCGTTGCTTTAAATCGTCGTAAAATGGGTTATTTTAGTGACGATTTCTGTGCTTTTAATAACGATTTTTGACCACTTTTGTGTATTTGACATCAAAACTGATACGTTAAAAGTTATATTATCAGACACAAGGCGGTGTAGCAGTGTTACCAATGAACCAATCTTAAATATAAATTAGAGTCCACCATATGGGCTGAAGATAGCGCAAGATGAACATGACTTTTTTGAAACAATCTATCATTATTATAATAAATGAAACATATAATGCTTGATACCTACATTTGTAGATAAAAGTCCAAAGTTTTGTAATCAATTTTAAAAAGTTAATTTTGTTTACAAATTATACATGAACATAATTTTCAAAGTAGTAAAATTTATGTCACACATTACCATGAACGACTACAATAATGAAAATTATTTGTATATTTATAAATATGATCGTCTATAACATACTAAAATTATTTTTCATTTGAATTTACAGTTTTTGAGAAACAAATAAAAATGTACAAAAAAGTGTTTTTTTGGTATATTTTTATTTGTTTCTCAAAAACTGTAAATTCAAATTAAAAATAAACTTAGCATGTTATAGATGATCATGTTTATAAATATACGAATTATTTGCATTAGTGTAGTCGTTCATGGGAATGAGAGACACAGTATCAAAGTTCTGAATTTTTGACCAACTAGACTTCAACGAATATTTTTTTATAGTTGAATGTTTCAGTTATCGTTTTCATCCACATATATAAATACTAGAATGTTCAAAGACCTCACTGTAATAATTGTTTTGTTTTTCGATAAGAATAATTGTAAGGAATAATTTATTCAAATTTGAATTTGCAAAAGAAAATTCCTGGGAGTGAACGAACCCAACGAAAATATGTACTTCATCTGACATTACAATGTACAAGTCACTGTAAAAAATCCATGAAATTTTGACGGGTGGAGGTTGTTGGACCATCAACAACATGAACATAAATGAAGATACAGCATTTGCTGTTTTTGTTTTTTAATAAAGGATTCGTACTTTCGGCGCGTATGTTTGACCTTGAGTTGTCAAATTGTGATTTAATATAGAAAAAGAAAAATATAAGACATAATTTAAAGTATGTTTATCACTAAAATAAGGTTTTCAATTAAATTCTGAATTTATTTATAATTTTTACAATATTTTTTTGTTTGTAAATAACATTTATATTGGTAACACTTCTATATTTTTCTCACTATTTCAGGAGAATGGCGGGATTTCTTGGCATATCATGAAAAAATAATTTAATTTTGTCATAAAAAAAATATTACAAGACATTTATGTGTATTAAAAAAAATCATCATTTCTATAATCTATTTTTTATTTGAACACTAGTTTTTATAAAATAATTAAACTGCAGTGCGAATTGATAACATTTTAATGTGAAATCTGCAATATTTTTATTGAAATACTACACACACATTCCTACAATTATATAGAAATATCATGAAAATACTTATTGAAAATTAAACTATGTAATGTTAAAATTGTAACGAGTTACTAAAAATTCGATATTACCTTATTATTATTTTGTACAATTGTAAATTCTGGAAATGAAATATACATATTATAACTATTATTTATATCAACATAATTCTTATTTATAATAAATAAGCCTTAAATCTAATTTTTTACTACGTTTCTTCGTCTTTTACAGTATTTTGAATACTATATTTATGTTAAACAGATTATAATTTTCATTGTTACACAAAAATGTGTAAACTGTCAAAAGTATTGCTTTAATAGAAATAATAACATTTTAATCAACAAAAATATGTGCAAAACCAAACATATAGGCATGAAGTAAGCGGCAGGCGATGTGACGTCACAATTATACATAACCTAAAAACTGCAATTTTCTAACATAAAATTATGTATGAAAACTTGTTTTAAGAATGTTTTATTGTATTATTTCATTTTATTATTATATAAACAATACAAAAAAAGTTATTATTGTGTATAATATACAGTGGGGTCCTTGTCTAAAGTCACAAAATGGCAAATATTTACTTTTTAAATAGTGTTATATTTTTTGACTTTGTTTTCAAGCGTATTATTAAAAATTTGTTCAAAATTAGCTTAATTTTAAAGCGGCTGAAGAGTGTATTTAGATAGTTTCATAATTAAAAAATAAATAAATTGTGAAGGTCCCCATTTTATCGGAATACCCCACTGCAAGCTCAAATGCAAGAAATTATAATTAAATTTTCAATTTCAGTGCACACCAATAAATAAACATCAACTGTATATTTTAAATGATAAAATGGTTATTTTATTTTTAATGATTCGTTTGGTACAACTGTATTTCCTGCATAACATAAAAAAAGTATACCGTGTGTCTGTCTTAAAGGTGTACATAGGAGATGAACATGGGAAATCAGTTTTTTGCGTGCTGTTGCTCGGTGTTCTACAGGACAACAATGATTGTAGTACCAATCGAAAGGTAATATTTTTCTGAATCAAACGATGTAAAATACACGACTATTTAGTAGTAATTTGGTTCCGTAAATTAATTTTTAAATTTTGAGAATTCTCCGGTTTATTCAATTTTTATCGTAAATAAATATAGTCATCCATGACTGTTTTGTTTTGATTTCTGTCAAGCTATTTATTTGACGTTTCTGACTTTTGGACTTGTTTAAGACAATTTGTAAAAATATGGCTAGTTATACTACTGAAGAGCGTATTTTTATAGTAAAACTATTTTTTGAAGGAAATAGTTAGCTCAGAGTGCGAGATCTATTTTCTATTAAGTTTATGAATCGACCGAATCCAAGTGCAACCACAAATGCCAGTATCCATGAAAAATACACGTGAGCTTAGTAATGGCAATTTAGCAAGAGCAGAAGAACGTGCTTTATTGGAAGAAAGGGTGTTAGGAATGATACATGTAGATCCTTCGTATAGCACTAGATTTATTGGTAATGAATTGGGTGTACATCGTTCATATTTTGAAAAAAAAAAAGTTATTCTTACAAAATGCACTGCAATCAAGAACTTTTTCCATTTGACGAAGAAAGAAGAAGAGTATTTTGTGAAGATATGCAAAACAGAAAAACATATGAAATAGTTATTTGTATCACAAGGTTGGAAACTGCTATTTTTCGAGTGCGAGTTTATTTTGATAGGACGAGCCGTAGGCGAGTCCTACAAATACGAGCACTCGCAAAATAGTTTCCAACCGAGGGATACACAAGATTTTTCGCGCCAACATTTATGTAAATTTAATAAATAAATTTAATTTATTACTCATTTTCTTAATGACAGGGAAATTTTTTATGTTGCTAACTTCACAATATTTGAATGTCAATTATGTTTATTTTCCAATATCATAACCAAAAATATCTACATATTATTATTTGGATTTTACACTGAAAATTCAATTATAATTACTTACAAATATGTTTAAAATCCATAAATATTCTGTTTTCTAGTATTGCAAATACTCAATTGTAGATATATTGCCATAATATTTTTAAGTCAATGTAATACTTTGACATTTCTAGCGTCAGAAGTTAGCTAAAGTTAGTGAAGTGATGCCAACATATAACCATAAAAAGTTAGCAATTTTTGTCGAAATAATTCGACAAAAACATGATTTCCGACCGCTTTAGAGATATGTAATTGTGTCAATGTCGGACGGCGGCGCGAAAATGAAATTTTTTTGTCATCGATTTAAAAAAACTTAACTCGTAATAAATTAATATTATTTAAAGGAAACAGTTTTTAGACTTTTATTTATTTAATAAAATCTTTACACAAAAATTATAAAAATACGCTTGTCATTACTGTAAATAACCATATTTTACAAACTGTCAGAAACGTCAAATAAATCACTTAAAAGAAATCAAAACAAAACAGTCATAGGTAACTACATTTATTTTCGATAAAAACTGAATAAATCGGAGGATTTCCTAAATTTAAAAATTAATTTACGGAACCAAATTACTACTAAATAGTAGTGTATTTTACATCATTTGATTCAGAAAAATGATATCTTTCGATTGGTACTACAATCATTGTTGTCCGATAGAACACCGAGCAACAGCACGCAAAAAACTGATTACACCTTTAAAACAGACACACGGTATATAAAAAAAGTGACAATAAAAGTCATTATTACACAGCAAAATCTTTAATTTCAGGGTGAGTATTTTTCATATGTCGAACTAAATTCTTTTTAAGTAAAAACTGTTTATTACACAAAGTGCATTCGTAATCTTTAACCCCCGTATGTATTTTTTCATGTTCAATTAAACTACTTTTCCGCCCGAATTTTTTCCCGCAGCGTGCACATTCAAAGTCTTTAATACCTGTGTGTGTTTCCGTGTGCTGAATTAGATGACTCTTCTGCAAAAACGTCTTGCTGCAATAGAGACATTTAAAGTTTCTAATTTCCGCGTGAGACTGCAGATGATAAACCAAGACGTCTTTATCGTAAAACGATTCCTCGCAGATCGGACAAGTGAATTTTCTTTTATCACCGGAAGTATTTCCACTAATTGTTTTAGTTTTCTTCGAGTTTTCGCTTGAAGTTGAATCTTCCGGTTCGTTTAAAACTGGTTCGCACATGTTTACAAATTCAAAGTTGAATTGGGTGTCTGGAGTTTCATTGGTAGTTTCTTCTGGTTCTGCTTTCACTACGATGTCGAATTCTTTCTCTGGAGGTTCGTCTGGTTTGTTTGGTTCTTCTACAGTGGTGGCAGTTTCTGATAATTGTTTGTAAGCTTCAGATGCGGCTGTTATGTGTTGTAAATATACATTTAAAGTAGCGTTGTTTCGTAAACATGCTAGTTTAAAAACATAGAATGAGTTTAAGTTTTGTAGACAATTGTTGCAGATATTTTTAGGTATTTCAGGTTTGAAGTTGATCTAAAATAATAATATTATAGTATATCAAACAAAAACCCACACAAATACTGCAACTCAATTGATTTATTTGTTGAAATAACGTACGTTTGAAGGTTATGTTTACTTACGAGTTCAGTTAAACAACATTTTAGTTTTTCCTCCACTATTATTCCATCGTTATCCGGATTTGATACACTATTAAGTATCTTATATTTGTTAAGACACAAGAAACAAACCTCAGATAAGAAGTTCATTTTATACAAGCTACTATTTTCGGTAATTCAAGTTCAAGTTGTGATTGACACTTGACAAGTGATTTCATGTAGTGTTGCCAACTGTAGTATAGAGAAATGTAGAATGTATAGCACGGCAAAACGAAGTGCGGTCTCGAAATTATTGTAAATGCGTTCGCGGTATAAATGACAGTTAAATCTAAAAATCTGATGTGTTCAGCAAATAATCTCTCGTTTAAACAACTTTCAAACGGTACAAAATAGAAAATAAATTTTCAAATAAAAATTGTAGCTTATAGTGTGTCATATTAACATTTTATAAAACTAAAAACCCTAAAAACTCCAATGGCCGTTTCAAAAATTTGTGTTCGCCCTTAAATTTGAGAGAATTTGCATTTGATACTCATCAATTTTTGAGGTTATTTTTCCCAGACTTCACATGCGAATTACGTAATACTAACCCTAGGCTATTTTAATTCACATATTCGGAATCTACGGGCCCCAAATAAGGGTGTAGCGCCCTTATCTCATTTTTTTACCCCAAAATTTTATCGTAAAAACATTTTTCATGTTTTATTACTTTCTTATACAAAGTATAAGGAAGTATTGGAATAACGAAAAAAATCGTTGACGAGATTTTTGCGGAAATACATATTTTGACGTCCACTGAATCCGTTACGACTAATTTCTCAATGATGTCTGTGTGTGAGGATGGATGGATGTCTGTTTGTCTGTATGCGCAATATCTCATGAACGAGACAAGATATGTAAACGAAACTTGGAATTTATATGTTTCATGAAAAAATGAAGAGCTGAGTTGATTTTGAATGAAATTGGCAAACCGGAAGAGGAAGTTTACAGGACACCCAAAACAATAAATTCCATTTATTTCAAAAATAGAATCAACTATGAGAAAAAGTTTCAAATAAAAGATGTTAGCAAAAATATTTGAAATATAAAATGTTATTTGCTCTCTTCTTGTACATGCTTCTAATTTTGAGAAAAATTAAATTATATAATTAAGAATATATTTCTATAATCTTAGTTGAAATGGGAACAAAAACTAAAACATTTTTAATATCTATGTGTCAAACGTGTCAAATAATTGTGAAGTGTCAAAAATATGTGTCGTGCGAAATATTATAAAAGTAATATTTGTATTATTTGTTAGAAAATTTGAAGACTAGATATTAATTAATTTCTATTAAACAAGTTTAACATCTTTATATCAAATAATTGTCAAAATAAAGTCATACGCAAGAAACAAGTCATACGTGTTCAGCTGATTTTAATTGTATAAGAAAGTAGTGTGGTGCCCACACCAGATTTTTTTAATAATATATATTATGTTTAATATTTAAATTAAATCGATTTATTTTTATTACAATAAACTACTAATACAACAACAGCTGAGAAACAATCAGAATTTTTATTAAATGTATTGTGCTTATTTTATAAGAAAACAGTTTTAAATATTCATATATTTATTTTGATTGTTTCTAATTTTCTTTTGAGTGTTTACAGATACAGTTGCAGCAGCGATGAAGCCGCCCCCCTACTTCAGATTCTGCTGAGAGTTTGCCTGAGGTCTGAAGGATGAATTTCCGGGGGTCAGGTCAGGTTTCTCTCTCTAGTCGTCTAGTCAATGCAGGAGACTGATCCAGGCTTTACATATCAAACAACTAAATTGTATACACTTAAAATACAAACAGCGCCAATACAATAAATAAAAAACTACCAACCAATAAATATGTTCTCATCGTCAACAAAATAAATCAAATTACCAACCAACAAATATGTACTCGTCGTCAACAAAATAAAAAAATCTACTACTTTCTTATACAAATAAATTGTTTACTAGAAAATAAAATAAATACTCCTCCAAACTTAACTTGAAATTTATTACTTATGTATAATTTAAACATGAATAAACTCATTGCTGTAGTACGCATCGTAATATGTCTCATATTTATCGAAATATAGCGATTTGTAATATTTTCAAAATACGGAAATTTCCCCAAATATGACTTAAAATTGAAAATTTTTTTTATTCCATTTCTTTATAATATTCGCGCCAGAAAACCCATTGCAGCAGAGCGCATCGTCATATCTCTAATATTTTTCGAGATATGACGATTTTGTATATTTTCTGAAGAGCAACTTTGAGGGGCTGTAACTCGAAAACTATACAAAATATCGAAAAATATCTCCAGTTTTGTGTTTTTCGTGCTATTTATAATACATTAGTAAATTTTGAAAATTTTTAAATTTTTTTGTATTTTTTTTTAAATTTCGATTGGAGATATTTCGACAAATATGAAAGATACAGACTTGCAGTGTTCACCAATCGATTCAGCTCGAAGAAATACACAAATCCTGAAAATTTTAGAAAATTCGGACAACCGGTTGAAATGTTAGAGCAAAAAGTCTGAAAATGGCCAAATTCAGCCCAAACGTCAAGGGGTACCCCTTGACTTTCAGGACCAAAAACGCCATTTTCAGGCTTTTTGCTTTAACTTTCCATTCCGAACAGCGATTTTTATGAAACTTTGCATACGTATGTATTTCGACGAGCTGAATCGATTGGTGACCACTGCAAATCTGTATCTTTAATATTTGTCGAGTTATCGCCGATCGAAATTTTGAACAAAAATACAAAAGAATTTCAAAATTTTGAAAATTTGCTAATTTGTTATATAAGGCACCAGAAACGCTAAACTGAAGAGAATTTTAAGATATCGCGTGTGGTTTTTGAACTACAGGCCCTTAAAGTTGCACTTCAAAAAATACCAAAAATCGACGTATCTCGAAAAATATTAGAGATTTGACGATGCGCTCTGCTACAATGGGTTTCTTAGCGCTTATATTATAAAGAAATGTAATAAAAAAAATTTACAATTTTAAGTGAGGATATTCCGTGAGTTTCAAATTTTTCTTTCGGTATGTGAATCTGTATTGAATGATTAATAATTACAGTTTCTGTTATTTGTTTGTTCCCATAGCAACTAAAATTAGTTTATTAAACATATAATTCAGTTTTGTCAAAAGAAGCAAACAAAATCTGGTGTGGGCACCACACTACTTTCTTATACAAATAAAACCAACTGAACACGTATGACTTGTTCCTTGCGTATGACTTTAATTTAAAATAGAAATCTATTAATATCTAGTCAGCAAAACTTTCTAACTTATAATACAAATATTACCTGCATTTATAATATTTCACAAGACACATATTTTTGACACTTCACAATTGTTTGACACGTTTGACACACAGATATTAAAAATGTTTTCGTTTTTTTCCCATTGTAACTAAGATTATTGAAATATATTCTTGAATATATAATTTAGTTTTTCTCACAATTAGAAGCATGTACAAGAAAAGTGCAAATAACATTTTATATTCCAAATATTATTGCTAACATCTTTTATTTGAAACTTTTTCTCTAAGCTTATTCTATTTTTGAAAAAAATTGAATTTATTGTTTTCGGTGTCCAGTAAAGTTCCTCTTCCGGTTGTTCAATTTCATTTAAAATCAACTCAGTTCTTCATTTTTTCATAAAACTTATAAATTCCAAGTTTCGTTCACATATCTTGTCTAGTTCATCAGATATTGCGCACACGGATATCCATCCATCCATCCTCACACACAGACATCATTGAGAAATTGGTCTTAACGGATTCAGTGGACGTCAAAATATGTATTTCCGCAAAAATCTCGTCAGCGATTTTTCTCGTGATTCCAATACTTCCTTATACTTTGTATAAGAAAGTAATAAACTAACAACAAATAAATATGTATTTTAATTTATAATAATCTATCTTTACCCGGAAATTTATTTAGATTGCAAAATAGGGAAATATTTTTTAAAAATAATTTATTATAAAAGAACCTAAATAATTTTTCATTTTATTTTAAGTTAACAAAATCATTTATAATCCCTAACCTTAGTATATTTTTAATAAACATACATTATGAATTATAAATATATATTTTGTAGAAAATTTATTGTTTATAAAATATACAAAACAATTCAACTCTGCAACCCTTGTCCTCAAAGAACTTTGCTAACTTTGCAAGTTTTTTTGTTACATTTGTGTTCATTTAGTATAGTCGAATTTTTTTTAAATGCTTCAAATAAAATCTATAGAGTAATAATTTGCGAGTATTTTCTTTCATTTCGACTTTTTTGTAAAGTCAGCTGTTTGTCTAGAAATCGCCAAAAACTTTTTTGTTAATTTTAGTTTTAGATTTCTGCTGCCATCTTCCGCCAAATTTATAAACAATACTTTGTGCTCTACTTCCACATATTTCAAATTCCACAGTAGTTTTGTGCGATCATGCGCATTGAGGATCTAATTCTCAAAAAATCAATAATTTGGATTCGGCGCAATGCGTTTTAATTTTAATTTGAATCGATATGACTTAAAATCATTTATTTCACATGACTCATTTATAAATGTTTTTAAGACTGTTGTGTAAGCACGAGATTGTTAAAAGTTGTGTTGAATTAACTATATAAAAACATATTCAAATACTTTTTAAATTATTAATAGCAATGACAGTTTTAAACAAAGCCTAAATAAACAGCTGATGGTTTCTGATCTTATTGTTTCAACTACCCTAGCGCCATCTGTTGATTTGATTGTTTAACTATTATTTCTCAATTAGCAATGACATTTCATTGCAAATGGCTGCCTTGTTTATTAATTTCGTTTCAGTTTAGCAACATTTTAAGTGTTTTAGTTGTATTTCTATTTGTTTGGCATTGAAAGTGTGGTTTAGTGTTATGCAAAGACCTGCAGCAGTACTAAGAAAATAGAACAGATAGACTAATATATTCCCATATACGGTAAGTAATATTTATAATTGTTATTATTTTGTCATTTTATTTCTAGTTTTTGCTGCAGAATAGCATTACACAATATAATAAGCAATTCATTTTCTTTTCGGGTTTTTTTAAGCAACTGTAGTCGAACTGTCAAATAAATATACCATCACGTATTTTACTCGAATGTTAATGTTGCAAGTTTACAACTAAAAATCTCAACCAATAACATCTTTTAACATGATCTTTAGCCACCAACTGTTAAGGTGAACCATACGGGCTGAAGATAGCGCAAGATGAACATGACTTTTTTGAAACAATATATCATTATTATAATAAATGAAACATATAATGTTTTATACCTACGTTTGTAGATAAAAGTTCAAAGTTTTGTAATAAATTTTAAAATGCCAATTTTGTTTACATATTATACATGAACATAATTTTCAAAGTTGTCAAATATATGTCACACATTCCCATGAACGACTACAGTAATACAAATAATGTGTATATTTATAAATATAATCGTCTATAACATACTAAAATTATTTTATATTTGAATTTACAGTTTTTGAGAAACAAATAAAAATATACCAAAAAGTGTGTTTTTTGGTATATTCTTATTTGTTTCTCAAAAACTGTAAATTCAAATGTAAAATAATTTTAGTATGTTATAGACGATTAGATTTATAAATATACGAATTATTTTCATTACTGTCGTCGTTCATGGGAATTAGAAATTCAGCATCAAAATTCTGAATTTTTGACCAACTAGACTTCAACGAATATTTTTTTATAGTTGAATGTTTCAGTTATCCTTTTCATCCACATATATAAATACTAGAATGTTCAAAGACTTCACAGTAATAATTGTTTTGTTTTTCGATAAGAATAATTGTAAGAAATAATTTATTGAAATTTGAATTTGCAAAACAAAATTCATGGGAGTGAACGAACTCAACGAAAATATGTTCTTCATCTGACATTGCAATGTACAAGTCACTGTAAAAAATCCATGATATTTTGACGAATGGAGGTTGTTGGACCATAAAGAACATGAAAATAAATAAAGAATACAGAATTTGCTGTTTTTTAAAAAAATAAAGGGTTCGTTCTTTCGACGCGTATGTTTGACCTTAAATTAGAATCTACGAGATGTGGTGCAAGACTAATTTCATAACTGGTATTAAATCTAGAAGAATTAAGCTGTCAAAACATTGCTTGACTGTCTACTGTCACGTTTGAAGACAGTTGAGGTTAACTTAAGTTATATACCGTCAAGGTTAAAGTGTTTAAAGACAGTCAAGTCTTCAGCAAGGCTTCCTCCTAAAATAGGACATTATTTATCTATTCTAAAGTCATGTTAAAAGATAGTCGCTTCCTCTGAGACTAGCTTAAGACCTCCAGCATCTACACATTGATAAAAATGTTTTCTTAAAACAAACAGAGTCCTCTTAAATGAAAAGAAATTTGATTTGAATAGTGACAATCTGTTTTCGTCTTTATTGAAAACATTTGTATGCTTAATAAATATTATTGTATTCAACTGAGACTCATTATAAGGATGAAGTAGTTTGACTAGGAGTAGTTCTTTCTCATTATTTTTAAAAACAAAATTAAAAATACACTCGAGAAAAAAAAAACGCAGCAATTGAAAATGCACCAAAAATGTCTAAATTTGCGAGTGCCATAACTCGGTTGCATTTAGTTGAAATTGGATGATTCTTTGAGTTTTAGAAACTTTGAAATGTTCTCTTTAATGTGATGCTAGTCAATATGATATTAACCCCCTCCCACCCCCCTATAAATAAAAAATAGTTCCTGATGTCAAAAAATGTCCAACTTTGACAGCTCGTACGCAGTGCCAAAAAAATCGTAGACTCAATTGGCAAACTGGGCAATAAAGTTCAAACATTTTCCTTTAATTTTCTCAAGCTTCGAGTACCTACGACAATTTGGCGCGAAATTGTGAATATTTCAAAAAATTCCAGTCACGTTTTGAAAACGACGACGTTTTAGAAAACTTTTATAAACGCGATAAATGGACATTCAATACGTAAAATGTATTGCTCTTTCATTTAAAAGGCTATTGGGCTTCCAAACTATCAAGAGATGGCGCTGATCACAAATCTCTAGCGGTACATGTCAGATTCATTTTGTATGGTCGTCTATGGCGAATGCGTGCTCTAGTTGTGCTAATTTGTGTTTTATTAGTGTATTTCGTAGATTTGTTTAGATTTTATTATTATTAATTATTGACTATAGTTATATTTACATTAGCCAATAGTTGTTTTGTAGTTTTTTTTTATTGTAGGTAAGTAGTTATTAACTGTAGCATTATTTTGTTTAAGATAGGTTATCATTTTTCTTTGTTGATATTAGTTTGTAGTTTTAAATATTTTCTAGTAGTATTTAATATTAATATTTTTGTAGTAATTTGTTGTTGTTTTCAGCAGTTTTATTTTACTTTTAGTTTAAATAGTAGTATGGATTCATTTATTTGCTTAGATTTAGATAGTATATGTAAGTTCGCACGTTGCTCTTTATCTTCTAGAAGCACGGTAGAAGGCCAGCAAATAATAAATAGTGGCCACATAATATTATGTGGAAGTACATCAACAATATCATCGCAATTTTCAATGCTCTTTTCCATGCCTTTAATTTGTCACACTGTCACACATCATTGTGACACCCCATTTATTCTTCACACAAACTAGTCTTTCACCTTTTTTTGAGAATAAATGAAATCGAACTGTTCGACTTTTATTAGCAGAAGAACTGCAGCCATAAACAAATCAAATTTTTCTGTTTTTAACAGGTTTTTTTAGAGAAAACTCCATCTTAAGCTCTAATATACAAATTAAATGTAGTACTTATTTAAATAATACGTCATAGATAAATGTAATACTTCCATTGAATTCTTCTATAGTCACTACAGTTGATATAAATTTAGAAAAAATAACAAATAAGTTCAAATTCTTTAAATAAATAAAAACTTAGCATAAACGTCAAAAACACAATGTACCGCGAGACGTAGTTCAGAATTCTGCCGCTAGTTAGCGTATTTTAATATTGGAAGCCCAGCACACAGATTAAACGATTTTGGTACGAAACGATTCAAGTTAGGCAAAAAATACATAAATTGCACTTTTTTCAAACAAATTCATAACTTCTGGCGAAATCATCGTAGGTCCTTGAAAATTGCATAAACTTGAAGGAAAATGATTGGAGTTTAATTCTCTGTTGGTCAATTAAGTCAACGAATTTTTTTACTCACACTACAAATTGTTAAATATGTACATTTTTAAGTCAAAAACATGTTTCTTTTCATCCGGGGGTAGCAGGGGGTGGAACGAGTTTGCTGGCACATTAACTTAAAGCACCGCAAAGAGAAATTTTTAAACTTTTTGAAAAATTCACAATTTCGCGCCAAATTGTCGTAGGTACTCGGAACTTCAAAAACTTAAAGGAAAATGTTTGAACTTTATTGCCCAGTTTGCTAATTGAGTCTAGGATTTTTTTGGCACTGCGTACGAGCTGTCAAAGTTGAACATTTTTGACATCAGGAACATTTTTTTATAGGGGGGTGGGAGGGGGTTGGTATCATATTGACTAGTATTACATAGAAGAGAACATTTCAAAGTTTCTAAAACTCAAAGAATCATCCAATTTCAACTAAATGCAACCGAGTTATGGCACTCGGAAATTTAGATATTTTTGGTACATTTTCAAGGGCTGCGTTTTTTTTTTCCTGGAGTTTATATTAATTTTCTTTTAATACAGAAAAAATTTACATTGAAAATTAATATATTTTTTTAATTGAATCTAATCATTTTAAAAGAAATAAAGTTTTCTTCAACGAATGCATACAAAAAGAAAACTGAATTTTTTTTAAAAAGTTGAAACAAGAAGTTATTTTTATGAGTGAAGTTTAAAGTGTTTCCTCCCTCAAAAATAGGGGTAAAACATTATGTAAATCATGTTCGAAGACAGTTGAGGCTAGCTTAAGACCTCCAGCATCTAGTTTGAAGTGTTTAAAGACAGCCAAGTCTTCGGCAAAGCTTCGTCTCTTAGAACTAAGGATAAGGCATCATGTAACCATCATAAAATCATGTTTGAAGACAATCGCTTCCTCTGTGATTCCCACCTACATTACCAGCAACACACATCCACCCAAATTTATTAATTTCACAATCACTCCACTCCAATTCCACCCCTTTTCACCGCACACATTCTCCACCACTGCACACAAATCTGAACCGGTAATTTCGCGGTAAGATCAAGTTAACTGTGAAACGAGCATCGCTGATTGGCCGCTCACTGTTTCCCCCACCATCGCTTCAACCCTCAACCCCAAGCAGTTGAATATCTACTACCCTCATCGTTGCTCATTTGTTGTCAGTGCGCTGCTCGTGGTCGAAGAGAGAGGTTATGTTTAACACGTCAGGAACTGACAGCAACGTGTGTTTGTTTTTTCGCGGTTGGGAACACTTTTTTGTTTGGTTAGTGCACATGTAATATGGAAGAAGTGAATTAGTTTTATTGTTAATTAAATGCTAGGTTGGTAATGTTTATTTGTGGTTATTATAACAATTATGTTGAATAAAATGTTGTGTTTTTAATTTATTGTTTGTTTTCGTGTTGTTTATCCCTAATGCCTATTAAAACATTTCAAGTTATTACATTTTAAACAAAGTTTTTGGTTGGTAATACAAGATTTGATTTTGGGTGTTTTAGCTTCGGTTTTAGCGCTGTACAATATTCTAATAGTATATTATGATACAAGCGTATAAGTAAGCTTTTAAAGCACGTACGACGAGTTTAAGAGCACGACGCGAAGCGGAGTGCATTTATCATCGCTAGTGCTTTAAAAGTACTTATACACGTGTGTCATACGCTATTTTTTATTATACCTGCATCATACTCTGGAAAAAACTGGAAAGCAACATTTTGATTTTGATTCATTTCATAATTTTGCGCGTGTGACGTTTGACGTATATCGCTTACCTGGAGACTGGTTGGCATTTGTTGTTTACGTTTACAGTTTTGAAAGATATTAATAGTAAATATTTTTGTTCATGCTTAGTAGCCTTTAAAGCACGGCGTGTTTTAATCTTGCATTTATGAACGCTGTAGCGTGTTTTAAACACGGATTATGATGCAGGTATAATAAAAAATTATTTTATAAGAACTTGCTTCAAATAAAAAGTATAGAGAAATATTTTATATTTTATTTGAAGTATTTTTACTTTCTTATACAAAGTATAAAGAAGTATTGGAATCATGAAAAAAACTCGCTGACATATTTTGACGTCCACTGAATCCGTTAAGACCAATTCTCAATTATGTCTGTGTGTGTGGGTGGATGGATGGATGTCCGTGTACGCAATATCTCATGGACGAGACAAGATATGTAAAAAAAACTTGGAATTTATTTTGAATGAAATTGACAAACCGGAAGAGGAAGTTTACAGGACACAAAACAATAAATTCCATTATTTCATAAATAGAATCAGCTGTGAAAAAAAAAATTGTAAATGAAAGTAAAAAATAAAATGTTATTTGCACTTTTCTTGTACATGCTTCTAATTTTGAGAAAAATTAAATTATATATTTAATAATCTTAGTTGGGAACAAACACTAAAATATTTTTAACATCTAGGTATGTGTCAAATAATTGTGAAGTGTCAAAAATATGTGTCGTGTGAAATATTATAAAAGCAATATTTGAATTATTAGTTAGAAAGTTTTAAATACTAAATATTAAATAATACCTATTTTAAAATAAAATCCTAGTTACAATGCGAATAAAAATTAAACATGTTTAAAATCTATATGTCAAAATAAAGTCATACGCTAGGAACAAGTCACACGCGTGTTCAGTTGGTTTTATATGTATAAGAAAGTAGTGTAGTGCCCACACCAGATTTTTTATATTGCTGTAAATTTTCACTTATTCACTTTAAAGCAAAAGTGTAAATACAAAAAATGTTTAGAGTTAAAAAATGCATGCAATAAGGCCCATTTGATTACCTAAATGTTAAAATACCACTCAAATTAAAGTCAATA
This sequence comes from Poecilus cupreus, assembly GCA_963942605.1. Lineage (NCBI taxonomy): Eukaryota > Metazoa > Arthropoda > Insecta > Coleoptera > Carabidae > Poecilus > Poecilus cupreus. The sequence goes on from OZ012713.1 coordinate 3,757,159, forward strand.
TTTATTAGAAATATTTTAATGTGGTTTCATGGAAAATTAATCAAAAACAAAATAGTTATTTGTTTATCAACGATAATAAATTCCATATTCGTAATAAAAAATCTGATGTGGCCAGCACACAACCTCCCGCCCAATACTACTCTTAAACGATACGAAATAGTATTTGATGATACAGAAACATACCTTCTTATTTGTTTATTTTCTATTTATATTTGAGAATTTTAATTTTCTTTCGTATATTTATTTAATTTTTTGACATATATTTCACTAAGAAAACAGTTTCACAATCACAATGACATGTGTCACATTTCGTAAAAAATTGAAAATATTTAAATGTTTCCATGGTGTACTAGGAATGCAAGATTTGTGAAATCTAATTTCTTTAAATTTTATTATCTCTAAATCTAATGAAAATTAATAAAATTAGTGTAATCAAAACACATGTAAAATTAAATATTCTATAACTTTCAAACTAACATAAATTGTGGAAAAAGGAAATTTAACCGTGTTTTTCACGAAAAACTGTTAAGGGCTTCAAGTAAACTGCTACTTCCGGTTGACCAATTTTATCCAAAATACATACATACATATATACACACATACAGACATCATAGCGAAAATAGTAGAATCATATTGTAGGGCCCCTAAAACGTGCTTATTCATTGAAAACTCACTACCCAATTTTTTGACCAAAAACAATACCTCTCTTATCTACATTATATTTTTCCAAAATCGTTAAATTATTTATTAAAAACATAAATAAATAGCATTATGTATTTGTAAAACGTCAGCTAGCTGTTGCTATGGAGATGGCTGTAATAACAAAACTACTGTCAAACTGTCAAATTTAGTTATAATTTTCATTATTTTTTATATATTCTTAGACATGGTCTGCATGTAATCTGCATTAAATCCGATAAATTATTATCAAAGATAAATAATACATAAATTCTCCAATAGTATTATAGAATAATTTGTTTGTTATTTTAGGCACAGTATAAGAGCTTCAAGCAGTAGTCGCACTCTCTGTCGGCACCTTTGATGTTTTGTACCATGTCAGATGTTCTTGCGCATCCTATGCCCCGCTCTGTGGACTAAACGGCTCAGCGGGCGGCAGGCAGGGTCGGACTGGAGGAAAAAGGCAGACCGAGAAAAATAGAGTTGAGGGCCCTATTCTCTATGTAAGACGATGGTTTTACTTGGGTTCATACCAATACAGCAAAAAAATAATTAATAAGACCGTTTCACTGGTAACAAATGAATAATTTATGTAATTTTTAAATAATAAAAATTATAATTATTCGTTTTTTGTTAAATATTTAAAAATCAGCACAATTAACACAGAAAATTAATAATGCCTACATTAACAAATTTTTGGGTTCTGTACTAGATGAGGCTCGGGCTAGGATATCGCATCGAAAATTTCCAATAGGTCTTGCTCAACATTCAACATAATCAAAGCTTGCAATATATCTTCCCCTATATTGGAGCATAAACGTGATTTTATTAATTTTTAAATTAAACCACCTGTGTACACTTCTCATTAGTTTTCAGACATAGTTGAGTTTTCGTCATCCCATGTTGAAATAAGTTTCGCTAAAATTTAATAATTAATTTTTCAAATCTACATTAGCAACAATAATACGTTTTAGAATCAACTTAAAAATTTCTTTATTTTCTTGATTTTTGAATAATTCTTTAATACTGTTAAAATTTCTAGAATTAAGATTAGTAATGCAACGTGATGATATATTTATTTTTATTTTTCGATTACGATTAACAATTTTGATAATCGCCGATTTCGATTACGATTATTTAGTACAAATAGTTAATATCATAGTATCACAATAAAAATTAACAATTTATTGTAAAATAATTTAATTATTTATTAGTTTCGATTATAAAATAAGAAAGTCGGACCCTTTTTAATTACAAAAAAAAGACTTCACATGTTTACTGTCTATGCCAACATTTACGTGTATATAAATTAATATTGAATTATTTTGTATAAAATTTAATTTATAAATATCGTCTTGCCAAAGGGCCCAAAAGAAGGCTAGGGCCCACCGAGAAATTTCTCGGCATCTCGGTGGGTTCAGTCCGACCCTGGCGGCAGGCGATCAATACTGAAATTTTTAGTCCACAGAGCGGGACTTATCGCTTCAAGGCCAAATTTTCATGAGACAAAAAAACCCTGGGAGTGCGACTACTGCTTGAAGCTCTTATACTGTGTTTTAGGTTTGTAATTCAAGTTTGACATAAGAGTCTGTGAAGTTAAAATTTGACATAAGAGTCTGTAAAGATTAACTTTAGATACTTTAGTATCGATTTCGGAAAAAATATTTGATATATCATAAAACACATTTTGATTTATTTATTACAGAGTTGCATTTTTTATTGTAGAGATTTCGTACAAGATTGTCATAATTAATGGCGAATTTGAGAGTTAATTTTTTTCGGAAAATAAAATTAATTTTGGTTTAATTTTCCATGGCGTGTTGCACTTTTCCCAATAAATATAATTGTAATTTAAAGTATATATCATGAAATACTAATATTTATTATTTATCGCATTTTAAATTCATAAAGGAGATATTGTATATAGTTAGTGAGTTTTTTGGTGAATCTCAGTAAATAAATGAGATTGTTACATTTGGAAGTATATAAAATAATATTAGTTAATATTTTGAGCAAGCCATTTTATCTACAATTTTTATTATAAAAAATTTCTTTTATTCTGTAGCGTTTATATGTGGTTGGAGGTTCTGTGTTGACCACATAATGTATCATTCAAAAAATAATTATAAATATTTGAAGCCATAGAATGAATAAATACTTTTAATTAAAATTGAATCCATTTAATCTGATATTTTTTAATTTATTTGTATACGTATGTAATTCTATATTAAAACCATTAATTTTATAAATTGAAGTATTGTGTGGCAAGCATGTAATAACCCGACAGGTGTTCCAACTACAAAAATATTTAATTTATTTTATCAACAGTAAAATAATATTGTAGAATACATTCATGATAATTATTTTTTATCTAGTTTATTTGGATGTGGTGTAGGCTGTTTTCTAGCTAGTGGATTCCCTTTGAAACACTATAATAGAGTAAATGCAAACCATAAATTGATTTATTTAAAGTTTGTTTTAAATCGGTTGAATAGATTAAGAAATAAATACAAATAAGTATAATAATCAAACCGTCTGAGAGATATCCGCCCGCCATTTTGTTTTTAAGACAGGTGGATATGGTTTAGCTAGCTTATATTTTAAAGGAAAAAATTTTGTATAATTTGCAGTTGAATTGGTCTAAATCGGCTCTCCCATTTTTGAAATAAATACAAATAATTAATCAAACAGGTTCCAAGTTTTCTGGTCGCCATTTTGTTTTTACAATAGGTGGGCGTAGTTTAGCTAGCTTATATTATAGAGGAAAAGATGCTCTGTAATTTTCAGTAGAATTGGTCTTAATCGGCTTACCATTTTTGAAATAAATACGAATAATTAATTAATCAAACAGACTACAAGTTTTCTGGTCGCCATTTTGTTTTTACAATAGATGGGCTTGGTTTAGCTAGCTTATAATATAGAAGAAAAGATGCTCTATAATTTGCAGTAGAATTGGTCGCAATCGGATTTACCATTTTTGAAATAAATACAAATAATTAATCAAACGGGCTCCAAGTTTTCTGGCCGCCATTTTGTTTTTACAATAGGTGGGCGTGGTTTAGCTAGCTTATTTTATAGAAGAAAAAATGCTCTGCAATTTGCAGTAGAATTGGTTTTAATCGGTTTTCCCATTTTTGAAATAAATACAAATAATTAATTAATCAAACAGACTCCAAGTTTTCTGGCCGCCATTTTGTTTTTACAATAGATGGGCTTGGTTTAGCTAGCTTATATTATAGAGGAAAGGATGCTCTGCAATTTGCAGTAGAATTGGTTTTAATTGTGTTTACCATTTTTGAAATAAATACGAATAATTAATTAATCAAACAGACTCCAAGTTTTCTGGTCGCCATTTTGTTTTTACGATAAGTGGGCGTTGTATAACTAGCTTATATTATAGAGGAAAAGATGCTTTACAATTTGCAGAATGAATGGTTTAAATCGGCCGTCCCGTTCTTGAGATAAATATAAATAAGTAGGCTCAGATATTTCTGGTCGCCATTTTGTTTTTAAGGAAGCTGGGCGTGGTTTAGACAGCTTAAGACCTAGAGGAAAGGCTGCTTAACAATTTCAGAAGGAATCGTTTCAATCGGTTAAACAGTTCTCGAGAACTACTTGTTTTTGTGTTGTGTGATTTTGACGGATGGTAGTGCGTTTTCTACAGTTTAACTTATCTGAATTTTATCTCAACCATTTTATTAACAAGTTAAACTGTGCTTACATGATTAAAATTAAAAATGTTAATTATAATTTTTTTTGCAGATTTTTATAACCTTGCCGAAAATTGCCGATCACAGTCGAAGATAGACGATCTCAATGAGATACAGTGTGAAGTAATCAACAACAACAATGAACTTACAACCGCGTCAGAAGTCAAAGAAGTCATGTTATCTGGTTTAGTGTTTTTCTTCAAAAGTGACCTAATTTAATTATTTAATATTTGGTGGTACTGCAGAAAGGACAACTTTCTGGTGTGTTTTCTAGTGACTTTTAGTGGTAAACTTAAGTGATGAAGGACGAAATGATCCTTAGGACTTTGCTCTGTTTATTTTTGAGTACATTGGTGGAGTTAGTAAGCACAGAAGCCATCTTGAATAGCAGTGAGTACTTTTTGAAATATTTTTATATCTTGTTAAGTAATTAATATGTTTGTGCAATATTAAGGGTGAACGATTGTATGAAAATTAAAATAGTTATGTACATACCAAATGCGGGAACGCTTGGTTCCCGGATGAGTGTTTGAGAACGAATCCGGGAACCGAGTTCACGCAAGAGGTTTGTACAATATTATTTGTACGAAAAGTATAAAACTAATAACAGTCCATACAAAGAAATGAAGTTCTTCAAGGAGTTATTTTGATAATTGTCAAAGTTGCGCTATAAATATAAACACGCGAATTAATTTGTCCAATATATTAGAAAACAATTAAAATATTTATAATATTTACCGTATTCACTTGTAAATTTATTATATTTCTTATTTATATTGAGATAACTAACATTACATTTGTAAGTTATGTATTTTACAGCTGTCATATCGGGCAGATTTTATTGCCAACATTGGTAACCAAATGCACTAAATTTGTTATTTTTAAATTCAATTTCATTCTTATTCCATCATTGTTTATATTAATATTATGTAAAGGAATGTTTGAAATACTATATTTTTTTATTATAAGTATAATTGATTAATAAACGCTTTAGAAATAGGAATGTTTTCGTTGAAATTTCCCGGTTGTCTATCTGGTGGAGACCTGGGAAATGGACATTTCGAACGTTGCTTAGGCAACGTTAAACAACACATTTCAATGTATGAGTACAAAAATTGTATTTTTAAAACTGTCTCTTTCTAGTAATCAGTAATTAATTCTATACAAAAATATTCTCATTTTCTTTCTCCTCTTACAGACCTAGAAATATCATTTTACTTGTTACTGACTTGTAAACACCATTTTCCCAATCCCTCTATTGTTTTTAAACATGAATCTTTACAAGTTACTAATTGACAGTTGCATTGTAAAAATTTAACAAGTTAGTAAACAAGATAAACAATGCACGTTGCCACAGTAACGCTTACAAGGCTTATGCGAAATCATTTTAAATAATTGTTGACAGAACAGTTGTGTGTAACTGACAGGACTTGGTTATAATTTTAATTTGATTTACAAATGAGTAACAAGTAAAATGTTGTACAATACACGCAAGCTAACTGTTTTACCGTGCTTGTAATGTTAACCCTGAAGTTAAAGTTATGTTTAAAGACAGTTGCTTCTTTTGAGGTTAACTTAAAACATCTAGAGTCTTAGTTTGAAGTGTTTAAAGACAGACAAGTCTTCAACAAGGCTTTCTTCTTTGGAAATAGAAGTAGAACGTAATTTATTTATCTTAAAATGTTGTTTTTGCTTTGAAAACAGTCCAAAATTAGCTTATGACCTCCAGCATCTAGTTTAAAATAGCCATTCATTCTACTATTATAGTTAAAGATAGTTGAGGCTAACTGAAAACCTTCAGCATCTAGTTTGAAGTGTTTAAAGACAGCCAAGTCTTCAGCTAGACTTCCTTTCTTAGAACTAGATGTAAAACTACTTTTATCCACCTAAAAATCATGTATAAAAGCACTTGCTACCTTTGAGGCTAACTTAAGTTCCGTTTTATCTAATTTTAATTCAATTTGAAGTGTATAAACTTTTTAAAGTCAAACATGTACTATTTAGAAAACCTTTAATTTCGTTCACAAAAAAATAAACATATATTTCATTGTATATTACTCGGATAAGTACATTACAAAATTCAATATGAAAACAAGAAAACATCAATAATTCCTGAGAATTCAATTAATTCGTAAATCAAGTATTTATAAATTTGATTAGATTCAATTCAGATGATAATTAGTAATTTGGTTGGCAAAATTATTCCACAACCTCTATTTTATTTTCCGGCAAATCCCCTTTTCCGCACAACCGTTGGGGCAAATGGGGGGGGGGGGGGAAGGGGGGTGCGCTGATTGAGTTGCGGCATTTAATTGGTTTCAGATTTGTTTTTCAATATCTATTTTTAATTTTTGTTATGTATTGGTAGACAGAATGAAATGGAAATGCTTTATGTATAATATCATAAAGACAGTCTGGGGCTAGCTTAAGACTTTCAACATCTAGTTTGAAGTGTTTAAAGTGTTTAAAGACAGTAAAGTTATATTTTAACTGAAATAAAAATCTGTTGTGGGCAGCACAATACTTCCCGCTATAGATTTCATGGCAAATAATTTGAGAACACGGACCACCCTATCAAGAAACGCTCATCCCTTCAAAACATTACTCTTCAATTATGACACATATCAAAAAATAACTTTCTCCAACCGTTGTTTTGTTTTTTCAAAAAGCACAGATTTGCAGATTTAAACGAAAATGTAAAATAGTTATTTGTCAAACTAGAGAGGAAAGCGCTTCTTTTTCCCCTCGAGTTCGAAGTTTGCCTCACTCGCTGCGCTCATGAGGCATTTTGAACGAGAGTGGAAGAAGAGCTTTCCTCTCGTGTTAGACACAACATTTTTTCACGACATGTTTCTAAAAACGATTTTCTCAGACCTAAAATACACTTTGAGAACACAAATGACAGCCTGACACGTTAAAAGTTAGGTTATCAGACACAAAGCGGTGTAGCAGTGTTGCCAATGAACCAATGTTAAATATCTTTTAATAAGTTGTCAAATTATGATTTAATAAGAAAAAGAAAAATATAAGACATAGTTGTAGATAATTTAAAGTATTTATATCACTAAAATATGGATTTTCAATAAAATTAGGAATTTATTTACAATTTTTATAATATATTTTTTGAAAATAACATTCATTCAACACTTCTATATTTTCCTCTCTAGAGAGGAACAACACATTTTCCTCACTATTTCGGGAGAAGAACGGTGGGGTTTCCTACCATGTCGTGAAAAAATATAATTTTAGGAAGTATTGGAATCACAAAAAAATCGCTGACTAGATTTTTGCGGAAATACATATTCTGACGTTTACTGAATCCGTTAATAGTTATTTACTTTACAAGTGGGCAAAGTAAGGAATTACCCACGAGAGAAATTTTAGCACACGAAGCCGAAGGCTGAGTGTGATAATTTTATCGAGTGGGTAATTCCACTTTTCCCACGTGTGAAGTATAACGTTTTATCCAACGCTTCTTAATAAATATAAAATTTATAAAAGAAATATTATTTGACAGTGACATATGCTTTAAATTTTTAAATTAAACTGTCAATCGAAGTGGTCACCAAGGTGTTGTGTGTTATTATTATTGTTATAAATAAAAAAATACTCACTAGTGGATTTTCTCAAAATTATACCCACTAGTGGGTAATCTGTTACTTTGCTTGTTTAAAATCGCCATAGTTTTAGAGCATTTATTGAGAGGTGTTGGATAAAACCTATTTCTCAATGATGTCTGTGTGTGAGGATGGATGGATGTATGTCCGTGTGTGCAATATCTCATGAACTAGACAAGATATGTGAACGAAACTTGGAATTTATAAGTTTCATGAAAAAATGAAGAACTGCGTTGATTTTGAATGAAATTGAACAACCGGAAGAGGAACTGTACTAATTTTAGTTGCTATGGGAACAAACAAATAACAGAAACTGTAATTATTAATCATTCAATACAGATTCACATACCGATAGAAAAATTTGAAACTCACGGAATATCCTCACCTAAAATTGTAATATTTTTTTATTACATTTCTTTATAATATAAGCGCTAAGAAACCCATTGTAGCAGAGCGCATCGTCAGATCTCTAATATTTTTCGAGATACGTCGATTTTTGGTATTTTTCGAAGTGCAACTTTAAGGGCCTGTAATTCAAAAACTACACGAGATATCTAAAAATTCTCTTCATTTTCAGTTTAGTAGTTTTTGAGAAACCGTAACTCCAGAGATCCACACAGACTGACAGACAGACAGACAGACACAGAGATCATCGCGAAACTATTAAAATAATATTGTAGGGAGCCTAAAACTTGCTCATCCACTGAAAACTCACTACTCAATTTTTAGCAAGATTCCTATACTAGAGCTCTAGAAGAATGTAGGTAAGGCACTAGAATATATGAGTATTCTCATCCGCCATTTTGGGTCCAAGTGTCATAAATAAAACAAGTTATTGGAATCCAGTTACTTTAATTCTTTTCTGTCAAATTTGAAGTTGATATTGATTAATAATTGTGATATATCATTCTCTTAATTATTATATTTCATATCTAACAGGTAAGTGTACAGAATACTTTCTAATATATTACCGTATGATTTGTGTAGTTCTAGAGCTCTAATGTAGGTATTCTCGTCCGCCATTTTGGGTCCAGATGTCATAAATAAAACAAGTTATTGGAATCCAGTTACTTAAAAAAAAACATTTAAAATTTGTATCTATCAAATTTGAAAACATATTTCTTGAAATTCTGTAAAATCCAACTACACAAATCATACGGTAATATATTAGAAAGTATTCTGTACACTTACCTGTTAGATATGAAATATAATAATTAAGAGAATGATATATCACAATTATTAATCAATATCAACTTCAAATTTGACAGAAAAGAATTAAAGTAACTGGATTCCAATAACTTGTTTTATTTATGACACTTGGACCCAAAATGGCGGATGAGAATAATCATATATTCTAGTGCCGTAATCACACCCCTGATTACAAAACCAACCCCTATTTTAATGTTATTCAATATAGGGATATTACCAATTTGGGGTTGAAGCATTGATGAGCGTTCTGCGCCCACATTCACGGTGGATTCATTTTTACGACATCGTAAACTCAGTGATTTTATTATGTTTTTATTGCATTTTTATTACTTATTCGAATTTTAATTACGAAAAGAGAAAATGATGGCATTGTTTTCATGTCCGTCAGTAACGGTTACATTTTAGTGTTTTGTTTTTGCACAGGGGCGGTTTTTTTGTGGTTGTTATTCTAGATAATATTGTTTTATGATTAAATTGTTTACATTTATTGATTGAGTGATGTTTTGACCCCAATTTTGGGGGAGGAAGCATGGCTGAAGATTTGGAGATTTTTAAATGATTTTAACTGTTTTTAACTGTGTTCGAATATTGATTTTAGGGTGGATACATTATATATTACCCTTAATTCTGGGGTAGGAAGACTTGGCTGTCTTTATAAATTTTAAAATATATTCTGGATTTCTTAAGTTAGCTTTGCTAGTCATATATTTTAAATAAATAATTTATTTATTTAATAATTTTTATCCAGTTAAAAAATCTGATGTGGCTAGCACATAACCTCCCGCCCAATACTACTCTTAAACGGTACAAAATTGTATTTGATGATACAGAAACATACCTTCTTATTTGTTTATTTTCTATTCATATTTGAGAAATTTTATTTTATTTCGTATATTTATTTAATTTGTTGACATATATTTCACTAAGAAAACAGCTTCACAATCACAATGACATGTGTCACATTTCGTAAAAAATTGAAAATTTTAAGTGTTTCCATGGTGTACTAGGAATGCAAGATTTGTGAAATCTAATTTCTTTATATTTTATTATCTCTAAATCTAATGAAAATTAATGAAATTAGTGTATTTAAAACACATGTAAAATTAAATATTCTTCAAATTTCAAAATAACATAAATTGTTGAAAAAGGAAATTTAACCGTGTTTTCACAGAAAATTGTTAAGGGCTTCAAGTAAACTGCTACTTCCGGTTGACCAATTTTATCCAAAATCTAATCAGCTCTCCATTTAAATATAAGACACACACAGACACACACACACACATACACACACACACACACATATACATACATACATACATACAGACATCATCGCGAAAATAGTAAAATCGTATTGTAGGGACCCTAAAACGTGCTTATTCATTGAAAACTCACTACCCAATTTTGACCAAAAACAATACTTTCCTTACCAAGAGGAAGGCGTGAGGTAAAAACAACGATTATTTATTTATCAATATATCAACATAATTACCTCTATTTTGTATAATTATTATCATTTAATTGGATCAATTATAAACAAACAAAATTTATACATAAATTACGAAAATGATGCATTGAATTTCATTTATAAATTATATATATTTCAAAACAATTATCTGATACATAATTACACAATATGCAGATTAATAAATTAATATTGAATTTCATTTGTATCTATAAAAATAAACCTATTTATTCTTTAATTTCTTCCGTACTTTTAAATAATTAAACTTGATTATTTCACTCATTATAAATTTGACCAATCAGAATGTCTTATTTTCCATTGTTGTGCATTTTAGATAAGTGATGCTGTTTATTCGCGATTAAATTGAAGCTAGCTTTTATATGCAAATTTTGAACATTTTGAAGGCATATTTAATAATTTAAGATAAAATCCCGAGACCGCAGGTTATGTACTCAAACACTTTTTAAGCAAAATTTTCTGCATAAGCTACACATGTCAAATTTAATCGATTAAATTCTTAGCACTCGTGATATAACTATTGAATAATCTATGTAAACTACTAAATAATATTATTTATTTGAAACCGGTACTGAAGTGCTCAAAAATCGCCATTAAAAGCTCAGAAATCGTCACTAAAGTAACCCATTATACCACGATTTTGAGCAACGCAGTGTTGGCAACCGTTAAATAATTATTGTACAATTAGGATAATTTTGGCAGATATATTGACGTACTATAGTAAATTTGGACGTAACATGAAACAAAATTTGCAAGAAGAATTAACTAATTAATTCCGATGATGAAATTGAGGACAAAACACGTAATTTTGAGTGTTATTTACGATAACTTCACTGTTCGAGGTTGGCAACACTGACTGTCAGTTTCAATTGACAACTGACATGTATAAACTTAACCTATATTGTAATTTTTTACAGTTTTTCTAATTTTCGATTTGAAATAAAACTTAATATGTACCTCGGCACTGAAGTTCCTTTTTATCACTCACATGGTTTAATAAATTCCATATTCGTGATGAAAAATTGAACTTCAGTGCCTTGTTACATAAATAACTATTATCCTCTCAATAAATGCTCTATGACTATGGCGATTTTAAACAAGTAACAGATTACCCACTAGTGAGTATAATTTTGAGAAAAGTCACTAGTGAGTATTTTTTATTTATAACAATAATAATAACACACAACACCTTGGTAACTACTTCGATTGACATTTTAATTTGGAAAATTTAAAGCATATGTCACTGTCAAATAATATTTCTTTAATAAATTTTGCATTTATTAAGAGATGTTGGATAAAACGCTGTACTTCACACGTGGGCAAAGTGGAATTACCCACTCGATAAAATTTCTCTCGTGGGTATTTTCTTACTTTGCCCACTTGTAAAGTAAATAACTATTATACGACATAAAATATATCACTTACCAAGATCTGCGTAAGCAGAGTGCTACACCCATAATGGGTAAAAGGCGTGACGATATATTTATTTATTTATTCTAAATATTATACAACCACAATGGAGCAATTTCCAACAACAATTATTACAATTTTATTTAAATATTTCATCCTTTCCGATATGCTACTGTCAAAAATAGATCGTGCGATAGTAAATATGTCAAATTATAATTTATTAAAGCCAGTTACATTCCAGCGAGGAACGAATCATTTGTCAAATCGCTATCTGTTTGAACACACATCAATATTAATATTGATTTGAGTTTTTTCCATTTTAGGAACCGACGGGTATCTTTTATCATCTAAAATTTGAATGGTAATGGAGACCTTTGGAGGTGGAGCCATCGATTATAGTTCAATAAGTGGTTTTCTATCAATATTAGTTGAGTACAGTCTTCAAAATATTTCCTTTTGCACAGTAAAAAATTTATGCATAGTCAAAATTTTAACAAAATTTATTGTCCCATTTTTAGATCCACCGTTAATTTTTATTAATTTAATAAGTTTCAAATTTGTTAGTAAGTAACAAATTATTTTTGTGTATTTCGTAACAAAATATATTAGTGAATATAATAATTATTAACTTGTATTTTTATGTGTTTTTGACTAAATATTTTAGTAGTTATATTGAAGTAAACAATAAATCATAGTTATTATAACAAATTAAGTTGTTACAATGGATATAAACTTTCTTTAACAATTTTAAATTGATAAGTTAGCTAAATTTACTTGTTATTATTGACGAGTCAATTTATTAAAGTTTATAAATCTAGCAAATAAAAAAAAAAATCTGATGTGCCCAGCACATAACCTCCCGCCCAATACTACTCTTAAACGGTACAAAATACTATTTGATGATACAGAAACATACCTTCTTATTTGTTTATTTTCTATTTATATTTGAGAATTTAAATTTTCTTTCGTATATTTATTTAAATTTTTGACATATATTTCACTAGAAAACAGCTTCACACTTACAATGACATGTGTCACATTTCGTAAAAAATTGAAAATTTTTAAATGTTTCCATGGTGTACTAGGAATGCCAGATTTGTGAAATCTAATTTCTTTATATTTTATTATCTCTAAATCTAATGATAATTTATAAAATTAGTGTAATCAAAACACGTAAAATTAAATATTCTTCAACTTTCAAAATAACATAAATATTTGAAAAAAGAAATTTAACCGTGTTTTTCGCGAAAAACTGTTAAGGGCTTCAAGTAAACTGCTACTTCCGGTTGACCAATTTTATCCAAAATCTACTCAGCTCTTCATTTAAATATAAGAAGCAATAATTCAAAAAATTGTATTTTTTGGTATTATAGTATTTGAGTTATGCGAGACGAAAAAATTGCCACAGACTACACAAACACACACATACATACATACATACATACATACATACATACATACATACATACAGACATCATCGCGAAAATAGTAAAATCGTATTGTAGGGACCCTAAAACGTGCTTATTCATTGAAAACTCACTACCCAATTTTTTGACCAAAAACAATACCTCCCTTACCTAGAGATAGGCGGGAGGTAAAAACAACAATTTTCTTGTTAAGAATTCAGGGCCCATAAACCAATTTTTTTTTATGAAACTTTATTAGAATACATGACGATCAGTGAAAACCCGAAGTGAAAATTCTATATATTACCGGAGATATGATTTTTTAAAGTTTGTGTGACGTCACTGGTACTCCTCCAGTGGCACTAAAACAACAATATTTCATGATAGTAGATATTACATATTTTTTAATGTAAAAATAATGCTTACATATTATATGTCTTTATTTACAACAATTAAACTTAATATAAATAAAAATATAATTTCTTTGGCAACTTTAAGAGTATTTTACTTGATATTCGAGTAAATATCATACGAAAGTTTGAGGACAGTGGCGCTAGTAGTGATGTAACCTAACCTCAACACACAATTTTATTCAATAGTTTTTCAACACAGCGCAATCAAACAGTGAAATTATGAAACAAGTAATAGAAGCCCAACAAATATAATCTTAAATACCAACAAACAAAACAAATAAAATGACATTTCGTAGTTGTATTTTAGCCCACAACAGGCGTTGGGCGCAGCGGCAGACGCGCGATTTGCACGTTTCATATTTCTAGCCAATAGCATCAATGCGAGTACCCGTGACATCAAAATATGTTCATTTTGTTATATCGGTTTACTGCAAAATATTTAAAATAAAAAAAATACTTGACTAGTAATTATTCCGTAAGTGTTACACGATTTTGATATTATAAATTTGTCATATTTCGTTTATGGTTTATGCGCGTATTGACAAAATTTTAATATAACAAATTGACATAATTATTCAAATTGTTAATTTATCGAAATATATTTGTCAATATTAATTAAAAGTACTTAACAACCGCTAAATTAATAAATCGCAAATCAAATTTGTTACTATGTAGAACTAGAAGTAGAATGGTACCTATTTATGCATCTAAAAATAATGTTTAAAGACAGTTGAGGTTAGCTTAAATCATCCAGCATCTAATTTGAAACCTTTAAAGGCAGACAATCTTCAGCAATTATTATGTTTGAAGAGAGTTGAGGGTATCTTAAGTCTTCCAGAATCTATTCTAAATCTAAAACTAAATACATAACGCCATGTTTAAACTTTAAAGACAATTACTGACTTTACGGCTACTGTAAACCATTTGGTATTTAGTTTAAAGTGTTCAAAGACAGTCAAGTCTTCAGCAAGATTTCTTTCCTCAGAACTAGAGACAAAAATCATGTTCGAAGACAGTATGAGATTAAATTAATCCAGACAATATCTATTTTCATTCTATTAGAATTATTTAAAAATTATTTGAAGTGTTTAAAGACAGATAAGTTTCAGTAAGGCTTTCTACTGGTGAAGTAAAGTTTTGACGTCATTTATTTATCTTAAATCATGTTTGAAAATAACTTAAGACATCCAGGATTTAGTTTGAAGTGTTTAAAGACAGCCAAGTCTTCAGCAAGGCTTCCTCTCTCTTAACTAAGGATAGAAGATCATATATCCAGCATAAAATCATGTTTGAAGACAGTCGCTTCCTCTGAGGCTAGCTTAAAACTTCTAGAATCTTAGTTTGAAGTGTTTAAAGACAGCCAAGTCTTCAGCAAGGTTTTCCCTGCTAGAACTAAGGTTAGGGCATCATGTATCTACATTAAAATCAAGATTTAAGACTGTTGACGCTAGCTTAAGTCACCAAACGTTTAGTTTGAGGTGTTTAAAGACAGCCAAGTCTTCCTCCACCAGAATTAGAGGTAGAACGTACAGTATCCACCCTAAATATTGTTTAAAGACAGTTGAGGCTAGCTTAACACCTCCAGAATCTAGTTTAAAGTGTTTAAAGAGAACCAAATCTTCAGCAAAGCTTCCCAACCTTCAACTAAGGGTAGGACATCATTTATCCACCTTAAAATCAAGCTTGAAGACAAATTGAAGCTAGCTTAAAACCTTCAGCATCCAGTTTGAAATGTGTAAAAATAGCCAAGTCTACAGCAAGGCTTCCTCTTTCAGAACAAAGGATAGGATATCATATATCCATCATAAAATAATGTTTGAAGACAGTCGCTTCCTCTGAGGATAGCTTAAGACCTCCAGCATCTAGTTTGAAATGTGTAAAGACAGACAAGTTTTCAACAAGGCTTCCTCATCCACCCTAAAATCTGATTTATAAACAGTTTCTTCCTCCATCAGTAATTAATTAAATACAAAATGATTTTCATTTCCTTTATTACAAATACATAATTTACTGTATTTATATGTACTGTATCGTACTTTAATACAATATACTAATCCATCCCTCCAGCAACAATCCAAACAAAATAAAAACAATCTCCATGTGTACTTTACTTTGCTGAACGAGCAGCTGAACTAACAGCAGCCAACTGAACTCGGTTCACATCGCAGAACAAGGAGCAGTTTATGAATACATCAGAGATCACACGCTCGCCCAAAGGGTGAACTGACTGCTATCTGCTTTATTAGATTCTGTAAGGGTTGTACTTTAGGGGTTGAAGCTTGGTTTGTTGATTTAGCGATGAAACGAACACAGAAAGAACAGAAAGAATGGTTAGAAATTAAAGCAAAATTTGATTGTTAATATTTCTCTGAAACTGTTTTTGAATAAGAAGCCTTGCTTGAAATGGAATGCTGATTGTCTTAAACTAGCTTCAAATTCTTTTCGAACAGGATTTCAGGGAGGACAAATGATGTTCTACCTCTAGTTTTGGGGAAGGCAGCATTGTTGAAGACTTGGCTGTCTTTAAACACTTCAAACTAGATGCTGGAGGTCTTAAGCTAGCCTCAGAGAAAGCGACTGTCTTCAAACATGATTTTAGGGTGGGTACATTAGTTTTGAGAGAGCAAGCCTTGTTGAAGACTTGGCTGTCTTTAAACACTTCAAAATAGATACTGAAGATCTTAAACTAGCCTCAGATTATTTTCGAACACAATTTCAGGGAGTATAAACCTCTATTTTTGTGGAAGAAAGTCTTGTATTTTATTCAAATTTCTCATAATGTCTTAATAATATTCTTTATATTAATTAAGTTATATATGTATATTTGGAACCGCCTTAGTCTTTGATTATAGTGTGTCTTAAAAATCAAAGTAAAAAAATCTGATGCCGCCAGCACATAACCTCCCGACCCAACACAACTCTTAAGCGGTACAATATAGTATTTTATCACGACATGCCAGGAAACCCTACCGTTCTTCCCCCGAAATAGTGAGGAAAATGTGTTTTTCCTCTATATTGAATATATGAATGTTATTTACAAAAAATATATTGTAAATATTATAAATAAATGTCTAATTTTATTGAAAATCTTTATTTTAGAGATATACATACTTTAAATTTTCTTACAATTATGTCTTATATTTTCCTTTTTCTGATTAAATCACAATTTGACAATTTTAGATTAGATTTAAGATTGGTTCATTGGCAACACTGCTACACCGCCTTGCGTCTGATAACCTAACTTTTAACGTGTTAGTCTGTCAGTTGTGTTTTCAAAGTGTATTTTAGGTCCGAGCAAATCGTTTTTAGAAACATGTAAACAAAATGTTGTGTCTAACACGAGAGGAAAGCTCTTCTTACACTCTCATTCGAACTTCGAACTCGAGGGGGGAAAGAAGCGCTTTCCTCTCTAGTTTTACAAATAACTATTGATAATATAGAAAAATACCTCCTTATTTGTTTATTTTCTATTTATATTTGAGAAATTTAATTTTCTTTCGTATATTTATTTAATTGGTTGACATATAATTCACTAAGAAAACAGCTTCACAATCACAATGACATGTGTCACATTTCGTAACAAATTGAAAGTTTTTAAGTGTTTCCATGGTGTACTAGGAAAATTAATAAAATTAGTGTAACCAAAACAGATATAAAATTAAATATTCTACAATTTTCAAAATAACATAAATTGTTGAAAAATTAAATTTAACCGGGATTTTTCACGAAAAACTGTTAAGGGCTTCAAGTAAACTGCTACTTCCGGTTGACCAATTTTATCCAAAATCTAATCAGCTCTTCATATAAATATAAGAAGCAAAAATACACAAAATTGTATTATTGGTATTATAGTATTTGAGTCATACGAGACGAAAAAATCGGTACAGACCACATACACACACACACACACACACACACACACACACACACACACACACACACACACACACACACACACACACACACACACACACGCACACGCACATACATATACTCAAAATGATTTTGGAGAAGACGCACGTCATCAAAAATATTACTAGATAATGACGTCACTATGCAACAACGTTTATATGGGATACTAATTTTTATTGAAATGAAAATGCAATGCGTGTTGCATCACACGTGCAGCCATTCTTAGACGTGATTTGTTGCAATAAACGTAATATATTTGTACATACATATAATAAAATTCTGGATCACGAGGAGCACAAATTTTAACAACACAGTAATATCTGACAGTAAAGTGACAGTTCGACATGAATTTTGTATGTAAACGTGGTCATTTACCAATAGCAACAACATAGCGACCAATAAATGAACTAGAATTATTTTTAATAATTTAAAATGTCATTAAAGGAATTTAAATAACTATAAAATCACTGTAAATTGCATTAATATATACTTTTCTTAATGCTAGTATTTTTTACGTTGTTTTATTTTAAACATTAGCATACCTCAATAAACTTCACAAGTTATTTTTCACTTTATAAAGTTTTTTTTCAGGTTGATGACGTGCGTCTTCTCCAAAATCATTTTGAGTATACATACATACATACATACATACATACATACAAACATACAAACATACATACAAACATACATACATACAGACATCAAGACGAAAATAGTAAAATTGTATTGTAGCAGCCCTAAAACGTGCTTATTAATTGAAAACTCTTTACCCAATTTTTTGACCAAATACCTTCCTTACCTAAAGGTAGGCGGGAGGTAAAAAATACCTAGTGTGTCTGCTGCTTTTAGACCCGTAATTTACCATCTAGAAGTCAACTCACTATACTTATAAACAAGCTATACTATAATGTGTAACATCACAAAGCCAGAGCATTTTTAATTAAATCCGTACGAGCGGTCAGTGGTAGGCTGGTGTTTCAACGACGGTCTGACGGGGAGACGAACCAGTGGACATGTGGACAATAGGGATATTTATGGGAGAACTGGTTAGAAAAGGGGTGGGGTGTGATTTATCTGGGTCTGGGTTGAAATCAAAGGGTTACAATGGAAGAAACTAGGAGGTATTTTTTATGGTGTGAACAAATAAATGATATAAAAATTGAGGGAAACGACGGTCTCTTAACATGATTTTAGGGTGGGTGAATATCGTCCTACCCCTAGCTCTGGGTGAGGAAGTTTTGCTGAAGACTTGGCTGTCTTTAAACACTTCAAACTAGATGCTGGAGGTCTTAAGCTAGCCTCAGAGGAAGCGACTGTCTTTAAACATGATTTTACGATATATAAATGATGTTCTTTTGAAAGAGGAAGCCTTGCTGAAGACTTAGCTGTCTTTAGACACTTCAAACTACACTGATAAAATATTTACATGTTACTCACTTGTAAGTGTCACTTACCCAAGCCCTCTATTGCTTTTGAAAATGAATCTTTACAAGTTACTAATTGACAGCTGCATTGTAAAAATTTTACAAGTTAGTAAACAAGGTAAACAATGCCATAGTAATGCTTACAAGGCTTGTGCGAAATCATTTCAAATAATTTTTGACAGAACAGTTGTGTGTAACTGACAGGACTTGGCTATAATTTTAATTTGATTTACAAATGAGTAACAAGTAAAATGTTGTGCAATACACGCAAGGTAACTGTTTTACTGCTTCAAGGAGGTGACAGGCTCGCCGGTCATTTCCTCCATTCAACAGTAAAAACTATTTTACCTTGCTTGTAATGTAAATAACTATTTCTTGGAGCAAACAGATTCCTCTTAAAGAAAAAATTTATTTGAATAGTGCTAATCCGATTTCGGTTTCATTGAAACTATTATAGGTTTGATAAATATTCTTGTATGAGAATTAATTTAGTGTTAAAGGAACATATTAATATATTTGTTTAACATTGAAAAGACTTCTTTTTCATTATATTTAAAACCAAATTTAAAATATATTCATTTTCTTGCAATGCAGAAAAAAGAGGATAAATAAAATTTATATTCAAAATTAATATTTTTTTGAATTGAACCTAATCATTTTGTAAGAAATAAAATTTTCTTCGACGAATGCATACAAAAAAAAAACTCAATATTTTCTTGAAATAAGAAATAATTTTTATAAGTGTAGATGTTGGAGGTCTTAAGCTAGCCTCAGAGGAAGCGACTGTCTTTAAACATGATTTGAAGGTAGATAAATGGAAGAAGAAGTCTTGCTGAAGACTTGGCTGTCTGATCCCTAGTTCTGAGAAAGAAAATTTTATACGCAGTATAAAAAATAAATACTGGATGATATAAGACATAATTTTCAGTTTGTGCTAATTTCGCAAGTTTATCTGACGAACAAACATTTCACAGATTATTTTTTTGACGTTTCTTTAAGCCAATGAAATGCCTTATTGTATGTCACGTGTCTGCGTTTTAACCAATCCTGTCATTATTATACTGAGAATAATGCTCTTGTGATTATTCCCGCCAATATTCTCTGTAGCTTTTTTGTATTTGTTGACAGATGTCAGATAGTTATCATCAACACAAGTAAAAGTGAACAAAATAGATAGATTTAGTGACGTGCCTGATGATGAAATAAAAAAATAATCTAATTAAATATAACTAGAGAGTTCGATAAATTAGAAAATAATTCTCCAGTATCTTTCTCAAACTTGTCGCCATTTGATTTTGTGGCTATTGCCTGGCAACAAATTTTTGAAAGATCTGTCAAATTATTTTCAATTTATTCTCACTCTCTTGTTATATTATTACTGAATATTTTTGTAAATTCCGCGATTTTGAAAAGACGACTGTCTTAAAACCAACAACTGTTTTTAACACAATTTTAGGATGAATAAATGTCCTTTTTCCTAGTAGCAACCTTAAACTAGGTAACTTGAACCGCACAACAAACAAGAAATATATTTAAAATAAAACATTTCTTCGATAAATTTTCTAATTACACAAAATGAAATTCAATATTCCTGAACTGTTCAAAACAGCAAAGTTTCAAAGGGAAATATTATTTAGCTCCAAGTTAACTTGGGTTAAATTAAATTTAGCGTCGTTTTGACAGCGACGCATAGCGTCGCGGCTCGTCTAACCTTCGTCAACTATATTGTAATTTCAAATTACCTGACGTACTAGCCTACCTCTTCGCTTCTGTCAGTCGGGCTGTCGAAATTCTGTTTAATAAATATGTTTTCATGAATTTTCCGAGTTCTCAATCATGTTGGAAGGAGAGTAGGTTACTTTATTCGTGAAAAGGTAGGTTGTTTGAGTTTGGTATTGGAAATTAATTTGTTGGGTATAAAATAATGGTTCTGGGAAACGTTGTTGATAACTTGGATGTTTTTAAACGCTTTAAACTAAACGCTGGATGTCTTAAGTTAGCCTCAGAGGAAGCGACTGTCTTCAAACCCAATTTTGGGGTGAATAAATATTTGGTGAAGACTTGGCTGTTTTTAAACACTGGAAGTTTAAAAATACCCTCAAAGAAAACGACTGTTTTCAAACAACAAATTTAGGGTGAATAAATGATGTGCTACCCCTAGTTTTGGGGATATTAAGTCTTGATGAAAGCTTGGCTGTCTTTAAACACTTCAAACTAGATGCCGGAGGTCTTAAGCTAGCCTCAGAGGAAGCGACTGTTTTTAAACATGATTTTACGATATATAAATGATGTTCTTTTGAAAGAGGAAGCCTTGCTGAAGACTTGGCTGTCTTTAAACACTTCAAACTAGATGCTGGAGGTCTTAAGCTAGCCTCAGAGGAAGCGACTGTCTTCAAACCCAATTTTGGGGTGAATAAATATTTGGTGAAGACTTGGCTGTTTTTAAACACTGGAAGTTTAAAAATACCCTCAAAGAAAACGACTGTTTTCAAACAACAAATTTAGGGTGAATAAATGATGTGCTACCCCTAGTTTTGGGGATATTAAGTCTTGATGAAAGCTTGGCTGTCTTTAAACACTTCAAACTAGATGCTGGAGGTCTTAAGCTAGCCTCAGAGGAAGCGACTGTTTTTAAACATGATTTTACGATATATAAATGATGTTCTTTTGAAAGAGGAAGCCTTGCTGAAGACTTGGCTGTCTTTAAACACTTCAAACTAGATGCTGGAGGTCTTAAGCTAGCCTCAGAGGAAGCGACTGTTTTTAAATGTAATTTTATGGATACATAGTGTCTTGTTTTGAGAGAGGAAGCCTTGCTGAAGACTTGGTTGTCTTTAAACACTTCTAATTAGATGCTGGAAGTCTTAAGCTAGCCTCAGAGGAAGCGACTGTCTTTAAATATGTTTTTAAGGGTTGATACATATCTGGTGAAAACTTGGCTGTCTTTAAACACTTCAGATGCCGAAGGTATTAAAGTCAGCCATACGGGCTGAAGATAGCGCTAGATGAACATGACTTTTTTGAAACAATATATCATTATTATAATAAATGAAACATATAATGCTTTATACCTACATTTGTACATAAAAGTCCAAAGCTTTTTAATCAATTTTAAAAAGCTAATTTTGTTTACAAATTAGTAAAATATATGCCACACATTCCCATGAACGACTACAGTAATGCAAATAATTTGTATATTTATAAATATGATCGTCTATAACATACTAAAATTATTTTTCATTTGAATTTACAATTTTTGAGAATATTAAAAAACTGTAAATTCAAATTGAAAATAAACTTAGTATGTTATAGATGATCATATTTACAAATATACGAATTATTTGCATTAGTGTAGTCGTTCATGGGAATGAGAGACACAGTATCAAAGTTCTGAATTTTTGACCAACTAGACTTCAACGAATATTTGTTTATAGTTGAATGTTTCAGTTATCCTTTTCATCCACATATATAAATAGTAGAATGTTCAAAAAACCTCACTGTAATAATTGTTTTGTTTTACGATAAGAATAATTGTAAGAAATAATTTATTCAAATTTGAATTTGCAAAACAAAATTGATGGGAGTGAAGGAAGCCAACGAAAAAATGTACTTCATCTGACATTGCAATGTACAAGTCACTGGAACAAATCCATGAAATTTTGATGGATGGAGGTTGTTGGACCATAAACAACATGAACATAAATGATGAATACAGAATTTGCTGTGTTTTAAAAAAATAAAAGATTCGTTCTTTCGACGCGTATGTTTGACCTTAAATGTGATTTTAGGATAGTCAAATGATGTCCTATGTTTAGTTTTTTAGAGATTCAGTCTTACTGAAGACTTGGCTGTCTTTAAACACTTCAAACTAGATGCTGGAGGTCTTAAGTTAGCCTTAGAGGAAGCGACTGTCTTTAAACATGATTTTTGGATTGATAAATGTCTATTGAAACCTTAACTGTCTATAAACATTTCAAAGGAAATACTGAAGGTCTTAAGCTAGCCTCAGAGGAAGCGATTATCTTCACATCATATTTTAGGGTAATTAAAAGTCTACTTATACTTTAGTTATAGTTTATTTCCAAACCGCACATTCCCTTGGCTCTCCTATACTTCGCAATACACTTTACAGTTCCAATTAGCATTATTTTAAATTTTGCAACATGCGGTTGTACGAATATATGAAGTAGAATTCATTAAATTCTTTTAGTTTTATTTCCACAGAATATACTATTATTAATTTGCGTTTTATATTTCCATTATAAAGTTTAATGAACAATGCTATGATGCCTTCAAATGAGAAATTTTTTATGAATGTTTCATGGGAACATACACAGTTTTAATGTGTAATTAAAATGTAAATTTAGTAAATTATTAATGGCTTTTCCATCTGGTGGACTGATAGTATGCAGTTGTCTTTGGGGGTACTTTTTGACGGCGTGTACAAAGCCATAAAATTATCATACAATTGCAAAAGGTTTGATTTGTAGATTAGATGTTATTTTTTATTTTTAATATAATTTTTTACATTTTTGTTCGAATTTTTTTCATGGCTTGGTCTACAGGAGGTTTTTTGCTAGCTTTAGACTATCTTCGAACATGATTTTAGGGTGAATAAATAAAGTTCTATACTTTGTACTGAGAGAGGAAGCCTTGCTGAAGACTTGACTGAGATTATTACTGAAAATAACAAATACAGATTTCCAGCAGACACAATGTTGTCCCTTCCCAGCTCCCTCTATTCCCCGCCACTGGTTCTAAGCCATGTCAGGCTTCGCCGATCATAATCCCAGATACCGCAGATGTCTACTGTTACAAATTATTCAATTGTAGCCAAGTGTTACGTATTTATTTAAGCCCCATTCACAATGAAACCGGTCCAAGGCTTAAAGAGGGGTTCGGCTGTATCCTTGTTTAATCCAATGATGATTTTTTAAGTTTTTTTTATATTATTTTATTACTAGAATGAATTATGAGGGGCGTGGATAGTTATTAATGATTGTTCTTTAGCAAGGCTTCCTATCTAACAACTCTAAAATCATGTTTGATGATAGTAGAGGTTGGCTTCGTCATTCAGCAGCTAATTTTCAGTAATAATATAACAAGAGAGTGAATGAATAAATTGAAAATAATTTGACAGATCTTTCGAAAACTTGTTGCCAGGCAATAGCCACAAAAGCAAATGGCAACAAGTTTGAGACAGATATTGGAGAATTATTTTCTAATTTATCTCACGAGTTATATTTAATTATATATTTTTTGATTTCATCATCAGGCGCGTCACTAAATCTATATTTTTTGCTCATTTTATACTTGTGTTGATGATAACTATCTGACATCTGTCAACAAAAACAAAAAAGCTACAGAAAATATTGCCGGGAATAATCACAAGAGCATTATTCTCAGTATAACAATGACAGGATTGGTTAAAACGCAGACACGTGACATACAATGAAGCATTTCATTGGTTTAAAGAAACGTCAAAAAATAATCATTGGAATTAATTTATTTGAATTGATTAGGAAATCCAAGTCTTTAGCAAGGTTTCTTTTCTAGAACTAGGAGTAGGGAATACTTTACAATCCTGAAAACTATTTATTATTTGAGGCTAGCTTAAGACATTCCACATTTCATTTGAAGCGTTTAAAGACAGCCCCTAAAATTAAGTGTAGAACATCATCCACCCATCCTAAAATCATGCTTGAAGACAACCGTTTCCTCTGAGGCTAGCTTAAGACCTTTAACATCTAGTTTGAAGTGTTTAAAGACAGCCAAGCCTTCAGCAAAACTTTCTATTCCAGAACTATGAGTATAGAATAATGTATCCATGTTTAAAGACAGTCGGAGACTTGCTAAAATCATCTAGTTTTTAATTTGAAGTTTAAGACATCCAGTAACTAGTTTGAGTGTTTAAAGGCAGCCAAGTCTTCAGCAAGGCTTCTTTTTCTAGAAACAGATGTAGGACAAAATTCATCTATTTTAAAATCATGTTTGAAGGTAGTTGAGGTTAGCTTAAGTCCTCCAGCATCTAGTATTTATTCTATTTATAGTTTTTGGTCGTTTCTAAAGACAGCCCAGATTCGTTTTAGATAGTCTAGCAAATTTATCACCTAATCAAAACCATTACATAACATACTTTATAAAGCAAAATTTTATTCAACTTCCACAGCTTGTATCTCAAAAACTAGCAGAGATAATTTAAATCTAACTAAAAATATGGAATCCCCATACTTTAATTAACAAACATACATAGTTTCAATGAAATATTTTGATAACTAATCTTGTTGTGATGGCAGTATATCGAAAATGGTTTAACGTGTAATTCGCGTACGTTTGAATATAAAATGTTTTCGTTCCATTTTTGTTGAAACTTGGGGCATGCGCCCTGAGTTCAACAAAACAATAAAATCTCAAAACATTGAATCAGTCGTCGGCAGGAACAGCAACGTCTGGACGAACCTGAAGATTCCTGAAACGCGGAGCTTCTGTTTTTAGCTCTGTCCGTTCGACACTTAATCTCGCGGTTTTTACAAGTCAAGAAAGAGTTTTATTCAATTCAAATATTATATTGTAATATTGTACTACCTGTTTTAACAAAAATATGTTGTAAATCGGTGATGCTACCGCTACTAACTATTGCAAAAATGTATGAGATACTGTAATACGATAAATGTTAGACAAATGTAGGTCTAGAAAATTAGGTGTAGAATTAAATTTAAACGAGATATTTGAGTGTAACCTTTTAGTATGTATTCTGTAAAGATTTATACAGCATAAAATAAATATTTAATTTGAATAAAATGACAAATAAATATTTCTACTCACGCTGGACTTTGAGAAGGCAGTAGACCAGCTACGTCCGAGCACGTTACGACGTATTAGAGTTATTACATTTTTGTGACAGCTACAGTTATTTTGTGCTCGTTTCCATAGTGTTCAAGTGTTTATTTATAGTGAACTAGTGATAAAACAATATGTTAGTGTTTGTTAGTTGTTTGACTTGTGTTTCTTTGGTGCTTTGTGTTTCACATTGTAACAATATTCAATAATGAAGAAGCTGCTATAGGATCAGACTATGCAGAGATACTAATAAGGTAGAATTGTTGTGTAATACTGTAGTTTAGTTTGGTTTCCTCCTTCGGAAATAGGGATAGCAGGTATTTATCTATCCTAAAATTGGGGTTAAAGACAGTCGCTTCCTTTGAGGCTAGCTTAAAACATTCAGCATCTAGTTGGAAGTAAAGACAGCCAAGTCTTCAGCAAGGCTTCCTCCTCCAAAATCATAGGTAGGACCTTATGCAATCATCCTAGAATCATGTTTGAAGACAGTTAACGGTAGTTTAAGACATACATCATCTAATTTTCATTCCATTTGAGTTATTTAACGTGTATAATACAACTTCAAAACCTTAAAATTGTGTTTAAAAGTAGTCGTTTCCTTTGACGCTAGTTGAAGACCTCCAGCATCTAGTTTGAAGTGTTTAAAGACAGCCAAGTCTTCGGCAAGGCTTCCTCTCTCAAAACTAATGTACCCACCCTAAAATCATGTTTGAAAACAGTCGCTTCTTCTGAGGCTAGCTTAAGACCTCCAGCATCTAGTTTGAAATGTTTAAAGACAGCCAAGTCTTCAATAAACTTTTCTCCTCTATAATTAGGGATACGATATTTCTTCACCCTGAAATCAGATATAAAAACAATTGTTTCTTAAGAGGGTATCTCAAGATCTCCAGTATCTAGTTTGAAGTGTTTGAAGACAGCCAAGTCTTCAGCAATGCATCATTTTTTAAAACTAGAGATAGAACACCCTAAAATCATGTTTGAAGACAGTTGAGGCTAGCTTAAGACCTTTAGCATCTAGTCAAGTCTTCAACAAGACTTCCTTTCCCAGAATTAAGTACAGATCATCATTTACACATTCCACTACAATGAACACATGTATAGTTTAATATTTAATACAGCATGAGATAATTTTGCAGCACGGGGTTGCAGGTTCAGCAGTGACTGTCAGTTCTATAATTGAATAGTACATAATCAATGTTTGTAATGTCTGTTGTAATTCAGTGCCTCGTATACGAGCTCGCTACACAAATCCGTAAATTTGAGTTAGGGTTTAGTTGAAATGCAGGAATAAATCGCCAGGGGCAGTGAAATCAGCGAAATTTGTGAATTATTGTTATAGATAGTTGGGTGTTAAATTTTATGAGGATGGATGAGAAAGCGACTGCCTTTACACATGATTTTAGAGGGGATACTTAATGCCCTACCTCTATTTCTTGCGCAAAAAGTATTTATGAAGATTTGGCTGTCTTTAAACACCTCAAACTAGATGCTAAAGGTCTTAAGCTAGTCTCAGAGGAAGCGACTGTCTTTAAACATGATTTTAAAGTGAATACATGATGTCCTATCCTTTGTTCTAAGAGAGGAAACCTTGCTGAAGACTTAGCTGTCTTAAAACATTTCAAACTAAATGCTGCAGGTCTTAAGAAAATCTCATCTGTCTTTAAACATGATTTTAAGGTTGATGAATGACTCTCTACCCTTAGTTCTGGGGTAGGAACCCTTACTGAAATCTTGACAGTTTAAAAAAATCTGATGTGTCCAGCACATAACCTCCCGCCCAATACTACTACGGTACAAAATAGTATTTGATGATACAAAAACATACCTTCTTATTTGTTTATTTTCTATTTATCTATATTTGAGAATTTTAATTTTCTTTCGTATATTTATTTAATTTTTTGACATATATTTCACTCAGAAAACAGCTTCTCAATCACAATGACATGTGTCACATTTCGTAAAAAATTGAAAATTTTTAAATGTTTCCATGGTGTACTAGGAATGCAAGATTTGTGAAATCTAATTTCTTTATATTTTATTATCTCTAAATCCAATGAAAATTAATGAAATTAGTGTAATCAAAACACATGTAGAATTAAATATTCTTCAACTTTGAAAATAACATAAATTGTTGAAAAAGGACATTTAACCGTGTTTTTCACGAAAAACTGTTAAGGGCTTCAAGTAAAGTGCTACTTCCGGTTGACCAATTTTATCCAAAATCTAATCAGCTCTTCATTTAAATATAAGAAGCAATAATTCACAAAATTGTATTTTTTGGTATTATAGTATTCGAGTTATGCGAGACGAAAAAATTACCACAGACTACACACACACACATACATACAGACATACATACATACATACATACATACATACAGACATCATCGCGAAAATAGTAAAATCGTATTGTAGGGACCTTAAAACGTGCTTATTCATTGAAAACTCACTACCCAATTTTTTAACCAAAAACAATACCTCCCTCACCTAGAGGTAGGCGGGAAGTAAAAAATCGAACTAGATACTGGAGGTCTTAAGCTAGCCTCAAAGGAAGCGACTGTCTTCAACCAGAACTTCCCGGGGTACAAATACCTCCTAGCTCTCATTCTAAGGAATGAATTACACAAAACTACCCCTGTAAAGTCACCTCCCATCGATTTCCAAATGCAAAACACTCCATTCGGGAAAATAATCGTTTTCAATTACCCAATTCTACCCCTAAATTTCAAAGATTCAAATTTATATCCGTGGTCCTATTGGCTAATTACGTCGCTGTCAACCATAAATTGTCGAATTATAGATTAATTAGTCAAATGGTTCTAATACCACCCTGTTCACCGGCACGCGCAGAGCACAGAGTAGTACTGGCCCAAATTGTATGATCAACGACTTGAGGGATGGCAGCGCTTATTCTACAGAAATTTGCATGTATTTGAATAATTATTTATTATGGGTCTGCTGAAGATACTTACCATAGAACTTTCTTAAACATCTTATAAATACACTCGAGGAAAAAGAAACGCAACACTTGAAAATGCACCAAAAATGTCTATATTTACGAGTGCCATAACTCGGTTGCATTTGGTTAAAATTGGATGATTCTTTGAGTTTTAGAAATTTTGAAATGTTCTCTTTAATGTGATGCTAGTCAATATGACATCAACCCCCTCCCACCCCCATATAAAAAAAAAATCTGGTGTGGGCACCACACTACTTTCTTATACAAATAAAACCAACTGAACACGTATGACTTGTTCCTTGCGTATGACTTTATTTTGAAAATTATTTGATATATAGATGTTAAACATGTTTAATTTTTGTTCTCATTGTAACTATGGATGTATTTTAAAATAGATAAATATATAGACTTCAAAACTTAATTACTAATAATACAAATATTACTTTTAAAATATTTCATACGACACATATTTTTGACACTTCATAATTAATTGGCACGTTTGACACATCTTGACATAGATATTAAAAATGTTTTAGTTTTTGTTCCCATTGTAACTAAGATTATAGAAATATATTCTTAAATATTGGCATATACTTTTATTGTATTTCTATATAATATAAACCCTAAAAAACTCAATGCTGTAGAACGCATCGTCATATCTCTTAAATTAATAGAGATATGTCAATTTTAGTGGGGTAAATAGCACCGTGGTAACGTGTCGGACTGTGGATCACGAGGTCCTCAGTTCGAATCCCACTGCCGACAGTTACAAATTTAAATTTACCCCTGTGGTTCCCCCTCCACTAACATCTTTGGGGGCTATGATTTGACGGCTGGTAACCGCACTTCATACGTTAAAATATATCACCTACCGAGATCTGCGTAAGCAGAGTGCCACACCCATAATGGGTAAAAGGCGTGATGATATTTTATGTCAATTTTCCCTGTTTTTCGAAATGCTACTTTGAGTGGCTGCAACTCAAAATCTATTAAAGATATTGAAAAATTGACTCAGTTTTGTGCGTTTCATGCATTTTATTACAAATTGGCAAATTTTGAAAATTTTGAAATTTTTGATTTTTTCCCAAATTACGATAGGCGATAACTCGAAAAATTATACAAGATACATACTTGTAGACTGGACCATTCGATTCAGCTCGTCAAAATACATAAGTATGTAAAATTTCATTAAAATTGCTTTACGCGTTATAGAGCAAAAAGTGTAAAAATGACGTTTTTGGCCAAAAACCCCTTGACGTTTGGCCTGAAAAAGGCCATTTTCAGACATTTTGCTCTAAAATTTCAACCCACCATCCGAATGTTCTGAAATTTTTAGAATTTATGTATTTCGGTGAGCTGAATCTAATGGTTTAGTCTGCAAGTTCGTATCTCTTTTATTATTTGAGATATTGCTGATCGAAATATTGAAAAAAAAATCCAAAAATTTTAAATTTTTTAAAAATTTGTTATTGTGCTATAATATGTACGAATAAGACAAAACTGAAGAGTATTTTTCGATATCTTGCGTAATTTTTGAGTTGCAGTTCCTCAAAGTTGCACTTCGAAAAACATCAAAAACCGCCATATCTCGAAAAATTTAAGAGATATGATGATGCGCTCTGCACCTGTGAGTTTTTTAGGGTTTATATTATATAGAAATACAATAAAAGTATATGGCAATTTTTAGTGATATTTCGTGAAAATGAAGTACAACATATGAACTGTGTTTAAATGAGTAAGAATGTTTTACGGACGCATTAATTAATATAATAATAGTACTTTATGTAACAAGTACATAATTTAGGTCTTTATTGGACGAGCCGAATCAAGCGAGGCTAATAAACAAGGCGAGTCTATAAAGTCCGATTATGTACGAGTTGCATATAACGTTTTATGTTCGACTGTATGGAAAATATTTTCTCTTAAAATATGATTATGTCAGTTTCGATAAGAAATCTATGGCGGGAGGTATTGTGCTGCCGACAACATATTTTTTATTCATATCTTTTATCTAAAACATTTTTTGTATCTTGATCCAAATCCACATTAAAAAAAATTGTTTTCTATATTCAGCATATTATCATACAAAGTTGTATCCGCCATTTTGTCTTCATAATGGCGGCCAGTAATTTAGCTAGCATATAGCAGAAATTTAATAGGAGATTGAGTTTTGATTAGTTCAGTAATTCAGGGAAAAAACGCACACAAATTTATTGGATACTTTCTGATGTTTCTGTCCGCCATTTTGATTTCAAAATGGCGGCATATAAACTAGTTAGCCTATATTCAAGCAGAAACAATACTTAATCTGTTCCAAATATTTTGGTGTCAATCGAAATTGCTGTTCAAGAGATAACCACAAACAAATAAGAAACCTTAATTTTAAAATAATTTATATACAATAATATGTTAATTATATTATACCACGCACTGCAAATGCAGTAACTATTCAGCAGCATGACCCTGAGTAACATGAACAACGTACACATCCCATTGCTGCCAACATAACATGGCCGGCACAATAGTAAACAATCGTCGCAGTGCTGCCAATACCAACATCAGCGTGCAAACATCCCTGGACACATGCCTCAATGCTTGCAATTACACTGAACTATGGCCATGCCCCTGCCCCTCACCCCCCTCATTGTGGCAGTGGCGTTCTGGAACTTATTTTGGGGTCCCTAGAAATTAATTTCCCTAGTTTCACAATTACTAATCACAAATTAGTAAATTATCAAGTGGTTTCTCAAATATCAGTCCGCCATTTTGTTTTGAAGGTAGCTGGGGGGAGTTTATCCAGTTTATAACCTAGAAAAAGAGTTGATTAATGATTTGCAACTGGTTTCATTCCCATCGGTTTATCCGTTTTCGAAATAATTACAAATAAATATACCTTTTTTTTTCTTTTTTCCTTTAAAACAACCTGTGCTTTTTTGGGTGAACTATTGACTTTAGAGAAAAATGTTATATACAAAAAATGATCAGTAAAAAGGGCCCTATTTAATAGAAATAACTAACAGATAATTAAACCAGTGCTTCTCAAACTATACAATAAAATTATATATTTTTAAATAGTAACCTATATAAATTTTTAGTCCATTAGATACAGAATTTTTTTCAGATTTCAACGATATAAATATGATATGAGGTTGTATAACAATTATTTTGAGAAAAATGTTATTAAAAATCAGAAATAATTTTACAATATTGAAATAGGCTATACAATAAACAACTATTATTTGAAATCGGCAACTAAAGTGCTCGAAAATCGTCATTAAAGCTCAGAAATCGTCACTAAAGTAATCCATTATACGACGATTTTGAGCAACCGTAATAGTTATTTACATACCAAATGCGGGAACGCTTGGTTCCCGGATGAGTGTTTGCCATAAAACGAATCCGGGAACCGAGTTCACGCAAGAGGTTTGTACAATATTTTTTGTACGAAAAGTATAAAACTAATAACAGTCCATACAAAGAAATGAAGTTCTTCAAGTAGTTATTTTGATAATTGTCAAAGTTGCACTATAAATATAAACACACATATTAATTTGTCTAATATATTAGAAAACAATTTAAATATTTATAATATTTACCGTATTCACTTGTAAATTTATTATATTTCTTATTTATATTGAGATAACTAACATTACATTTATAGGTTATGTATTTTACAGCTGTCATATCGGGCAGATTTTATTGCCAACATTGGTAACCAAATGCACTAAATTTGTTATTTTAAAATTCACTTTCATTCTTATTCCATCATTGTTTATATTAATATTATGTAAAGGAATGTTTGAAATACTATATTATTTTATTATAAATATAATTGATTAATAAACGCTTTAGAAATAGGAATGTTTTCGTGGAAATTTCCCGGTTGTCTATCTGGTGGAGATCTGGGAAATGGACATTTCGGACGTTGCTTAGGTAACGCTAAACAACACATTTCAATGTGAGTACAAAAAATAATTATTGTAAAAGTAGAATAATTTTGACAGATATATGACGTATTGTAGTAAATTTATACGTAAAATTTAACAATATGTGAAAAAAGAATTAACTAATTAATTCCGATGAAGAAATTGAGGACAAAACACATAATTTTGAGTGTTATTTACGGTAACTTCAATGTTCGAGGTTGGCAACACTGAGTGTCTGTTTCAATTGACAACTGACAGATGTATAAACTTAACCTATATTGTAATTGTTTTACAGTTTTTTCGAATTTTAGATTTGAAATAAAACTTAATATGTACCTCGGCACTGAAGTTCTTTTTTATCACTCACATGGTTTAATAAATTCCATATTTGTGATAAAAAGTTAAACTTCAGTGCCGCGATACATAAATAATTATTAATACGATTATTGTCTAGGTCGCAACCTTTTTATATCTAAAATAATTTGTTTTACTAAGAAATTAATAATAACAAATGAACTACATAACGAAGAAATACCAGAAAATAATAGTTAAAAAAAGAAAAACAATATGATGTGAATTATTTATGATTTATGCAATCATAGATATTTTTGGTATTTTTTCACTTTGAAAGTATTAATTTTTTTAATAATTTATATTCAAAAACACCTGCTTAACGTAAGTGACAAAACTATCTGTCACCTGTATCATTTGTTTGCATTTGTTTATTGCATAGCCTACTTCAATATTGTAAAATTATTTCTGATTTTTAATACCATTTTCCTATTTCACGTACACAAAGTCAATTTTGTGACACTGTTTTTCTCAAAAACAATGCTACAAAATTTAATTTTGTGCAACTGTTTTTGGGGAATTTATTATTTGTAAAATTAACAGTCTGCCAAACTTGGGGCTGTCATAGCTCACGTAAAATTATTGAATCGGAGCCCCTGCGTCGGGGTTGCGGCCTGGGACCCGATAGGCCCCGCGGGCAAAGCCCCTTGGTGACCAGTGGTATATTAAACATGCCGAACAATTTTATTTTATTTTTTTTTTTGAATTTATGAACGTGAAATAGGAAAAGTAATATGAACAATTCGTGTTACAATGCCTAATTGTAATACTCGTATTTTGCGTAACTCGCCTGCGGCTCGTTTACGCAAACTATACTCGTATTACAAAGAAGGTCATTGTAACACTAGTTGTTCAATATACTATTTCCTCAAAATAATTGTTCATATTTATATAGGTTACTATTTAAAAATACATAATTTTATTGTATCGTTTGAGAACTACTGGTTTAATTTTCTATTTGTTATTTCTATTAAACAGAGCCCTTTTTCCTGATCATTTTTTGTGTATAACATTTTTCTCCAAAGTCATTAGTTCGCCCAAATAAGCACTGTTTGTTTTAAAGGAAACATCCTGTATTATATTAAATAGTTTCTGAGAAATCCGTCCGCCATTTTAAAAACTTATTTAAATTTGTGTAATTCTGCTTTGCCCTAAAGCTACCCATCACAAACTTCCTCAGCGGAGTGTACACGTATAAACTATCGTTTAATTCGATCAAATATCGTTTATCAATGTTTAGTTAAGTTGATTAGTAGGGTTCTGTCAAAGGCTGAATTCTCTTTCGCTACTAGTGCCATCTCGTATCCTTTAATGGAGTTCGTGAAGTTGACGTCACTGTTTTAGAGGTTAAGGTAATTGAAATTAAATGTTGTTTGCGTTAATTTATAGTTGGATTTTAATTGCGAATGATGGGAAAGGTAATTGAAATAATTAAAAGCAGAGAAATGAGTAGATCTAGGTTTTTTAGCTTTTAATAACACTAGAATGTGTTTTAAACTGCTGTTACATCCTGAGGTAGAGGGGCGGGGGGTGCTAAACATTCGGTGGTGTTTTCAGTGGATAAGTACTTTCAGGGTCCCGCCATATTGGCAGTAGCAGTATACGGCGGTAAATTTGTATAGAGTTGCAAATGAGATAAAATCTAAAATATTATATTATACTTAATACATAATATAACACTTAATACAGTTACATAAAGTACTACTTTATAACACTTGTGTTATACTACTAAATTTTCTATGGTAACTAAGATACTGAGCAGCCATTTTTATCTCCTGCCACATCCTGTAAGGGAGATATAGGTATCATGCTAAAAATTGGGTAGTGAGTTTTCAGTGGATGAGCACGTTTTAGGCTCCCTACAATACGATTTTAATAGTTTCGCGATGATGTCTGTGTGTGTGTGTGTGTCTGTCTGTCAGTCTGTGTGGATCTCTGGAGTTACGGTTTCTCAAAAACTACTAAACTGAAAATTTAGATATTTTGTATATATCAATTGTATCCGCTTTGGAAGAGCTGATTAGTTTTTGGTGATAATCCAATAACCGGAAGTGGTAGTTTACTTGAAGTCATATCAAGTTATTTTAAAATATCTCTGTAAACTATGGTTTAATGACAATTTTGTTTTTCCATTAATGTTTCAAATATTATTATCTACAATTATTGTTTAAAACATTTTCCTCTTACTGTCACCATTTACGAATTATAACATCTTAAAGAAAAATTATATTTTGATATTGTTTAAATCTGCTAACCTGTTTTTGAAAAAACAAAACAACGGTTGAAAAATGTAATTTTTTGACATGTGTCATAATTGTTTGAACGGATGAGTGTTTTTTGATAGTGGTGGTCCATGTTCCTGCATTGTTCGATAAGAAATCTATGGCGGGAGGTACTGTGCTGCCCACAACAGATTTTTTCGGTAGTGCACCATTGAAATATTAGGATCATGAAATATTTGAAGTGTCGTTACCGTGTGAATTCTTATACTGTGATATTAGTAAAGTTTTTACTTTCTTATACAAAGTATAAGGAAGTATTGGAATCACAAAAAAAAATCGTTGACGAGATTTCTGCAGAAATACATATTTTAACGTCCCCTGAATCCGTTAAAACCAATTTCTCAATGATGTCTGTGTGTGTGGATGGATGGATGGATGTCCGTGTGCGTAATATCTCATGAACGAGACAAGATATGTAAACGAAACTTGGAATTTATAAGTTCTATGAAAATATGAAGAGCTGAGTTGATTTTTAATTAAATTGAAAAACCGGAAGAGGAAGTTTACTGGACACACAAAACAATATATTCCATTTATTTCAAAAATAGAATCAGCTGTGAGAAAAAGTTTCAAATGAAAGATGTTAGCAAAAATATTTGTAATATAAAATGTTATTTGCTCATTTCTTGTACATGCTTCTAATTTTGAGGAAAACTTAATTATATATTTAAGAATATATTTTTATAATCTTAGTTACAATGGAAACAAAAACTAAAACATTTTTAATATCTATGTGTCAAACGTGTCAAATAATTGTGAAGTGTCAAAAATATGTGTCGTGTGAAATATTATAAATGTAATATTTGTATTATTAGTTAGAAAGTTTTGAAGACTAGATATTAATTGATTTCTATTTTAAAATAAATTCATAGTTACAATGAGAACAAAAAATTAAACAGGTTTAACATCTATATAACAAAATAATTTTCAAAATAAAGTCATACGCAAGGAACAAGTCATACGTGTTCAGTTGGTTTTATTTGTATAAGGAAGGAGTGTGGTGCCCACACCAGATTTTTTGTTTCTAATAACATTTGAGTGTGTTTTTCGACGATGTAAATTTGCCTTAGAGAATAGCCGAGCTATAAATATAAATCACTTAATCATGAGTATAATTGCTGGCGCGTATATCGGAGAAGACTGACAGAAGTGATGTATGCTTATGACCCTACAGGGCATAAATCTTGTCATATACGAATATATGACAAGCAGTCTCATAGTTTGTCGTACAAATCATAGAGGTCGACACGTACACCAGTTTGCATTAGTTTGTGTTTTGTTTATATGTTTTAAATTATCTACAAAATGGGAATACCAATTGAGACGAAATATTCTGTAAATTATTAAGTATGTTTTCGACTAGGCCTAGGGTATAGGTTAGATAAATTAAACTATGTTTGAAACAAAATGGTGGACTGATATCTGAAACGAAACCTACTGGTTTTTGTTATGAGGCTTGCTGAAGACTTCTAGATTATTTAAGCTAGCCTCAACTGTCTTCAAACATTTTTTATTATGGATAAATGATGTCTTACTACTAGTTGTGAGAGAGGAAGCATTGCTGAAGACTTGGCTGTCTTTAAACACTTCCAAATTGATGCTGGAGATTTTAAGCTAATCTCAGAGGAAGCGACTGTCTTTAAACATGGCGTTTTGTATCTAGTTTTTGAGGAAGAAGCCTTGTTGGAGACTTGGCTGTCTTTAAATATTTCGAAATAGATACTAGAAGTTTAGACTGTCTTTCAACATGATTTAAGGGTTGATAAATGATACAATACCTCTAGTTCTGGGGGAGTAAAACTTAGCTATCTTTAAACAATTCAAACTAGATGATCAATGTCTTGAGCTAGCCTCAAAGGAAATAACTGTCTTCAGTTATCAGATGGAAGACTTGGCTGTCTTTAAACACTACAAACTAGATGCTAGAGGTCTTAAGCTAGCCTCAACTGTCTTTAAACATGATTTTTGTAGTGGATAAATGAAGTCCTACTCCTAGTGCTAGAAGCAGAAGTTTTGCTTAAGATTCGGGTGTTTTTAAACATTCCGAATTAGATTGTGAAAGTTTTAACTTATAGTGGTATTCTGAGCGTTTCCATAACTTCTATAAGTGTGATCTTAAGGACTTATAGATCTTAAATATTAGAGTGGTATTCTGAGCACATCTATAGCTTATAGGTTTATCTTAAATATCTTAAGTTATCTTAAAAAGTTACGGTTACTGTTCAGTTTGTCATAACTTGTTATAGAAATAATAAATAGCTTGCAAATGCATAATAATATGCAAATTTTAAAATTTGCGTATTTATTATAGGAATATCAATATGAACAGTAAGTAATATTTACGTTATATAATTAAAATTTATTAACATTTGTTAATATTTGAGGTTACCAATGCTAAATTTTTAGTAATCACATGCGAATTATAAGAAAAAATATAAGGGATGCAATGAACCCATTTGAATTGCAAGATAAGCATTTGGTTTGCCAGTTAATTGTTCCCATTTGAGCACTAAATAATTTTCACCTAGTGTGAGGTTTATGGTATTTGATCTGAAGGCGTAATCTCCTTTCCATGTATTGTGAATATGCCACATATTGCTCTTTCATCGTATTTTTTGTTCGTTTTCTTTTGCTGTAAAATAATTTTATCATTTTATTATAATGTGAATCGACAGAAATATACAAAATGACAAATAATAATAAATTAAAATAATTTTATATTTTTATTATAATCTGAATCAACAGAAATATATAAAATGACAAATAATAATAATTGTATCTTAGCTCATTTTGAATTGTAATCAACACAAACCACACAAACAATTTTGACATATATCGTTCTGTCAACATTTGATAACTGTCAATTGACAATGAATCAGTGTACTTAACCCCAGAAAAATAAATACTGTTTATTTGCATTTAAGAATTTAGAAAACTTGTATTTTTATTTATTTTAATAGTATTAATTCGTTCTTAATAAAAAATATCTTGAAATAATATAGCTGTAAATAAAATATTATCCGTGTTTTATAAGTATTAAACGTAGATACATGTTTTATTTTCCAAAGAGTGGCAGTCTTGGTTTTAAGATATCTTAAAGTCGTAGTTATAGAAATCAGAAGTTATAGACTTGCGTTCAGAATACCGATTTATGAAAATCTATTAGACATCAACTTATAAATTTCTCTTAAGCTATAGATCTTAAAAGTTATAGATTTTTAAGATAATGCTCAGAATCCCACTATAAGTCTTAGAAAAAGTAATAGTCTTCAAATATTATTTTAGGGTGATTATTTCACTCATAACAAATTTAATCAATCAGAATGTTTCATATTCCATTGTTGCGCATTTTAGATAAGTGATTAAACAGCAGCATGGTGTTTATTCGCGATTAAATTGAAACTAGCTTTTATATAAAAATTTTGAATATTTTGAAGGCATATTTAGCCGGATAATTAGTTGCAGAAGCAAGATACTTACATGTTTTTTACTTTTACTGGTATTCTATGTCTTTAAACATGCTGAATTATTCAATTCAAGCTATTTTTATTTACAAATTTTTGACATTTATTTGACAAGTAAAAAGAAAAATAATCAATTTGCTATAGTTACAATATAGCAACAAAATTTTATGGTGTCTTTTGCTTATGAGTGTACCGATTTATTTATGTGAAAATAAGTCAAAATCAACGTTTTAGTATAATTTCTTCGCAAATATTAAAGTTTATGCTATGAATTCATGAAATAATCTTGACATATACCCCTCGTGCTAAAGAATTAAATCGATTAAATTTGATGTCTAGCTTATTTACAAAATTTTGCTTTTGAAAAAGTGTTATCGTACATAATAATTTAAGATAAAATCCCTCGAGCTGCGGTCTCGGGATTTTTTCAAATTATTATGTACTCAAACACTTTTGAAGCAAAATTTTTCGCATAAGCTAAACATGTCAAATTTAATCGATTAAATTCTTAGCACTCGTGATATAACAATTGAATAAATGATGTCCTACCTCTTGTTTTCGGGATTGAAGACTTGGCTGTCTTTAAACACTTCAAACTAGATGCTGGAGGTCTTAAGCTAGCCTCAACTACCTTCAAGTATAATTTTAGGGTGAATAACACCCCTAAAAACAAACTTGAACAAATCCATTACAATCTTTTTACACAAACTAAAATAATCGTTAACATCCAAACGTCACAATTTCAATTAATTACATGCACCTCCCCACTAACTCTCCGAGTCTCATCACAATCTGTCACAAAACATCCCAAAACTCTTTCACTTCACCCTCCACCCCACCCTGGAATTCCACAACATTAATTATGATACACATGTACATATTGTATTACTTGTCCGACAACTTTAAGCCTTCTGTCCGCGGTGGTAAGAGCGGGACTCCTCGGCGCATACAAACAAGTATGATTAATGTGCAAAAGTTATAAAACAAAGGACGAACGGTTTCACAGCACACTTGTAAGTGTACAAATATTTAAACAAGATCTTGTCTTGTGTTATATCACGTTGAAATGAAACAGGGCTGGCTTGAGGAGAAGAAAGATAGCTGAGACTGAGTCTTCAGCAAGGTTTCCCACCCTAGAACTAGGGGTAGGAAGACATGTAGCTACCCACAAATCAAGAATTATATAATTTAGTATATTTATGTGAAGTTGCCAGGGGCGTATCTAGTCTATTTTTTTAGTTAATCCCCTTAAATTAATTAAAAAATATAAACACACAAATTAAATATATTAGAAAACAATTAAAATATTTATAATATTTACCGTCTTCACTTGTAAATTTATTATATTTCTTATTTCCGTAAAACATTCTACTTACTCATTTAAACACAGTTCATATGATGTACTTCACGAAATATCACTTAAAATTGGCAAATACTTTTATTGTATTTCTATATAATATAAACCCAAAAAAACTCACTGGTGCAGTGCGCATCATCATATCTCTTAAATTTTACGAAATATGACAGTTTTTGATGTTTTTCGAAGTGCAACTTTGAGGAACTGCAACTCAAAAATTACGCAAGATATCGAAAAATACTCTTCAGTTTTGTGTTATTCGTGCATATTATAGCAAAATAACAAATTTTTTTAAAATTGAAAATTTTTGAATTTTTTTCCAAATTTTGATTAGCAATATCTCAAATAATAAACGAGATACGAACTTGCAGACTAAACCATTTGATTCAGCTCATCAAAATACATAAACCCTAAAAATTTCAGAACATTCGGATGGTAGGTTGAAATTTTAGAGCAAAAAGTTTGAAAATGTCCTTTTTCAGGCCAAACGTCAATGGGTACCCTTTGACGTTTTTCGCCAAAAACGTCATTTTCACACTTTTTGCTCTAACTCTATAACGCGTAACGCAATTTTAATGAAATTATACACACTTATGTATTATGACGAGCTGAATCGAATGGTCAAGTCTGCGAGTCTGTATCTTTTATATTTATCGAGTTATCGCCTATCGACATTTGGGAAAAAAATCGAAAAATTTCAAAATTTTCAAAATTTGCTAATTTGTAGTAAAATGCATGAAACGCACAGAACTGAGTCTATTTTTCAATATCTTTAATAGATTTTGAGTTGCAGCCACTCAAAGTAGCATTTCGAAAAACATCGAAAATTGCCATATCTCTATAAATTTAAGAGATATGACGATGCGCTCTACAGCATTAAGTTTCTTAGGGTTTATATTATATAGAAATACAATAAAAGTATATGCCAATTTTTATTGATATTTCGTGAAATCTGAAATTGTGCAGTACTTTCTTAACATGTATTTGTTGTCAATGGTAAATGAACTTGTATTAAATTTTCTTACTTCTTCTCTTTAGGCCATACCACGAAATATGGTTATATCCATAGACAAGAGAGATAGACTTTTAAATATAGAAATATCACAAAACCTCAATTTTGACCATCATGGCGGCGTTCAATTGGCAACGCACCGTAACCGAAATCAGTGATATAAAGATATGTATAACAAATAATAGCATTGAAATTCCTGCACGTCACATAATTCTATACCCTGTGTGTGTGTATAAGAAAGTGGTGTATTACCCACATTAGATTTTTATTTAGTAAAACACTCAAACATCAAAAGTTAAAGGGGTACCCTAGCAAAATGTTCACAGAACCTGTCACTTCAGTATATTCAGTTTACAAACGTTAAAGGCTGGTTCACTACATCCAATATTATGCCAACAAAGGCGCACAAAATGTTGTGCGGCTGTGCGATCAAGGCCACTTAGATCAAAGCGTTGTGGGTAGTGTACCAGCAACACAGGCGTGGGATGAGTTGCGTTAGAACGGTAGAGATTTAGTGAAATGTTTGAAAGTGACGGTTAATTATTGATAGGATAAAATTATGGTTATTGGAATGGAAGTATAGTTCAAGAGCTGGCTGCAAAAAACCTGGCCAATCGAGTAGTAGAATTATAGTTATTTACATACCAAATGCGGGAACGTTTGGTTCCCGGATGAGTGTTTGCCATAGAACGAATCCGGGAACCGAGTTCACGCAAGAGGTTTGTACAATATTTTTTGTACGAAAAGTATAGAACTAATAACAGTCTATACAAAGAAATGAAGTTCTTCAAGGAGTTATTTTGATATTTGTCAAAGTTGCACTATAAATATAAACACACAAAATAATTTGTCTAATATATTAGAAAACAATTAAAATGTTTATAATATTTATCGTAATCACTTGTAAATTTATTATATTTCTTATTTATATTGAGATAACTAACATTACATTTGTAGGTTATGTATTTTACAGCTGTAATATCGAGCAGATTTTATTGCCAACATTGGTAACCAAATGCACTAAATTTGTTATTTTTAAATTCAATTTCATTTTTATTCCATCATTGTTTATATTAATATTATGTAAAGGGATGTTTGAAATACTATATTTTTTATTATAAATATAATTGATTAATAAACGCTTTAGAAATAGAAATGCTTTTGTTGAAATTTCCTGGTTGTCTATCTGGTGGAGACCTGGGAAATGGACATTTCGTACGTTGCTTAGGCAACGCTAAACAACACATTCAATGTATGAGTATAAAAAATATTTTTGGCGTCGCCGTCCGACATTGACACAATTACATATCTCTAAAGCGGTCGGAAATCATGTTTTTGTCGAACTACTTCGACAAAAATTGCTAACTTTTTATGGTTATATGTTGGCATTACTTCACTAATTTTAGCTAACTTCCGACGCTAGAAATGTCAAAGTATTACATTGTCTTAAA
Organism: Poecilus cupreus; assembly: GCA_963942605.1. Lineage (NCBI taxonomy): Eukaryota > Metazoa > Arthropoda > Insecta > Coleoptera > Carabidae > Poecilus > Poecilus cupreus. Next base: position 3,800,060 of record OZ012713.1, read on the forward strand.
TATATTATGGCAATATATCTACAATTGAGTATTTGCAATACAAGAAAACAGAATATTTATGGATTTTAAACATATTTGTAAGTAATTATAATTGAATTTGCAGTGTAAAATCCAAATAAAAATATGTAGATATTTTTGGTTATGATACTGGAAAATAAACATAATTGACATTCAAATATTGTGAAGTTACCAACATAAAAAAATTCCCTGTCATTAAAAAAATGAGTAATAAATTTATTAAATTTACATAAATGTTGGCGCGAAAAATCTTGTGTATCCCTCGGTTACCTAAATATTAGTATTACACGATATATCACTCAAATTAAAATTAATATTTATTAGAACAAAATTGTAACACGGCCAAGGAAAATTACACAAACACAATAGTATATTGTGTCATTAGGAGTAAATGTGATACTTTGGGTGCTGAGCATGTAAGTTTAAACGACGAGCGAAGCGAGTCGGACAATTACATGCGAAGCACCCAAAGACACATTTACTCCGAATAACACATGCTATTTTTTCTTCAAACATAGAAAATAGACATTAAAACATTAAATAATGCTCAAAACTTCAACAAATATTCTACCGTATCCAGTATTTCTAGTTGCCGTAGAATATGCTGTTTTGTTATTTTTGTTTATTTGTTTCATTTTTAACTGTCAAATTATTGAGTTACAACCTAACTATTTTGCATGATATTTTTCTTTGTCCGCCGCCGGCGTAAATGTGTTGCCAAGGATACACTTTTACGCCGGCGGCGACAATATTGAACTTCTGCTTGTTGAATACAAATACATAACAACGTACTTTTATGACGTTTGAAGAAAAAAATATTTAGCCTTTCCAGATCAGTTTAAGATTAATTTATTTTTTAACTGAAATAAATGGAATGATTTGAACTCTTAAATACGCCTTTACAACAATATAATAAATAAATATAAATCTGTTTTCCGAAATGTCAAATATTTTTAGATTTGTTTGATTTTATTGTTACAATTTTTCTAATAAATATTGATTTTAATTTGATTGACATATCTCGAAATACTAATACATATTTAGGTAAACTTATTGCAAGCATTTTTTAATTCTGAACAACCTTTGATTTGACACTTTTGCTGTAAAGTAAATAAGTAAAAATTTACAGCAATTTCGAAAAAATTGCCTTGAAATTCTTGTGTTCTACATACATACATACATACATAACATCACGCTATGCCCCACTTAGTGGGGTAGCACGAACCCAGAAACACAGTCAACCAACAATCAATCATTCCTATCCTGACACACCACTTTCGCTTCGTCCACATTCATAGTGCGATTCATACATGCTCGTTTATTCTTCACACTCGGAATCATTCGTTCACGCAACAAACCATCAATCATACCCAACCAGTTATTCCTCGGACGCCCGCGCAATCGTTCACCTTCAATCTCACCCTCATATATTAGTTTCACCAACCTTTCATTCGACATTCGCTCAACATGTCCAAACCACCTCAACTGACTCACTCCCACTTTCTTAACAACATTCTTCTCAATCTCACACTCATCATACACCAATGTATTCCGTATACGATCACGTCTCGTATACCCACACACTCCTCTCAAATATCTCATTTCCACAGCAGTTATACGTCGTTCATGCTTCTTCATCCACACCCAACATTCAGAACCATACATCAATGTAGACACTAACACACCATTATAAACACTCAATCGAGCATCTCTAGAAGACTCTAGATACATTCACGTTTCGAGCAAATGTACCCAGAGCACCCAATACCTTGCACCCTGCAGACACCCGCCTTTCAACCTCCCGGTCAATACGTCCATCCCTCGAGAACATACTAGACAAATATACAAATTCATTCACTTGTTCCAGTCTCACAACATTCACTGAAACATTACAATCAGTCACCAAATCATTCTTCTCAAACACCAACACTTTACATTTATCGACATTCAATACCAGATTTAAACCTTTACATACTTCATTTATGCTCACAATCATTCTGCTCAATTGCTCCTCAGTTTCACCCAACACAACAACATCATCCGCATAAGCTAGCGCAGGCACTACACGTCCACCAATACGTACACCATCCGTTCCATTCAATGCCTTTCGTAACAACACATCCATATACAAATTAAACAATCAAGGAGACATTCCACAACCCTGTTTCACACCAACATCTATACGAAACCAATCACTCAATCTGCCATCAACTCTCACCGCAGCCTCACTTACATACTACATACGTGCTTATTTATTGAAAACTCACTATCCAACTTTTTGACCAAAAACAATTCCTCTCTTACCTAAGTAACCTCTAAAGGTAGGCAGGAGGTAAAAATAGCGCGTTAACGTTTATCCTATTATCCCATTTGCCAAATTGTAATCAGCTTTTGGTTTGTTTTAATTTACAGTGGGATTCTGAGCATTATCTTAAAAATCTATAACTTTTAAGATCTATAGCTTAAGAGAAATCTATAAGTTGAAGTCTAATAGATTTTCATAAATCGGTATTCTGAACGCAAGTCTATAACTTCTGATTTCTATAACTACGACTTTAAGATATCTTAAAACCAAGACTGCCACTCTTTGGAAAATAAAACAAGTATCTACGTTTAATACTTAAAAAACTCGGATAATATTTTATTTACAGCTATATTATCTAACGATATTTTTTATTAAAAACGAGTTAATACTATTAAAATAAATAAAAATACAAGTTTTCTAAATTCTTAAATACAAATAAACAGTATTTATTTTTCTGGGGTTAAGTACACTGATTCATTGTCAATTGACAGTTATCAAAAGTTGACAGAACGATATATGTCAAAATTGTTTGTGTGGTTTGTGTTGATTACAATTCAAAATGAGCTAAGATACAATTATTATTATTTGTCATTTTATATATTTCTGTTGATTCAGATTATAATAAAAATATAAAATTATTTTAATTTATTATTATTTGTCATTTTGTATATTTCTGTTGATTCACATTATAATAAAATGATAAAATAATTTTACAGCAAAAGAAAACGAATAAAAAATACGATGAAAGAGCAATATGTGGCACATTTACAATACATGGAAAGGAGATTACGCCTTTAGATCAAATACCATAAACCTCACACTAGGTGAAATTATTTAGTGCTAAAATGGGAACAATTAACTGGCAAACCAAATGCTTATCTTGCAATTCAAATGGGTTCATTGCATCCCTTATATTTTTTCTTATAATTCGCATGTGATTACTAAAAATTTAGCATTGGTAACCTCAAATATTAACAAATGTCAATAAATTTTAATTATATAACGTAAATATTACTTACAGTTCATATTCATCTTCCTATAATAAATACGCAAATTTTAAAATTTGCATATTATTATGCATTTGCAAGCTATTTATTATTTCTATAACAAGTTATGACAAACTGAACAGTAACCGTAACTTTTTAAGATAACTTAAGATATTTAAGATAAACCTATAAGCTATAGATGTGCTCAGAATACCACTCTAATATTTAAGATCTATAAGTCCTTAAGATCACACTTATAGAAGTTATGGAAACGCTCAGAATACCACTATTAATCATTTCTACGTTTTTGTGTATTGAGTACTTTAGCAATAGTATTTAATAATAAGTTTAAACGATTTCTCCCCTTTCGGTCAATGGAAAATTTTGTACAGTGGTATCAATAGAAGCAGGATAATTTTTTCTAGATAAAATCTAAATAAACTTTTGCTTTCAAATAAATAGAGGAGCAAATAATTGTACACTATAAGAATTTACCATTGAAATCCCTATCTTGCGTCGTCCGAGACACACCCTGTATAATCCAAACTAGATGATGGAGGTCGTAAACTTTCCTTAGACTGTTTCCAATAATTATTTTTGGGTGAATTTGGGATGTCCTAACCCTATTTTTAGGAAAGGAAGGCTAACTGAAGACTGTAAATACTTCAAAGTAGATATTGTAGGTTAGGGTTGTTCACCATTTTTTTAAAATTTTTTTTATGAAACGTTATCTATATTGAAGACTATCTACACTTTTAAAAAGTCTTAATTGTTATTCATTAAGCCACAATGATTTTTTAAAAATGTTGTGACGTCATAGTAGAGGTGTTGCTGGATCTAAAACAGTACAGATTGTAAATAATTGTAGTCATATATTTTTTACTTATTTTATTATTATTATTACAATAAAATAGAACATTTATGTGACAAAAATTATTTAAAACTCTACTGTTTTAGATCCAGCAAAACCTCTACTATGACGTCACAACATTTAAAAAAAAAATCATTGTGGTTTAATGAATAACAATTAAGAATTTTTAAAAGTGTAGATAGTCTTCAATATAGATAAAGTTTCATAAAAAAAATAAATAAAAAATGGTGAAAGACCCTATTGTCTTCTAGCATAATCTTAGGATAGATACATTACACTCTACCCCTAATTTAGAAGTAGAACACCTTGCTTAACACTTTTTTATTTTGTCCAGAACCATTGACAATTTAACCCAACAAAAAACAAAATTTAAACTCGGAAAAAACCGCTGTAGGTCTTCAATAATTTCTCTTTTTAAACTTTAGCTTGTTACGAGAAAAAACCCCAGTTGTTATGCATGATAAGAACGTTTAGAAAGTTTTAATTTTCCCCTAGGGTACAGTAGCGCCAACTTCACCCGGCTAGCCCGTCAAATGTGATTTAGCAAAGCGATGCCGAGAAGCTAGCCGCAGGACGGGAAGGTGTACCAACATTAACAACTTAACAAGTAACATACAGCAAACAGAGAAACGATCGATGATTTTTCTTTACTTATATAGAGTTGTTTTAAAGCCCATCAGGTTAATTTATGAACCTAGAAAATTATTTGACAAACGTAGTATAGCAAAATATAAAAATAATTTATCCTTCCTAAAAACGTCGTAAAAGACATTTGTTTCCTCTGAAGCTAGCTTAAGACCTCCAGCATTTAGTTTGAAGTGTTTAAAGGCAGCCAAGTCTTCAGCAAGGCTTTCTTCTCTAGAACTAGAGATAAGACATCATGTATTCACTCTAAAAAATATTTAAAGATATTCACTTCCTCTAAAGCTAGCTTACGATATACAGCATTTTGTTTGAAGTGTTTAAAGACAGCAATGCCTACAGAATAATTATTTATAAACCAAATGCGGGAACGCTTGGTTCCCGGATGAGTGTTTGCCATAGAACGAATCCGGGAACCGAGTTACGCAAGAGGTTTGTACATTGGTTTTTGTACGAAGAGTACAAAACTAATAACAGTCCATACAAAGAAATGAATTTCTTCAAGTAGTTATTTTGATAATTGTCAAAGTTGCACTATAAATATAAACACACAATATAATTGGTTAAATATATTAGAAAACAATTAAAATATTTATAATATTTAACGTATTTACTTGTAAATTTATTATATTTCTTATTTATATTGAGATAACTAACATTACATTTGTAGGTTATGTATTTTCCAGCTGTCATATCGGGCAGATTCTATTGCCAACACTAGTAACCAAATGCACTAAATTTGTTATTTTTAAATTCAATTTCATTCTTATTCCATCATTGTTTATAATAATATTATGTAATGGGATGTTTGAAATACTATATTATTTTATTATAAATATAATGCATTAATAAACGCTTTAGAAATAGGAATGTTTTCGTCGAATTTTCCGGGTTGTCTATCTGGTGGAAACCTGAGAAATAGATATTTTGGACGTTGCTTAGGAAACGCTAAACAACACATTTCAATGTATGAGTACAAAAGAGTTATATTTTACAGTACTAGAAATAGAACATTATATATCCACTCTAAAATCTTCTTAAAGACAGTCAGACGTTAATAAAGTTAAACATTATCTAGTTTTTATTAAGCTAGAACTATTTGAAATGTTTAAAGTCAGTCCAGTCTTCATTAAATCGTCTTCGCTTTCAAAACTAAGGGTAAGACATTAGATATCAGATATCCAGTTTGAAATCTTGTTCAAAAAAGTCTGAGGCTAGCTTAAATCTTCCAGCGTCTAGTTTTCATACCGTTTCATACCGGCAGGATATCGTATATCCATTCAAAAAAAGTGTTTGAAGACAGTTGAGGCTAACTTAAGACCCCCAGCATCTAGTTTGAAGTGTTTAATGACAGTCAAGAATTCAGCAACGCTTCTTTTCCCATTTATTCATTCTTTCATTTTTGAAGACAGCAGCTTTAAGCTATTTTAAGACATTCATTTGTACTGTTTAAAGACAGTTATGTTTTAAGCAAAACTTTCTTACTTAGAAATAAAATAAGGGTTGGACGTTATTTATCCACCCTAAAATCTTATGTCAAGACAGTTGAGGTTAAATTAAACCATCTAGCATCTAGTTTTTATATTGTTTGAGTAATTTGAAAAGTCTTCAGCAAGGTTTCTTGTTCCAGTATTACATATAGGAAGATATGTATCAACCTTAAAATAATTATTTGAGACAATCGAGGCTAACTTAACCAATCCAACATCTAGTTTAAATGTTTAAAGACAGCCAAGTCTTCAGCAAAGCTTCCTTTCGCAAAACTAGAGATAGGACATTAATTATGCACCCTAAATCAGGTTTACAGGCAGTCTTTTCCACTGAAGCTAGAAGATCTGCAGCCTTCGATTTGATTTGTTTAAAGACATTCAAATCTTCAGCAAGGCTTGCTCTCCTGGAACTAGGAGTATGATTTATCCACTCTAAAATCATGTTTGAAGACAGTCGCTTCCTCTGAGGCTAGCTTAAGACCTCCAGCATCTAGTTTGAAGTGTTTAAAGACAGCCAGGTCTTCAGCAAGACTTTCTCTCTCAAAACGAAGAATAGGATATCATTCATCTATCCTAAAATCATGTTTAAAGACAGTCGCTTTCTCTGAGGCTAACCTAAGACTTCTAGCATCTAGTTTGAAGTGTTTAAAGACAGCTAAGTGTTCAGCAAGACTTTCTCTCTCAAAACGAAGAATAGGATATCATTCATCTATCCTAAAATCATGTTTAAAGACAGTCGCTTTCTCTGAGGCTAACCTAAGACTTCTAGCATCTAGTTTGAAGTGTTTAAAGACAGCTAAGTCTTCAGCAAGACTTTTTCTCTCAAAACGAAGAATAGGATATCATTCATCTATCCTAAAATCATGTTTAAAGACAGTCGCTTTCTCTGAGGCTAACCTAAGATCTCTAGCATCTAGTTTGAAGTGTTTAAAGACAGCCAAGTCTTCAGCAAGGCTTAGTTTCTCAATACGAAGGATAGAACAATAAATATTCAACCTAAAATTAATGTTTGAAGACAGTCGCTTCCTCTGAGGCTAGCTTAAGACCTCCAGCATCTAGTTTGAAGTGTTTAAAGACAGCCAAGTCTTCAGCAAGGCTTAGTTTCTCAATACGAAGGATAGAACAATAAATATTCAACCTAAAATCATGTTTGAAGACAGTCGCTTCCTCTGAGGCTAGCTTAAGACCTCCAGCATCTAGTTTGAAGTGTTTAAAGACAGCCAAGTCTTCAGCAAGGCTTAGTTTCTCAATACGAAGGATAGAACAATAAATATTCAACCTAAAATTAATGTTTGAAGACAGTCGCTTCCTCTGAGGCTAGCTTAAGACCTCCAGCATCTAGTTTGAAGTGTTTAAAGACAGCCAAGACTTCAGCAAGGCTTCCTTCCTCAGAATTAGCGATAGGACTTAATTTATCCACAATAAAATATAAAAGTAAAAGTTGAACAAACCTATAAAAAATACGCGATTTATATAATCTAACAAACTCGAAATAATACCTTGTCCTGATCAGATTTTCACAAACAATACTATTGTCTAGACAGAAATCGCTTCAGAGAAATGTAAATCTATCCAGCAAAGATATTCCACTTACAAAACCCTCTCAAGTTCCCAGTAAACACAATTTCCGCTCCTGCTGCCCCCACCCTAGAGCCCCCCCTACGCCCCTGTCCAGTTTTACAGCTTCAGCTCCGTTGTCCCTCTCTCCCCTCCACCCCTGGCATGTTCATTAATCAATGTCATTATGAGTAATGACCTTCTGCATTGTTATTTCAAACGGTACAGCAGCGAGGAATCCAGTGGCGGAGGACGTACGTTTGCAAAGGGGCACTGGATTGGGCGGTGGAGTGTTTAAATGGGTTGGGAATAATAGTTGTTGAACTAGGCATCAAAATACCAGATTTACAGCAGAGGTTGTGGTTTCAACTCTGTGTTTGATGCCGAGTTAAACAATAGTTATTTGTCAAACTAGAGAGGAAAGCGCTTCTTTTCCCCCCTCGAGTATGAACGAGAGTGGAAAAAGAGCTTTCCTCTCGTGTTAGACACAACATTTTTTTCATGACATGTTTCTAAAAATGATTTGCTCGGACCTAAAATACACTTTGAGAACACAACTGATAGACTGACACTTTAAAAGTTAGGTTATCAGACACAAGGCGGTGTAGCAGTGTTGCCAATGAACCAATCTTAAATATGTTTAATAAGTTGTCAAATTGTGATTTAATAAGAAAAAGAAAAATATAAGATATAATTGTAAGATAATTTAAAGTTTGTATATCACTAAAATAAGGATTTTCAATAAAATTAGGAATTTATTTATAATTTTTACAAAATATTTTTTGTAAATAGCGTTCATATTGGTAACACTTCTATATTTTCCTCTCTAGAGAGGAACAACACATTTTCCTCACTACTCTGGGAGAAGAACGGTGGGGTTTCGTACCATGTCGTGAAAAAATGATTTTTTGTCGATTTGGAATTAATATTAATTTAGTGATTATTTTTAATAGAAATTTTGAAGGTTATAGCTGTCAAATTACGTTGTTCGTGATTGTTGAACGGTTGTTATACATTTGTTGACAGTTACTATGCGCTTTATAAGCCGTTGCTATGTAAAATATTTGTACAACCCAAGCATAAAAGTGACACTTTACAGACTGTGAACAGTCCATAAAGTGTAACCTTTAATGTCAATAATTTGTGAAATTATTGAGGAAAATTGAAATGTATGTTTAATAGTTTTTATTAATTTATTAAGTTCGAAGATATTTTGAGGTTAGTCTAACTCTTCCAGCATCTAGTTTGAAGTGTTTAAAGACAGCCAAGTCTTCAGCAAAGCTTCTTCTATAGATCTAAGAGAAGAACATGATTTATCCACTCTAAAATCATGTTTAAAGACCGTCGCTTCCTCTGAAACTAGTTTAAGGCATCTAGCATTTAGCATCTAGTTAGAAGTGTTTAAAGACAACCAAATCTTCAGCAAGGCTTCCCCTTACAAATCTAGGGGAGAACGTCATTTATGTACTTACAGTGATAAGACAGTCGCCTTCTCTGAGGCTAGCTTAAGACAATCAGCTTCTTGATAAAAGATTTTAAATAAAGCATTTTGTGTTTTCCTCCAGGACTAAGGACAGGGCATTTATTCACCCTCAAATCATGTTTAAAGACAGACTGGATTAGAATATCCATCATCTAGATAGAAGTGTTTAAATTTAGACTTTATAATATTATGTTTAAAGACTTTCGTTTCTTTTTAAGCTAGCTTTAAACATCCAACATCTAATTTGTAGTGTTTTGAGACAGCCAAGTTTTCAGCAAGGCTTCCTCTCTCAAAACTAAGGTTAGAACATCATATATCCACTCTAAAATCATGTTTGAAGACAGTCGCTTCCTCTGAGGCTAGCTGAAGACCTTCAGCATCTTGTTTGAAGTGTTTAAAGACAGCCAAGTCTTCAGTAAGATTTAATCTCCCCAAAACTAAAGATACGGCATCATTTGGCTATCCTAAAATCACATTTAAAGACGGCCGTTTCTTCTGATACTAGCTCAAGATTTCTAGCATCTAGTTTGAAGTGTTTAAAGACAGCCTAGTTTTTAACAAAGCTTCCACGTCCAGAACTGGAGGTAGGACATCATTTATCCACTCTAAAATCATATTTAAACACAGGCTCTTCTTCTGATGCTATAGGCTTAAGACCTCCAGATTCTTGTGAGAAATACTTGGAAGAGGCACTGATCTGGATAAGGGAGTATTTGGAGGATAGGGTAGAATGTTTAAAATAAAAAGAGTCATTTGTGGTTTCTGTGTGAGGTTTTAATTTTGAGAAAAATACGTGTTTAAATTTTTATTTCTTTAGAACTCTATTACATTCGCTTCTAAGGGTACCAACTTGTTTCTTCAAATCTTCTTTAATCCTTTCAATGATTCCCAAAGCACTCAATTTCATATATTCTCGAACTGGTTTCAAACAATTGAAGTAGTCTAAAGGTGTTGAATAATTCGTGCAATTGTTACAAAAGGACAATTTGTTGTAATTGTCATCGTCTTCATATATCTTGTATCTGAAAAATGTAAGAATAAATAAATAAATAAATATATCATCACGCCTTTTACCCATTACTGGTGTGGCACTCTGCTTACGCAGATCTCGGTAAGTGATATATTTTTTTCGTATGAAGTGCGGTTACCAGTCGTCAAATCATAGCCCCCAAAGATGTTAGTGGAGGGGGAACCACAGGGGTAAATTTAAATTTGTAACTGTCGGCAGTGGGATTCGAACTGAGGATCTCACGATCCACAGTCCGATACGTTACCACGGAGCTATTTACCTCAAAATTGTAAGAAATTATACTTATTATGGATGGACGTATTGACCGGGAGATTGGACGGCGGGTGTCTGCAGGGTGCAAGGTATTGGGTGCTCTGGGTATATTTTCTCGAAACGTGAATGTATCTAGACATCTAGAGTATTCTAGAGATGCTCGATTGAGTGTTTATAATGATGTGTTAGTGCCGACTGAATCTTGGGTGTGGATGAAGAAGCATGAACGACGTATAACTGCTGTGGAAATGAGGTATTTGACAAGAGAGTGATCGTATACGGAATACATTGGTGTATGGTGAGTGTGAGATTGAGAAGAATGTTGTTAAGAAAGTGGGAGTGAGTCAGTTGAGGTGGTTTGGACATGTTGAGCGAATGTCGAATGAAAGGTTGGTGAAACTAATATATGTGGGTGAACGATTGTGTGGGCGTCCGAGGAATAACTGGTTGGGTATGATTGATGGTGGAATGATTCCGAGTGTGAAGAATAGACGAGTATGTATGAATGTGGACGAGGCGAAAGTGGTGGAATGTTTGGAGGAGGCTGATTGTTGGTTGACTGTATTTCTGGGTACGTGCTACCCCACTGAGTGGGATATAGCGTGATGTTATGTATGTATGTATGTATAAAGACAATACGTCATGTTTAAAGACAGTCGCTTCCTCTAAGACTAGCTTAAGACCTCCAGCATCTAGTTTGAAGTGTTTAAAGACAGCCAAGTCTTCAGCAAGACTTCCACCCTAAATTTAGGGATAAGACATTATGTATAAACCCTAAAATTATATTCAAAAACAGTCTGAGGCTAGCTTAAATCATCCAAGATCTATATCAGTATTTTTTCAGTTTGATCTTTAGGTGGCTTATTTCGACAGTTGGTAACTATCTTTCACAATTAAAAATACTTAAGAGATATGCTATAAGTAAAATGTTACACCCAAAATGTATAAATGAAATGATGATATATATTAATTTTTCTAACTTAATAGTTATGTATGTATCGCGGCACTGAAGTTCAATTTGTTATCACGAATATGGAATTTATTAAACCATGTGAGTGATAAAAAGGAACTTCAGTGCCGAGGTACATATTAAGTTTTATTTGAAATCTAAAATTCGAAAGAACTGTAAAACAATTACAATATAGGTTAAGTTTATACATCTGTCAGTTGTCAATTGAAACTGACAGTCAGTGTTGCCAACCTCGAGAAGTGAATAACACTCAAAATTAAGTGTTTTGTCCTCGATTTCGTCATCGGAATTAATTAGTTAATTCTTTTTGCAAATTTTGTTTCATGTTACGTCCAAATTTACTATAGTACGTCAATATACCTGCCAAAATTATACTAATTGTACAATAATTATTTAACGGTTGCCAACACTGCGTTGCTCAAAATCGTCTTACAATGGGTTATTTTAGTGACGATTTCTAAACTTTTAATGACGATTTTTGAGCACTTTAGTGCCAATTTCAAATAAAATATGTTTTTCAAATACTTACTTGACTAGCTCTTTATCCATTGGCTTTTCAACCTGTACTGGGACAATATGGTCTTTACTGAAACATTTGATAGTAAACCTAGTAGTTTTTAATTTGTCGTATGTTTCAATAGCGGACATAAACTCTTCAAATAAATGTTGTTCTTCTTTCAAAGCTTCTTCATCATCGATAGTGCAATTGTAACACTTCTGTATCTCTTTGTCTGTACACCACTCTAGTTTATTCATTGGACAACATACTTCTTCTTCTGATTGTTCTTCTTCCCCAGAAAAAAGGGAAGCAGAAGTCTGCAAAGAAAAAATTACAAATGTTTTATATTAAATATTGCAATTTTTCAATGTTTCAAATAGTTCGAAAATATTTCGAAATGACTCCCCATGGAAATTTCTACCTGCGCCACTGTTTAGGCTATAAAAGCATACTTGTTTTTTATTTGAAACTTTTTTTATAAATATATAGTTGTTCAAGAATTATTTGAGTTATCGTTTGAAATGTTAAAAGACAGCCAAGTCTTCAGCAAGGCTTCCTCTCTCAAAACTAGTAGTAAAACATCATTCACCTACCATAAAATCATATTTATCCACCCTAAAATTAGTTTAAAGACAGTTGATGACTTTAAGACAGTCGTCTTCTTAAAGCCGTGAAATTTTTTAATGATATTACATGGAATGTTTGTCCGCCCTTCAGCGATTTACAATGTCAAATTGGCAGACTTAATACATACAAATAATCAATAGTTAATATCATGAGTGCTAAGAATTTAATTGATTAAATTTGACATGTGTAGCTTATGCATAAAACTTTGCTTAAAAAGTGTTTGAGTACATAATAATTTGAAAAAATCCCGAGACCGCAGCTCGAGGGGTTTTATCTTAAATTATTATGTACGATAACACTTTTTTAAAAGCAAAATTTTGTAAATAAGCTAGACATCAAATTTAATCGATTCAATTCTTTAGCACGAGGGGTATATGTCAAGATTATTTCATGAATTCATAGTATAAACTTCAATATTTGCCGAAGAAATTGAACTAAAACGTTGATTTTGACACATTTTCACATAAATAAATCGGTACACTCATAAACAAAAAGCACCATAAAATTATGTTGTTATAGTGTAACTATAGCAAATTGATTGTTTTTCTTTTTATTTGTCAAATAAATGTCAAAAATTAGTAAATAAAAATAGCTTGAATTGAATAATTCAGCATGTTTAAAGATATAGAATACCAGTAAAGGTAAAAAACATGTAAGTATCTTGCTTCTGCAATTAATTATCCGGCAAAATATGCCTTCAAAATGTTCAAAATTTGCATATAAAAGCTAGCTTCAATTTAATCGCGAATAAACAGCATGGTGCTGTTTATTCACTTATCTAAAATGCGCAACAATGGAAAATGAGACATTCTGATTGGTCAGATTTGTAGTGAATGAAATAATCATGTTTAAAGGTAGTTGAGGTTAGCTTAAGACCTCCAGTATCTAGTTTGTAATGTCTTCCCATCTAAGAACTAAATACAGTTTCCTTTGAGGCAAACTCAAGACATTAATCATCTAGATTGAATTGCTTAAAGATATCTAAATCTTCCTCCCCCAGAACTAGAGGTAGTATCATTTATCAATCCTTAAATCATGTTTAAAGACAGTCTAAAACATCTAGTATCTAGTTCGAAATATTTAAAGACAGCCAAGTCTCAACAAGGCTTCTTCCTCAAAAACTTGATACAGATCTTCATGTTTAAAGACAGTCGCTTCCTCTGAGGTTAGCTTAAGACCCCCAGCATCTAGTTTGAAGTGTTTAAAGATAGCCAAGTCTTCAGCAAGGCTTCCTCTTTCAGAACTAATGGTAGGACATTAAGTATCCATTCGAAATAACGCTTAAGACATCCAGCAACTAACTATACTTTCTACAATAAATAAATAAAATTTTTAGTTACCTTATAAATTGTAAACACTAAAATTAAACTTGATAGTAGCTTCATAGCTTAGTCTAAATTGCTACTGACGCTAGGGTTATTGATAATAATAATAATTAGATTTCTATTTAGTTCGGTGTTATCCACAGTTATCTTTTTATTGTTATTATCTTGGATTAAAATATTAATTAAATAGAGAATTCTTTAATAGTTTTGTAATAGATATATTTTGAAATATTCCTAGAATTATTATGGTTTATGTTACTGGTTTATTTTATATGTATAGATTCTAAAATAGTGTGAGGCTAGCTTAAAATATCTAGCATTTAGTTTGAAGTGTTTAAAGACAATTAAGCCTTTAGCATTATTTCCTACCCCAAGAAATAGGGGTTCGATGTATTTTATCAAACTTAAATGTATGTTTGAAGACAGTCGCTTCCTCTGAGGCTAGCTTAAAACATCTAGATTATAGTTTGAAGTGTTTAAAGACAGCCAAGTCTTCAGCAAGGCTTTATTTTCCAGAACTAAGGGTAGGACAACATTTGTCTATCCTAAAAAAAAATGTTGAATGGAGTCTTTCACCTTTAGAAAATTTTTTTTTTATGAAACTTTACTGAGTGAGTCATTATATTTGAAGTTATTGAAAATTAAATTGTTACTTTAAAACATAGGGAAATAATTTTGTTTTAATTAATCAAAATCAAATACATGGTATACCTTTTAGTTTTTAATTATTTTTACTTTCTTATACAAAGTATAAGAAAGTATTGGAATCACGGAAAAAATCGTTGACGAGATTTTTGTGAAAATACATATTTTGACGTCCACTGAATCCGTTAAGACCAATGGGGTCTTTCACCATTTTTCTTATTTTTTTTATGAAACGTTATCTATATTGAAGACTATCTACACTTTTAAAAAGTCTTAATTGTTATTCATGAAGCCACAATGATTTTTTTTAAATGTTGTGACGTCATTGTAGAGGTGTTGCTGGATCTAAAACAGTACAGATTGTAAATAATTGTAGTCATATATTTTTTGACTTATTTTATTATTACTATTACAATAAAATAGAACATTTATGTGACAAAAATTATTTAAATCTCTACTGTTTGAGATCTAGCAACACCTCCACTATGACGTCACAACATTTTAAAAAAATCAATGGGGTCTATTCTGTAACTTATCTGTTAATTTTTAACGGCCAGTTAAAAATTTTAACCAATGATAACAGACTGAATAAAAATAGAAAATTTCATTTGACTAATATAATTTTATTGATTGAAATTATTAACATGCCGTTAAAAATTAAGAGGTAAGTTACAGAATAGGCCCCATTGTGGCTTAATGAATAAGAATTAAGACTATTTAAAAGTGTAGATAGTCTTCAATTTAGATAAAGTTTCATTTTAAAAAAATGGTGAACGACCCCATTGAGGCTAGTTTCAGACATTCAGCATCTAGTTTAAAAAATAAAATAAAATAAATATATCATCACGCCTTTTATCCATTACGCAGATCTCGGTAAGTGATATATTTTTGAGTATGAAATGCGGTTACTAGCCGTCAAGTCATATCCCCAAAAGTTGTTAGTGAAGGAGGAACTAGAGGGATAAATTTAAATTGGCAACTGCCAGTAGTGGGATTCAAACTGAGGATCTAGTTTGAAGTGTTTAAAGACAGCGAAATCTTCAGCAAGTCTTCCTTCCTCAGAATTAATAAAGTACGTCTTGTATTCTCAGTAAAATTTAGTATAAAGACAGTAGTTAAATTTGAAGCTAATATAATACCTCCAGCATCTAGTTTGAAGTGTTTAAAGACAGCCAAGCCTTCAGCAAGGCTTCCTTTTTCAGTACGAAGGATAGGACAACAAGTATTCAACCTAAAATCATGTTTGAAGACAGTCGCTTCCTTTGAGGCTAGCTTAAAACATCTAGTTTATAGTTTGAAGTGTTTAAAGACAGCCAAGTCTTCAGCAAGGCTTCCTTTCTTAATACGAAGGATAGCACAACAAATATTCAACCTAAAATCATGTTTGAAGACAATCGCTTCATTTGAGGCTAGCTTAAAACATCTACGAGCCCTAACAACATAATGTTCGGACGCTTGATTTTTACTTATTATATTTTTCATATTTATCATATAACATTCACATTTAAAATGAATAAAGATAAGCCAATACTAAATGTTAAACTATAGGGGAAAATTATATTTAGCAACAGACAGTGGCGTATTATATGGGATAATTTTTTCGTTTCAAACTCAATTTAAAAAAAAAATTGTTTCCACTCAATGATCAATAAAATCTGTTGTAGCAGCTTATTTTAAGCATTATTTAGTTTACAAACATTTATTTTCATTTTTGTCTCTAAAAAAAAATGGCCTCAAAATTTTTCGTTTTCGACAATTTTTGACGTTCGACAAAAAAAATTAGGATTTTAGAATCCAAAATCTTTCCTCTATGCTACGCCATTATTTTCTAGGTATTCTTTACCCATTTTGTATATAAATATTAGGTGACAACAAACAAAACATAAAAAAATTGCCGAAAACGTACATCTTTAAAACTAATTTTTATATATCATCATCATCACGCCTTTTACCCATTATGGGTGTGGCACTCTGCTTACGCAGATCTCGGTAGGTGATATATTTTTTCGTATGAAGTGCGGTTACCAGCCGTCAAATCATAGCCCCCAAGGATGTTAGTGGAGGGAGAACCACAGGGGTAAATTTAAATTTGTAACTGTCGGCAGTGGGGTTCGAATTTTTGAGTGACAGAATAATAAATCTATATATCAATAAACTAAATTATACTTAAAATATGCTTCTACAACATATTTTAATGAACATATATTGTAAAAAATTATTTTGGGGAAGTTGAGTTTGAACCCAATAATTTACTCTTATAATACGCCATTTTCTGTTGCTAAATATGAATAAACACTATAGTTTTGTATTTAGTATTGGTTTATCTTCGTTCATTTTAAATATGAATATTATGTGACAAGTCAGAAAAATATGCTTAGCAAAAATCAAGTGTCCGAACATTATGTTGTTAGGGCTCGTAGTATCTAGCTTGAAGTGTTAAAAGACAGCCAAGTCTTCAGCAAGACTTCCTTCTAGAATTAAGATTATGGTTTTCATCCTAAAATAATGGCAGTTTGTTGATTAGATTTACTGGATATTTAAACGATAATATTTTAAATAAGTGTTAAATATGATTTTATTTTATATCTTTTTTATTTGGAATTAAACTTCAAAAATTAATACATCTACATATTAAACATTTTTATTGAAATATTGAAAGATACTATATATACAAATATACATGTATAAATAAAGTACAATAAATCAACATTTATGGACAATCGTTTACCCAAGAAACTCCTCTACATCTCTCAATATCTTCATGTTTTTTTCCCAACTTTTCACACTCTGCATTTGGCGCTGCTTTCTTATATTCTTCAAGTTCTTCCGTGACTACTTGCATCAATTTTGTCCAAAGGTTTTCCCAACATGTGGTGTATTCACAAAGCGTAGATATCTTTTTATCTTCTTCCTCTCTTGTATCTAACTCAAACATGTCAGACATATAATAATTGCTATTGGGTTCCATAGGTCTTGGATTATCACAAGGACAAGCTACATCTAATCGTTGTTCGTAAATACGTCTCCTGTAAAACAGCAAAAATTAAGACAGTCCTTGAGAAACCTTTAAAGATATTCCGAGGAATGTTTGTCCGCCTCTCAGCGGTTTAAAATGTCAGGAAGAGACGCATCGGTGGCCCAGATACCATCCGGCAAATCTGCGGTCTTAACACTAACAGAAAATAGTCTTAGGCTAGCTTAATATTCATGCAATTTGAATTGTTTAAAGACAATCAGTTTGAAATGCTTTGACCCATTAATGCCCAGCGTGTGATATATCATACTTAAAGATGTCTTACTTTAACATTGTGTTTCTGTCAGATTATAGCATTTTAATCTATACAAATTATGTCAGAATATTGATTTGATATTAGGTTTGTTCCAAGTGGTCATTTCGGACATGTTTGTGACAAATTTCACTGCGCCTGCGAAAAATGTAAACAAGTTAAGTTTGAAACATAAGCTTCATTTTCTTTTTTGTAGCGAAAAATGTATGGATTTCTTTATGTATATGTATATTTAAGGTTAGTTGTCAAAACAAAAAATGAGTATGCACATGCGATTTACTCCATTCGCCGTTCCAGTTTATGTTTCAAACTTAACTTGTTTACATTTATCATAGACGCAGTGAAATTTGTCACAAACATGTCACAAACATGTCCGAAATGACCACTTGGAACAAACCTATTGCTTTATACATATATGATAGTTATTTGTTTAATTAAGTACCAAAATACCAGATCCATTCCGTAAAGTGTCATTTTTATTCCCAAGCTGTAATAGTTATTTACATACCAAATGCGGGAACGTTTGGTTCCCGGATGAGTGTTTGCCATAGAACGAATCCGGGAACCGAGTTCACGCAAGAGGTTTGTACAATATTTTTTGTACGAAAGGTATAAAACTAATAACAGGCCATACAAAGAAATGAAGTTCTTCAAGGAGTTATTTTGATATTTGTCAAAGTTGCTCTATAAATATAAACACAGATATTAATTTGTCTAATATATTAGAAAACAGTTAAAATATTTATAATATTTACCTTATTCACTTGTAAATTTATTATATTTCTTATTTATTTTGAGATAACTAACATTACATTTGTAGGTTATGTATTTTACAGCTGTCATATCGGGCAGATTTTATTGCCAACATTGCTAACCAAATGCACTAAATTTGTTATTTTAAAATTCAATTTCATTCTTATTCCATCATTGTTTATATTAATATTATGTAAAGGGATGTTTGAAATACTATATTATTTTATTATAAATATAATTGATTAATAAACGCTGTAGAAATAGAAATGTTTTTGTCGAAATTTCCCGGTTGTCTATCTGGTGGAGACCTGGGAAATGGACATTTCGGAGGTTGTTTAGGCAACGCTAAACAACACATTTCAATGTATGAATATAAAAAATATTTTTACAGCTTGTGAATAAAAATGACACTTTACAGACTGTTAGCAATTCGTAATTTAATGACAATCGGTAAAAAAATATTTTTTTGTCGATTGATATTAAAGATGACACTTCATGGACTGCTAACAGTCTGTAAAGGGTTACTTTTATGCCAAGGCTGCAAAAATATTTTACACAACAACCGCTCTACAAACGTATATCAACCGTCAACAAATACATAGCAACCGTTCAACACATGTATGACAACCTAATTTCCCAGCGATAACCTTCAAAATATGTATATAAAATAATCACTAAATTTATATGAATTTTAAATCGGCAAAAAAAATTATATGTTCAATTCTGCATCAAACACAGATTTATAGCTTCGGCAGTATTCATTGCCTCGGCTTCGCCTCTGCTGTAAATCTTGTATTTTGAAGCCTAGTTAAACAAATAACTATTATACATACTTAAACTTACAAGTTACCAACATACAGAAATATAAAATCAATGTATCTGGATTCTGTTGTCAGTATTGGGATTATGAATGTGTATGTATTATCGTTTTGTATGTAAGAAGTTTTTAACAAGGTGTTACAATATAGTTTGTTGTAAGATTTTACTAACCCTGAAGAACGTTTAAGTGTAAACCGAAACGTCGGTTATGTAAGAAGAATAAATCTATATGACTGAGAATTCGAGTATTCACACTTTATAAAATCAATGTTTAAAGAAAAATAGTTCTGCGTATTAATGGGTTAAAACAGTTAAGTTTCCAGCAAGACTCCATCCTTTACAATTAAGGGATAATGTCATCTATCCATCATAAAATTCAATTTGAAGACAGTCGTTTCTTCTAAAGCTAGCTTAAGACTTCTAGCATCTAGTTTGAAGTTGTTTAAACAATTTAAATACAGCCAAGTCTTCAGCAAGGCTGCATCCCCTAAAATAAGGGTAGAAAATCATATATCCATCATAAAATTGGATTTCAAGCCAGTCGCTTCCTCTGAGGCTAGCTTAATACCTCCAACATCTAGTTTGAAGTGTTTAAAGACAGCCAAGTCTTCAACAAGAAGATAGCATATTTACCTTGTTTCAAATATTTCTTTAAAACATGGATCACTTTCGCAGGCATAATTATTTTCATGTTTATACATAATATTGCAATCTAGCTCTTGTAGTTTGTCCATATATAGTTGAAATTGACATTCTTCGTACTTTGCAAAGTTCTTAAACCTTGCACTGCGTTCGTTGTCATTATAGTCAGTTAAATTGCATATTGGAACCTCGAGAATTACCCCAGAGTTATCATTGTCTTGACTAGAGGTGATCTAAAAATAAAATAATAAACAATAAGTTGAAATTTCAGTATTTCTTTCGTAGAACTATAGACAGAATATCATTTATCCCTCTAAAACCAGTCGCTTTTTCTGGGGCTAGCTGAAAATCTCTAGCATCTAGTTTGAAGTGTTTAAATACAGCCAAATTTTCAGCAAGGCTTCCTCTCTCTTAACTAAAGATAGGACATCATATATCGACACTAAAACAATGTTTGAAGACAGTCGCTTCCTCTGAGGATAGCTGAAGATCTGTAGCATCTAGTTCGAAGTGTTTAAAGACAGCCAAGTCTTCAACAAAACTTCCTCTTTCAGAACAATGGATAGGACATAATGTAACCACTCTAAAATCATGTTTAAAGACAGTGGGTTCCTCTGAGGCTAGCTTAAGACCTCCAGCATCTAGTTTGAACTGTTTGAAGACAGCCAAGTCTTCAGCAAGGCTTCCTCTCTCTTAACTAAAGATAGGACATCATATATCGACACTAAAACAATGTTTGAAAACAGTCGCTTCCTCCGAGGATAGCTGAAGATCTCTAGCATCTAGTTCGAAGTGTTTAAAGACAGCCAAGTCTTCAACAAAACTTCCTCTTTCAGAACAATGGATAGGACATAACGTAACCACTCTAAAATCATGTTTAAAGACAGTGGGTTCCTCTGAGGCTTGCTTAAGACCTCCAGCATCTAGTTTGAACTGTTTGAAGACAGCCAAGTCTTCAACAAAACTTCCTCTTTCAGAACAATGGATAGGACATAACGTAACCACTCTAAAATCATGTTTAAAGACAGTGGGTTCCTCTGAGGCTTGCTTAAGACCTCCAGCATCTAGTTTGAACTGTTTGAAGACAGCCAAGTCTTCAGCAAGGCTTCCTCTCTCTTAACTAAAGATAGGACATCATATATCGACACTAAAACAATGTTTGAAAACAGTCGCTTCCTCCGAGGATAGCTGAAGATCTCTAGCATCTAGTTCGAAGTGTTTAAAGACAGCCAAGTCTTCAACAAAACTTCCTCTTTCAGAACAATAGATAGGACTTAATGTAACCACTCTAAAATCATGTTTAAAGACAGTGGGTTCCTCTGAGGCTAGCTTAAGACCTCCAGCATCTAGTTTGAAGTATTTAAAGACAGCCAAGTCTTCAACAAAACTTCCTCTTTCAAAACCAAGGATAGGACATAATGGAACCACTCCAAAATCATGTTTAAAGACAGTAGGTTCCTCTGAGGCTAGCTTAAGACCTCCAGCATCTAGTTTGAACTGTTTGAAGACAGCCAAGTCTTCAGCAAGGCTTCCACTCCAGAACAAGGGTTAAGACATTATATATCCATTCTAAAATCATGATTAAAGACAGTTGAGGCTAGCTTAAGACCTCCAGCATCTAGTTTGAAGTATTTAAAGACAGCCAAGTCTTCAGCAAGACTTCCTCTTCCAAAACTATTAACATATCGTATAATATCAAATTATTTACAGCACGTCATATTTGATAAACTTATCATTAAATTATAGCGTCATATAATCGGTAAAATACAAATGAAAAGGATTAATTTTAATCCTAAATACTTACGTGTATCACAAAAACTGTCAACACTATAATTGATGATTTTTTTGAAATCATATTATTTGTTATAATATTTTAAGAATCCAAACAATTTGCTAATTAATTATTCTGACACCTGTCACTACACTATCAACCAACTAGGTTTGTCGCTATTATCAGTTTTTATGTATCTTATCAGCAAATATTTTGATAACCTTATCTTATCATTAAAATATTAATTACACCTTTAATATGATTCATAACGACCTACAGTTTGATTGATAATTCCCGCGATGCCCAAACTATATTTACCTCATAAATCTTCATCTTAAGTCCACTTACGCCCCAGAAGTTCAAAGTTCAATCCACTGATACATTGGAATACTGGAACGCTCATTTGTTGTCTTTTACGAAAGCGATAAACGAACATGAGACAGATAGAAGTCTTTCGGGCCAATGTTCTTTCCGTAACACTTGTTTGAAAAACGGTTGCTGTGCGTTTGTTGAGCGGTTACTATGTAAACACTTCAAATTAGATGACTTAAGCTAGCCTTAACGGTCTCACATAATTTTAAGATGGATTAATGATAATCAATTTAAAACTAGATGCTGGAGGTCTTAAGCTAACCTCAGAGAAAGCGACTGTCTTCAAACATGATTTTAGAACGGATGAATGATGTCCTAACCTTAGTTTTGGGATAGGATGTCTTGCTGAAGACTTGGCTGTCTTTAAACACTTCAAACTAGATTCTGCAGATATTAAACTAGGCTCATTCTACTTTAGAACATGATTAAGAGTAGACTGGGTTGTCTTTAAACATTTTATATTACATGCTAGAAGTCTTAAGCTAGCCTCAACTATCTTTAAATATAATTTTCGAATGGATAAATGTCTTCCTACTCATAATTCTTGAGAAGAAAGCCTTGTTGAAGACTTGGCTGTCTTTAAACATACCAAATGGAATGTTGGATAGGTTAAGCTAGCTTCAACTGTCTTAAAACATGATTTTAGATTAGATATATGATATTCTACACCAAGTTTTGCTGAGAAAGCTTTGCTGAAGATTTGGCTGTCTTAAAATATTACAAATTAGTTGTTTAAATCTGCTATTGAATGTCGATAAATGTAAAGTGTTGGTGTTTGAGAAGAATGATTTGGTGACTGATTGTAATGTTTCAGTGAATGATGTGAGACTGGAACAAGTGAATGAATTTGTATATTTGTCTAGTATGTTCTCGAGGGATGGATGTATTGACCGGGAGATTGAAAGGCGAGTGTCTGCAGGGTGCAAGGTATTGGGTACTCTGGGTACATTTGCTCGAAACGTGAATGTATCTAGAGTCTTCTAGAGATGCTCGATTGAGTGTTTATAATGGTGTGTTAGTGCCTACTGAATGTTGGGTGTGGATGAAGAAGCATGAACGACGTATAACTGCTGTGGAAATGAGGTATTTGACAAGAGAGTGATCGTATATGGAATACATTGGTGAATGGTGAGTGTGAGATTGAGAAGAATGTTGTTAAGAAAGTGGGAGTGAGTCAGTTGAGGTGGTTTGGACATATTGAGCGAATGTCGAATGAAAGGTTGGTGAAACTAATATATATGGGTAAACGATTGTGTGGGCGTCCGAGGAATAACTGGTTGGGTATGATTGATGGTGGAATGATTCCACATGTGAAGAATAGACGAGCATGTATGAATGTGGACGAGGCGAAAGTGGTGGAATGTTTGGAGGAGATTGATTGTTGGTTGACTGTGTTTCTGGGTTCGTGCTACCCCACTAAGTGGGATATAGCGTGATGTTATGTATGTACATGTTTTAAGTTTGCCCAAAAAGTATTGACTGTCTTCAAACATAATAATAATAATAAAAATAATAATAAAGAAATGATGTCCTACCACTAGTTTTGTGGGAGTAAATCTAGCTAGACTTAAACATTTCAAACTAGATATTGGATTAAGCTAGCCTCAATTGTCTTTAAACATGATTTCAGGTTCTACCTTTACTGTAGCATTGTCTATTTTTAAACACTTCAAACTAGATGCTGGAGGTCTTAAACTAGCCTTAAACTTTTTTTTTACGAAACCGAAAAACGATCCCGAGACAAATAGATGTATTGGGCAAATGTTCTTCGTCTAAAACTTGTTTGTAGAACGTTTGCTATACGTTTGTTGAGCAATTATTATATGTACAACAAAGTCAAATATCCTTCATTTAGCTATAACCCCCAGCTCGCATTTCCAACGTCAGTGAGCGTTCCAGTATTATTACATTCCAATGGTTCAATCACTGAGAACATCCTCAAAGCAATAGTGAATACCAAAATCTCTTACTTGTAGTAGTTATAAGATATGGCGGTCTCGTCCGTCTTTGCAAACTCCCTTGACGGTTCCAGATTGACTATTTCCGTTTTGACAGTGTCTTAGCGCCGCCGGAAATCGTTTCCGCTTCCGGAGTGGGGCGGAAGACGAGTTGGGGTGAAGTGTAGGGGGGGGGGAGACTTGAAAGAGAAGGGATGCTTGTTAATGGTGGTGTGTAGAAGGTGGTGGAGTTTTAAGCTAGCCTCAGATTGTTTTTGAATATGAATGTATGATGTCCTACCTTTAGTTCTGATGAAGGTAGTCTTCTTGTCTTTATAAAATTAAAATAGATGCCTGAATTATTTTAGCTAGGCTCAATTGTTTTTAAACATGATTTAAGGTTAGATAAATGTCTAAATTTGAGTAAGAAAGCCTTGCTGAAGACTTGGCTGTCTTTAAACACTTCAAACTAGATGCTGGAGGTCTTAAGCTAGCATCAACTGTCTTAGAAATAGTTTTAGAGTTGATACATAATATCCTATCCCTAGTTTTGGGTGAACACTCATACTGAAGACTTAGCTGTCAATAAATACTTCAAACTAAAAACTGGAGGGCTTAAGCCAGCTTCAGCAGAAACGACTGTCTTCAAATATGATATTAAGTTGGATATATGATGTCTTGCTCTTAATTTTGAAAGAGGAAGCCTTGCTGAAGACTTGACTGTCTTTAACACTTCAAACTAAATGCTGGAGGTCTTAAACTATACTCAACTATCTTTAAATATGATTTTAGGGTGGCTTTATGATATCCTATCTCTAGTTCTGGAAGAGGAAGTCTTGCTGAAGACTTGACTGTATTTAAACACGAAATACTGAAGGTCTTAAGCTAGACTCAGAGGAAGCGACTGTCTTCAAACATGATTTTATGGTAGATACATAGTGTCTTATCCTTATATTTGAGAGAGGAAGCCTTGCTGAAGACTTGGTTGTCTTTAAACACTTTAAAAAAGATATTTGGAGTATTTTGCTAAATTCAACTGTCTTTACACATGACTTTTAGATCTTTAATGCTTGTCTACAAATTATACAGGGTGTTAATTTTTAAGTGGCTACCATTGCGATCTCGAGAACTAGAAGAGATACGAAGTTGGTTAAATTAGCAAAGAATCTCTATTTCACATAGGTATTTCAATGATAAACTGAAAAAAGAAATTCAACCAGTGGTTCTCAAAATATGGATACCAACTTTAATATTTTAAATAGAAACATATATTTTTTATTTACTCATTCAATAGAGCTCTTTATTCTGAATCCAACGATATAAAGTTTTCATACCCTTACATAACAAAATTTTCGAAAAAAAATTAATAAAATTTTGTATTAATTTTTCCTAAATATGATATTAATTAGAGTGCCATGAATGAAAAAAGTGAATATTTTGTTTATTGCTACTTCTGTTAAATAAGAAATTGTTCTTCATATAATTTTTAATACCTAAAAATGGATTAATTCACTTTTTTCATTCATGGCACTCTAATTAATATCATATTTAGGAAAAATTAATTCGAAAATTTTGTTATGTAAGGGTATGAAAACTTTATATCGTTGGATTCAGAATAAAGAGCTCTATTGAATTCACAAATAAAAAATATATGTTTCTATTTAAAATAGAAAAGTTGGTATCCATATTTTGAGAACCACTGGTTGAATTTCCTTTTTCAGTTTTTCATTGAAATATCTATGTGAAATAGAGATTCTTTGCTAATTTAATCAACTTCGTATCTCTTCTAGTTCTCGAGATCGCAATGGTAGCCACTTAAAAATGAACACCCTGTATATTATGTTTGTGTATTTTTAATTTCAAAATTGATGAAGGCATCTTATAGTTATTTACATACCAAATCTGGGAACCGAGTTCGCGCAAGAGGTTTGTACAATATTGTACGAAAAGTATAAAACTAATAACAGTCCATACAAAGAAATGAAGTTCTTCAAGGAGTTATTTTGATAATTGTCAAAGTTGCACTATAAATATAAACACACAAATTAATTTGTCTAATATATTAGAAGACAATTAAAATATTCATAATATTTACCGTCTTCACTTGTAAAATTATTTTATTTCTTATTTATATTGAGATAACTAACATTACATTTGTAGGTTATGTATTTTCCAGCTGTCATATCGGGCAGATTTTATTGCCAACACTGGTAACCAAATGCACTAAATAAGTTATTTTTAAATTCAATTTCATTCTTATTCCATCATTGTTTATATTAATATTATGTAAAGGGATGTTTGAAATACTATATTATTTTATTATAAATGTAATTGATTAATAAACCCTTTAGAAATAGGAATGTTTTTGTTGAAATTTCCCGGTTGTCTATCTGGTGGAGACCTGGGAAATGGACATTTCGGACGTTGCTTAGGCAAGGCTAAACAACACATTCAATGTATGAGTACAAAAACATAATTTTAGGGTGGATAAATAATGCCTTACCTTTAATACTGGACAAGAAAACTTTATTGAAGCAATATTCATATATTTCATGTAACACTTTTGATTTTTTCCAGTGCCAGGATACAACCCAGGATCTGAATCGGGAATCACACCTCGTTTCCTCACAGAAAGCAAGCGCTTTCGAGTTGTTTTAGGGGACACTGTCATTCTACCATGCGAAATACAGAATTTAGGTAAGTTTATTTGACTTTATTTATTTTTCTAGCATTTTACTGTGTTATGTAAATATTTCAAGATATAAATACACTATTGGGGTTTATTATTATAGTCACCAAATGACAAATAAGTGATTTGTAATCCTAAACACATCGTACTAGATATAATAAAAGTTTAATAGTTATTTACATTATACGTGCGGTAAGTTTAGTTTTACAGAGCGAAGTTTTGTATTGAAGCACGACGCGCAGCGGAGTGCTTTAATAAAACTGAGCGATGTATAATAAACTTAACGCACACATAATGTATTACATTTTCTGGCCGATATACCTACTACTTGAAAAGAAAGATTTCCATTTATAACCTAAAAATATGACAAATTAATAATTCCCGCATAGACTACATGAGCGATTCAAATGTTACCTACCTTTCTCGATATTCTGTATTACAATTCATTTAATATAATTAAAATAAAATAAATCACCAATTCTCATCAATCCAATCAATCAGTTTTATCTTTTGACATTTTATTAGTTATGTCATATTTACCAACTGTGAAATATCTGTACTTAGTTAGGATAAGTGTTAAGAGATGGCGCTGCTGACAAATGTCATTTTTATAGTTAGTTTTTAGTTTTATTTATTTCTATGTTACTTTAATTAACGATTTTTGCGGTAACTAGAGTTTTTTAAATCATTCTTTATTATTACAAAGTTACTTTTTATTTTAATGGCCTCAAAAAGCTAAAAAATATCGGTGCGCGTTCCCGCACCGCGGTGTTTCAAAAATCATGATCACTGTAAAATCGTAGTTACCGCAAACCTAAATGATGGTTGTTTCTTAAGTTTACAGTTCAGGAGGCCAGAAAAAATATTGTTAATTACACAGCTCCACAAAAATAAATAAAAATTTGGATTCTCTATGGAGACTACTATATCCCTTTGTAATTTTTGATGTTGAATCCCTATCCTAGGTTTAAAAACATCGTACACAACCAAAATCAACAGTTTTGTAGTTTTGTAAAACAATATTATGTTATTACATGAGAAATAATGACTATAATCCCGAATATAATACTATATTTTTTATATTTCTGTAAATTCGGAAATCATTTTTGAAAATTATCGAAACACACATTGAAAAACATCAACGTCAAAATACATAATGACAACTGACTACATGTCAACTGTCAGACGGCCGTTGCTTGGTGATCCACATCACGTCTTTAAAATAACCGGGAATTATGGATTTCTGGCTTTGTGATTGGTCGAGAACAGTGAATTATGGGTACTATAATTCATCGAAAAAATTTAAATAATGAGGATATATTTATAAAGGAGTAGAAATAGCTATTAACATTCCTAGTGATGTAATGAGTATCGTAACTGCCGCAGATGTCAGTTTGAAATCCGAGCTCGTAGAGCGAGGATTTTAAGACATCTAAGGCCTGTTATGACTCATAACATCCGTGGTTTGTTCAATAGTTTACCGGTTTCAGAATATGACGACGTTAGTGTCATTAATAAATATTATTTTATGAAATTATTGTATGAATAACGTCTGTCATAATTTTAGAAAGTGATCAAGTAAGTCTGTTTGTTTTTATTTCACATCATGGTTACACTTGTTTTCTATCATATTTATAAATAATAGGTTTGTTCCAAGTGGTCATTTCGGACATGTATGTGACATGTTTGTGACAAATTTCACTGCGCTTGCGAAAAATGTAAACAAGTTAAGTTTGAAACATAAGCTTCATTTTCTTTTTTGTAGCGAAAAATGTATGAATTTCTTTATGTATATGTATATTTAAGGTTAGCTGTCAAAACAAAAAATGAATATGCATATGCGATTCACTCCATTCGCCGTTCCAGTCTATGTTTCAAACTTAACTTGTTTACATTTATCATAGGCACAGTGAAATTTGTCACAAACATGTCACAAACATGTCCGAAATGACCACTTGGAACAAACCTAGTATTTTTACTTAAACGTCAATGTGTTCATAATGGCTAAATAAAAAGTGGATTTTGGCGATGCTGATTGCCTGAAAATATTTGAAACGCAGCAGGTAAAGCTCTGAAAACCTTAATTGTGTTTTAATAAATAGCGTTATATTATCATTGTTTTATTTTCATTTTTTTGACTATTTTGACAGATCAGTAAGGTAATATTACCCTACAGCATAGAGTTATGACATACTTACCCTGCCTACTTTTGTGCCTGTAAACATAGGTTTAATCTCCTGAAACCGGTAAAAATAATTTAATTGTACCTCCTGAGTTTTTGTAGATATTACCAAATATTTCTGTCTAAATACTTCTTTTATTATTATTATAAAATTATTTAGAAGGGAGTTAAGGGCTAATAGTGAATAAAACAGTTTATAAAAAATGGTTTAACAAATCTTTATTAATCAGTTATGACCATTTACTCAATCTTAGTTTTTAATATACTATTAACATAGTAAGGGATATTTTTGACTGGCCAAATGAATTTATAGGGTATTATTGTACAAAGTGAGGTTTTTTAAAACAACCAAACCAATTAGTACACAAGTTTATACAGCAAAAAAGGAGAGATAATTGTATGATGCATCTAGACAAGGGAGGTATTGTTTTTGATCAAAAAATTGGGTAGTGAGTTTTCAATGAATAAGCACGTTTTAGGGTCCCTACAATACGATTTTACTATTTTCGCCATGATGTCTGTATGTCTGTATGTCTGTATGTCTGTATGTCTGTATGTCTGTATGTCTGCATGTCTGTGTGTCTGTATGTCTGTATGTATGTATATATGTATGTATGTATGTATGTGTGTGTGTATGTGTGTGTGTATGTGTGTGTGTGTATGTACGTATGTGTGTGTGTGTATGTGTGTGTGCGTGTGTGTGTAGTCAGTGGCAATTTTTTCGTCTCGTATAACTCAAATACTATAATACCAAAAAATACAAAAATTTGTGAATTTTTACTTATTATATTTAAATAAGGAGCTGATTAGATTTTGGATAAAATTGGTCAACCGGAAGTAGCAGTTTACTTGAAGCCCTTAACAGTTTTCGTGAAAAACACGGTTAAATTTATTTTTTCAACAATTTATGTTATTTTGAAAGTTGTAGAATATTTTATTTTACATCTATTTTAATTATGCTAATTTTATACATTTTCATTAGTTATGGAGATGATAAAATATATAGAAATTAAATTTCACAAATCTTGCATTCCTAGTACACCATGGAAACACTTACAAATTTTCAATTTTTTACGAAATGTGACACATGTCATTGTGAGAAGCTGTTTTCTTAGTGTAATATATGTCAACAAATTAAATAAATATACGAAAAAAAATTAAATTTCCCAAATATAAATAGAAAATAATATTATTTAATATATTAAAATTGTTAATGTTTGTTTGAAATTTGTACTTTATTTTTAATTTTAGGTATGAGAATTTATGTTATATCGTTGAAAATGGAATACTTCCAAAAACAACCATTTAAAAAAAAATTATAACTCTTTCCCCCCATCACGCCCCCCTAATAATATTATTTTACAAACCGTTCAATTACTCCCCCCTTCCTTGCTGTATAAGCCTGTGTATTATTTTTTCTCTAAAGTTATTTAGTTAGCCAACAAAACTAATTGGTTGTTTTAAAAACCTCATCTTGTAAACACATTTTTGTTTCATAAAATTGTTTTTAGTTGTCCTTAACATGCCATCATGGTACATAAAGGACCTCTTGCAGTACATTCACAGTCGTTTCCACATTCGTCTTCGTATGTTTCGCCAATTTTGCATGCGGATCGATGTTTACTCCTCTGTCCTAAAAATACAAAAAGAATTATTTTTCTTCAAACGTCATAAAAGTACGTTGTTGTGTATTTGTATTCAACAAGCAGAAGTTCAATATTGTCGCCGCCGGCGTAAAAGTGTATCCTTGGCAACACATTTACTCCGGCGGCGGACAAAGTAAAATATTATGAAAAATAGTTAGGTTGTAATTC
Source organism: Poecilus cupreus (assembly GCA_963942605.1). Lineage (NCBI taxonomy): Eukaryota > Metazoa > Arthropoda > Insecta > Coleoptera > Carabidae > Poecilus > Poecilus cupreus. Next base: position 3,831,026 of record OZ012713.1, read on the forward strand.
AATAATTTGACAGTTAAAAATGAAACAAATAAACAAAAATAACAAAACAGCATATTCTACGGCAACTTGAAATGCTAGATGAGACAGAATATTTGTTGAAGTTTTGAGCATTTTATAATATTTATAATTTTATTTTCTATGTTTGAAGAAAAAATAGCATGTGTTATTCGGAGTAAATGTGTCTTTGGGTGCTTCGCATGTAATTGTCCGACTCGCTTCGCTCGTCGTTCAAACATACATGCTCAGCACCCAAAGTATCACATTTACTCCTAATGACACAATATACTATTTCTTCAAACGTCATAAAAGTACGTTGTTGTGTATTTGTATTCAACAAGCAGAAGATCAATATTGTCGCCGCCGGCGTAAAAGTGTTTCCTTGGCAACACATTTACTCCGGCGGCGGACAAAGTAAAATATCATGCAAAATAGTAAGGTTGTAACTCAATAATTTGACAGTTAAGATAAAACTATTATTATTAATTTAATTATTGTGTTACAACTCAATAAGATAATATTGGATATTTCATTATGAAGTTGATTTTTTAAAGTAGCTCTACTCAATAAGAAAAATCTGGTGTGGGCACCACACTACTTTCTTATACAAATAAATCCAATTAAACACGTATGATTTGTTCCTTGCGTTTACATTATTTTGACAATTATTTGATATACAGGGTGTTTCAGGACTAGTGTAATAAACTTTAACAGATTATTCTTGAGGTCATTTTGAGCCAAAAATGTCATATGAATATAGGTCCTATTCCTTCTAGTTACCAAAATACAAGAGGTTGAATTTTTATAAATAACACGAAATTTTCTAATTTTTGTAATCAAGGTACTTTCAGTAAACAAGAGTTTTATTGAAAAGTCATACCTTATTTGTCTTAATTAAAAATTGTTGTACTTTTGTTTGTATTTTTGTTTCATAATGGATGGTTATAGTACTGCTGAATATTCAGATGATTTTTATTTATGGATTATGTAATGGTAATACCCGTTACGCGTCTAGAGAATACCAATACAGATACCCAAACAGACGCCAACCTTCCCATGTTGTTCTGTGTTTAGAATTTATTTATTTGTCTATTTAATTGTGTCATTGTGTGTTTTGTTCTCGAAATTTTATTTGTTAATATTAATAAATAATAGTTATTTACTTTACAAGTGGGCAATGTAAGAAATTACTACGAGAGAAATTTTAGCACACGAAGCCGAGATAATTTTATCGAATGGGTAATTGCACTTTGCCCACGTGTGAAGTATAACGTTTTATTCAACACCTCTTAATAAATGAAAAATTAATTAAAGAAATATTATTTGACAGTAAGATATGCTTTAAATTTTTAAATTAAAATGTCAATCGAAGTAGTTACCAAGGTGTTGTGTGTTATTATTTTTGTTATAAATAAAAAAATACTCACTAGTGGCTTTCCTAAAAATTATACCCACTAGTGGGTAATCTGTTACTTTGCTTGTTTAAAATCGCCATAGTTATAGAGCATTTAATGAGAGGTGTTGGATAAAATTAATTAAGACAAATAAAGTATGACTTTTCAATAACACTCTTGTTTTCCGAAAGTACCTTGATTACAAAAACTAGAAAATTTCGTGTTATTTGTGGAACTTCAACCTCTTGTATTTTGGTAACTAGAAGGAATAGGACATATGTTCATATGACATTTTTGGCTCAAAATGACCTCAGGAATAAGCTGTTAAAGTTTGTTACTTTAGTCCTGAAACACCCTGTATAGATGTTAAACCTGTTTAATTTTTTGTTCGCATTGTAACTGATTTTGTTTTGAAGCACAAATCAATTATTACCTAGTCTTCCAACCTTTCTAACTAATAATACAAATATTACTTTTATGACATTTCATACGTCACATATTTTTGACACTTCACAATTATTTGACACGTTTGACACATAGATATTAAAAATGTTTTAGTATTTGTTCCCATTGTAACTAAGATTATAGAAATATATTCTTAGATATATAATTTAGTTTTTCTCAAAATTAGAAGCATGTACAAGAAAAGTGCAAATAACATTTTATATTCAAAATATTTTTGCTAAAATCTTTCATTTGAACCTTTTTCTCACAGCTAATGCTATTTATTGATTTGTGTGTCCGGTAAACTTCCTCTTCCAGTTTTTCAATTTCATTAAAAATCAACTCAGCTCGTTATTTTTTCATGAAACTTATAAATTTCAAGTTTCGTTTACATAACTTGTCTCGTTCATGAGATATTGCGCACACGGACATCCATCCATCTATCCTCACACACAGACATCATTGAGAAATTGGTCTTAACGAATTCAGTTGATGTCAAAATATGTATTTCCGCAAAAAATTCGTCCACGATTTTCTTTGTGATTTTGCATAAGAAAGTAAAAACATGAATATCTCTGGAATGAAGCATTTACGGACAATTGCTCAAATAAACTTGTCACCTTATTTTTTAGGTGTTTAATCTATGGATTAAGTTAGACCGTTCAAATCTGGGACAGCCTGTAGATATTAGTTGTCCCGATTAGATATTGATATTGATAGTTTATTTGAAGGTCTATCAAATTTTTGGGAATAACACAATGAATATTTCAGTTAAAGTAGATTTTTAAAATTTTGTATTGTATGAAAGTTATTTTAAAATATTACCTGTTAATTTCCTCGAGCTTGGTGCAGACTCTGAAATACCTGTAAAAGGATTAATAATAATTAGTTCCTTAAATACCATTTAGGATATATTTAATTTCTTCAAACGAAATGCTGGGTTTTTCAATTTTGACTCAAAAGAAGCGAATGTGTTTAAGTAAGGATGAATAAAGGACGTCCTACCCCTTTATCTAAGGGTAGCAAGTCTTGCTGAAGACTTGGCTGTCTTTAAACACTTTAATATAGATGCTAGATGATACAAGTTAGCTTCAACAGTCTTTGAATTAACCTGAACTGTCTTAAAATTAGTTTTAAAGAAATTGACTGTCTTTAATCACAAATTTAGGATGAATAAATGACCTTTTACTCCCTAGAGCTGTTAGAGAAAACCTTGGCTGTCTTTTAACACTTCATACTAGATTCTGGATGACTTAAGTTAGCCACAACTGTCTTAGAACTAGACACAGGGCAAGAGACTGTCTTAGGATGGATAAATGATGTCCTATTCCTAGTTCTAGGGGAAGTAGTCTTGCTGAAGACTTGGCTGTCTTTAAACACTTCAAACTAGATACTGGAGGTCTTAAGTTAGCTTCAACTGTTTTTAGATTACCCTCAACTGTCTTTAAATTAGTCGCAACTGTCTTAAAGCTAGCCTCAGATGAATTGACTGTCTTTAATAATAAATTTAGGATAAATAAATGACCTCCTATCCCATAGAGCTGCTAGAGGAAACCTTGACTTCAAACTAGATTTTGGATGACTTAAGTTAACCTCAACTGTCTTAAAACTAGACTCAGGGCAAGAGACTGTCTTAGGATGGATAAATAATATCTTATTCCTAGTTCTAGGGGAAGTAGTCTTGTTGAAGTCTTAGCTGTCTTTAAACACTGCAAACTAGATACTAAAGGTTTTAAGTTAGCTTCAACTGTCTTTAAATTAACTTCAACTGTCTTTAAACTAGTCGCAACTGCCTTAAAGCTAGCCTCAGATGAATTGACTGTTATTAATCATAAATTTAGGGTAGATAAATAATGTCCTACTCCTAGTTCTAGAAGAAGAAGTCTTGTTGAAGACTTGGCTGTCTTTAAACACTTCAAACTAGATACTGGAGGTCTTAAGTTAGCTTCAACTGTCTTTAGATTACCCTCACCTGTCTTTAAATTAGTCGCAACTGTCTTAAAGCTAGCCTCAGCTGAATTGACTGTTATTAATCATAAATTTAGGGTACATAAATAATGTCCTACTCCTAGTTCTAGGAGAAGTAGTCTTGCTGAAGACTTGGCTGTCTTTAAACACTTCAAACTAGATACTGGAGGTCTTAAGTTAGCTTCAACTGTCTTTAGATTACCCTCAACTGTCTTTATATTAGTCGCAATTGTCTTAAAGCTAGCCTCAGATGAATTGACTGTCTATAATAATAAATTTAGGGTAGATAAATAATGTCCTACTCCTAGTTCTAGGTAAGAGAGTCTTGTTGAAGACTTGGCTGTCTTTAAACACTTCAAACTAAATATAGACAATGAAATAAAAAACTTACCGATGAAAAGCATTCCAAAAACAATTAGCAAAATTATTTTGATAGCCAACATAGCAATATTTCAAAATATTATTTATTAATAATAATTTATATAACTTTAATCCATTTAATCGATTTGTACAATAGTTAGATGTGCAATAAACAAAAATTAATTATTTTTTTCTTTTATACATCGTTTATATGCTTGTCCAGTGGCGTACGATAGACACTGGAGCAGTTGTAATACTACGGTATATCTAGAATTACATGTTAAACTAGTGAAAAATAATTAGAGAAACCCATTGAAATAAAAATCGTGGCCTACCTTGGTTTTTTAATTATTTGACACATTTTGATTTTTATAGCTTCAACAATAAAAGAAACAATAAACAATATGATTTATAAGCATGTTTTGGAATTTTGTTAATAGATAAGAATTAATTTAAAAATTATTTCAATATTAATTAGAATAATAAATCATATTCTATTTGATTTGAAAAATTTTTCAGGAAGGTATCCTCCTTTAATATTTAACATTTATCCACTCTAGTGTCTTGTTTAAAGACAGCCAAGTCTTCAGCAAGGCTTCCTCTTTTAGAACTAAGGATAGGACATTATGTGCTCACCCTAAAATCATGTTTGAAGACAGTCGCTTCCTCTGAGGCTAGCTTAAGACCTCCATCATCTAGTTTGAAGTGTTTAAAGACAGCCAAGTCTTCAGCAATACTTTCTCTCTCAAAACGAAGGATAAGATATCATATATCCATCCTAAAATCATGTTTGAAGACAGTCGCTTCCTCTGAGGCTAGCTTAAGACCTCCAGCATCTATACTGATAAAAATGTTTTCTTGGATCAAACAGATTCCTTTTAAATGAAGAGAAAATTTTATTTAAATAGTGCCAATCTGATTTCATTTTCATTGAAAACTTTTGTAGGTTTAATAAATATTCTTGTATAAAAATTAATTTAGTTTTGAAGGAACATATCAAAGTATTTAAATTGAGACTAATTATGGAGACGAAGTAGTTTGAATAGGAGTAGTTTTAATTCAAAATGATATCGCTTTAAGTAAAAACGCTTTATTAAAAATTAAAACGACTTCTTTTCATTATTTTTAAGAACAAAATTTAAAATATATTCATTTTCTTTCAATGCAGAAAAAGAAGATAATAGTTATTTACTTTACAAGTGGGCAAAGTAAGGAATTACCCACGAGAGAAATTTTAGCACACTCGTGTGATAATTTTATCGAGTGGGTAATTGCACTTTGCCCACGTGTGAAGTATAACGTTTTATCCAACACTTCTTAATAAATGAAAAATTTATTAAAGAAATATTATTTGACAGTGACATATGCTTTAAATTTTTGAAACTAAATGTCAATCGAAATGGTTACCAAGGTGTTGTGTGTTATTATTATTGTTATAAATAAAAAAATACTCACTAGTGGATTTTCTCAAAATTATACCCACTAGTGGATAATCTGTTACTTTCCTTGTTTAAACTCGCCATAGTTGTAGAGCATTTATTGAGAAGTGTTGGATAATATTTATGTATATTTATATTTTTTGGATTGAACCTAATCATTTTGTAAGAAATATTTTTTTTTTTCAACGAATCCATACAAAAGGAAAACTGAAAGTTTTCTTGAAACAATAAGTTATTTTTATGACAGTATTTTGAAGAGTTTTTCAACATGCCTTCCTTTCTTAGTACTAGAGATAAGACAACATGTATCCATTCTAAAAATCCATATTTAAAGACAGTCGCTTCCTCTGAGGCTAGCTTAAGACCTCCAGCATTTAGTTTGAAGTGTTTAAAGACAGCCAAATCTCCCTCTCCCAAAACAAAAGGTAGGACATCATGTTTGAAGACAGTCGCTTCCTCAGAGACTAGCATATCTTAACCCTCTATTGCAAACTGTTCCCGATTGGGAACATAAAATTTAAAATTCTTCTTTTCTTTTCTTATGCAGTTTACATTCATGGCAATAATGTTGTAACCATTTGGGAACATTATATACACTTTGTCAATTGCCAATTAGGATATTCCTCCCAATGTGACCAACATAAAAAAAATTTGAAGTGGAAAAAGGATAATTACAGAAACTGAGATAGAAAATGTAAAATTTGAAGGAAGCAGTTTATTACCTGCTGATATATTACAGCTAAAAACACCTTTACAAAATTTCCAAAAAAATTTTTTATCTGATGTTTTCCTAGAAGAGGTTGTTTATCAAACAATTTTGTATAGTACGCAAAGACGACCCAATAGACCAAAGTTCTATTGTAAGTTGAATTTGTTCATAATGTTCCCAATAGTGAACAAAACTTTAAAAATTTTTTTTTTTATTTTAAGAAAAAAATATATGTAACACACTTAGTTTAAATATATGAATATTTCTTTTGTGAAACATAATTTTTTGAGCACTTATTTAAAAAAAAAATTCATGCAATAGAGGGTTAATCTAATATATTTCTAACAACAAAATACCCACCCCTAAAATGTTAAGGGTAATTCTATCTACTGTTGAATCCTTCACAATCTTCTAGTATCAATTATCTTACAATTCATTTCGCTTCCCCCCTTCCCCTTTGCATTCCCTTCCCGTACCTACACCAAGGGTAGGGGGGTGGAATTTCCCCCACCCCGCGCGTTTAGCATCGGCAAGCCGCAAATTGCTGTCGGATCGCAGTAGCTGTGATTTAACAATCAAATTTTGCGGTCGTCATTTGTCTTGTGGAGTACTGAAATTTAAGGAGTATCATTTGTTATGGAAATGGTATTTGTTAGAAATGTTTTTAAAGGTGATTTATCTTTTTAATTCGTGTGGATTTTAAATGTAGCAAGGATCTTTCCCTTGAACTAGGGATAGGGGGTATTTATCTATCCTGGAATTATGTTTAAAGATAGTTGAGGCTAGGTTAAGACTTTCAGGATTTAGTTTGAAGACAGTCGCTTTCTCTGAGGCTAACTTAAGACCTCCAGCATCTAGTTTGAAGTGTTTAAAGTCAGCCAAGTCTTCAGCAAGGCTTCTTCTCTCAAAACTAATGTACCCACCCTAAAATCATGTTTAAAGACAGTCGCTTCCTCTGAGGCTAACTTAAGACCTCCAGCATCTAGTTTGAAGTGTTTAAAGACAGCCAAGTCTTCAGCAAAGCTTCCTCTCTCATAAAAAATGATAGGACATTCTATATACATCCTAATATCATGTTTAAAGACAGTTATAGGCTGTCGTTATTTATGACAACTGTAATTGAAGGCATACGAGACGTGATCGTATACGGAATACATTGGTGTGTGGTAAGTGTGAGATTGAGAAGAATGTTGTTAAGAAAGTGGGAGTGAGTCAGTTGAGGTGGTTTGGACATGTTGACGAATGTCGAATGAAAGGTTGATGAAACTAATATATGTGGGTGAACGATTGTGTGGGCATCCGAGGAATAACTGGTTGGGTATGATTGATGGTGGAATGATTCCGAGTGAGAAGAATAAACGAGCATGTATGAATGTGGACGAGGCGAAAGTGGTGGAATGTTTGGAGGAGATTGATTTTTGGTTGACTGTGTTTCTGGGTTCGTGCTACCCCACTAAGAGGAATATAGCGTGATGTTATGTATGTATGTATGTATAAAGGCAATACGTCATGTTTAAAGACAGTCGCTTCCTATAAGACTAGCTTAAGACCTCCAGCATCTAGTTTGAAGTGTTTAAAGACAGCCAAGTCTTCAGAAAGACTTCCTCCCTAAATTTAGGGATAAGACATTATGTATAAACCCGGGATATAGTAAACCTAGTTCCATGTAACATAAGTAAATTAGATACATATTTCAATATTATATTATTATATGTGGGATTATGATAGTCAATATTCATTAGCGTGAATAATGACCATAATCCTGAATGTAATAATACACTTTTTCTTCTCCTGTAATTTCAGAAATCACTTTTGAAAATGACCGAAATTCGTTGAAAACACTTGTTGAAAAACTTTAACATAAAAATACACAATGACAAATGACTACATGTCAACTGTCAGACGGCCGTTGCTTGGTGATCCACATCACGTCTTTAATATAACAGTGAATTATAGATTTCTGGCTCTGTGATTGGTCGAGAAGAGTGAATTATGAATCATAACTGTCATGAATTATGGGTACTATAATTCACTGAAAAAATTAAATAATGGGTATATACAGGGTGTTTTATAACTTCAGGTAAATACAGGATGTTTTATAACTTCAGGTATATACGTTAATGGTATATGTTGTTTGATATGCTGTTTACGAATCAAAAAGAATTTTTTTTTAAATCGCAAAATTATTTTCCATGTTTCCCAGTCCAAAATTTTTCATTGCCACTGCCGCTGGGTGGATGATTATGTAAATAATTACCGTTTCATTAAAAATAATTAAATTTTGTTTGTTTATTTTACTAGTATTATGTAATTTAAATTGTTGATTACCTACTTCATTGTTTGTGTTTAATAGGAAAGCGAATCCAGTGCAGTACTACAAAAAATGTTTTAGGTAAACAACCCTTAATTTTTTGAATTTAAATAAAATTCTTTCAGATTCGTAATCAGCATATCAAACAACATATACCATTAACGTATGTACTCGAAGTTATGAAACACCCTGTATTTATGCAAGAGTAGAAAAAATACTTTATTCTAATTAGAAAAATGTTAAAAATCCCTACATTAAAAGCTTTAATTACCAATTAGATTCAGGTGTGCACACTAGGTTGGTAAGCCTGTAATATTTTCAGAATTTAATGACAGCTTTATTGCTGAAAATTAAATGATAGTTAAGGTACCTGGTTAAAAACTCTTTTGAGTATAATTACGGAAACAACAATTGAAATATGATTTCATTTTTACCTCACGCCACATCCTGTAAGGGAGGTATAGGAATCATGCTAAAAATTGTGTAGTGAGTTTTCAGTGGATGAGCACGTTTTAGGGTCCCTAGAATACGATTTTAATAGTTTCGCGATGATGTCTGTGTGTGTCTGTCTGTCTGTCTGTCTAAACTGAAAATGTTGATATTTTGTATATATCAATTGTATCCCCTTTGGAAGAGCTGATTAGTTTTTGGTGATAATTCAATAACCGGAAGTGGTAGTTTACTTGAAGCCCTATCAAGTTATTTTAAAATATCTCAGTAAATTATGATTTAATGAAAATTTTATTATTAATGTTTCAAATATTATTAACTACAATTATTGCTTGAAACATTTTTCTCTTACTTTCACCATTTACGAATTTCAACACGTTAAAAAATATATTTTTTCACGACATGGTAGGAAACCTGTTCTTCTCCCGAAATAGTGAGGAAAATGTGTTGTTTTTCTCTAGAGAGGAAAATATAAAAGTGTTACCAATATGAATGTTATTTACAAAAAAAATATTATAAAAATTATAAATAAATTCCTAATTTTATTGAAAATCCTTATTTTAGAGATATACATACATTAAATTATCTTGCAATTATGTCTTATATTTTTCTTTTTCTTATTAAATCACAATTTGACAACTTATTAAAGATATTTAAGATTGGTTCATTGGCAACACTGCTACACCGCCTTGTGTCTGATAACCTAACTTTTAAAGTCGTGTCAGTCTGTCAGTTGAGTTCTCAAAGTGTATTTTAGGTCCGAGCAAATCGTTTTTAGAAACATGTCGTGAAAACAATGTTGTGTCTAACACGAGAGGAAAGCTCTTCTTCCACTCTCGTTCGAAATGCCTCACTCGCTGCGCTCATGAGGCAAACTTCGAACTCGAGGGGGAAAAAAAGCGCTTTCCTCTCTAGTTTGATAAATAATTGTTTGATGTTTTCGTTTAAATCTGATAACCTGTGTTTTTATCAAAAATAAAACAACAGTTGAAAATGTCATTTTTTGACATGTGTCCTAATTTTTTGAAATGATGAACATTTCTCATCTATGGCGGGAGGTATTGTGGTGCCCACAACAGATTTTTTATAATTATTATAGAAATCTATGTAAAAGAAACCTGAATCAATATTCACCCTAAAATGTTTAAAGACAGTTGAGACTAATTTAAGACCTTCAGCATCTATGTGTCAAGTATTTCAACCTCCCTAAAATCAAGTTTAATTGTAATCACTTCCTTTAAAACTACATCTCCGACAATAAACGATCCTCAAAAACAAATTTTTTATGTTTATCTTTATTACATTCGCACAGAACTTTATTAAAAATGTCTCATTGTCATCTTGGAGCATCAAAGAACATCAAAGAATAAAATAAAGACACTACAGATTATTTCCGCTCGGCTATCTCTTTGTTTTGTCTTTGCCAACAGAGCCATTGTTTGGAAATACATCAGCGTTTATCGTGGAATTAATTAAATTAATTAATTAAGTTGAGATAAAAATCTAGCAACAGCTGTGCGGAAGAACTGAGAGGATTTAAAGATTAAAATATTGTTGAATGGAAAGCTGAAAATTTAGCAATCTTTAAACACTTCAAACTAGATGCTAAACAAAATACTGAAACTAAATAAAAAAATCTCTTAAACGATACAAAATAGTATTTGATGATACAGAAACATACCTTCTTATTTGTTTATTTTCTATTTATATTTGAGAAATTTAATTTTGTTTCGTATATTTATTTAATTTTTTGACATATATTTCACTAAAAAAACAGCTTCACAATCACAATGACATGTGTCACATTTCGTAAAAAATTTAATATTTTGTGTTTCCATGGTGTACTAGGAATGCAAGATTTATGAAATCCAATTTCTTTATATTTTATTATCTCTAAATCTAATAAAAATGAATAAAATTAGTGTAATCAAAAACAGATGTAAAATTAAATATTCTACAACTTTTAAAATCACATAAATTGTTGAAGAAATAAATTTAACCGTGTTTTTCACGAAAAACTGTTAAGGGCTTCAAGTAAACTGCTACTTCCGGTTGACCAATTTTATCCAAATTCTAATCAGCTCTTCATTTAAATATAAGAACCAAAAATTCATAATTTCGAGTCATGCAAATCAGCCGTGTGAATAATGACCATAATCCTGAATATACTACTGTACTTTTTCCACTTCTGTAAACTCGAAAATCACTGAAAATAATCGAAATTCGTTAAAAAACTTCAACTTAAATATATACTGCAAGTCCACTATTATTTTGAATTTCTAGCTCTGTGATTGGTCGAGAAGAGTGAAATATGGTACTATAACTCATCGAAAAAAAGCTGATGTGGCCAGCACATAACCTCCCGCCCAATACTACTCTTAAACTGTACACATAGTATTTGATGATACAGAAACATACCTTCTTATTTGTTTATTTTCTATTTACATTTGAGAATTTTAATTTTTTTTCGTCTATTTATTTAATTTTTTGACATATATTTCACTAAGAAAACAGTTTCACAATCACAATGACATGTGTCACATTTCGTAAAAAATTGAAAAATTCCATGGTATACTAGGAATGCAAGATTTGTGAAATCTAATTTCTTTATATTTTATTATCTCTATATTTAATGAAAATTAATAAAATTAGTATAATCAAAATACATGTAAAATTAGATATTCTTCAACTTTCGAAATAACATAAATTGTTGAAAAAGGAAATTTAATCGTGTGTTTCACGAAAAACTGTTAAGGGCTTCAAGTAAACTGCTACTTTCGGTTGACCAATTTTATCCAAAATCTAATCAGCTCTTCACTTAAATATGAGAAGCAATAATTCACAAAATTGTATTTTTTGGTACTATAGTATTTGAGTTATGCGAGACGAAAAAATTGCCACAGACTACACACACACATACATACATACATACATACATACATACATACATACATACATACATACATACATACATACATACATACATACATACATACATACATACATACATACATACATACATACAGACATCATCGCGAAAATAGTAAAATCGTATTGTAGGGACCCTAAAACGTGCTTATTCATTGAAAACTCACTACCCAATTTTCTGACCAAAAACAATACCTCCCTTACCTAGAGGTAGGCGGGAGGTAAAAATAAATAAAAGGGGATATATTTGTTAATTCATGGCACTGCTGATTACCAATAAATATTTCCGTCAATTTTTCCAATTCCAGGTAGAGTAAAATTATAAATATTAATATCAGAAAATGCAGAAATTTTTCCTGTACAATAAACTATTTAACATTTTTTATGTTAGATAATTAGGGTTGCCAATAATTGAACATTTCAACAAAAGCATTGAAAATGTTACGATTGGTCCTTCGATTGACCACCCTGTATACAAATATAGCCTAAACGAAATAAAAAAAAACGCCTACAGTAAAAATACAAAACGGTACATCTTCAATGACTAAAGTCGTTAATTTTCTAATTAAACGTAGCTTCATCTGGACGGATATAAAGTTTATACGCCCCAATAAAACAATACACCATCAAGTATAATAGTCAGAGCGGGCGAAATGGCGAGTCCGGGCCTGGCTTGAAGTTTATGGCCAGTTTTATTGTTTCGGTGTCTAATTAAAATTGTTCTTTTAGGAAAAAACACTAAAATTTAAATTGGAAAAATAAATACCGCTTTTCTGAATAATTTGGTCAGAAATGACTCATGAGTTCTTTATCAAATTTTCTACAAGGATCTAGAATTATTATTGAAGGGTATGGGGAGTGTTAGCTGCCATTTTTTTTTTTTTGACATTATTAATGTCAAACAAGTGTTATATTGTATTATCAAGTATGTATTTTGATGTTTAATGCCCAGTTTTTCAGTGCGAGTTTAAACCAAATTTTTAGTTTAAGTTTCAGTTTAAGGTTTAAAATGTATTTCAGTTCTACTTAAACCATGAACTGAGCTCAAATTTCGCTTGAACTTGAACCTTGTCGGGTATTTGGTTCAACGTAGAGTTCAAGGTTTAATAACAAATAATGACAGTTTTCTCGTTGAATTTGGTTGTCAAAAGTTATATTAATGTATTTTAATATTGTGAATAATATTAAATTAGGAGAAATTGTGTGCGAAATTTATTTACTATGGAGTCATCTGACAATGAGGACAATAATAGAATTAGAATATATAATTTTTATAAATATAAGTAAAGGATAATAATATTTAGTAGTATATATTTACCTCACAATAAAACACAGATTATAAACTATAGATGCAGAAGGGATACTATAAAATATTACCAGTTTACATGTAATAATCACGCACATAACCTAAATGTCAAACAAGCTTTGTTTGTGTTTATAAAAATAAACGACAATTATTGAGCGTAGGGATACATAACGAAACATAGTCCCCTCTACATATATTATTGAAATATTTATTGGTGTCATAATTTATAATAAACCCGGCAAAATATGAATTTAGTTATAAAATTTTACATTTTACAATAACATTTAAATCTAAGATTTGATGCATCAAATTTTAATTATATTGGTAATGTGACAGTCAGTATTGCCAACTTAAATTTCATTTTCAAGTGTTACGTAATGTACATTACGTAACACTTGAATGAACATTACGTAACACTATTCGTAACAACGCACTTACGTTGTAGTTTGTTCTGTAATGACATACTTTCAGTAGTGGTCGTAGAAAAAATGTTTTTTGGTAATCAAATAGTTACAGTTGTTATTTTGTTTATAATAAAATAAACATATATTTTTCGTCCTGTCTATCTTTTATAATTTAAATAAATACAATATCTAATACCTTTACAGAGGTTCGAAAAAGATTTGATGGTTTCACCTCTGGAATCAAATAGGCCCTAAAGTAATTTAAACATGATTTTAATGTAGATACATAACATTCAGAAGGAGGAAAACCTTGCTGAAGACTTGGTTGTCTTTAAACAGTTTAAACATTTCAAACTAGACCTTGATGACTTAAGCTAACCTCAGAGGAAGTGACTGTCTTTAAACAAGGCGTTCGACAACTAGTACAAACATGCGCGTCAAAGAATGAATCCTTTATTTTTTTAACAGTAAATTCTGTATTCTTCATTTACGTTCATGTTTTTTTTTTATTTTTTATTAAGGATAACTCTTTGCCAAATGGCTTAGAGTCTATTTACATTTATTTACATATATCATTAATCATTATGTCAAGTTTAGGTAGCTGTTTTTCATGTCTTCCGCTTCTTTCCTCTTTTTTTGTATCTTTTGAAACCAGTTTTTCCCCGTTCCCCCTTCATCTAGTAATGTTTTCTCTGTTCTTTCTTCTCTTCCTAGCTCTCTGCAGAATAGTCTCATATGTTCCAGCGTTTCCTCCTCTCTTCCACATAGCCTGCACATACGATCTTCTATATTAAGCCAGTATTTATTAGCATTTTCCTCGTTTCCACAACGGAATCTTGCTATTATTTGTATGTTGTTTTTCTCTTGTAAAATATATCGTGGTATTCCTATTACTTTTATTTCCTTAAACCTTGTGTTATATGACGATTCTTCAATTTTATTTTCTTGAACTTGCATTTGGTTTTCCCAGTCTCTTTGTTGTACCGATTCCCATACACTCTCTTCATTTTGTCGTCTTCTTTCTATTTCATTTGTAGAGCATCCGTTCCTTTCATAGTATTTTTTTCTTGATTTTCCCCAGTTTGTTAGTTTGTTTTTGTCTTCTTCCCCTCTTTTGATATTTTTCCAGCACTCTTGTAGAATTGGGATTTCTATTTTTCGTACCCTTTCTTCGAATTTGACCGCCCTTTTTCCAGTCTCTATCCTCAGTTTTGCTATTTTCATTTCATCCATTACTATGTAGCTCGGCGTACACCTGTCTAGACCTAGAATCCATTTCGCATACCTCAGTTGTACATCTTCTAAAATTTGTTTTTCCTCCCATCCATACACCTCGGCTCCATACATCAATATGCTTTTCACGATATACTCGAACATCATCCATCGCACCCTCATATTGTTTTTGAATTTTCTTTCTCCTAACCCCCAAATTTGTTTCATTGCAACAATTGCTTTCCGTGTTTGATGTTCCAGATGTTTAGTCGGTTGATTATTTCTCTGAAACGTATAACCCAAGTATGTGAATTCTTTTACTTCATCAATAATTTCTTCATTCCATTTCCAAACTTCTTTCGTTTCCCTGCCTCCTCCTTTTTTAAACTTCATAATTTTAGATTTTTGTACATTAAGTGTTAGTTCCTTTTTCTTTAAATATAGTTGAAATCTTTTCATCATCGTCTTCATACTAGGTGGATCTTTTGCTACTATCACAATGTCATC
Organism: Poecilus cupreus; assembly: GCA_963942605.1. NCBI lineage: Eukaryota > Metazoa > Arthropoda > Insecta > Coleoptera > Carabidae > Poecilus > Poecilus cupreus. Next base: position 3,846,455 of record OZ012713.1, read on the forward strand.
CGCGTAGGCTAAAGACCAAATTTTCTTTCTTCCCATTACTATCCCGCCAGTCTGTTCTTTACTGAGGAAGTCTTCCAAATCTGCCAAGTAAAGTAAAAACAGTGTAGGGCTTAAAGGGCATCCTTGTCTTACTCCTTTTTCTGTCCAAATTTCATCTGTGTGTTTGTTCTTTACGTTCATGTTGTTTATGGTCCAACAACCTCCATCCGTCAAAATTTCATGGATTTGTTACAGTGACTTGTACATTGCAATGTCAGATGAAGTACATTTCACCGGCTGGCTTCGTTCACTCCCAGGAATTTTGTTTTGCAAATTCAAATTTAAATAAATTATTTCTTACAATTATTCTTATCGAAAAACTAAACAATTCCCACAGTGAGGTCTAGTATTTATATATGTAGATGAAAATGAAAGGTATAACATTAAACTATAACAAAATATTAGTTGAAGTCTAGTTGGTCAAAAATTCAGAACTTTGATACTGTGTCTCTCATTCCCATGAACGACTACACTAATGCAAATAATTCGTATATTTATAAATACACTCATCTATAACATACTAAGTTTATTTTCAATTTGAGTTTACAGTTTTTGAAAAACAAATAAAAACTGTAAATTCAAATGAAAACTAATTTTAGTATGTTATGGACGATCATATTTATAAATATACAAGTTATTTGCATTACTGTAGTCGTTCATGGGAATGTGTGACACATATTTTACTACTTTAAAAATTATGTTCATGTATAATTTGTGAAGAAAATTAGTTTTTTTAAATTGATTAGAAAACTTTGAACTTTTATCTACAAACGTAGGTATAAAACATTATATGTTTCATTTATTATAATAATGATATATTGTTTCAAAAAAGTCATGTTCATCTTGTGCTATCTTCAGCCCGTTTGGTTGACCTTAAGCTAGTCTCAGAAGAAACTACTATTTTCAATCACTACCTCTAGTTCAGGATAAGGAAGCCTTGCTGAAGACTTGGCTATCTTCAAATACCTCAAACTAGATGTTGAAGGTTTTAAGCTAGCCTCAGAGGAAACGGCTGACTTTAAACACAATTTTAGGGTGGAAACATGATGTTCTACCCCTAGTTCTAGAAGAGGGAGCTTTGCTGATATCTTTAAACTAGATTCTGGAGGTCTTAAGCTAGCTTCAACTGTCTTTAAACAAGGATTTAATATGGACACATGATGTACTACCTTTAGCACTAAGAAAGGAAATCTTTTTGAAGACTTGGTTGTTTCTGACTACTTCAAACTAGATGCTGGAGGTTTTAAGCTAGTCTCAGAGGAAACGACTGTCTTTAAACATGATTTTTTTACCTTTAATTCTTAGAGAGGAACCCTTACTGAAGACTTGACTGTCTTTAGTCACTTTAAAGTAAGTGCAGGATGATTTGAGCTAGCCTCAGAGGAAGTGACTGTCTTCAAACATGACAAATTTTTTAACAAAAAATTGAACCGACAAAAAACTGAAAAAACAATATTATTTTATTTTATATTTTGTTCTGGGAAAAATAAGTCCTGCTGAAGACTTGGCTGTCTTTAAACACCTCAAACTCTTTGTTGGATATTTTAAACTTGCCTCAACAGCCCTCAAACATAATGCAATAATACAACTTTATATTATCCCCTGTCTTATCAATATCAAAACAACTCGATTCTAAATTTCAGCCCACTTTGCATAAGCCATTCATTACACCACTAATTTCAAAATCAAAAACTCTTTTCGTATTACATTATTCTTCCCTTCTTTGATCTTTAGTTTCCCCTTTACACGCTGTGATATCCGGAGGCGCTGCGATCACATCCAGTGGAAAAATTCCCACTGTTTTATATGCCCCACCCTTCGGACTATGTCACGATTTGTGGAGTTGACTTTAGGTTTAGGAAATCTTTCATGTTTTGAAATGGTACGTTTGGTACATCTTTAACATGTAGATGTTTTAGTTTTTATAATTTTTTTCAAAATTGGCGACAGATATTTAAAACTTTTTGCGATGTAGGAACTTTTAAGCTAGCCCTAGAAAATAGTATATTCTGCAACAAGTAATGGAATGGAACTTAATCCACGCGAGCAAAAAGTTTGTAGTCCGAGCCGAAGGCGAGGGCTACGATTTGCGAGTGTAGAATATATTATTATATAACAAGATTTTGGAAATAATACAAGATATACAAATATAAAACTGTTGAAAACGTCAAACTCAAATAAATCAAATTAAAACAAACTAACGTAACCATAGTCACTGAATCAAAATACGTCATATATCGCGCTAATATGCGGCTTTGATTCGTCGAAAATATTCCATGCGCAGCTTGAAGAATGTTAGTGATTCCATAACAATTTTTAGCTGTGCAATGCCTAGTTTCGAAGTGTTATATAAACATGATTTCATAGTAGATAAAACCTCCTAACCCTAGTTAATGGGGAGGAAGCCTTGATGAAGACTTGACTGAATGTTTTAAACTAGCCTCAGAGGAAGCGATTGCCTTGAAACATATTTTAGGGTATATAAGTGATGTCATACCTCTAGTTTTTGGGGTTGAATGACTTAAAATAGCGCCAGATTGATGTCCTACGCGTAGTTCTGAAAGAGGAAGCCTTGCAGAAGACTTGGCTGTCTTTGAACACTTCAAACTAAATGCTATAGGTCTTAAGCTAGCCTCAGAGGAAGCGACTGTCTTCAAACATAAATACATAATGTTTGTCTTTAAGTATTTAAAATAATTAAAATGAAACTATATGCTTACAATATAACTTCGAATCTTCCAAATTTAAAAACAATTTTGTGTAAATTCACATTTGATACCACAATCAAACCACCCCAATTACCAGCAAAAAGAAAAATTAACAAAAACAGCGCGAGTAGAACGTCAAAATAAAAGAAAGGAAAATAAAACTCGATCAGAGTCTCTGAGCGCAGCCCGCTATGTTCTCGGGAACACATGAATATGCAGAATTTTATTTCTACGAGTATTCAACCCTTCCGACAAAGGTGGGACCAGGGGAAAGGGGTGGGGCCCTTTGGGGCGAGCAGGACCGTAATGGGGATAAATTATATGAAGAAAAATCATCAAGGACGATAATAGTAAATTGTTTTTGCGTGAGACGATATTTATCCATTCTAAAGAAAGATAACAGTTTCTTCTGAAGCTAGTTTAAGTTATTCAACGTATTGTTTGAAGTGTTTAAAGACAGCCAAGTCTTCAATAAGGCTTCTGCTCCTAGAACTAGATGCATCACATCATGTAACCATCTTAAAATCATGTTTGAAGACAGTCGCTTCATATGAGGCTAACTTAAGACCTCCAGCATCTAGTTTAAAAAGTTTTGAGACAGTCATATCTTCAGTAAGTCTTCGTCCTTCAAAACTAGGGATAGGACGACATTAATCCATCATAAAATCATGTTTGAAGACAGTTGAGGCTACCTTAAAACTTTCAGAATCTAGTTTGAAATGGTTTGACAGCCAAGTCTTCAACACGGCTCCCTCTCTTACAGTAAGATATAGAAACCTAAAATTATATTTGAAGACAGTCGCTTCTAAATCTCTGTGATGTTTAGATTTAATAATTAGATAATAATTAAATAATTAGAACAGTAAATCTAAGCTAAATATAAAAAATCGGTTGTGGGCAGCACAATACCTGCCGCCACAGATTTGTTATCAAACAATGCAGGAACACGGACCACCACTATCAAGAAACGCTCATCCCTTCAACAAATTATGACACATGTCAAAAAATGATATTTTTCAACCGTTGTTTTGTTTTTTCAAAAAACAGGTTAGCAGATTTAAACAAAAATATCAAGATATAAATATTCTTTAACGTGTTGTAATTTGTAAATGGTGACAGTAAGAGGAAAATGTTTCAAACAATAAATGTAGATAATAATATTTGAAACATTACTAACAAAATTTTCATTAAACCATAATTTACTGAAATATTTTAAAATAACTTGATAGGGCTTCAAGTAAACTACCACTTCCGGTTATTGGATTATCACCAAAAACTAATCAGAACTTCCAAAGGGGATACAATTGATATACACAAAATATCAAAATTTTCAGTTTAGTAGTTTTTGAGAAACCGTAACTCCAGAGATCCACACAAACTGACAGACTCACAGACAGAGAAACACAAACAGATAGACAGAAAGACTGACAGACACACACATACAGACAGACAGACGTACAATATACAAATAGACAGACAGAGAGATAGATAGACAGATAAAACTTACAGACAGATAGGCAAACAAACATACAGACAGACAGATAGACTTACAGACAGACAGATAAATTGACAGACAGACACACGCAAACAGACATCATCGCGAAACTATTAAAATCATATTCTAGGGACCCTAAAACGTGCTCGTCCACTGAAAACTCACTACCCAATTTTTAGCGTGATTCTTATACCTCCCTTACAGGATGTGGCAAGAGGTAAAAATCGAATCTGGATTATCGGTCGACCTGATATTTGACGTCCGGACTATAAACGTTCCATTGTATTTTCTGATATGCTTAAAAATAATCTACCATGTCCTTTCAATAGATTTCTCTTAAATTCTATAATAATGTAACGTTCGTGGGGTTTTAAAACGTTTTATTTAAATAATAAGAAATAATATTATTAATAACAAATAATTATAATAAAGAGTAAATAGTTAATTAACACTAAGTATATAACACTAAAATAACGAATACAAAAACTTATACACTAACACTTATCACTACTATAATTAAACACTATTTATATTAACTAGCCGAGCGATATTTATTTACGACGATATATTTATTTCCACACCGAGCGGTATATTTATATTCACAAGTTCTTCCGCAGAACTTCGGAGTCGACTAAGTCATCTAACTTACTGACTCAACTCGACTAACTGAGTCCGAGTCAACTAACTGACTGCTCGGGAGTCATCTAAAAGACTGCTCGGGAGTCCACTAAACGACTGACTGCCTGACGGCTGCTGGCGATTCCTTTTATATATGGCGTTCCTTGTTTCTGGAAGGTTCTGGAATATTCCCTATTGTGGAGCAAATGACTTGTTCGAACCCGCAAGCGTTGAGTCATGCACTCGGCGACGCGGCGTGGCGGCGTAGGCCGACAAGCTTCGACTTGTCGCTGCCGCGTTCGTTACAATAATCTTGACATTTCCAAATACAAATCGTCCAAGACAGTCACAATTTCTTGCTCTATATTTTGCAAGACCCTCTTTCTTCCCGTAAAGTTTCGCCATTATCCTCCACCAGCACCCCTACTAAAAACAGCCCGAATTCCGCCACTGGACTTTTTGCCTCAGTGCGGTACTGGCATCGCGATGCTCGAAGAGCCCGGCGCTTTAACAGGCGGTTTTACAATCTATATGTAAATTACTACTGAGCACAATTACAGCCGAACTGTACACGAGTGAAGCGGCCCCGGGGCAGGGGCGTATCAAGGGGGTGGGTGTGGGGGTGGAGATAGTGGAAGAGGAAAGGAAAAGCAATGATTCTCCTGCTGGCTGAAGAGCGGAGTTGTAGAATTATTTCAATTCAGTTCGGAATCTCGATTTTATGTATTTGTAGGAATAAAATGAGGGTTAAATGTGTGAAGGTGAAGGTATCAGTCGTCAAATTATGTACCCAAAAGTGTAAAGATTTAAAAGATTCATTTTTACTTTCTTATACAAGTATAAGGAAGTATTGAAATCATGAAAAAAATCGTTGACGAGATTTTTGCGAAAATACATATTTTGACGTCCACTGAATCCGTTAAGACCGATTACCAATGATGTCTGTGTGTGAGGATGGATGGATGGATGTCCGTGTGCGCAATATCTCGTAAACGAGACAAGTTATGTAAACGAAACTTGAAATTTATAAGTTTCATGAATATGAAAAGCTGAGTTGATTTTGAATGAAATTGAAAAACTGGAAGAGGAAGTTTACTGAATATACAAAACAAAAAATAGAATCAGCTCTGAAAAAAAATCAAATGAAAGATGTTAGCAAAAATATTTGGAATATAAAATGGTATTTGCACTTTTCTTGTACATGCTTCTGATTTCGATAAAGTTGATGTTGAATGAAATTGAAAAACATACTTCTAATTTTGAGAAAAACTAAATTATATATTCAAGAATATATTTCAATAATCCTAGTTACAATGGGAAAAAACGAAAACATTTTTAATATTTATGTGTCAAATGTACTCCATGTGCCAAATAATTGTAAAGTTTGAAAAATATGTGTTGTTTGAAATATTATAAAAGCCAAAGTCGTCAAATTATGTGCCCAAATGTGTAGAGGTTTATAGAAGTCACATCCTATAAGGGAGGTATAGGAATCATGCTAAAAATTGGGTAGTGAGTTTTCAGTAGATGACCACGTTTTAGGCTCCCTACAATACGATTTTAATAGTTTCGCGATGATGTCTGTGTGTGTCTGTCTCTCTGTCAGTCTGTCAGTCTGTATAGATCTCTCAAAAACTACTAAACTGAAAATGTTGATATTTTGTATATATCAATTGTATCCCCTTTGGAAGAGCTGATTAGTTTTTGGTGATAATCCAATAACCGGAAGTGGTAGTTTACTTGAAGCCCTATCAAATTATTTTAAAATATCTCAGTAAATTATGGTTTAATGAAAAGTTTGTTATTAGAATAATGTTTAAAATATAATTATCTACAATTATTGTTTGAAACATTTTCCTCTTACTGTCACCATTTACGAATTACAACACGTTAAAAAAATTATATTTTGATATTTTCGTTTAAATCTGCTAACCTGTTTTTTGAACAAATAAAACAACAGTTGAAAAATGTCATTTTTTGACATGTGTCACAATTTGTTGAAGGGATGAACGTTTCTTGATAATGGTAGTTAATGTTTGTGTATTGTTCGATAAGAAATCTATGACGGGAGGTTTTGTGCTGCACACAACAGATTTTTTTAAATTGTATATTGGTAATTCTTTTAACAACATACATACATACATACATAAATAACATCATGCTATAACCCACTCAGTGGGGTAGCACAAATCCAGAAACACGGTCAATCTCCTCCAAACATTCCTATCCTGGCACACCACTTTCGCCTCGTCTACATTCACTCTGTCTCCAAACGCAATCGTTCACCCACATATATTAGTTTTACCAACCTTTCAAGATGTTCAAACTACCTCAACTGACTCACTCCCACTTTCTTAACAACATTCTTCTCAATTTCACACTCACCATACACCAATGTGTTCCAGACACGATCACTTCTCCTCTCAAATACCTCATTTTCAAAGTAGTTATACGTCGTTCATGCTTTTTCATCCACATCCAACATTTAGAACCATACATCAATGTAGCCACTAACACACCATTATAAACACTCAATCGAGCATCTCTAGAAGACTCTAGATACATTCACGTTTCGAGCAAATGCATCCAAAGCTACCTTGCACCCTGCAGACACCCGCCTTTCAATCTCCCGGTCAATACGTCCATCCCTAGAGAACATACTAGACAAATATACAAATTCATTCACTTGTTCCAGTCTCACACCATTCACTGAAACATTACAATCAGTCACCAAATCATTCTTCTCTAGATACATTCACGTACAATCAAACATTCCTATCCTGGCACACCACTTTTACCTCGTACATATTTAATAGTGCGATTCATACATGCTCGTCGTACGATATAGTTGTGTCACGCCCCCTGATGTCTTAGATTCAAAATGGAGGATTTCTCAGAAAGTTATACATAAAGACTATCGTTTTTTCTAAGGCTAGCTTAAGTTTAAAGTGTTTAAAGACAGCAAAGTCTTCAGCAAGGTTTACTCCTCCGCAACTAGGCATAGAACATCATGGTTAAAGACACTCACTTCCTCTGAGGCTAGCTTAAGACCTCCAGCATCTAGTTTGAGTGTTTAAAGACAGCCAAGTCTTCAGCAAGGCTTCGGCTCCCAAAACCAAAATAAAGCATCATTTATGCACCTTAAAATAAATCTGTACTATTAGAAATGAAATAATAACCCTCAATCATATATCGTGGGAATAGGTATATTTAAAAATATAAAATAATATTTATAAAAAATATATATTATATCAATACAAAATAATAAAAACAACAGATCATTATTGTTTGTATTTAATTTATTTGTTTGTTCAAATTAAATTACCGCTATTATTATACATCGTTAATTATTGGTTTTAATTATTTACCCATTCAAAATTGAATAAATTTAAAATATTATTTTTAGGTTAACCCAGAAATATATCAAATGTTTTATAAATTATTGTCACAGGTAATTTATTTCATTTTAATTATATATAATGAACAAAATTGTAACAAATTTTCATTTGCAATTTATCAACTATTTTATTTACTTAATTAATAATTGGCTGAAACTCCGATATCTGGTTTTTATTCTGTTTGAATGGGGTCATACACCTTCTCTCATTTAATTTTTTTTTTCAGTGAGTTTGAGTAAAATTATAAATATAGAAACTAATTTTAATATTAAAAGGCATTTAGTTATTAAGATACGATTTTTTTAAATTGGCATCGCTTTTCAAATTGTTCGCTTCTTGACGTCATCTTGTAATTGCACGAAACACGCTCTTGCGGAGAGCGAGGAACTACACCAACTGTCAAATTGACTGTTATCTGTCATTGTTATTTACTGAGAGGTTTTTACAAATATATTAGCTGGGCAAAATAATATACCAGATATAATAAACATAAGTTTAATTTGAAAATCGTTGTTAACTGCAACATATGACTTGAGATGACAGGTGTGATAATGAGACTACCGACATTACCGACAAGCGACAAAATATAGTACGACAAAGCATTTTTCTTTTAACACCTCCTAAACTCTTTGACTAAAAACGTTATAATTAACGAATACCTAATTTAATTTATCGGAGTGTTCATTTTAATAATAATAAGTAATTATTACAAACCTGAAAAGCAAATTATTATTTGTTATCAACACCTCTTTTGCCTTGCCATGCTGTACATTCTATTACAAGATGACGTCACGATTTTGCAACCGCGAAACTTCGTAAAGGAAATTATGAATGAAAAGTTGAAAAATTATAAGAAATATTGAATAATATGTGACTGAAATGATCTAAATTTTTATAATTTGTAAAAAACACAACTTTTTTTTTGAGTGTATGACCCCATTATTTGGTTAGGTATCGCACAAGCTATTGTAAAAAACCTAGTAATATAAAATTCTCATATATTCGGTCAATTCAAGTTCTCCATATTTGATTAATATTTACACTTTATTTGCATCGTTTCTTGGAAATAAATGGAAACTAAATCACATATTGTTGGTAGCACGAAAATGGCAGCCATGTATGTACACAGCAGTTTTTGTTGTGATTTTTTCTTGATTGTGGAACTCATTATAAAACTAATCAAGTTTAATACGATAGGTGAAGAACAAATAAATTAAATGAAATAATATTGCAGTAAACAACTACACAAAGATCACTTTTATTAACATTGCGTCAAACGTGCCATACACACCATTACTCCTCATAGCAGTTTATGTTTTTACCACCAGATGGATACGGGTCTATTTCAGTTGCGAATACTCTATCCACATCAGATCTCAGTTTAAACAATAAAAAATCACTTCAAATACCTACATAAAATCACCACCCCCACCACAGTATATTTCAGTTTTCGAAACCTCCAGATGATCCTTTCACATCCACCTCTAACTCTCAACCGCAGTTATATGCATACCCCACCCTTGTCCCTCCACTGCCCCTAACCCCTCCTCCCCACCACCCCCACCCTACAACAGTCACAGGCTGGCTAGATCCTGGATCCAGGCAGCACCGCTTGTCTCTGTTTACAATTTATATGCAAATTACTGCACAGCGCAATTACATTTTAGCGGTGCTGAATTCGCTCAACCGCCGGCGTTGTCGTAGTGTGCTGTGGCCAGGGGCGGACTCGGGGGGTTGCTGGGGGCTGACAGATAATTTGTGAATGATGGTATGTAGTGGAGTGAGTTTGATGGAGGGTTTGATTGAGTTTGGATTTAAGGTAAATATTATTAGGTTTTATGTATATGTGTAGTTTGAAGTGGCTGTCTTTAAACTTGGTTCAAGTGTAGATAAATATTGTTCTATCCTTAGTTTTGAGAGAGGAAGTCTTGCTGAAGACTTGGCTGTCTTTAAACACTTCAAACTAGATGCTGGAGGTCTTAAGCTAGCCTCAGAGGAAGCGACTGTCTTCAAACATTATTTTAGGGTAGATACATAATGTCATATCCTTAGTTTTGAGAGAGGAAGCCTTACTGAAGACTTGGCTGTCTTTAAACACTTCAAACTAGATGCTGGAGGTCTTAAGCTAGCCTCAGAGGAAGCGACTGTCTTTAAACACGACGTTCTACCTTGTTGAAGACTTGACTGTCTTTAAGTACTTCAAACTAGATGCTGGAGGTCTTAAGCTAGCCTCAGAGGAAGCGACTGTCTTTAAACACGACGTTCTACCTTGTTGAAGACTTGACTGTCTTTAAGTACTTCAAACTAGATGCTGGAGGTCTTAAGCTAGCCTCAGAGGAAGCGACTGTCTTCAAACATTATTTTAGGGTAGATACATAATGTCATATCCTTAGTTTTGAGAGAGGAAGCCTTACTGAAGACTTGGCTGTCTTTAAACACTTCAATCTAGATGCTGGAGGTCTTAAGCTAGCCTCAGAGGAAGCGACTGTCTTTAAGCACGACGTTCTACCTTGTTTAAGACTTGACTGTCTTTAAATACTTCAAACTAGATGTTAGAGGTCTTAAGATAGCCTCAAAGGAAGTGACTGTCTTCAAACATGATTTTAGGGTAGATACATAATGTCCTAGACTTAGTTTTGAGAAAGGAAGTCTTGTTGAAGACTCAGCTGTCTTTAAACACTTCAAACTTGAAGTCTTAAGAGGAAGTAATTGTCCTTATTCATAATTTAAGGGATCTTTCTCAAACTGGTTCCATTTGGCAATAGCCACGAAAGAAAGTTTTCGAAAAATCTGTCATATTATTATTTAATTTATTTTCACTCTTATGTTTTATTATTACTGAAGACTTTGCTGTCTTTAAACACTTCAAACTTGATGCTGGAGGTGTTAAGCTAGCCTCAGAAGAAGCGACTGTCTTCAAACATGACGTTCTACCTTTAAATCTGAAAGAGGAAGTCTTACTGAAGATCTGATTGTCTCGAAACACTTCAAATGAAATGTTGGAAATCTTAAAATAGTCACAAAGGAATCTAGTGTTTTTAAATGATTCAAGGGTGGATTATCGAATGTTAAATTACTTAGATTAGCCTTAAAGGAAGCGACTGTCTTTAAACCCATTATTAAGGTAGATAATAGATCTCCTACCCCTAGTTCTGGTAATGGAAGCCTTTATAAATACTTAAAATGGAATACTGAATGTTTTAAGTTAGCCTCAGACTGTCTTTAAACAAGATTTAGAGTGGATGAATGATGTCCTATACATAATTCTTGGGAAGGACACCTTACAGAAGACTTTAAACATTTAAATTGGCCTGAACTCTCTTTAAACATAATTTTAGGAAGTGTCACTGATGTTCTATTTGTATTGACTTGACTGTCTTTAAACACTTTAAATTAGATGCCAAAGGTCTTGAAATGGTATAAAATATTGAAAAAAGTTTTCAGATCTCATGGTATATAAATAACATTAACTGGGCTTAAGTTCTGTAAATATTTATTAATTTATTGTATCCTTGACTACATATTTATTTGTTTATATTTTATATTTCACCTGAAGAAGGCAGCACTTTGCTGTCGAAACGTTGTGTTATTAATAAATATTTATAGAACTTAAACCCAGTTATTGTTATTTATAGTATATACTGTCTTTGAACAAGATTTTAGAGTAAATTATATACGCCATATTTTTAATTTTAAGTAGGAAGCCTTGCTGAAGATTTGGCTGTCTTTAAACACTTCAAACTAAATGCTGGAGGTCTTAAGCTAGCCTCAGAGGAAGCGACTGTCTTCAAACATGATCTTAGGGTGGATACATAATGTTTTATTTTTAATTCGGAGAGAGGAAGCCTTGCTGAAGACTTGGCTGTCTTCAAACACTTCAAACTAAATACTGGATGTCTTAAGCTAGCCTCAGACGAAGCCACTGTCTTCAAACATGATTTTAGGATGGATTCATAATCCCTTATACTTATTTTTGGGGATGGAAGCCTTGCTGAAGACTTAACCATAAATAATTCTATCTAAATTCTCCCTGAATCCAACCCTGTCTCTCATGCTTGCTGCGTGGATGTGTGGGCGGGTTCATCAAATGCTCTAACCCTTCTTTCGTGTCCTGGGTTCACTGTGGTCGGCACACGCTGCCCAGAATATAATAGGGGTGATTTTGATTCCATGAACATGAGGGAGAATTTTTATAGTAGCATTCGTACCACCAGATGAGTGGATTAATATTTTATGACACTTTTGAGGACAAATGTCATAGTTTACCGTGACAGAGGTCAAATTAAAATTTATTGAAGTATTGTTTTAATAACTTTTTTCTACGACCACTTAGAAATCTGCTCTTTGTATGTTTGCTGTTGCTAGGAATATGTACATTGCAAGCATCGTGCGAAATGAATTTGTTTTGTGAGTATTTCAATACAGATAAGTACAGGTGCCATTACTAGGATACTTATTTAGAATTGTCAAATATTGGAATGATGAAAGCGAGACAATTTTTAAATTAATATTAAAAGAATTAGGAAATAATATCGTGGTCTTAGAAAAAGTATAGTGTACAACTCGCATGGAATGTCCATTTCATACTCGTAGGAAATGAGTACCATTCCATGCTCGTACAATATACTATTATATCTCAATGAGTAGCATAATATTTTTGCGGAAATACATATTTTGACGTCCACTGAATCCGTTAAGACCAATTTCTCAATGATGCCTGTGTGCCTGATGGATGGATGGATGTCCGTGTGCGCAATATCTCATGAACGAGACAAGATATGTAAACGAAACTTGGAATTTATAAGTTTCATGAAAAAATGAAGAGCTGAGTTGATTTTTAATGAAATTGAAAAACCGGAAGAGGAAGTTTACTGGGCACACAAAACAATAAATAGAATCAGCTGTGAGAAAAAGTTTCAAATGAAAGATGTTAGCAAAAATATTTGGAATATAAAATGAAATTTGCACTTTTCTTGTACATGCTACTAATTTTGAGAAAAACTAAACTATATATTTAAGAATATATTTCTATAATCTTAGTTACACTGGGAACAAAAACTAAAACATTTTTAATATCTATGTGACAAACTTGTCAAATAATTGTGAAGTGTCAAAAATATGTGTCATGTGAAATATTATAATGTAATATTTGTATTATTAGTTAGAAAGTTTTGAAGACTATATTGAGAACAAATTTATACAGGTTTAACATCTATATATCAAATAAATGTCAAAATAGTCGCAAGAAACAAGTCATACGTGTTCAGTTGGTTTTATTTGTATGAGAAAGTAGTGTGGTGCCCACATCAGATTTTTTTGTTAACGTTTTAGGTTATTTAAGAAAATTATAGTCACAATTAAATTTATTTAGCACCGTTAAACTTCATGTTCTAGTTTACATATTGATTCAGTTTATTTAATTACTTCTGCAGTAATAAAATTTACATATTTCCTAGATTAAAACTTTGTAAAATGCAGCAAAATGCAAAACTGTATCTACCTGCTCTGAAAGTAGTAATGAAGTGTTTTAAACATTAAACATAATAAACATGACAAACAGCTTAAAGTTTGAATGTGTATCTAGGTATGCGAGACTATCTAGAAATTCTATTTCCAAGGAAGTAACTGTCTTCAAAAATTATTTTAGGGTGGATTAATGACGTCCTATTCTTAATTCTGAGAGAGGAAGTCTTGTTGAAGACTTGGCTGTCTTTAAACACTTCAAACTAGATGCTGGAGGTCTTAAGCTAGCCTCAGAGGAAGCGACTGTCTTTAAGCACGACGTTCTACCTTGTTTAAGACTTGACTGTTTTTAAATACTTCAAACTAGATGTTAGAGGTCTTAAGATAGCCTCAAATGAAGTGACTGTCTTTAAATATAATTTTAGGGTAGATACATTATGTCATATCCTTAGCTTTGAGAGAGGAAGCCTTGCTGAAGACTTTGCTGTCTTTAAATACTTCAAACTAGATGCTGGAGGTCTTAAGCTAGCCTCAGAGGAAGCGACTGTCTTTAAGCACGACGTTCTACCTTGTTTAAGACTTGACTGTCTTTAAATACTTCAAACTAGATGTTAGAGGTCTTAAGATAGCCTCAAATGAAGTGACTGTCTTTAAACATAATTTTAGGGTAGATACATAATGTCATATCCTTAGTTTTGAGAGAGGAAGCCTTGCTGAAGACTTGGCTGTCTTTAAACACTTCAAACTAGATGCTGGAGGTCTTAAGCTAGCCTCAGAGGAAGCGACTGTCTTTAAACACGACGTTCTACCTTGTTTAAGACTTGACTGTCTTTAAATACTTCAAACTAGATGTTAGAGGTCTTAAGATAGCCTCAAATGAAGTGACTGTCTTCAAACATGATTTTAGGGTAGATACATAATGTCCTAGACTTAGTTTTGAGAAAGGAAGTCTTGTTGAAGACTTGGCTGTCTTTAAACACTTCAAACTGGATTCTAGATGATTTAAGTTTCCTCTTATACTAGCTTGTGTAAGCCTAGAATCATGTTTAAGCATAGTGGTGACTTTAAAACAGTCGCCTCCCAAAAACACAAATACTTTTAAAAATATTCCGTGATATGTTTGTAGGTTTCTCAGGGGATTAAAATGTCAAACTGCAGACTTAACACTAACAAAAAATTATGTTGAAAGAGAGCTAAGTCTTCAGCAAGGCTTCCTCTCCTCCAGAATAAAGACCAGGACATTATTTATCCCCCTAAAACCATGTTTGAAGACAGTCGCTTCCTCAGAGGTTAGCTTAAAACATCCAGCATCTAGTTTTCATTTCTTGAATTAATTAATATGTTTAAAAACAACAAAATTGTCTTTAAAGATAGTCAGTTCCTCAGAGGCTAAATTGAAGTGTTTAAAGACAGTCAAATCTTCATCAAGGTTTACTTTTTTAGAAGCAGGGGTAGGACAATATTTTCCTGCCCTTAAATCATGTTGAAAACTAAAAAGCTTTAAATGAAAAAGTCAAGAATTATATTTACAAAAAAAATTGTTATTTGTAAAATTGTCGTATTTGCTTCTAATTTTGATAAATTGTTTTTTAAAAGTCATGTATTTTATGGGTCCTTCATGACTTGCCTAAATATTTTAGAGGGAAAATCTTCAAACAAAAGTTATAAAGCATTTAATTCTGATTCATAACACCCCCCCCCCCCCCATGCATCTTTCTCATATAGCTTCCATTTTAACCAAATTTAAACTTATTACAAATTGTTATAGCACAATTTCTATCACGAATTTTGACCTTAACCCATTCCGAAATTGAATTCATTAACTATACAAACAACCTATACTCACTACAAAACAAAGTTATTAGTGCTGCCGCCGGGCGTAAAGCGTGGAACTACCAAACAAAGTAAAAACGGATTAGATATCAATTGGAAAGATGAGACACGATATTGGTTGCGGACAGTGGCGTGACAAGGGAATTACCTTGGGGGCTTAAACTTTGTGTGTTGTTTATTGGAAGGAGGTAAAGTTATTATATTAAGACAGAAGATGAAAGTACGACGATAAAATAACGAAAAGAAAAATGATTTAGAAGAAATCAAAGGATGACAAATCTTTAAAAAAATCTTTGTTTGGATAATTTTACGATTGGCCATACAATCAGACAAATATTAATAAATAATTATTATAAGCAAAATATCAATAGCATGGTATTCAATATGCATGTTAATTAAATATCAATAGGTCATAGGTCAACGCTAACTAACTACAGCAGTAATTATGTAGAATATAATCTTCTAATTAAATTGTGAAAATGATAATGGTTTATAAATCATTCCAATTAACCATCAAATATGATTAATTATAGAGATATGAATCATATTATTTGTTATCTTATCCGTACAGTTTTAGGGTGGATAAATAATAACCTACCCCTTGTTCAAAAGAAAAAAGTATTGCTGAAGACTTGGCTGTCTTTAAACACTTCAATTTTGACGCTAAATAATTCAAGCTAGCCTCAGAGGAAGTGAATGTCTTTAAACACAAGTTTAGGGGGAATAAGTGAGGTCCTATTCCTAAAATATTATTGAAAACTTGGTTGTATTTAAATATATCAACTAATTCATATGAAATGAAAAATAGATGCTGGATGATTTAAGCTAACCTCAAAGGAAGCGACTGTTTTCAAACATCATTTTAGAATGGATACATGATGTCTTATCCTTAGTTTAAAGAGAGGAAAACTTGCTGAAGACTTGGTTGTCTTTAAACACTTCCAACTAGATGCTAAAGGTCTTACGCTAGCCTCAGACTGTTTTAAACATGATTTAAGGACAGGAAAAAAAATAATAATAAAAAAGGAAGCCTCATGAAGATTTGACTGTCTTTAAACACTTCAAACTAGATGCTGGATAACTTAAACTAGCTTCAGAGAATTTGATAGTCTTTAAACAGAATTTAAGGGCAGGAAAATGTTGTCCTACATTTTAACCTGAAGTAGGAAATTTTGCAGAAGACTTGGCTGTCTTGAAACACTTCAATTTAGACGAATGGTTTAAGCTAGCCTTTGAAGAAGTGACTGTCTTTAAATACATTTTTGTTGTTTTTAAACATATTATAAATTCAAGAAATGAAAACTAGATGCTGGATGTTTTAAGCTAACTTCTGAGGAAGCGACTGTCTTCAAACATGGTTTTATGGTGGATAAATAATGTCATGGGCTTTATTCTGGAGGAGAGGAAGCCTTGTTGAAGACTTGGCTGTCTTTAAACACTTTAAACTAGATGCTGGAGGTTTTAAACTAGCCTCAGAGGAAGCGACTGTCTTCAAACATGATGTTCTATTTCTAGTTGCGGAGGAGTAAGCCTTGCTGAAGACTTGGCTCTCTTTAAACACTTCAAACTAGATGCGGGAGGTCTTAAGCTAGCCTCAGAGGAAGCGACTGTCTTTAAACATGATGTTGTACGTCTAGTTGCGGAGGAGTAAGCCTTATTGAAGACTTGGCTGTCTTTAAACACTTCACTAGATGCTGGAGGTCTTACGACAGCCTTAACTGTCTTCGAACATAATTTTTTATTTGTGTTAATTTGATATTTTAAACCATTGTTAAATCATTTATAAGATTTTGTGATTTTGCTATTTTGTTACGCCTGTCTTAAAGCTACCAGCTGTCTTTAAACCCAATTTGAGGTTGTCTCAATAACAAAGTGACTTTAAACGAAACAACTGTCTTAAAATTTGGGCTGAAATCCTTTGTCGTACTTCATAAATGAGTTTAAGAAAGAAACCTACAATGAAGTCCAGAAAAACTAGACATAGGTAATGTCGTAATCCAGCTACAATTTTGTTTCAAACAATTTAAACATTCAAAACAACTAATAATACCTAACATCATTGCTGGTAAAATCACAGGAGCCTCTATATGCTCTCTCTTTCACGCACATACACAAGCCAGGGTAATCGAAACATGTTGAAGAATCTGACTCGAGTTCGAAGACTTCTACCAATGGGACCTACCGCATTGGGTGGCTAATGTACCGAGAAAAATCTCGTTGCCAAGCGTTTAGTTCGCTGCGAATCGCTTGAGTCGCTACAGTACTGAGGCACGAAGCCAAGCGGAAACGCACGATCGATACCGATTGTTTGACGGATGACGTTTTGATGGTGAACGGAATGCGAATTGAGGTTAGGGTGCTTTTGGAATAGTTTATTACTTTCTTAAACTTTGAGACTTTTAAGGAAATATATTTTTGGGCTAATTTATATCTTATTGAACTCCTTTGATTGAAATGTGATACGAATTATAATTATAAATGTTATGACAGTAGATTTACTCGATACAATAAACAATAATATATTTCAAATGTTGATCAGAACACGAAACAAATTTTTTTATGATAGATGTCAGATGTGTGATTCCAATTTCAAGAAAAACTAACTTAAATATCTTTTAATTTTCACCAGAACAAAGGGGTAGGTCGTCATTTTCTCATCCTAAAATCAAATTTAAGGAGAGTTGAGGGTACCTTAAATCATATAGAATTTTTTTGTAATGTATAAAGACAGTCTTCAGCAAGGCTACCTTTTCTAGAAATGAAGGCAAAATGTATCAACCTCTAAAATCATGTTTTAAGACAGTCTCTTCCTCTGTAGCTAGCTTAAGACCTCCAACATCTAGTTTAAAGTGTTTAAAGACAGCCAAGTCTTCAGCAAGATTTGGTCCTCCATAATTATAAGTAGAACATCATGTTTAAAGACAGTCGCTTCCTTTGAGACTAGCTTAAGACCTCCAGCATCTAGTTTAAAGTGTTTAAAACGTTTAAAGACAGCGAAGTCGTTTTTACCTCCCGCATACTTCTAGGTAAGGGAGGTATTGTTTTTGGTCACAAAATTGGGTAGTGAGTTTTCAATGAATAAGCACGTTTTAGGGTCCCTACAATACGATTTTACTATTTTCGCGATGATGTCTATATGTATGTATGTGTGTATGTATGTACGTGTGTGTGTGTGTGTGTGTGTGTGTGCGTGTGCGTGTGCGTGCGTGTGTGTGCGTGCGTGTGTGTATGTGTGTGTGTGTGTGTGTTTGTGTGTGTGTGTGTGTGTTTGTGTGTGTGTAGTCTGTGGCAATTTTTCGTCTCTCATAACTCAAATACTACGTATAACACCAAAAAATACAATTTTGTGAATTTTTGCTTCTTACATTTAAATGAAGAGCTGATTAGATTTTGGATAAAATTGGTCAACCGGAAGTAGTAGTTTACTTGAAGGCCTTAACAGTTTTTCATGAAAAACACGGTTAAATTTCCTTTTTCAACAATTTATGTTATTTTGAAAGTTGTAGAATGTTTAATTTTACATGTGTTTTGATTAGATTAATTTTCATTAGATTTAGATATAATAAAATATAAAGAAATTATTTCCCAAATCTTGCATTCCTAGTACACCATGGAAACACTTAAAAATTTTAAATTTTTTACGAAATGTGACACATGTCATTTTGATTGTGAAGTTGTTTTCTTATTGAAATATATGTCAAAAAATTAAATAAAAATACGAAATAAAATTAAATTTCTCAAATATAAATAGAAAATGAATAAATAAGAAGGTGTGTTTCTGTTTCATCAAATAGTATTTTGTATCGTTTCAGCCTAGTATTGGGCGGGAGGTTATGTGCTGCCCACATCATATTTTTTTTATTACTATTAAACAGTCTCAACTACTGAGGTTATATGCTGCCTCGGAACCTTGTTTTTGGTGGTGTGACAACGGCTTTTAATATTCGCTGGTATGGGTTTTTGCAAAACGGTTACCCATCCAACTACTAACCGCGGACATCATTGCTTAACTTGCGTTATCGACTAATCCCTCTTAAACGCTACCTGCCAGGCCCAGAAAGAAATTTATTATACAGTTTAAGAACTCCAATTGAATTTTCTGTTTGTTATTCCAATTAAATAAAACCCTTTTTCCGGCTCATTTTATGTATATAACATATTTCTCTAAAGTTAATAGTTTTTCCAAAAGAGCGCTGGTTGTTTTCAAATAACCACCCTAAATATTATATATTATTCGATAGTCATGCCCCCATTTCTTGTGCGCAACTCCCGCCACTGTCTCGCTCATTTTTTGATATCTTGTTTAAATGCTCTTTCACCCGTTGAACCAGTCAAGCCATGAAACTGCGCTGTGCTTCAAAAATTGTATGTATGTGTGGTGTGTGTGTGTGTGTGTATGTTGTCTGTGTATTTTGTTGTATGCTGGTAACACTGTAAAGATCGGAGGCCTGGTTGACATGCACGCTTGACAAATTTTAACATTCGATTGCTCAGTGAATGTGGAGGGAATCTGCACAGAGTTGTAGAGATTGAAGAGGAAGTCTTGTTGAAGACTTGGCTGTCTTTAAACACTTCAAACTGGATGCTGGATATTTTAAACTAGCCTCAGAGGAAGCGACTGTCTTCAAACTTGATTTTAAAATGAATGAATCACGCTCTACTCTTAATTTAAGAAAACTAAGATAATATAAGATGGACAAATGCCTCCTACCCTAGTTCCAGTTAGTTTTTAAAACTTCCAGCAATATTTTGCCTCCTGTGAGGTTTGAACTCACGACCCCTGGTTTACAAGACCAGTGCTCTACCACTGAGCTAAGAAGGCTTTCAAATAATAGCCCGTATTTATAAAAAGAAGTATTACCTTTTCCTTGCAAAAAATAAAGCATTTGCTTCAGGTTATATTTATAAAAAAAATTAAGGAAAAGGTTTTGCTTCTAAGCAAAAGGTTTTGCTCCAAAATAAAAGATTTTACTTTTTTCGTATTTATAAAAAGAAGCATCTGCTTCAAAACTGAAGGATTTGCTTCTAAAAAAATGTATCTAGTCCACATGCAACTTTTTTTTTTTTAAATCTCAATTTTTTCATTAGTTTTCCAGCCCGTTTACAACGTGTATATGCTTTTTATAAGCTAAACTTTCACTTTAGGTATGCGGTTACAGTGGTATGTTTGCTATGACTGATGTGGTGCATTTACGTGTAATTTTTTTTTTTACAAAACCAGACATATGCCTCGTGAATCGGAATTCAAAATATTATTTCGATTTGACGAGGTCCATTTGGTGTGGTTGGCGGAACACATTCTGGGACTTTATTTGCGATGAAGATTTTGCTTTTAAAAAAAAATGGTCAAGTGCGATTCGGACTCGCGCACAGAGGGTTCCGTACAAACTTACCTATGTAAATAGTTAGAAATGTAATTATTTTGAAATGTAACTACAAATTTACGGTTTTCGGATTTTTTCCTTTACTTGAGCTACATGGCTGCTTCTTGCCAAATTTCATGAATATAGGTCAACGGGAAGTACCCTATATATAGCGTATCGAGATTTTGGTAAATGACAACGTCCTTAGAATTCTATTTTATCATTTTCACGATGATGTCTGAGTGTGTGTGTGTGGATTTTCTATACGCTCTAACTCAAATTCTATCATTCAGAAAATTTTGAAATCGTGTATTTCTACGTTATTCTAATATGGAAAGAAGCCATTAGATTTTGGTGTAAATCAGATGACCGCAAATGACTTGAAGCTCAAAATAGTTTTTCTTTGACAAATACCTTTAAATTTTACTAACTAAAAACATACACTGCACAAATGTCAATTAGACAATCCATAACAAATGAATTATGTGTAGGGCAACTATAAAAAATTTTGTACCTTTTACTTCATTTTTCTGAAGTATTTCCTTGCAAGGAAAAGGTAAAGATTATGAATACGAATTAAAGCAAAACATTTTACTTCTACCTTTTACTTCTAAGTATTACCTTTTACTTCAAAGTAAATGCTTTATTTTTATAAATACGGGCTAATATCTGTTATTTATTTATTTAGTTTAGAATATGTAGAAAGGTATCATATAATAATAAAGTGGACTTGCCTCCTGTGAGGTTTGAACTCACGACCCCTGGTTTACGAGACCAGTGCTCTACCACTGAGCTAAAGAGGCCTTGCTAAAAACTGTTCATTATTATTACAATAATTATGACAAACTAAATACTAGTGTGTTTAATATGTAAAAGAAAAATAATGTAGTTAATTTATATTTATTGAATTTATGATTACAAGTACTTGTCTCAATAAATTCATAGAATTTAAAATAAATTTCGACGAGGATGGGATTCGAACCCACGCGTGCAGAGCACATTGGATTAGCAGTCCAACGCCTTAACCACTCGGCCACCTCGTCTTCTTGCCTCTATTTTCTAAGACAACCTTCAATCATTATTATCTCTGTTTGTTTAAACTGTTTAGAAACATTCAAGTCTTCAGCAAGGCTTCCTCCTACAGAATTAGAGGTGATGTGTCATTTATTTAGTTTGAAATCATGTTCGAAGACAATCTGAGGCTAGCTTAAGACCTCCAGCATCTAGTTTGAAGTGTTTAAAGTCAGCCAAGTCTTTAGCAAAGCTTCTTCCCCTAGGGCATTATTTATCCATGTTAAAATTATGTTTAAGGGTTGTCGCTTCCTCTGAGACTAGTTTAAATTATCAAACATCTAGTTTTGGAGACTTGGCTGTCTTTAAATACTTCAAGCTAGATGCTGGATGTCTTAAGCTAGCCTCATAGGAAGAGACATTCTTGAAACAAAGTTAAATGATGTCTTACTCCTAGTTATGAGAGAGGAAATTAGATTAACTTTTAAAACATGTATATTGAGAAAAACATTTTTGTACTCATACATTGAAATGTGTTGTTTAGCGTTGCCTAAGCAACGTCCGAAATGTCCATTTCCCAGGTCTCCACCAGATAGACAACCGGGAAATTTCTACGTAAACATTTCTATTTCTAAAGCGTTTATTAATAAATTATATTTATAATAAAATAATATAGTATTTCAAACATTCTTTTACATAATATTAATATAAACAATGATGGAATAAGAATGTAATTGAATTTAAAAATAACAAATTTAGTGCATTTGGTTACCAATGTTGGCAATAAAATCTGCCCGATATGACAGCTGTAAAATACATAACCTACAAATGTAATGTTAGTTATCTCAATATAAATAAGAAATATAATAAATTTACAAGTGAATACGGTAAATATTATAAATATTTTAATTGTTTTCTAATATATTAGAGAAATTAATTCGCGTGTTTATATTTATAGTGCACCTTTCACAATTGTCAAAATAACTACTTGAAGAACTTTATTTCTTTGTATGGACAGTTATTAGTTTTATACTTTTTGTACAAAATATTGTACAAACCTCTTGCGTGATCTCAGTTCCCGGATTCGTTCTCAAACACTCATCCGGGAACCAAGCGTTCCCGCATTTCGTATGTAAATAACTATTTCTACATCCTACAGTTTTTCGTTTTAGTTTTGAAGTGTTTAAAAACAACAAGTCTTCAGCAAGGCTTTCTCCTCCAAAACTAAAGGTAGTACGTCCTTTATCTACTCTTATATCATTTTTAAAGACAGTTGAGACTAGCTTAAGACCTCCAGCATCTAGTTTGAAGTGTTTAAAGACAGCCAAGTCTTCAGCAAGGCTTCCTAGCCTAGAACTACAGATAGTATGTTATAAATCCATATTCTAAGATAGTCTAAAGTTAACTTAAGCCATCGAACATTCTATTTGATGTGCTTAAAGACCTCCATTGATTCCGTGCCCCTTCCTGAATTTCCCGCGCACGCCACTGCCTTAACGAACGATTATGAGTCCCGCTGAGTGAATCAGTTTGCTACGAACGAATATTGTCAAATGTTCAGCTTAGTCTCGTAACATTTTATTGTTTTTCTGTGTTCGCCGAACGAACAACTGAAACACGCAAAGAACAAAAGCAGAGAATATATAGATAGTCCTGTATCCGAAGACGAACTGTCATTTGGTTTTATTTTTCTCCGCCAAGCAATAACGAATTACTTCTCGACAGAGATTTAAACTTGGCTTCGCTTTTCGGGAGAAAAAATTAATTTATGTTGGGGTTGGCAACCCTGCTGCCTTGAGGGTGGATTTAGACAAATTATGCTTTGGAAAAAATTGTATTTTTACTGATATAGCACAAGAAACAAATTAAATAAATATTGTAATACGCTAAGAGGTATGTAGTGTAATAAATTTAAACGTGGTATCCACCTTTCTCTGGTACATTTATTCTACATGGGACGTTTATCCACCCGAGGTACTATTGATATTTAGTAGGTCTCTTTGTCAACGATTTAGTGGGGCATTCTTGAAAGTAGGTTAACTTTTAAAACATGTAAATTGAGAAAAACATTTTCTATTTCGTACAGTTTCTAGTTTTAATTTTGAAGTGTTTAAAGACAGCCAAGTCTTTAGTAAATCATCCTCTCCTAAAACTAGAGGTAGGACATCATGTATTCATCTAAAAATTACGTCGCTTCCTCTGAGGCTAGCTTAACACATTCAGTATCTAGTTTTAAATTGTTTAAAGACAGCCAAGTCTTCAGCAAGGATTCCTCTTTTAAAACTGTAGATAAAACATCATTCATCTACTCTAAAATTATGTTTAAAGACAGCCGCTTCCTCTGAGGCTAGCTTAAGACCTTCAACATTTAGTTTGAAGCGTTTAAAGACATCTAAGTCTTCAGCAAAGCTTCCTCACCCAGAACTAGGAGTAAGACATCATTTAACTATGTTTAAAGACAGTCTCTCTTCCTATGAGGCTAGCTTAAGACATGCAGTGTTTAAAGACAGCCAAGTCTTTAGCAAGACTTCCTATTTCAGAAATCGAGTTCAAAGATGGTTTCTTCCTCTGAAGATTAAGATATTTAGTATTTTCAAGATAGTCAAGTCTTCAGCAAGGCTTTCTCTCTCAAAATTAGATGTAGAACGTCATTTATTCATCCCAAAATTATGTATAAAGACAGTCGTTTCTTCTGAGGCTAGCTTAAGACTTCCAGCATCTAGTTTGAAGTGTTAAAAAACTGGCAAGTCTTCAGAACTAGATGTTTGATAATTTAAACCAGTCTCATAGGAAGCGACAACCCTTAAATATGATTTTAGTATGGATAAATAATATTCTAGGGGAAGAAGTTTTGCTAAAGTCTTGGCTGTCTTTAAACACTTCAAACTAGATGCTGGAGGTCTTCAGCCAGCCTCAGACTGTCTTAGAACATGATTTCAAGGGGAATAAATGACACATTACCTCTAATTCTGTAGGAGGAAGCCTTGTTGAAGACTTGAATGTTTTTAAACAGTTTAAATAAACAGAGATAACAATGATTGAAGGTTGTCTTAGAAAGTAGTAACAAGAAGACGAGGTGGCCGAGTGGTTAAGGCGTTGGACTGCTAATCCAATGTGCTCTGCACGCGTGGGTTCGAATCCCATCCTCGTCGAAATTTATTCTATGAATTTATTGAGACAACTCTTGTAATCATAAATTCAATAAATATAAATGTAACTACATTATTTATCTTTTACATATTAAACACACTAGTATTTAGTTTGTTATAATTATTGTAATAATAATGCCCAGTTTTCAGCAAGGCCTCTTTAGCTCAGTGGTAGAGCACTGGTCTCGTAAACCAGGGGTCGTGAGTTCAAACCTCACAGGAGGCAAGTACACTTTATTATTATATGATACTTTTCTACATATTCTAAACTAAATAAATTAATAACAGATAATATTTGAAAGCCTTCTTAGCTCAGTGGTAGAGCACTGGTCTTGTAAACCAGGGGTCGTGAGTTCAAACCTCACAGGAGGTAAAATATTGATAGACGTTTTAAAAACTACCTGGAACTAGGGGTAGAGGCTTTTATCCATCCTATATTATCTTAGTTTTCTAAAATTAAGAGTAGAGCGTCATTCATTCATTTTAAAATCAAGTTTGAAGGCAGTCGCTTCCTCTGAGGCTAGCTTAAAATCTCCAGCATCCAGTTTGAAGTGTTTCAAGACAGTCAAGTTTTCAGCAAGACTTCCTCTTCAATCTCTACAACTCTTTGCAGATTCCCTCCACATTCACTGAGCAATCGAATGTTAAAATTTGTCAAGCGTGCATGTCAACCAGGCCTCCGATCTTTACAGTGTTACCTCCAGCATCCAGTTTGTAGTGTTTAATGGCAGACAACTCTTCAGTAAGATTAAGAGACCATTTATCTAACCTGAAATAATATTCGAAGAACATAATGTTCAAAGACAGTTGAGGCTAGCTTTAAACATCGAACAATTAGTTGAAAGTGTTTAAAGACAGTCTTCAACAAGGCTCTCTCATCCAATACTATTCATCCACCAAAAATGGGTTTAAAGACAGTCGTTAGCTTAAAAGTTTAACATCTAGTTGTTTGAGAACAGCCAAGTCTTTCTGCACTAGAACCAGGTGACAACATTTATCAATAGTTATATCACGAGTGCTAAGAATTTAAACGATTAAATTTGACATGTCTTATGCAAAAAATTTAGCTTAAAAAGTGTTTGAGTACATAATAATTTGAAAAAATCCCGAGACCGCAGGTCGAGGGATTTTATCTTAAATTATTATGTACGATAACACTTTTTTAAAAGCAAAATTTTGTAAATAAGCTACACATCAAATTTAATCGATTCAATTCTTTAGCACGAGGGGTATATGTCAAGATTATTTCATGAATTCATAGCATAAACTTCAATATTTGCCGAAGAAATTGAACTAAAACGTTGATTTTGACACATTTTCACATAAATAAATCGGTACACTCATAAACAAAAAGCACCATAAAATTATGTTGTTATAGTGTTACCATAGCAAATTAATTGTTTTTCTTTTTATTTGTCAAATAAATGTCAAAAATTTGGAAATAAAAATAGCTTGAATTGAATAATTCAGCATGCAAGGTTAAAAACATGTAAGTATCTTGCTTCTGCAACTAATTATCCGACTAAATATGCCTTCAAAATGTTCAAAATTTGCATATAAAAGCTAGCTTCAATTTAATCGCGAATAAACAGCATGCTGCTTTATCTAAAATGCACACAATGGAAAATGAGACATTCTGATTGGTCAGATTTGTAATGAGTGAAATAATCCAACTTAAAACAGCCAAATAAAGTTGGTGATTTTAAAACAGTCATCGTCATATTGTTTGCCAACCTCTTAGCAGTTTAATATATCACACCAATCAGTCAACAAACTTACAGACTTATCACAAACACAACTATAAGATTACAAACTGTTTAACTCTATAAACACAAACAACTTTACCTCCAAAACAATTTCCATCCACCCCCAGTTCCTGTTTGATGTATATAAAGCTATAATCATTCAAAAAACCGCTTCCTTTTCATCAGGACCCCATAATTCAATTCCGCGTCCTTTTCCGACCGACAGCGACGCTTTAAACCAGTAAACTCCGTCTTAATTACAACCAGGCTCAACAAGAGGGGTGAAGGGAGGGGTAGCAACTCCAGAGACACTTCAACACGAGTTGAAGAACCAGGGGTAGACCTGAATTATATTTCAGTTTATAATTTAAATAATTATGCACTGAAATGTTCCTAGGTTTGTTGACAAGTATTAGACAGTATTCTAGTCTAGACGAAATATAGCTAAGGCGTTATTAGCACACAAAACGGATCAGCCCGTATCACACCATCACTTTTTTGTTTTAACCAAAATTTATTTTTGTAAACTTTACCATTAGTTTTAAGGATTATTGGTTTTTAATTATTCCCTGGAATATTTTTAAAAGATTGCGAGATTTAAAGGAAGTCGACTGTCTTAAAGACATCCAAGGATTTTCACCCCAAATTTAAGGTGAATACACGACGCAATGTTACTAGTACTGCAGTAGGAAATCTTGCAGAAGACTTGGCTGTCTTTAAGGTCAAACTTGCGCGTCGAAGAATCTTTTTTTTTAATTGTTATCTTCATTTATTTTCATGTTGTTTATGGTCCAACAACCTCCATCCGTTAAAATTTCATGGATTTGTTCCAGTGACTTGTACATTGCAATGTCAGATGAAGTACATTTCACCGGCTGGCTTCCTTCACTCCCAGGAATTTTGTTTTGCAAATTCAAATTTGAATAAATTATTTCATACAATTATTCTTATCGAAAAACAAAACAATTATCACAGTGAGGTCATTGAACATTCTAGTATTTATATATGTGGATGAAAAAGATAACTGAAACATTAAACTATAAAAAAATATTAGTTGAAGTCTAGTTGGTGAAAAATTCAGAACTTTGATACTATGTCTCTCATTCCTATGAACGACTACAGTAATGCAAATAATTCGTATATTTATAAATATGCTCACCTATAACATACTAAGTTTATTTTCAATTTGAATTTACAGTTTTTGAGAAACAAATAAAAATATACCAAAAAACACACTTTATGGTATATTTTTATTTGTTTCTCAAAAACTGTAAATTCAAATGGAAAATATTCGTAGTATGTTATAGACGATCATATTTATAAATATACAAATTATTTGCATTACTGTAGTCGTTCATGGGAATGTGTGGTATATATTTTACTACTATAAAAATTATGTTCATGTATAATTTGCAAACAAAATTAGCTTTTTAAAATTGATTAGAAAACTTTGGACTTTTATTTACAAATGTAGGTATAAAACATTATATGATTCATTTATTATAATAATGATATATTGTTTCAAAAAAGTCATGTTCATGTTGCACTATCTTCAGCCCGTATGCTTGACCTTAAATACTTCAAACTGGATACTAGATATATAAAAATATATAGACAATAAAATTATCAATGTGTAATAAAAACCAGTCTCGGAATAATAACTAAGTTATCAATTCACAGAGATCGGCCAATCCAATCAATCGGTAACTTAGTTCTTATTGGAACTCATCAGAGTAGTGTAACCAACCTACTGCTTTGAGGCAGTGAATGTATTAAGTTACTTCTCAGTTCTGTTTACCAACCTGTTCGGAACATAAATCTCGCCGATCCAGTCAGTCGGTACCACTGCCTCAAAATAGTTGGCGCGTTACACTACGCTGATGAGTTCCAATAAAAAAGAAACTCGTCCGTAGTTACTGATTGATTGGATTGTTCGGTCTCTGTAACTTAATAGCTTAGTTTTTATTCAGAGTCTGATTTTTATTAAACTTTCACAATTTTATTGTCTTTATATTATTATATATTATTTATTTATTTTTTATTTTTTGAATAGATCTAGATATATTAAGCTATTAAACTATTAAGTTGGTATTTTATTAGGCTAGTTTCAGACGGTTCTAGAAAAAATCTTGCTGTCAGATTTGGCTTCAAACTAGATGCTAGAGGTCTTAAGTTTGTCTCAGAAAAATCAACTGTCTTTAAACCCTCTTTTAGGGAGAATACATGATACCTTACCCTTATTAAATACACAAAATAAAGTCACTGTGGTCCTGTATAAACCACACTTCAACAATATTATAATTACGGTCCTGCCAACCTGAAATGGAGCAGCGCAAAGAGTCAGCCAAGCACATAATGACAGATTTTTCCTACAAGTTTCCGTCTTTGTTGTCTGGTTAACAATACGGGCCTCCGCCCCTCGCTGGGGCTTGTCTTGTTGGGGTAAAGCTTCGTCTACACTGCAAAGCTCACTTTAGGTGTGGGTAAATTTTAGTTCTAGGGGGAGGGGGACTTGTAAACATTTGAATATCTTTATGTATGATTTAAGGTCAACCATACGGGCTGAAGATAGCGCAAGATGAACATGACTTTTTTGAAACAATATATCATTATTATAATAAATGAAACATATAATGTTTTATACCTACATTTGTAGATAAAAGTCCAAACTTTTGAATCAATTTTAAAAATCTAATTTTGTTTGCAAATTATACATGAACATAATTTTCAAATTAGCAAAATTTATGTCACACATTCCCATGAACGACTACAGTAATGTAAATGATTCGTATATTTATAAATATGCTCATCTATAACATACTTAGATTATTTTCCATTTGAACGTACAGTTTTTGAGAAACAAATAAAAATATACAAAAAAAAAGAGAAACAAATACAATAAGCTTACAGAAAAAGTTTCAAATAAAAGAGGTTAGCAATAATATTTGGAATATAAAATGTTATTTGCACTTTTTTTGTACATGCTTCTAATTTTGAGAAAAACTATATTATATATTCAAGAATATATTTCAATAATCTTAGTTACAATGGGAAAAAACGAAAACATTTTTAATATTTATGTGTCAAACGTATCAAATAATTGTGAAGTGTCAAAAATATGTGTCGCGTGAAATATTATAAATGTAAATAATATTTGTATTACAAGTTAGAAAGTTTTGCTGACTAGATATTAATAGATTTCTATTTTAAAATAAAGTCATACGCAAGGAACAAGTCATACGTGTTCAGTTGGTTTTATTTTTATAAGAAAGTAGTGTGGTGCCCACACCAGATTTTGTTTGCTTCTTTTGACAAAACTGAATTATATGTTTAATAAACTAATTTTAGTTGCTATGGGAACAAACAAATAACAGAAACTGTAATTATTAATCATTCAATACAGATTCACATACCGATAGAAAAATTTGAAATTCACGGAATATCCTCATACTTAAAATTGTAATATTTTTTTATTACATATCTTTATAATATAAGCGCTAAGAAACCCATTGCAGCAGAGCGCATCGTCAGATCTCTAATATTTTTCGAGATACGTCGATTTTTGGTATTTTTCGAAGTGCAACTTTAAGGGCCTGTAATTCAAAAACTACACGAGATATCTAAAAATTCTCTTTGGTTTCTCGTTTCTGGTGCCTTATATAACAAATTAGCAAATTTTTAAAATTTTGAAATTTTTTTGTATTTTTGTTCAAAATTTCGATCGGCGATAACTCGACAAATATTAAAGATACAGATTTGCAGTGTTCACCAATCGATTCAGCTCGTCGAAATACATAAGTATGCAAAGTTTCATAAAAATCGCTTTACGGGATGGAAAGTTAGAGGAAAAAGCCTGAAAATAACGTTTTTTGTCCTAAAAGTCAACTGGTACCCCTTGACGTTTGGCCTGAATTTGGCCATTTTCAGACTTTTTGCTCTAACATTTCAACCGATTGTCCGAATTTTCTGAAATTTTCAGGGTTTATGTACTTCGTGGAGCTGAATTCATTGGTGAACACTGCAAGTCTGTATCTTTCATATTTGTCGAGATATCCCAAACCGAAATTTTGAAAAAAAATTCAAATAATTTCAAAATTTTCAAAATATACTAATTTATTATAAATTGCACGAAAAATACAAAACTGGAGATATTTTTCGATATCTTGCATAGTTTTCGAGTTACAGCCCCTCAAATTTGCTCTTCGGAAAATATAAAAAATTGTCATATCTCGAAAAATATTAGAGATATGACGATGCGCTCTGCTGCAATGGGTTTCCTGGCGCGAATATTATAAAGAAATGTAATAAAAAAAATTTACAATTTTAAGTCATATTTGGGGAAATTTTCGTATTCTAAAAAATATTACAAATCGCCATATTTCGATAAATATAAGACATATTACGATGCGTACTACAGCAATGAGTTTATTCATGTTTAAATTATCCGTAAGTAATAGATTTCAAGTTAAGTTTGGAGGAGTATTTATTTATTTTCTAGTAAACATTTTATTTGTATAAGAAAGTAGTGTGGTGCCCACACCAGATTTTTTTATTAAACTTTATTAGAATATATGACGATCAGTGAAAACCAGATCTGAAAATTGTATATATTACCAAAGAAATTATTTTTTAAAGTTTATTTGACGTCATTGCGAGTATATTACAATTACCATCAAACGAGTCACTTTATTATTAAAATGGTTTATTTGTTACTTTATCCTTTAGGTACGGGTGTGAGTCAAAAATATAAAACATATAAATAATGGTTTCGATAATAGTTTGTATTGATATAACTAACTAGAACAATACATTAAAAAATACAATTTTGTTTAAAAAATATTCAATTTCACTGCTTAAATAACTTATTCCAAAAACTTATCCTCACAGAAAATTGGTGACGAAAGGTTAGGTTAGGTATCACACAAGCTATTATAAAAAACCTAGTAATATAAAATTCTCATATATTCGGTCAATTCAAGTTCTTCATATTTGATTAATATTTACACTTTACTTGCACCCTTTCGTGGAAATAAATGGAAAATAAATCACATATTTTTGCTAGCACGAAAGTGGCAGCCATGTATGTACACAGCAGTTTTTGTTGTGATTTTTTCTTGATTGTGGAACTCATAAAACGAATCAAATTTAATACGATAGGTGAAGAACAAATAAATGAAATGGAATAATATTGCAGTAAACAACTACACAAAGATCTCTTTTATTAACAATGCGTCAAACGTGCCATACACACCATTACTCCTCATAGCAGTTTATATTTTTACCACCAGATGGATACGGGTCTATTTCAGTTGCGAATAATGGCTCACTTGTTTAGGGATGTCACGGATGAACTATCTTCATCAATATTTAGATGGATTGAACCCAAACGGTAGAACAGTTTTCAAAATAAACTATAGATAAATAGCTAAAACTTTCAACATGTTTCTTGCAAGTATTCCAAAGTGCAAATCAAGCTTTACATGTTCTTCTTCCCCTCTTTCTCCAGCAGTGTCTGAGGGCTTTATGCGGGGTAAATTTGCTGACATTAGAAAGTTGTCTGATGGAGGGGGGAGAGGGTTGAGGAGCGAGAGAGAAAGGAATATCGTTGTATGTCTATTCATTGTACTGTATATATTTTCAGACCTCAGCAGTTTGCGAAATTTAAACATGCGCTTTTCTTTTATTATGAACTTTTTTTATTATTTTTTAATGCAGGGGGAAACTTGACGAGTAATCAGTTTCCGATTATGTTTTGTTTTGCGGATATTGATTCGTGCAATTAGCTGAATTGGCGAATTCATATTGTATTGAGGGATATAGTTATATAAGAAATATTTGTAGGTTGAAAAAAAGCAGAGATTAAACATTATTTGAATATACCGTGTGTACCAAGTAAATGTTGGCATAGGCAGTTAACATTTAAAATCAGTTTTTTGTAAATAAAAAGTGTCCAGCAAAAAATTATGCAACCAAATTTTATATCACAATGCTGCCAATATCCATACATCTTCTTTAATACAGATTTTTTTATTTTGATACCTCAATTTAATGAAATTAATAATAATAATTACTAATGTTCCGCCTACTCTTTTTATTGCTACTGACGTATAGTGCTTGCAATTTGTTTTAAATATTGTAATCTGTCACTGTCATCAAGAATACATTAAATGTCGAGAACCGTGTAAATATTATTAGAATGTATTATGGGGGGCGCAGTGCAAGACAAATATCTGAATACTTCACAGGAATGAACGCTGAATGGTTTCTATTGCCAGAAATTGACAGTGACAGATTAAAATATTTAAAACAAATTGCAAGCACTATACGTCAGTAGCAATAAAAAGAGTAGGCGGAAAATTAGGAATTATTATTATTCAATTCATTAAATTGCGGTATTAAAATAAAGTAATCTGTATTAAATAAGATGTAGGGATATTGGCAGTATTGTGATATAAAATTTGGATGCGTAATTTTTTGCCGGACACTTTTTATTTACAATAATAACTGATTTTACATGTTAACTGCCTATGCCAACATTTACGTGGGGGACACACGGTATAAAGGTAATTTTGTTAAATTTTAATTTGACCAAAAAGTTATACGTATAGGTCTATAAGTAATTTTTCAAATGAAATTATATTTCAAATCAAAGAGATAAGACGACATTCATCAATTCTAAAATTCGCTTCCTCTGAGGCGAGCTTAAGACCTTCAGCATCTAGTTTGAAGTGTTTAAAGATAGCCAAGTCTTCAGCAAGGTTTCCTCTCAAAACTAAAGAATGGACATTATATATCCACCCTAAATCATGTTTGAAGACAGTCGCTGCCTCTGAGGATAGTTTAAGACCTCCAGAATTTAGTTTGAAGTGTTTAAAGTTATTTTTTGTACTCATACATTGAAATGTGTTGTTTAGCGTTGCCTAAGCAACGTTCGAACTGTTCATTTCCCAGTTCTCCACCAGATAGACAACAAAGAAATTTCGGCAAAAACATTCCTATTTCTAAAGCGTTTATTAATCAATTATATTTATAATAAAATAATGTAGTATTTCAAATATTCCTTTACATAATATTAATATAAACAATGATGGAATAAAAATGAAATTGAATTTAAAAATAACAAATTTAGTGCATTTGGTTAGCAATGTTGGCAATAAAATCTGCCCGATATGACAGCTGTTAAATACATAACCTACTAATGTAATATTAGTTATGCCAATATAAATAAGAAATATAATAAATTTGCAAGTGAATACGGTAAATATTGTAAATATTTTAATTGTTTTCTAATATATTAGACAAATTAATTTGTGTGTTTATATTTATAGTGCAACTTTGACAAATATCAAAATAACTCCTTGAAGAACTTCATTTCTTTGTATGGACTGTTATTAGTTTTATACTTTTCGTACAAATAATATTGTACAAACCTCTTGCGTGAACTCGGTTCCCGGATTCGTTCTCAAACACTCATCCGGGAACCAAGCGTTCCCGCATTTGTTATGTAAATAACTATTATAATTTGTCAAATACATTTTCAAATTACTCTAATTCAGATCATTGCTTGCAGTGCAAAAACGTCAATACCTCTCTTCATTGTAGCTTTAGTAAACAAACTAAACTTTTGTGTTCCACCCTCGCCAGTGTTGCCAACGTTACCGTACAGCTTTTCAAGTAATAAGCCATTGAATAAACATTTCTGTTAATTAAAGTGTCATTGTGTTTGAAAATTACCGCGAGATTGACTCTAAAAAACAACATCGATTTTTTTGTTTATAACACTTCGAACAAAATGAAAACTAGATACTGGATGACTTAAGTTAGCCTCAGAATATCTCCGAACATGATTTCAGGGTAGATAAATAATGCTCTATTTCTTATTTGGAAGGAGGAAGCCTTGCTGAAGACTTGGCTGTCTTTAAACACTTCAAACTAGATGCTGGAGGTCTTAAGCTAGCCTCAAACTATTTTCTGTTTGTGTTAAGTCCGCAAATTTGTCTGTTGGTATTTGTAACATTTTAAATCGAAATATATCGAGATGCCAACTGTCTTAAGTTCACCAAATTATACTGATTATTTTTTGACGTTTCTTTAAACCAATGAAATGCTTTATTGTATGTCACGTGTCTGCGTTTTAACCAATCCTGTCATAATTATACTGAGAATAATGCTCTTGTGATTATTCCCGGCAATATTCTCTGTAGCTCTTTTGTTTTTGTTGACAGATATCAAATTTCAGATAGTTATCATCAACACAAGTAAAAATGAGCAAAAAAGATAGATTTAGTGGCGTGCCTGATGATGAAATCAAAAAATAATCTGATTAAATATAACTCGAGAGTTCGGTAAATTAGAAAATAATTCTCCTGTATCTTTCTCAAACTTGTTGCCATTTGCTTTGGCCTGCCAACAAGTTTTCGAAAGATCTGTCAAATTATTTTCAATTTATTATCACTCTCTTGTTATATTATTACTGATGATTATTTTATTCCTTACCAATTTGACCAATCAGAATGTCTCATTTTCCATTGTTGAGTATTTTAGATAAGTGATGCTGTTTATTCGCGATTAAATTGAAGCTAGCTTTTATATGCAAATTCTGAACATTTTGAAGGCATATTTAGCCGGATAATTAGTTGCAGAAGCAAGATACTTACATGTTTTTTACCTTTACTGATATTCTATGTCTTTAAACATGCTGAATTATTCAATTCTAGCTATTTTTATGTATTAATTTTTGACATTTATTTGACAAATAAAAAGAAAAACAATCAATTTGCTATAGTTACACTATAACAACATAATTTTACGGTGCTTTTTGTTTATGAGTGTACCGATTTATATAATGTGAAAATGTGTCAAAATCAACGTTTTAGTACAATTTCTTCGGCAAATATTAAAGTTTATGCTATGAATTCATGAAATAATCTTGACATATACCCCTCGTGCTAAAGAATTGAATCGATTAAATTTGATGTGTAGCTTAATTATAAAATTTTGCTTTTAAAAAAGTGTTATTGTACAAAATAATTTAAGATAAAATCCCTCGTCCTGCGGTCTCGGGATTTTTTCAAATTATTATGTACTCAAATACTTTTTATCAAATATTTTTGCGTAAGCTAGACGTGTCAAATTTAATCGATTAAATTCTTAGCACTCGTGATATAACTATTGAACATAATTCTCCAGTATCTTTCTCAAACTTGTCGCCATTTGCTTTTGTGGCTTTGCCTGGCAACAAGTTTTCGAAAGACCTGTCAAATTATTTTCAATTTGTTCTCACTCTCTTGTTATATTATTACTGATGATAAATGACACCTTTTCCAAGTTCACATTTATAATTTTCCAACCCCAATACGTACCCTAAAGTCAAATTTTCCAATTATACTCTTTTTAAAAGCCTAAATTTCTTTATATCGTTACGAGTTCGTTTCAAACAAATTTCCTCAAGTTTACTGGAGCTTAAAGAGAAGTAAAAACCTTTGCCTGTTTTCTACTGCTTTTCTCCAGAGTTTCATATTCAAAACGAGCGACTACGCTTTTATTTCCACTGGAAAATCTGCAACCAATCTACTGGAAAATCTACCTGAAGCAAGAGAGTGACTTTGAAAAGGAAAAAGTGGATGCTTTGTCTCGGTTTCGGTTTGTTGTGGGGATAAATCATGAGTTATTAACAATTATAAAGAGTTAAACATTATTCCGAAATATATAATATTTAATATTAGTTTTTTGAACTGAATGTAAATAAAATAAACGAATTTTCTAAGCAATATTTATTTTTACTTCCCGGCACATCCTGTAAGGGAGGTATAGGAATCATGCTAAAAATTATGTAGTGAGTTTTCAGTGGATGAGCACGTTTTAGGGTCCCTACAATACGATTTTAATAGTTTCGCGATGATGTCTGTGTGTGTGTCTGTCAGTCTGTGTGGATCTCTGGAGTTACGGTTTCTCAAAAACTACTAAACTGAAAATATTAATATTTTGTATATATCAATTGTATCCCCTTGGAAAGAGCTGATTAGTTTTTGGTGATAATCCAATAACCGGAAGTGGTAGTTTACTTGAAGCCCTACCAAGTTATTTTAAAATATCTTAGTAAATTATTGTTTAATGGAAATTTTGTTACTAGAATAATGTTTCAAATATTATTTTCTACAATTATTGTTTGAAACATTTTCCTCTTACTGTCACCATTTACGAATTACAACACGTTAAAGAAAATTATATTTTTTCTACAATCGTTGCACAATATCGACATTGTTATTCCATTTTTGGTTAGGAAATGTTCAATATTGTCGCTCTAGGGCGACAAAGTGACATATTGTCGCACTAGTACGACAAAAACAAAACAAAAATAAATTAGGTAAAAGAAGTAAATGATGCATTGGATTTTTCTGGTAATAACCTTGCTATTGCAAATACAGTTGGCATATACGTACATACACTTCAACTTAATCACCTTAAACGTATTCACTCTGTAGACTTTATGTCAAATGTACTCCATATGTCAAATGTACTCCATGTGTCAAATTATGATTTCTTTGAAAATTTTTATTTTGTTTATAAACGTTATCATGATTACGGTGACATGGGTAACTACAATTTTACTGAATTGTTATAGGCGTGACCGAAGATAATTTTGAAAATTGATTTTTTTCTACAGCTTGACATTGTTCAACGATTGTAGAAAAAATATTGTGTGTATCTCGTCGGATAGAGCTTGTTCGGTGCACTTGTCGAGTTGTTGATCTCGGCTTCGCCTCGATCAACAATTTCTCGCTGCGTGCAACAAACAATGCTCTATCCGCACTTGATACACAAATAACTATTGTTATTTTCGTTTAAATCTGCTAAAATATTTTTGGAAAAAACAAAACAACGGTTGAAAAATGTCACTTTTTGACATGTGTCATAATTGTTTGAAGGGATGAGCGTTTCTTGATAGTGGTAGTTTCTGCATTGTTCGATAAGAAATCTATGGCGGGAGGTATTGTGCTGCCCACATCAGATTTTTTTCAACTTTACAGCGAAATTATCAAAAAACTGACATGCTATCCCTAGATTTGTGAGAGAAAGCCTGGATGAAGACTTGGCTGTCTTTAAACACTTTAAACTAAATGCTGGAAGTTTTAAGTTAGCATCGACTGTCTTAAAACATGATTTTATGTTAGTTACATTTCGTTCTACCCCTAGTTCTAGTACAGGAAGTCTTGCTGAAGACTTGGCTGTCTTTAAACACTTCAAACTATATGTTGGAGGTCTTAAACTAGTCTCAACTGTCTTAAAACATGATTTTATGTTAGATACATTTCGTTTTACACCTAGTTCTAGTACAGGAAGTTTTGCTGAAGACTTGGCTGTCTTTAAACACTTCAAACTATATGATGGAGGTCTTAAGCTAGTCTCAACTGTCTTAAAACATGATTTTATGTTAGATACATTTCGTTTTACACCTAGTTCTAGTACAGGAAGTCTTGCTGAAGACTTGGTTGTCTTTAAACACTTCAAACTAGATACTGGAAGTTTTAAGCTGGTCTCAACTGTCTTTAAACATGATTTTATGTTAGTTACATTTCGTTCTACCCCTAGTTCTAGTAGAGGAAGCCTTGCTGAAGACTTGGCTGTCTTTAAACACTTCAAACTATATGTTGGAGGTCTTAAGCTAGTCTCAACTGTCTTAAAACAAGATTTTATGTTAGATACATTTCGTTTTTCACCTAGTTCTAGTACAGGAAGTTTTGCTGAAGACTTGTCTGTCTTTAAACACTTCAAACTATATGTTGGAGGTCTTAAGCTAGTCTCAACTGTCTTAAAACATGATTTTATGTTAGATACATTTCGTTTTACACCTAGTTCTAGTACAGGAAGTCTTGCTAAAGACTTGGCTGTCTTTAAACACTTTAAACTAAATGCTGGAAGTTTTAAGTTAGCATCGACTGTCTTAAAACATGATTTTATGTTAGTTACATTTCGTTCTACCCCTAGTTCTAGTAGAGGAAGCCTTGCTGAAGACTTGGCTGTCTTTAAACACTTCAAACTATATGTTGGAAGTTTTAAGTTAGCATCGACTGTCTTAAAACATGATTTTATGTTAGTTACATTTCGTTCTACCCCTAGTTCTAGTAGAGGAAGCCTTGCTGAAGACTTGGCTGTCTTTAAACACTTCAAACTATATGTTTGAGGTCTTAAGCTAGTCTCAACTGTCTTAAAACATGATTTTATGTTAGTTACATTTCGTTCTACCCCTAGTTCTAGTAGAGGAAGCCTTGCTGAAGACTTGGCTGTCTTTAAACACTTCAAACTATATGTTGGAGGTCTTAAGCTAGTCTCAACTGTCTTAAAACATGATTTTATGTTAGTTACATTTCGTTCTACCCCTAGTTCTAGTAGAGGAAGCCTTGGTGAAGACTTGGCTGTCTTTAAACACTTCAAACTATATGTTGGAGGTCTTAAGCTAGTCTCAACTGTCTTTAAACATGTTTTTATGTTAGTTACATTTAGTTCTACCCCTAGTTCTAGTAGAGGAAGCCTTGCTGAAGACTTGGCTGTCTTTAAACACTTCAAACTATATGTTGGAGGTCTTAAGCTAGTCTCAACTGTCTTAAAACATGATTTTATGTTAGTTACATTTCGTTCTACCCCTAGTTCTAGTAGAGGAAGCCTTGCTGAAGACTTGGCTGTCTTTAAACACTTCAAACTATATGTTGGAGGTCTTAAGCTAGTCTCAACTGTCTTAAAACATGATTTTATGTTAGTTACATTTCGTTCTACCCCTAGTTCTAGTAGAGGAAGCCTTGGTGAAGACTTGGCTGTCTTTAAACACTTCAAACTATATGTTGGAGGTCTTAAGCTAGTCTCAACTGTCTTTAAACATGTTTTTATGTTAGTTACATTTAGTTCTACCCCTAGTTCTAGTAGAGGAAGCCTTGCTGAAGACTTGGCTGTCTTTAAACACTTCAAACTATATGTTGGAGGTCTTAAGCTAGTCTCAACTGTCTTAAAACATGATTTTATGTTAGTTACATTTCGTTCTACCCCTAGTTCTAGTAGAGGAAGCCTTGCTGAAGACTTGGCTGTCTTTAAACACTTCAAACTATATGTTGGAGGTCTTAAGCTAGTCTCAACTGTCTTAAAACATGATTTTATGTTAGTTACATTTCGTTCTACCCCTAGTTCTAGTAGAGGAAGCCTTGGTGAAGACTTGGCTGTCTTTAAACACTTCAAACTATATGTTGGAGGTCTTAAGCTAGTCTCAACTGTCTTTAAACATGTTTTTATGTTAGTTACATTTAGTTCTACCCCTAGTTCTAGTAGAGGAAGCCTTGCTGAAGACTTGGCTGTCTTTAAACACTTCAAACTATATGTTGGAGGTCTTAAGCTAGTCTCAACTGTCTTAAAACATGATTTTATGTTAGTTACATTTCGTTCTACCCCTAGTTCTAGTAGAGGAAGCCTTGCTGAAGACTTGGCTGTCTTTAAACACTTCAAACTATATGTTGGAGGTCTTAAGCTAGTCTCAACTGTCTTAAAACATAATTTTATGTTAGATACATTTCGTTTTACACCTAGTTCTAGTACAGGAAGTCTTGCTGAAGACTTGGCTGTCTTTAAACACTTCAAACTAGATACTGGAAGTTTTAAGCTGGTCTCAACTGTCTTTAAACATGATTTTATGTTAGATACATTTCGTTCTACCCCTAGTTCTAGTAGAGGAAGCCTTGCTGAAGGCTTGGCTGTCTTTAAACACTACAAATAACATACAGAATAAAAACAAAATAGTCTGTGACTTAAGTTAGATTCAGCCTCAGAATTTAAGGAGAATAAATGACATTCTACCCTTAGTACTGAGAATGAAGCTTTGCTGAAGACTTAAACTTACTTATTCGTGTTACCATATCATCAATATTTTCACCTGAAAAACTTTTCCTCCCCTATAATTCTCCAAGTCCATCAACCCCACCCCTTGATCGGTCGGTGCCAGGTACCAGCCAGCATCGTCTGCAAAGGTCTGTAACCCTAGCTATAACTAATAATAACTCTAACGTACAATACAGACAAAGAAGACTGACATAAACGTTCGTTTTCTACAACTACTATTTAAATATTTAAAAGACAGTCAGGTCGTATTACACGCACGGGTGGGATCTATGAATCTAGATCCTGGGGTGATAGGATTCAAGGCGAGGAAGCTATTAGGGGATGCTTTGTGTGTAGAAGGGTAAGGGATGGGGAGATAATATCTTGTTTTTGTTGTGGTGATGACAAACGGGTTGGTTTTAAAAAGTTGTATAGTAAATCTCGATTTTTTTTTATTTTGGATGGAATTACGAGCTTTGTTTTTGGGTGTTCTAAGAAAAGTGTTTTAGACCTGTACAATGTTCTAAAATTATTTCAGGAAAATATACTTCGAACAAGAGTTGTAGTTAATTTTATTTGAACTACTTTTACTTTCTTATACAAAGTATAAGGAAGTATTGGAATCACGAAAAAAATCGCTGACGAGATTTTTGCGGAAATACATATTTTACCGTCCACTAAATCCGTTAAGACTAATTTCTCAACGATGTCTGTGTGAGTGGATGGATGGATGGATGGATGTCCGTGTGCGCAATATCTCATGAACGAGACAAGATATGTAAACGAAACTTGGAATTTATAAGTTTCATGAAAAAATGAAGAGCTGAGTTGATTTTGAATGAAATTGAAAAACCGGAAGAGGAAGTTTACTGGATACACAAAACAATAAATAGAATCAGCTGTGAGAAAAAGTTTTAAATGAAAGATGTTAGCAAAAATATTTGGAATATAAAATGTTATTTGCAGTTTTCTTGTACATGCTTCTAATTTTGAGAAAAACTAAATTATACATTTAAGAATATATTTCTATAATCTTAGTTTCAATGGGAACAAAAACTAAAACATTTTTAATATCTATGTGTCAAACGTGTCAAATAATTGTGAAGTGTCTTTGAGATATGGAAAGTTTATCGAAATTTGGACAAGAAATAATCAAAACTCATATGATCATTTATCGACGTTTCGGAAAATTATACTTCCTTTATGAAGACCTTATATAGTTATTTACATACTAAATGCGGGAACGCTTGGTTCCCGAATGAGTGTTTGCCATAGAACGAATCCGGGAACCGAGTTCACGCCGGAGGTTTGTACAATATTGTAAGAAAAGTATAAAACTAATAACAGTCCATACAAAGAAATGAAGTTATTTTGATATTTGTCAAAGTTGCACTATAAATATAAACACACAAATTAATTTGTCTAATATATTAGAAAACAATTAAAATATTTATAATATTTACCGCATTAACTTGTAAATTTATTATATTTCTTATTTATTATGAGATAACTAACATTACATTTGTAGGTTATGTATTTCACAGCTGTCATATCGGGCAGATTTTATTGCCAACATTGGTAACCAAATGCACTAAATTTATTATTTTAAAATTCAATTTCATTCTTATTCCATCATTGTTTATATTAATATTATGTAAAGGAATGTTTGAAATACCATATTTTTTTATTATAAATTTGATTTAATAATAATCGCTTTAGAAATAGGAATGTTTTTGTGGAAATTTCCCGGTTGTCTATCTGGCGGAGACCTGGGAAATGGACATTTCGGACGTTGCTTAGGCGACGTTAAACAACACATTTCAATGTATGAGTACAAAAAAAATATTTTCGCGCCGCCGTCCGTCATGGATACAATTACATTACTCTAAAACGGTCGGAAATCATGATTTTGTCGAACTAGTTCGTCAAAAATTGCTAACTTTTTATGGTTATATGTTGGCATCACTTCAATAATTTTAGCTAACTTCTGACGCTAGAAATGTCAGAGTATTACATTAACTTATGGCAATATATCTACAATTGAGTATTTGCAATACAACAAAATACAAGAAAACAGAATATTTATGGATTTTAAACATATTTGTAAGTAATTATAATTGAATTTGCAGTGTAAAATCCAAATAAAAATATGTAGATATTTTTGGTTATGATATTGGAAAATAAACATATTTGACATTCAAATATTGCGAAGTTAGCAACATAAAAAATTCCCTGTCATTAAGAAAATGAGTAATAAATTAAATTTACTTATTAAATTTACATAAATGTTGGCGCGAAAAATCTTGTGTATCCCTCGGTTGGAAACTATTTTGCGAGTGCTCGTACTTGTAGGACTCGCCTTCGGCTCGTCCTATCAAAATAAACTCGCACTCTCAAAATAGCAGTTTCCAACCTTGTGATACAAATAACTATTTTGTTACAATATTGTATAAATTACAGAATTCAAACAAAAAATCATTGGTATAGTTTACCCCAAGTTCATTTATTTGACTTTTATAAGCCTTGCAATTTCGACTACAATAGCGAAAACCGCTAATGGTGAACTTATACCAATAGAAATAAGATTTTATTTACAACTTCATCATATTTAAGAACTTGGCATATACTATACATTTATTTGCCGCGTAGATGACAAAAATCCAATACTGTTCTTGCAAATTTTGATTTATTACTATCTCTCATACTCAAACGTAGTATAGCATGCCTTAAAGGGGTGCTCCGCCCTTCAAAACACATTTACATATTTGAATAACCCCATATCGACTCATCACGCATTTCAGTAATCATGCAGGGCCTATCTTTACAATACAATGTCAAACATCAAAGATATTATCAGAAAATTACTCTTTGATAAATCATGAATATTTATAACTCGTCGCTTGCATTTGTTTCGAAGCTTTTGTCATAAAACATCCCTAGGTAACGTGATACATTATTTGTGGTTTTAGTTATTATTTTATTTGTGTGGTGGTAATGGTGATGGCTGGTTTTTATGACGGACGGGTTTTTATTTTATTTTGAATGATTGGTAAATTGGATGAGCAATGAAATTATTTGTGATAACATCTGTAATGGCAGACGAGTCTTCAGTAAGGCTTTCTCGTC
Source organism: Poecilus cupreus (assembly GCA_963942605.1). Taxonomy (NCBI): domain Eukaryota; kingdom Metazoa; phylum Arthropoda; class Insecta; order Coleoptera; family Carabidae; genus Poecilus; species Poecilus cupreus. The sequence goes on from OZ012713.1 coordinate 3,890,263, forward strand.
CTGAACTAGAGGTATTACCTTATTTATCTACTTTAAAATTATGTTTAAAGACAGTTAAGGCTAGCTTAATTCATCCAGCATCTAGTTTGAGTTATTTAAAGACATCAAGGTCTTTAACAAAGCTTCCTCTTCTAGAATTAAAGAAGACATATTTAAAACTTTTTTAAGCGATTAAAATATTCTGTACAATGTTTGTCCAGCTCTCAACGATTTAAAATGTCAGAAATGTCATTAGCAGTGTTGTGATCTAGATCAACTCGTAAGATCTTTGATCTGATCTACAACGTTTTATATTTTCTGATCTTGATATTGATCTAGATCAAAAAGAATACGATCTATGATCTTAAAAAAGATTAGATATTGTAGCCTATTCTTTAATTTACCTATTCATTTTTACGGGCAGTTAAAAAATTTAACCATAAAAATCATGTCTGTTAAATGAAATTTTCTATTTTTATTTAGTGACGTTTATTATCCAACCTTAACTTATGTTTTCTCTGAGGCTAGCATCAAAATTAAGGTCGCCATCTAATACAGTCCAATCGTAATTCCATTCGTTTGATTGAAGGAATTGTTATAAACAAATGCACTTTAGTTTATTGATTTTAGGAAACGCATAACTATGGCTTGCACTTATATTCAATTTTTATTCAACAATAAATGCATTGTTTATAAAAATAAATAATGCAGAAAAACAAAGAAATTAGTTCAAAGTATGTGCAAACTGAGAAAAAAATATTTTATAATGATTATTTCACTCATTACAAATTTGACCAATCAGAATGTCTCATTTTCCATTGTGTGCATTTTAGATAAAGCAGCATGCTGTTTATTCGCGATTAAATTGAAGCTAGCTTTTATATGCAAATTTTGAACATTTTGAAGGCATATTTAGCCGGATAATTAGTTGCAGAAGCAAGATACTTACATGTTCTTTACCTTTACTGGTATTCTATGTCTTTAAATATGCTGAATTATTCAATTCAAGCTATTTTTATTTACAAATTTTTGACATTTATTTGACAAATAAAAAGAAAAACAATCAAATTGCTATAGTTACACTATAACAACATAATTTTATGGTGCTTTTTGTTTATGAGTGTACCGATTTATTTATATGAAAATGTGTCAAAATCAACGTTTTAGTACAATTTCTTCAGTAAAAATTAAAGTTTATGATATAAATTCATGAAATAATCTTGACATATACCCCTCGTGCTAAACAATTGAATCGATTAAATTTGATGTCTAGCTTATTTACAAAATTTTGCTTTTAAAAAAGTGTTATCGTACATAATAATTTAAGATAAAACCCCTCGAGCTGCGGTCTCGGAATTTTTTAAAATTATTATGTACTCAAAACACTTTTTAAGCAATTTTTTTGCATAAGCTACACATGTCAAATTTAATCGATTAAATTTTTAGCACTCGTGATATAACTATTGAATAATGAAAAGGAAAATTGAATACAATAAGATATAATTAGAATATTGCTGTTTTATAATGTAAATTTAGTACAGCGTTTAAATTAAAGTATTTAAAGACACCTTCTTCATGAAGATTTAGTTAACCTCAAAATCTGGAAACCAAACCGTTCAAGTAAACTTTAATGCAACGTTTAGCACCAATATTTTTTGAGTGCCACTGGTCTACTTTATTTACCGTTCGTTTTCAGGCCTCGGCTTTTACTCGAGTTTTCCACCGTTTTATTCGATTATTGAATTAACTTTTTGTGATGTTCTACCTTAAAAGGCTGGTTAAATGAATTAAGATTTTAAAAATGAAATTTTAATATGAGTCGACAAACCAATACGTGCAGTTTTTCTTAAATATCTCGGTCAATAATTGAGTTACAGCAAAAATTGTTATATTGAAAAAGATGCAGAATAATATTGGCTATAATTTTTGTTTTAAACTTTTTTTTATATTATGTACCGTTTATGCGGGAGGTCTTGTGTTATACAGAGGAGACCACGAATATCTTAGTATGTTGCTATGAATTACAATGCTAAAACACCATCAACCACAGCAGAGTTCACACAGCTAAATTTACGAGATGCAGCAAGGATCGTGCATCATGTGATATTAAATTTGGTGACTTGAATCGGGCTCTAAATCAAAATGTTTTAATTACCCTAGCATCGCTTATATCGTCTTATTTTACTTATTTTATACACTAGAGGTCTCGTTTATATTTAGTGTGAAGATGAATTAATGTTATACAAAATAATAGTTTGATATTAGCTAAAATATTTATTTATAATTAACAATAATAACAATAATGGAAACTGTAGTTTATCCAGAAGAAATCTGTAACAAAATTCGGAAGTTTCACCTGGCGTAGCACTGAAACCAGAACAGAAACATACCTGGGGACTTTATTCCTGGATTTAGGAGGGTTTTTAATGCAGCTGTGTAAAGTGTTTTTGGGTTTAATTAGAGGATAAATTAATTAAAGGAAAATATGTGAGATTAAATGAATCAGATATAAATAATATCTTACCCCTAGTTCTGTACGAAAAAGCTTTGCTGAAGACTTGGCTGTCTTTAAACACTTTAAACTAGATGCTGGATGTCTTAAGCTAGCCTCAAAAGAAGCGACTGTCTTTAAATATGATTTTAAATCCATTGTTCTAAGAGAGGAAGCCTTGCTGAAGACTTGACTGTCTTTAATCGCTTTAAACTAAATGCTGGATGTCTTAAACTAGCCTCAAAAGAAGCGACTGTCTTTAAACATGATTTTAAATCCATTGTTCTAAGAGAGGAAGCCTTGCTGAAGACTTGGCTGTCTTTAAACACTTCAAACTAGATGCTGGATGTCTTAAGCTAGCTACAGAGGAAGCGACTGTCTTTAAACATGATTTTAAATCCATTGTTCTAAGAGAGGAAGCCTTGCTGAAGACTTGGCTGTCTTTAAACACTTCAAACTAGATGCTGGATGTCTTAAACTAGCCTCAAAAGAAGCGACTGTCTTTAAACATGATTTTAAATCCATTGTTCTAAGAGAGGAAGCCTTGCTGAAGACTTGGCTGTCTTTAAACACTTCAAACTAGATGCTGGATGTCTTAAGCTAGCTACAGAGGAAGCGACTGTCTTTAAACATGATTTTAAATCCATTGTTCTAAGTGAGGAAGCCTTGCTGAAGACTTGGCTGTCTTTAAACACTTCAAACTAGATGCTGGATGTCTTAACCTAGCCTCAAAAGAAGCGACTGTCTTTAAACAAGATTTTAAATCCATTGTTCTAAGAGAGGAAGCCTTGCTGAAGACTTGGCTGTCTTTAAACACTTCAAACTAGATGCTGGAGGTCTTAATAAGCTATCCTCAGAGGAAGCGCCTGTCTTTAAACATGATTTTAAATCCATTGTTCTAAGTGAGGAAGCCTTGCTGAAGACTTGGCTGTCTTTAAACACTTCAAACTAGATGCTGGATGTCTTAACCTAGCCTCAAAAGAAGCGACTGTCTTTAAACAAGATTTTAAATCCATTGTTCTAAGAGAGGAAGCCTTGCTGAAGACTTGGCTGTCTTTAAACACTTCAAACTAGATGCTGGAGGTCTTAATAAGCTATCCTCAGAGGAAGCGCCTGTCTTTAAACATGATTTTAAATCCATTGTTCTAAGTGAGGAAGCCTTGCTGAAGACTTGGCTGTCTTTAAACACTTCAAACTAGATGCTGGATGTCTTAACCTAGCCTCAAAAGAAGCGACTGTCTTTAAACAAGATTTTAAATCCATTGTTCTAAGAGAGGAAGCCTTGCTGAAGACTTGGCTGTCTTTAAACACTTCAAACTAGATGCTGGAGGTCTTAATAAGCTATCCTCAGAGGAAGCGCCTGTCTTTAAACATGATTTTAAATCCATTGTTCTAAGTGAGGAAGCCTTGCTGAAGACTTGGCTGTCTTTAAACACTTCAAACTAGATGCTGGATGTCTTAACCTAGCCTCAAAAGAAGCGACTGTCTTTAAACAAGATTTTAAATCCATTGTTCTAAGAGAGGAAGTCTTGCTGAAGACTTGGCTGTCTTTAAACACTTCAAACTAGATGCTGGAGGTCTTAATAAGCTATCCTCAGAGGAAGCGCCTGTCTTTAAACATGATTTTAAATCCATTGTTCTAAGTGAGGAAGCCTTGCTGAAGACTTGGCTGTCTTTAAACACTTCAAACTAGATGCTGGATGTCTTAACCTAGCCTCAAAAGAAGCGACTGTCTTTAAACAAGATTTTAAATCCATTGTTCTAAGAGAGGAAGTCTTGCTGAAGACTTGGCTGTCTTTAAACACTTCAAACTAGATGCTGGAGGTCTTAATAAGCTATCCTCAGAGGAAGCGACTGTCTTTAAACATGATTTTAAATCCATTGTTCTAAGAGAGGAAGCCTTGCTGAAGACTTGGCTGTCTTTAAACACTTCAAACTAGATGCTGGATGTCTTAAGCTGGCCTTAGAGGAAGCGACTGTCTTCAAACATGACGTTCTACATCTAGTTTTGAAGGCAGAAGCTTTGCTGAAGACTTGTCTGTCTTTAAACACTTCAAACTAGATGCTGGAGGTTTTAAGCTAAATTCAGACTGTCTTCGAATATGATTTTAGGATGGATTAATAATATCCTACTCTTAAATTTGGAAGAGGAAGCCTTGACGAAAAATTGGCTGTCTTTATATACTTCAAATGGAATTCTGGATATCTTTAGCTAGGCTCAAAGAAAGCAACTTTCTAACAACATTTAGGGTAGGTAAATGATGCCTTTCCTCTAGCTATGAGGGAGAAATCTTTGTTGAAGATTTGATTGTCTTAAAATATTTTAAACTGGATGTTGAAAGTCTAAATCCTAATTCTGAGAGAGGAAGCCTTGCTGAAGACTTGACTGTCTTTAATCGCTTTAAACTAGATGCTGGAGGTTTAAGTTAGCCTCAGAGGAAGCGACTATCTTTAAACATGACGTTTTACATCTAGTTTTGAAGAAAGAAGCCTTAGTGAAGAATTTGCTGTCCCAATTTTTATTTGTACTTTTTCCTTAGGCAACTCTTATGCCTTCGGATAATAGTCTTCAGAATGTTGCGGATAAAGTTCATGTGTACTGAGTCAAGGTCTTTTTACCTCCCGCCTACCTCTAGGTAAGGGAGGTATTGTTTTTGGTCAGAAAATTGGGTAGTGAGTTTTCAATGAATAAGCACGTTTTAGGGTCCCTACAATACGATTTTACTATTTTCGCCATGATGTCTGTATGTATGTATGTATGTATGTGTGTGTGTGTGTAGTCTGTGGCAATTTTTTCGTCTCGCATAACTCAAATACTATAATACCAAAAAATACAATTTTTTGAATTATTGCTTCTTATATTTAAATGAAGAGCTGATTAGATTTTGGATAAAATTGGTCAACCGGAAGTAGCAGTTTATTTGAAGCCCTTAACAGTTTTTCGTGAAAAACACGGTTAAATTTCCTTTTTCAACAATTTATGTTATTTTGAAAGTTGAAGAATATTTAATTCTACATTTGTTTTGATTACACTAATTTTAATAATTTTCATTAGATTTAGAGATAATAAAATATAAAGAAATTAGATTTCACAAATCTTGCATTCCTAGTACACCATGGAAAATTTTCAATTTTTTACGAAATGTGACACATGTCATTGTGATTGTGAAGCTGTTTTCTTAGTGAAATATATGTCAAAAAATTAAATAAATATACGAAAGAAAATTAAAATTCTCAAATATAAATAGAAAATAAACAAATAAGAAGGTATGTTTCTGTATCATCAAATACTATTTTGTACCGTTTAAGAGTAGTATTGGGCGGGAGGTTATGTGCTGCCCACATCAGATTTTTTATTAATAAAAACATTAACAGTTTATGTACTGATAATTTTAGGACTATAATGAATAATAACTATTTTAAAGAGAAACAAAAGGTCTTTCAAATTTTGCAAAAATATATAGGGTGTTCCATTTAAAAATATAAAGTCGCATATCATTGCGAGAAAATGGAGCACCTGGTAGAAAAAATTATACTGCAGATACGTTGGCATTTTAATGTAAAATAAATTTTGTCTGAAAATGTTATCAATAGTTATATCACGAGTGCTAAGAATTTAATCGATTAAATTTGACATGTGTAGCTTATGTATAAAATTTTGCTTAAAAGTGTTTGAGTACATAATAATTTGAAAAAATCCCGAGACCGCAGCTCGAGGGGTTTTATCTTAAATTATTATGTACGATAACACTTTTTTAAAAGCAAAATTTTATAAATAAGCTAGACATCAAATTTAATCGATTCAATTCTTTAGCACGAGGGGTATATGTCAAGATTATTTCATGAATTCATAGCATAAACTTTAATACTTGCCGAAGAAATTGTAATAAACCGTTGATTTTGACACATTTTCACATAAATAAATCGGTACACTCATAAACAAAAAGCACCATAAATTTTTGTTGTTATAGTGTAACTATAGCAAATTGATTGTTTTTCGTTTTATTTGTCAAATAAATGTCAAAAATTCGTAAATAAAAGTAGATGCAGGGGGAGGCAACTTGGATGACAAAAGTCAGCACAATGATATGATTAGTGGCACACCACGCCACGAAGTTGGGAGGCGCCACTTTATATAGCACATATAATAAAACATGTTATTGGAATCGAGTTACTTTTGAAAAAGAAGAAGAAATCATAGTGAATTTTCTTGTCAAAATTTATGTGTGTTGACAATTCGTTCTCCTTGCTATTGTTGTTAATTATTATTGTGCAATAGGTACTTTACAACGGGTAAGTGTAAAATTTAATATTCTGTTTTATAAATTACATGTACACTTAAAATACAACAAATACATAATAACAAATTTAGTCCGTTGTAAAAAACGTTTTGGTTAAAAATTTAATTCACGTATATTTTATCATTAATTATTATTATTTATAGACAAGTACATAATAAAGCCATTAAATATTTATAGTTGCATTACACTCATGCATTTTCCATTATGTATAATCCAATTCCTTTATTTCAATCATTTTTTCTCCTTCCTATCTTAGAACATTGGAAGGAAGTAGAAACAGGACCGAATGGAATAAAATTACTGAAAAGACGAAAACCCACAGTGGGCTATAGCGTCGTTAAATGAATGAATGATATCTTAGAACATTACAATTATTGCAACAATTTTGGATGGATATACTTGGGTTATAAATGCGATTACGAGTGCCTCAGTTGAGTGGCCGGGAATGAACATTCTACGACGAAACTGTAAAGAACCGACTGAAGATTGAGACAAGAAGAGACCGAGTGCACAGACTGAACTATATAACTAATTGTTTAACAAAGGATTTTCTTTTTTCACCAGTACAATTGGCTCAAAAAAAAAATTTGATGTTTTTCGACACAAGACAAAATGTAATACTGAAATCAAATATAAGAATATATAAATGTAGATAATTCAAGGGAAGAGATTACGAAGAACGAAAAATAAAGAAAATTTTATAATGAATTCATAGATTTATGGACTCCAATGTTAACCAATTTGTGAAGACGAATAACGATGATGCGAATCTACGGTATACTAACTCTAGAAGTAATAAATTTCATTTTTATTAAATAGGTATATTTGTTTCAGGATGAACAACAATATTTGGATATCTCCACCACGTTGAGAAGTATTTATATAACACAAGAATTTGGATGTATCACAGGCGTCGGTTAATTATAAAGGAATAATGATTAGTGCTGGTAATTAAATGGAATTTGACAAGATAATTTTTGCGAGAATGATTACTGTTTTAAGTACAGTTTGATTCTTATTAAGGATAATTTCTGGTTTCTCATATAAATGCACGTTTACAATTTAAATATGTTTATAGTGACACTTTAGTTAATAACAAATGTATTCATATAATCAGAGATATCAATAATAATCATCACCAATCAATCGTTCGGCTCTAAATCAAATGACGTGGATTTTATATTAGCACTTGTAAAAATCTCACACCTGCATCCAAATTCGTTATAGTTCGCAGCGGTAAAATCTACATGTTTTAAGAGTTTCAGAAACTTAGAAAATAACCTGTGCTAGTTAAAAAACCATAAAATACCATTTTAATATTATATTCAATGTAATAGCTTTTTAAACACTGTTTTTGTGATTGAATCTGATCTATAAATGTTTGTAATATCTTTAACCACAAATACTTTGAAATTCGCTGTTAATTGCAAGCACAAATGCAGATATATTTTAAATGTGAAAAGTTGGGTTAGAGTAAAAATATTGTTAACATAATCTGTTAAAATTCGTTCTTAAACTTAAACACAAAGTGGTAATATGCCTATTTAACTCTTATTTTATAGTAAAGTTAAAAGGTTTCTAATAATTATATTAAATTCTCATTTTTAATATTTTAAAAGGTGCTTTTCATAGTAAATTTATAAACTTTCTGTTTTAAATATTAAATTAAATTTTATTAGGAATCTTTAATATTATATTTTTTGTCTACACGTTTAAATGTATGTAAACAGTATTTAATTGAATAAATTTATTCCATACATTTATTGTTATAATTTCTAAATAATAAAGACATTTAAATATAAAATAAAAAGTATCAAGGAGGCTAAAAAGCAATCTACTATCCTTCTATTGTCATCCTTGTCTAATTTTAGTGGCACACCAATCCCACGCGGGTGCAGCACTTATGCTCAAGACTCGTAACCATAGAGAGGGCGATCTGATTATGTTTCTAATTTGTGGTAGATGGAATTGAATAATTCAGCATGTTTAAATATATAGAATACCAGTAAAAGTAAAGTTGCTTCTGCAACTAATTATCCGGCTAAATATGCCTTCAAAATGTTCAAAATTTGCATATAAAAGCTAGCTTCAATTTAATCGCGAATAAACAGCATGCTGCTTTATCTAAAATGCACACAATGGAAAATGAGACATTTTGATTGGTCAAATTTGTAATGAGTGAAATAATCAGTATTATTTTTCATACCAACCTTTTATAAATTGTTATTTATTATTTGGTACATGTTTTCTTTGTAACATCAAATTGTTTTTAACAAATTGCATTAACATACTTTTAATTGTAAATATTTTGTGACAAAATCAGGTGTATTTTATTACTACCATCATATAAATTTACATTATTACAGTATTTGCAGCAATTGTAGCTTCAATTCTTTTATTTTCTCTTTTGTAACTTTTGAAAAATACCCCTGCGAGTTATACTTTACGACCTGCACGCCCGCAACGTGTTGCTGGCTGCAGATACCACAAAATGAATTGTACTAACAGTGATAACATACTTTTATTCCCATGGGCTATTTCCATAATTAATTGAAGTAATTATTGTGATCAATGGCTCGTGCATATGTTATCGCGTTTATAGTTAGTGGAAGTCGGCAAAAACAAACAAAATGGTGGACGTTTGTGGTATGCAGGAGGGAGGAAATATGCAAGATAAGGAATTGTAATTTGAAATGAATTGGTTTGGGTATTTTATGAGTTTTAATAGTTTTAACTACACGGAAAATAGATGCTGTTTAAGGGAATAGCTACAAACGTGATTTTAGGGTGGGTGAATGATGTCCTAACCCTAGTTTTTTGAGTGGAAGCGTTTCCGAAAACTTTGATGTTTTTAAACACTTTGTATTGTATTAAAAGGAGAAACGATTTAAGTTTCGCGATATAAACTACTAAAGTAGAGATGTCACTAGCAGCCCGAGCGCTAGCGAAGCAGACACGCTGCGCGCAAGGCAGACGCTTGAGAGACAGCGTGTGAGCGTGAGAGGTTATGTTACAAATGTTCAGTTAGTGTGATGACACAGTCAAGTGAAAAATAAAGAAATAAGAAAAATATACAGTCCACTTAATAATCGAAACCCTAACAACCAATTCAACAAGTACACACTTCAAACTAGATGCTGGAGGTCTTAGGCTAGCCTCAGAGGAAGCGACTGTCTTTAAACATGATTTTAGGGTGAATACATGATGTCATATCCTTAGTTTTGAAAGAGGAAGCCTTGCTGAAGACTTGGCTGTCTTTAAACACTTCAAACTAGATGCTGGAGGTCTTAAGCTAGTCTCAGAGGAAGCGACTGTCTACACTTCAAGCGAAATGCTGAATGACATAAACTAGCTTCAACTGTCTTCGAATTACGTGCTGGAGTTCTTAAGCTGATTTCAGAGGAAGCGACTGTCTTAAATAGTATATTGTGCCATTAGGAGTAAATGTGATACTTTGGGTGCTGAGCATGTAAGTTTGAACGACGAGCGAAGCGAGTCGAACAATTACATGCGAAGCACCCAAAGACACATTTACTCCGAATAACACATGCTATTTTTTCTTCAAACATAGAAAATAAAATTATAAATATTATAAAATGCTCAAAACTTCAAAAAATATTCTGTCTTATCTAGCATTTCAAGTTGCCGTAGAATATGCTGTTTTGTTATTTTTGTTTATTTGTTTCATTTTTAACTGTCAAATTATTGAATTACAACCTTACTATTTTGCATGATATTTTACTTTGTCCGCCGCCGGCGTAAATGTGTTGCCAAGGATACACTTTTACGCCGGCGGTGACAATATTGAACTTCTGCTTGTTGAATACAAATACATAACAACGTACTTTTATGACGTTTGAAGAAAAACATCATTTTATTAATAAAAATTTGATGTGTCCAGCACATAACCTCTCGCCCAATGCTAATCTTAAACCGTACAAAATAGTATTTGATGATACAGAAACATACCTTTTTATTTGTTTATTTCCTATTTATATTTGACAAATTTAATTTTATTTCGTATATTTATTTAATTTGTTGACATATATTTCACTAAGAAAACAGCTTCACAATCAAACTGACATGTGTCACATTTCGTAAAAAATTTAAAATTTTTAAGTGTTTCCATGGTGTACTAGGAGTGCAAGATTTATGAAATCTAATTTCGTCATATTTTATCATCTCTAAATCTAATGAAAACTAATAAAATTCGTGTAATCAAAACACAAGTAAAATTAAATATTCTACAAATTGACTGTCTTTAAGCATTTTAAACTAGATGCTGAATATTTAAGGCAGCCTCAGCCATTCAATTTATAAATTCTAATTTACGGGTGACTAAATGATATCCTAATGTTTTAGAAAAGAAAGCCCAGCTGAAGGCTGAATTAATTATGTATAAACACTTCAAATCAGATGCTGGAGGTCTTAAGCTAGCCTAAAAGAGGTACTCTTGCTAAAGAGTCGACTGTTTTTAAACACATCAAACTAGATGCTGGAGTACTTAAGCTAGCCTCTTACTGTCATTGAACGTAATTTTAAGGTATGTGAATGACATACTATCGGTTAGTTTTTATGAGAAAGACATGGCAGATATTTTAAGCTAGCCTCGAAAGAAGCGACTGTTTTTAAAAATGATTTTATTGTGGATAAATGAAGTGCTACCCTTAGTTTTTGGGGAGGAAGCCTAACTGAAGACTTGGCTGTCTTTAAACACTTCAAACTAGATGCTACAATTATAAATATAACACACTATACAATCATTTATTTCTAATATAGATTAAGACAGGAAAGTTAAACAAGCAAGTCGAGTACAAATCACTTAAAATTTCTTTCATTGATCTGAAACACCTGTAGCTACCTCCTTGCTATTTTTATCATCCACCCTTCTGCTCTTCCACACCCTTCCTTCACATACAACCTTCAACCCGCCCTCTTCGCATTTCTTGTTACATGTTATCCTTACGTCCTTTCGTCTCGTCTTCGGCTCCTTCAATGACGATACCGTTTCGTTGTTCATTTAATTGCTAGAGGTAATGGACCGTTGTCGTTTTAATGAAACGGTTTCCGATGCTTTGGGGCTCACAGCTGAGGGGGGGGGGGGGGGTAAGGTAGGTGAATGTAAAGGCAAAAGATTTGAAGAAGTGTGAGACAGTGTATTCCAAATGCTAGGATGGAATATTTCATGCACGTATAAAGAGAATAAAATTACAAATGTATTGAAAATCAAATGGAGGTATTTGGGTACTTACTACTATAATTCTAGATGGCTGTCTAATCAGATAAACCGAGCCACAATATATCACAGTTATACTGCCGATTATATTCTATAGCCAATCAATAATTGTTTAAAAATAGTCAAAAACTCTTTAAACTTTATAAATTGTTTGGTCAAAAATTAAATATTTATTTTACGAAATGGGAACTAAGTTGATGTTGGCTGACTTAAACGAGCTTTATAGTGTCTTCAAACATGATTTTAGGATGTATAAATGAAATCCCACATTTAGGGGAGGAAGTTGTACTGAAGACTTGGCTGTCTTTAATCACTTCAAACTAGAAGCAGAAGCTCTTAAATTATCCTCTATTGTCTTCAAACAATATTTAAGGGTAGATACATGATGTCATATCCTTAGTCTTGAGAGAGGAAGACTTGCTGAAGACTTGGCTGTCTTTAAACATTTCAAACTAGATGCTGGAGGTCTTAAGATAGTCTCAGAGGAAGCGATTGTCTTCAAACATGATTTAGCGTGGATAAATGATGTCGTATCCTTCGTTCTGAGAGAGGAAGTCTTGCTGAAGGCTTGTCTGTCTTTAAACATTTCCAACTAGATGTTGGAGGTTTTAAGCTAGCCTCAGAGGAAGCAACTGTCTTTAAACATGATTTAGGGTCAATAAATAACGCCTCACTCCTAATTCTGGGGAAAAAGTCTTGCTGAATACTTGACTGTTATTAAACACTATAAACTAGATTCTGAATAATTTAGTCTAAACTCATACTGCCTTTGAATATAATTTTAGGTTAATAAGTGACGTTTTACCCCTAGTTTTAGGATAGGGAACTTTGTTGTAGACTTGGCTTCCTTCAAACATTTCAAATTGAATGCTAGATGTTTTAAGCTAGCCTCAAAGGAAGCGACTGTCTTTAAACATAATTTTAATATGGAAAAATGTTATGATTACTGCCTCAGCCTTCTAATATTTTATATATTTTACATACTATGATGTTAATTTTGAAACTTGAATAATTAGTGCGTTGTTTTGGACTTGACAGTTTATATTAATAAGTTATTTACTTTACCGGTTTCAGGAGATTAAACCTATGTTTACATGCACAAAAGTAGGCAGGGTAAGTATGTTATAACTATGCTGTAGGGTAATATTACCTTACTGATCTGTCAAAATAGTCAAGAAAATGAAAATAAAACACAATGATAATATAACGCTATTTATTAATACACACGGAATTAAGGTTTTCACAGCTTTACCTGCTGCGTTTCAAATATTTTCAGGCAATCAGCATCGCCAAAATTCACTTTTTATTTAGCCATTATGAACACATTGACGTTTAAGTAAAAATATTATTTATAAATATGATAGAAAACAAGTGTAACCATGGTGTGAAATAAAAACAAACAGACTTACTTGATCACTTTCTAAAATTATGACAGACGTTATTCATACAAGAATTTCATAAAATAATATTTATTAATGACACTAACGTCGTCATATTATGAAACCGGTAAACTATTGAACAAACCACGGATGTTATGAGTCATAACAGGCCTTAGATGTCTTAAAATCCTCGCTCTACGAGCTCGGATTTCAAACTGACATCTGCGGCAATTATGATACTCATAACATCACTAGGAATGTTAATAGCTATTACTTTACAAGTGAGCAAAGTAAGGAATTACCCATGAGAGAAATTTTAGCACACTCGTGTGATAATTTTATCGAGTGGGTAATTCCACTTTGCCCACGTGTGAAGTATAACGTTTTATCCAATACTTCTTAAAAAATGAAAAATTTATTAAAGAAATATTATTTGACAGTGACATATGCTTTAAATTAAAATGTCAATCGAAGTAGTTACCAAGGTGTTGTGTGTTATTATTATTGTTATAAATAAAAAATACTCACTAGTGGCTTTCCTCAAAATTATACCACTAGTGGGTAATCTGTTACTTGTTTAAAATCGCTATAGTTATAGAGCATTTATTGAGAGGTGTTGGATAAAATAGATTTATATTGAAATTTATTCCTTGGTTTATTGCGTGTATTAAATTATAACAGATAATGATGTCCTGGCCTTAATTTCAGAGGAGGAAACAATTTTTCCAACCTCAAATCAAATCAAACCTCATTTAGTATCACCCATAAATCACCATTCCCAAACATTTATTTTCTTAACATCCTCCCGGCAATTAAATCATCATTACCGACCAAAACGCCAAACTATCCCTTCATAGCGGCCAATCTCGCCACTGTGAGGGGGGGAGGTACTCATACATTGGTTTTTAATCCAGATTTAAGCACATAATTGCTGAATAATTCCAGTGAGCGCCCGGAAAAATGATATTTCCATCGCAGCCCCGACCAACGATCGCTGGGTGATGTTCGGTTTCATTTGGAAATTGAATGCCCGCCGTCTACTGGATATGATATATTATATCGCAATATGACGTTTGGATATATTAGCCCGGGGCCTTTTCTACGGTTTTTGTAGAACAGTGGCGTGCCAGAGAGAGATAGCGTATACAGGCTCACACAAAATAACCAGCCTTGATGGTAGATGTTGAACGATTTGGAATCTTGAGGATACTTAAGTTAAATTGCCATTTTGTAAAGACACCCTGAAAACATCTCAAGTTACCCTCTTAAACTCTTTAATAATGTTCGACGAAAGATCACAGCCTTTATTTTGAGACAAGAGGTATTTATCCACCTTGAAATTATAGTCAAATCTTCAGCAAGACTTCCTCCCCTAAAACTAGAGATAGTATATTATTTTTCTACAATAAATTCTTGTTTAAAGACAGTTGAGGCTGGTTTAAGACCTCCAGCATATAGTTTGAAGTGTTTAAAGACAGCCAAGTTTTCAGCAAGGCTTAATTTCTTAGAACTAAATATAAGACACCATTTATCCACTCTAGAATTCTGTTTAAAGACAGTCGTTTCCTTTGAGGCTAGCTTAAACGTACAATATATAATTAGAGGTGTTTTAAAACATCCAAGTCTTCAGCAAGGCTTTAGTCCTAAGAACTAGGGGTAGGACTTCATTTATCTATTATAAAATCATGTTTAAAGACAGTTGAAACTATCTTAAGATTTCCAGTATCTAGTTTAAAGTGTTTAAACACATCCAAGTCTTTAGCAAGACTTCCTCAATCAAGTCTAGAAATAAGGCCTCATTTATTCACTTTAAACCATGTTTCAAGACAGTGACTTCCTCTGAGGTTAGCTTAAGACCTCCAGCATCTAGTTTGAAGTGTTTAAAGACAGCCAAGTCTTCAGCAAGGCTTCCTCTTTCAAAATTAGTAATAAAACATCATTCATCTATCATAAAATCATGTTTAAAGACAGTCGCTTCCTCTGAGGTTAGCTTAAGACCTCCAGCATCTAGTTTGAAGTGTTTAAAGACAGCCAAGTCTTCAGCAAGACTTCCTCCTTAAAATTTAGGGGTATGACATCATTTATCCATTTTTAAGTTGTATTTAAAACCTAGAAATCATTCTCTTTATTTGAAATTTCTTTTGAGGCTAACTTATGACACTCAACATCTAATTAAAAATGTTTAAAGACAGCCAAATCTTCAGCAAGGCTAGTTGCTACAAAATCAGCGATAGAATATTATTTTTACAACTTAAATTAATGCTCGAAGACAGTTCAAGACTAGTTAAAATCTACAGCACCTTGTTTAAAGTCATCCAAGTCTTTAGGAAGCTGTTTAAAAACCAGAACCAAGGCTAGGACATCACTCATCCACCCTAAAGTCATATTCTAAGACAGTCACTTCCTGTGAGTTTATCTCAAGTTGTTTTCAGGTAGTCACCTCTTTTGAGACATCCAGCATCTAGTTTTTTAAATATTTTAGAACAGTCAAATAAAATAAATTTATTTATTTATTTATTTATTTCAAATCCTCAGCAAGGCTTCCTCTCCCAGAACTGGAGGTAGGATATCATTTAATCTCCCTAACATCATGTTTAATAACAGTCTGAAACTAGCTTAAGACATTTATAAATGAAGTATATACTTGTAAAGACAGCCAAATCTTCAGCAAGGCTTCTTCGCTCAGTTCTAGAGGAAAGACATCCTGTATCTATCCTAAAATCATGTTTGAAGACAGTCGCTTCCTCTGAGCCTAGCTTAAGTCCTCCAGCATCTAGTTTAAAGTGTTTAAAGACAGCCAAGTCTTCAGCAAGGCTTCCTCTTTCAATACTAAGGATAGGACATTATGTATCCAGATTTAAATCATGTTTGAAGACAGTCGCTTCCTCTGAGGCTAGCTTAAGATATCTAGCATCTAGTTTAAAGTGTTTAAAGGCAGTCAAGTCTTCAACAAGGGTTCCTCTTGCAGGATTAGTGATAGAATATTATTTCTATAACACTGTTTTGGAAACTAGGCATTCCACAACTAAAAATTGTTATGGAATCACTAACATTCCATACGCTGCGTATGGAATATTTTCCTCGAATCAGAGCCGCGATATATGAAGTATCTTGATTCAGTTACTATGGTTACGTCTGTTTGTTTTAATTGAATTTTTTGAGTTTGACATATTCAACAGTTTTATATTTGTATTTTTTGTATAATTGCCAAAATCTTGTTATAGAAAGTATAGTCTACAACATGTAACGGAATGGCATATCCCACACTCGCAAACCGTACAAACTTTCTGCTCGTGTGGAATATGTGCCATTCCAGTACTTGTTGTAGAATATACTATTTTAAGACAGTCTTTCAGGCTAGCTTAAGACCTTTAGCGTCGAATTTGAAGTGTTGAAAGACAGCCACGTCTTCAGCAAGGCTTCCTGTTTCACTACTAAAAATATGTCGTAATTTATCTACAATGAAATCTTGTTCGAAGACAGCAGTTAGTTTGAAGTGTTTAAAGCTTATTAGGACGTTATTTATCCACCCTAAATAATGTTTGAATATCAGTTAAGACTAGCTTAGTCATCCAGTTTCCAGTTTGAAGTGTTTAAGACAACCTTACAGAACGTCTTCTATAAATGTAAAAGACAATCCGTTTCCATTGAATCTACCCTTTAAACAATTTTATATATATATATTTCCGTACCGCCACTGGCTAATAGCTCCAAGCTTAATACCTAGCACCAATACACCCCCCCCCCCACCCCTCTGAAAACACGATATCTGCCCGTTTTTCGCTTTACAACCACAAGCGGCAATTTGTACTTCAGGAATTGAAAAATTGAAACGAAAATGTATTGAGGAATACATGGACGGTATTATAGATGTGTAGGTATCTGGAATATAGGTTGGGCGATATATTCAGATGATATTTTTAGCGCCCGTGTTGTATATGGCAGAAGAGTTTAACCGTTGTATGAAAAAATGTTTTATTGGGTTTTTAACAGAAATTTAAAATTATTGGCCGAACGTTTGCCTCGTGAACGAGAGACGAGGGGTTGAAATACTTCTCATTTTAACTTGTATTAAAGCTAACGTCAATAGAAATGAATGTGGATTAGTATAACAGAGAGTGAGAATAAATTGCATATAATTTCACAAATCTTTCGAAAACTTATTGCCTATGGGCTTTCATGGCTATTGCAAATGGCGACAAGTTTGAGAAAGATACTGGAGAATTATTTTCTAATTTATCGAACTCTCGAGTTATATTTAATTAGATTATTTTTTGATTTCATCAGGCACGTCACTAAATCTATCTTTTTTGCTCATTTTTATTTAGTGTTGATGATAACTATCTGACATCTAACATCTGTCTTTATATTCTCCAGAATTTAGTTTGAAGTGTTTAGAGACAGCCAAGTCTTCTACAAAGCTTCTTCTCTCAAAATAAAAGGTTCAACATCATGTTTAAAGACAGTCAAATCTTCAGCAAGGTTTCCTCTTGCAGAATTAGAGGTAGGACATCATGTATCCCCTCTGAAATAATGTTTGAAGACAGTCGTTTCCTCTGAGACTAGCTTAAGACCTCCAGCATCTAGTTTGAAGTGTTTAAAGACAGCCAAGTCTTCAGCAAAGCTTCCTATCCCAGAACTAAAGGTAGGATAATTATGTTTAAAGCCAGTCGTTTCCTCTGTGGCTAGCTTATGACCTCCAGCATCTAATTTTAATTGTTTAAAGACAGCCAAGTCTTCAGCAAAGCTTCCTATCCCAGAACTAAAGGTAGGATAATTATGTTTAAAGACAGTCGTTTCCTCTGTGGCTAGCTTATGACCTCCAGCATCTAATTTTAATTGTTTAAAGACAGCCAAGTCTTCAGCAAAGCTTCCTATCCCAGAACTAAAGGTTAGACAACATGTACTCATCCTAAAATTATGTTTAAAGCCACTCGCTTCCTAGGAGGCTAGCTTAAGACATCCAGCATCTAGTTTGAAGTGTTTAAAGACAGTCAAGTCTTCAGCAAGGCTTCATCTCTCAAAATTTAAGGTAGAACGTCATGTTTGAAGACAGTCGCTTCCTCTGAGACTGGCTTAAAACCTCCAGCATATAAATTGAAGTGTTTAAAGAGAGCCAAGTTTTCTGCAAGGCTTCCTCTCTCGAAATTAAAAGTAGAACGTCATGTTTAAAGACAGTCACTTCCTCTGAGGCTAGCTTAAAACCTCGAGCATCTAGTTTGAAGTGTCTAAAGACAGCCAAGTCTTCAGCAAGGCTTCATCTCTCAAAATTTAAGGTAGAACGTCATGTTTGAAGACAGTCGTTTCCTCTGAGACTGGCTTAAAATCTCCAGCATATAAATTGAAGTGTTTAAAGAGAGCCAAGTTTTCTGCAAGGCTTCCTCTCTCGAAATTAAAGGTAGAACGTCATGTTTAAAGACAGTCACTTCCTCTGAGGCTAGCTTAAAACCTCGAGCATCTAGTTTGAAGTGTCTAAAGACAGCCAAGTCTTCAGCAAGGCTTCCTCTCTCAAAACTAAGGATAGGACATCATGTATCTCCCCTAAAATCATGATTAAAGACAGTCGCTTCCTCTTAGACTAACTTAAGACCTCCAGCATCTAGTTTGAAGTGTTTAAAGACAGCCAAGTCTTCAGCAAGGCTTCCTCTTCTTGTACAATAGAAAGTGCTTCATTTATCCACCCTAAAATAATGTTTAAAGACAGTTGAGGCCAGGTTAAAACATCCAACATTTATACTTTTCAATTCAAAAGATGCAACAGTCATTAAAAATGATTCAACATTTCAAAAACACTTCTAGCACTGTAACTTTTTACTAAATCAGTATTTATACAGACACACAACTCCAAACCACGTCATCAGATACACCACCACTGAAAACAGCCCTCTTTCCACCACTCATTCCAAAACATTTGCTGTTTTCAACCGTACACACCCGTCTCGTAATTTTCCCTATTCCCTAACATTCACACACGTTCCACACATACAAACGTACACCCCTAGCAAATACTCCATGCAGAGATTACCGAGCAGGTCCGGAGATTGCCGACCACACACGAACGTGCCCAATCTACCCCTGGAATGCGAAACGCTGCATGCTCTGATGATTCATTTAATTAAAATTGTGTAATTATCATGCATTGTGTGATGGTGTGCGGGTGGAAGAGGGAGGGGGAACATACTGGGACGTGACTGCGAGGACCATGGGCGGGGGGCAGAGATTTGAGGCGTGGGGTTTTATTTGTAGCGTAACGAAAACAGTTGTTTTTAAACGCTTACAACTAGATGCAGAAGTCTTCAGCTAGACTCAGACTGTCTAGTTATGAAGAATGAAATCTCGTTAATTATTTTTTGACGTTTATTAAAACCAATGAAATGCTTCATTGTATATAAGTCACTTGTCTGCGTTTTAACCAATCCTGTCGTTATTATACTGAAAATAAAGCTCTAGTGATTATTCCCGGGAGTACTCTATGTAGCTTTTTTGTTTTTGTTGACAAATGTCAGATGACAGGTAGTTGTCAAAAATAAAGAACAAAGATAGATTTAGTGACGTGCCTGGTGATTAAATAAAGATCTGGTGTGGGCACCACACTACTTTCTTCTACAAATAAAACCAACTGAACACGTATGGCTTGTTCCTTGCGTTTGACTTTATTTTGACAATTATTTGATATATTAAACATGTTTAATTTTATGTTCTCATTGTAACCATGAATTAATAAGATAATAGAAATTAATTAATAACTTTCTAACTAATAATATAAATAATACTTTTATAATATTTCACACGACACATATTTTTGACACTTCACAATTATTTGACACGTTTGACACAGATATTAAAAATGTTTTAGTTTTTGTTCCTATTGTAACTAAGATTATAGAAATATATTCTTAAATGTATCATTTAGTTTTTCTCAAAATTAGAAATATGTGCAAGAAAAGTGCAAATAACATTTTATATTCCAAATATTATTGCTAACATCTTTCATTTGAAACTTTTGCTCACAGCTGAATCTATTTATTGTTTTGTGTGTCCAATAAACTTCCTCTTCCGGTTTTTCTATTTCATTCAGTCAACTCAGCTCTTCATTTTTTCATGAAACTTATAAATTCCAAGTTTCGTTTACATATCTTGTCTCGTTCATGAGATATTGCGCACACGGACATCCATCCATCCATCCTCACACACAGACATCATTGAGAAATTGGTATTAACGGATTCAGTGGACGTCAAAATATGTATTTCCGCAAAAATCTCGTCAACGCTTTTTTTCGTTATTCCAATACTTCTTTATTCTTTGTCTAATTTAATTAAATATAACTCGAGAGTTCGATAAATTAGAAAATAATTCTCCAGTATCTTTCTCAAACTTGTTGCCATTTGGCTTTCGTGGCTATTGCCTGGCAACAAGTTTTCAAAAGATCTGTCAAATTCTTTTCCAATTTATTTTCACTCTCTTGTTATATTATTACTGAAGACTTGGCTGTCTTTAAACATTTCACATTAGCTTCTGGATGTTTCAAGCTAGCCTCAACTATCTTTAAACACAATATTCCTTTAGTGTTAAGTCCGCAAAGTTGCTTAAAATTATCTCAGCCACCGATGCGTCCCTTCCTGACATTTTAAACAGCTGAAAAGCGAACTCACATTTCATGCAATATTTCTAAAACGTTTCGCGATTTTCGAACACTGTCTATTCTAAAGCAACTAACTGTCTTTAAACATGATTTTAGGGTTGATAAATGATTTTGAATTCCATTAGTTTTTACCAAAATACGCAGTTGTTTACTGTTCAAACACATTCAGATAAAATCTGAATTAATTACGTTTTCAAATTGAATTTTGGATTTTCGAATTCGATTACCTCGTATAATTGATAAATATGGATGATTTCAATAACAAAAATTTGAGCATTTACACGTGAAATACCTGTAGGGCATGTAAACGTATATGTAACGTATTTATCCAACCTAAAATCATGTTTAAAAATAATCGCTTCTTCTGAAAGTAGGTTAAGACCTCTAGCATCTAGTTTAAAGTGATTTAAGACAGCCAAGTCTTCAGCAAAGCATCCTCTCTCAGAACTAAGGATAGGACACCATGTATTCACCCTAAAATCATGTTTAAAGACAGTCGCTTCCTCTGAGGCTAGCTTAAGACCTCCAGCATCTTGTTTGAAGTGTTTGAAGACAGTCAAGTCTTCAGCAATACTTTCTCTCTCAAAACGAAGGATAAGATATCATATATCCATCCTAAAATCATGTTTAAAGACAGTCGCTTCCTCTAAAGATAGCTTAAGACCTCCAGCATCTAGTTGGAAGTGTTTAAAGACAGCCAAATCATCAGCAAAATTTTATCCACTCTAAAATAAAGTTTAAAGACAGCCGTTTCCTCTGAGACTAGTTTCAGACATCCAGCATTTCGTTTCAAGTATTTAAAGACAGCCTAATTTTCAACGTTTGGAACTAAATTATTGTAGGACGCTATTAATCATATTTCATACCATCAAAACACAACAAATATAGTTGCAATACATCGACAAACATTTCATTACTGTCTCCTCAAATCCAATTTTATTAAATTTACGAAAATCAAACATGTGATTCAAATATTGTCGGCGGCTCGCTCAAATATTGAACAGCGCTTCCAAAATTTGCCAAATCTGCAATTTAAAACCGTTGATTTGTATAAAGCACCGTATACACCCTCGGGGAACGTTCACACACGGCAGGGGCTCGTCTGTGTGTGTGAATACAGCCGATACTTTTGATTTGATGTAAATTGTATTGATGTAAACACTCCCGGCCTAAATTTATGCGAAAATAATCAAAGAGAGAGTAGCTATGTGCTAGATTGCGTTGGATTGTTGCTGGAAAGGTCTGGGTTCTAATACTGCGCGATAAAATACCTGCAGGGCATGAAAACATTTTAAACGAAAATATCTACATAATAGTATATTATGAATTATGATACAAGCGTATAAATAAGCTTTTAAAGCACGTACGACGAGTTTAAGAGCACGACGCTAAGCGGAGTGCATTTATCGTCGCTAGTGCTTTACAAGCACTTATACACGTGTGTCATACGCTATTTTTTATTATACCTGCATCATACTCTGAAAAAAACTGGAATGCAACATTTTGATTTTGATTCATTTCATAATTTTGCGCGTGTGACGTTTGACGTATATCGTTTACATGGAGACTGGTTAGCATTTGTTGTTTACGTTTACAGTTTTGACAGATATTAATAGTAAATATTTTTGTTGTTGCTTAGCAACCTTTAGAGCACGGCGTGTTTTAATCTTGCGTTTACGAACGCTGTAGCGTGTTTTAAACACGGATTATGATGCAGGTATAATAAAAAATATTATTTATAGCATTAGAACTAGAGTTAGGATAATATTTATCAATTCTAAAAGTATGTTTGATGACAGTCGGTTCCTCTGAGGATAGCTTAAGACCTCCAGCATCTAGTTTGAAGTGTTTAAAGACAGCCAAGTCTTCAGCAAAGCTCTCTCTCTCAATACTATGGATAGGACATCATTTAACCAACCTAAAAGTATGTTTAAAGACAGTCGCTTCCTCTGAGGCTAGCTTAAGACCTTCAGCAACTAGTTTGAAGTGTTTAAAGACAACCAGGTCTTCAGCAAGGCTACCTCCTAAAGAACTGCATGTAGGACATCATTATCATATCCTATAAGCATGTTTAAAAACAGTCTTTTCTTCTGAGGCTTGTCTAAGACCTCTAGCGGCAAGTTTGAAATGTTTAAAGACAGCCAAGTCTTCAGCAAGGCTTCCTCCACTATAAAGCCCTTGTCACACGGTCAGTGTTTCCACCGTTTGACAAAACTTTTGAATGACAAACACAGAAACGTGACGTCACGTCATACAGTTTGGTCAAATGCTCTAAATAGAAACGTTTCTTATTCTGTCATACATTTTGATTCGACTTTTGTAGTTTTGACAGATCGAGTGACATTTGATTGTAGTAATGAATAAAGTAAGTATTTTAATAAGACTTTATTTATACAAACATTAATAATTCTTCAATTATTCTGGATTGGAATATATATTAAATAAATAGGTTTCATAAATATTTTTATCTAACCTGGTTGGCAATGTTAAAATTTAATGTTATTGAAATGAGAAATGAAAAATAAATTAATTTTATAGGATACAAAACAAATACTGGTGTTCTCATTGGCACCGCTAGGTATTATGAAAATAAAATCAACTTCATCAACAAACAACTGTCATTTCTGTCATCACATGACCGACAGCGATGCCCTCTATGCATATAAGTTTCTGTTTGACAAACTTCACTCTAGTGAAAGAATGACCGTCTGACACACCTTCTTTTCATCATACATCAAACTGAATGATATGTCATCATACATAGTTTGACAAACAAAAATGAAGTAATGATTGACCATGTGACAAGGGCTTAACTAGACAGAGGGCGTCATTTATGCACCCTATCATAAAGTTTGAAGACAGCATGATGCTAGATTATGTGATCCAGTATTTCCTTTGAGGATCCCAGATCTAGAGATAGTACTTTTTTATTTATTCATCGTGAAAATTAGTTCAAATTTAACGTATTTATTTTCCTCAAGACAATTTTTTGTCCTTTGAGAATGATCCTAGGATTCACTTTATTTATAGATACTACAAAATACTAACTAATTCCCCCCCCCCCCTGACCAGTATTAGTATTTTTGTTTCAAAACGCAGCATTAAAGTAGAGCTCTGGAAAAATTTAATTTCCCAAACACTTTCACATCTCGGGCTTGCGGAAAAATCAACAAAAATAGCAGAGCGTCCGAGCTTAATACGTCATGGTAACAAAAGAATGCGCATGTTTACCAACTTGACCAGTCATTAAACCCTACATTCAGTTGGCAATACACATACAGAGGTTTGTAAACAACAGGACGTGTGGGAAATAACACATGTGGATGCGTAATACAAGTTTATGGTAAGTTCAAAGGATGGGGCAGTGGGGTATTGGCTGTTTTTGTGTCTGGTGGATTGTATTTGGAGGTTGGAAGGTTTTGTTCTTGAAGGTAGAACGGGATTATTGTGTTTGAAGACAGTCGCTTCCTCTGTGGCTAGCTTAAGACCTCCAGCAGCTGGTTTGAAATGTTTAAAGACAGACAAGCCTTCAGCAACACTTTTTTGTTCAGATCATTCATTCACCCTAAAATTATGTAATCAAATGTTTGCTTAAGAAATTTAGCATTTCTGTTAAAGTATTTAAACTGTATAAATATATTTAAGTTTTAATCATAAAGACAATCTCTGAGGCTAGCTTAAGACCTTTAGCATCAAATTGGAAGTGTTGAAACCTTCAATAATGCTTCCTCCCCTAGAATTAAAGACAATACAATAATGTATCCACCAAGAAATCATACTCAAAAATAGCTGCTGACTTAAGTCTTTTAACATCTAGTTTAAGATGTTTTAAAGCATCCTAATTAAATTCGTGTTGAAAAACGGTAGTTCAAGTCGTCCAACATCTAATTAAAGTTTTAAAGACAGCCAAGTCTTCAGCAAAACTTCCTCCTTTAGAACTAGAGGTAGAACGTCTTGTATACACTCTTGAAGACAGTCTGAGACTTGCTGAAGACCCTCCATCAGCATCTAGTAGTATGAATTGTTTAAACTGTTTAAAGACAGCCATGTCTTCAGCAAGAATTCCTACCTCAGAATTAGGGGTAGAAAGTCATATATCCTCCCTAAAATTATGTTTGAGAACAATTGAGATTAATTTAAGACTTTCTGCATATAATTTTAAGTGTTTAAAGACAGCAAAATCTTCAGGAAGGCTTTCACCTTCTGAACTAACGATAGAACACCTTGTATTTAAAGACAGTCGCTTCCTCTGAGGCTAGTTTAAGACCTCCAGCATCTAGTTTGAAGTGTTTAAAGACAACCAGGTCTTCAGCAAGGCTTCATTCTCCAAAACTAGGGATAGGGTGTTATTTATTTACACTAAAATCTTATTGTAAGTTAGTCGCTTCCTCTGAGGTTAGCTTAAGACCTGCAGCATCTAGTTTGAAGTGTTTAAAGACAGCCAAGTCTTCAGCAAGACTACTTCCCCTAGAACTAGGAATAGGACATCATATATGGATGCTAAAATCTTACAAGTAGATTCACAAAAGGGATTAGAGTTAACTCCATTTTTATTATTAGTCGTAACTTCAGTTTCCATTTTCAGAACATATTTATCTTTACTAAGGTTGTAGTTAAGATTGGTTAACATAACATTTGACATATTTTGTCAGTTTGATTAATTTAGAAACAAAGTTACAGATATTGAAGACTAGCAAATGATTATTTCACTCATTACAAATTTGACCAATCGGAATGTCCCATTTTCCATTGTTGCGCATTTTAGATAAGTGATTAAACAGCAGCATGCTGTTTATTCGCGATTAAATTGAAGCTAGCTTTTATATGCAAATTTTTAACATTTTGAAGGCATATTTAGCCGGATAGTTAGTTGCAGAAGCAAAATACTTACATGTTCTTTACCATTACTGGTATTCTATGTCTTTAAACATGCTGAATTATTCATTTCAAGCTATTTTTATTTATTAATTTTTGACATTTATCTGACAAGTAAAAAGAAAAACTAACAATTTGCTATAGTTACATGATAACAACAAAATTTTATGGTCCTTTTTGTTTATGAGTGTATCGATTTATTTATGTAAAAATGTGTCAAAATCAACGTTTTAGTACAATTTCTTCGGCAAGTATTAAAGTTTATGCTATGAATTCATGAAATAATCTTGTCATATACCCCTCGTGCTAAAGAATTGAATCGATTAAATTTGATGTGTAGCTTATTTATAAAATTTGGCTTTTAAAAAAGTGTTATCGTACATAATAATTTAAGATAAAACCCCTCGAGCTGCGGTCTCGGGATTTTTTCAAATTATTATGTACTCAAACACTTTTTAAGCTAAATTTTATGCATAAGCTACACATATCAAATGTAATCGATTCAATTCTTAGCACTCGTGAAATAACTATTGAATATACACTCAAACCAGCTAAAATAATTTCTGTCTTTTCTTCTCTTAGTTTTATTTCATTCATTTCTCTTTCCAGCACAAGCGATCACAATCTCGTTCACCGGTAAACATACCCGGTATCGCTTCCGTTACCGCTGCAACCGTTCCGTGTTCCGGTAAAAGTTCTGCTGTCACCCTGAAATGACGTAAACTGGAAACCTGAAACTGAAAACTGTTGCGTTTGTTCTGAAAGTGGAACATACGTTCGTAGTTTTACGTGAGGGACGATTATTCAAAAGTTTGTTGTTGTTTTAGCATTTTCACGATTTACATTTGCATTTCATGTTCGTTTAGTTTTAACAGCGAACAAAATGAAGTAAATTATTCGTGAAATTCTGAAACAATGGTTGTTAATATTGCTGAAAGTTTTGATTTTTAGGTGTCTGTGATGTTCAAATGGATGGTTTTGGTTTTTGTGTTTTTAAATACTTTAATTTTGATGTTGGTTGTCTTAAGCTAGCCTCAGGGGAAGCGACTGTCTTAAAACATAATTTTACGATATATAAATGATGTCCTATCCTTAGTTCTGAGACAGGAAGCCTTGCTGAAGACTTGGCTGTCTTTAAACGAGATTTAAGAATAGATACATGATGTATTATCCCTAGTTCTGTGAAAGAAAATCTTGCTGAAGACTTGGCTGTCTTTAAACAATTAAACTAGATGCTGGAGGTCTTAAGCTAGCCTCAGAAGAAGTGACTGTCTTTAAACATGATTTTATGATAGATGAATGATATTTTATTACAAATTTTGAAAGAGGAAGCCTTGCTGAAGACTTGGCTGTCTTTAAACAATTAAACTAGATGCTGGAGGTCTTAAGCTAGCCTCAGAAGAAGTGACTGTCTTTAAACATGATTTTATGATAGATGAATGATATTTTATTACAAATTTTTAAAGAGGAAGCCTTGCTGAAGACTTGGCTGTCTTTAAACACTTCAAACTAGATGCTGGAGGTCTTAAGCTAGCCTCAGGGAAAGTGACTGTCTTTAAACATGATTTTATGATAGATGAATGATGTTTTGTTACTAATTTTGAAAGAGGAAGCCTTGCTGAAGACTTGGCTGTCTTTAAACACTTCAAACTAGATGCTGGAGGTCTTAAGCTAGCCTCAGAGGAAGTGACTGTCTTTAAACATGATTTTATGATAGATGAATGATGTTTTATTACAAATTTTGAAAGAGGAAGCCTTGTTGAAGACTTGGCTGTCTTTAAACACTTCAAACTAGATGCTGGAGGTCTTAAGCTAGCCTCAGAGGAAGTGACTGTCTTTAAACATGATTTTATGATAGATGATTGATGTTTTATTACTAATTTTGAAAGAGGAAGCCTTGCTGAAGACTTGGCTGTCTTTAAACACTTCAAACTAGATGCTGGAGATCTCAAGCAGAATTTCAGGTTTGATAATTTTCGCTCTACCCCTAATTCTGTTGAACCACACCCCAATTATAATTATAATTTGAAATGAGAGAAGTTAAAATAATTTATTACATCCCTAAAATTATATTCCACGAAATTCTCCATTATCCAACCACTGGCATTTCGCTAAATATGTCATTAATAATAACAACATTAATATCACGGAACCACGATTCGATTACGCCTGTCATGTCCGTGACAGATACAGAGTTATCTAGAATCTGCAATCGCAGATTCCCTGCAAACTAAACCCAACGGACAGTGGAATATGTAATCCTGTAAATTCTATGTAAATGGAATGACAAACATTGGCGATTGGGTTTCTAATCGATTCTATCTGAAATAATTTGATTTCTTCATTGTTTTTACCAATGTAAATTCTACGTAATATGATGCTGTATTAGGATCAATGGATGTGGCTGTTTTTAATGATTTTCTGGTTGTGTTAAGGTCAAACATACGCTTCGAAGAACGAAACCTTTATTAAAAAAAAAAACAGTAAATTCTGTATTCTTCATTTATTTTAATGTTGTTGATGATCCAACAACCTCCATCCGTCAAAATTTCATGGATTTGTTCCAGTGACTTGTACATTGTAATGTCAGATTGTCGTTGGCTTCCTTCACTCCCAGGAATTTTGTTTTGCAAATTCAATTTTGAATCAATTATTTCTTACAATTATTCTTATCGAAAAACAAAACAATTATCACAGTGAGGTCTTTGAACATTCTAGTATTTATATATGTGCATGAAAACAATAACTGAAACATTCAACTATAAACAAATATTCGTTGAAGTCTAGTTGGTCAAAAATTCAGAACTTTGATACTGTGTCTCTCATTCCCATGAACGACTACAGTAATGCAAATAATTCGTATATTTTTACATATGCTCATCTATAACATACTAAGTTAATAAACTTAAAAACTTCTATTTAAATTTACAGTTTTTGAGAAACAAATACACTTTTTGATATATTTTTATTTGTTTCTCAAAAACTGTAAATTCAAATGAAAAATAATCTTAGTGTGTTATAGACGATCATATTTATAAATATACAAATTATTTGCATTACTGTAGTCGTTCATTGGAATGTGTGACATATATTTGACTACTTTGAAAATTATGTTCATGTATAATTTGTAAACAAAATTAGCTTTTTAAATTTGATTAGAAAACTTTGGACTTTTATGTACAAATGTAGGTATAAAACATTATATGTTTCATTTATTATAATAATGATATATTGTTTCAAAAAAATCATGTGCATGTTGCGCTATCTTCAGCCCGTATGCTTGACTTTAAGTCTCTAATTTTGACATTTTAAATCGCTAAAAGGCGGACAAATATTTCATAATAAATTTGTAAAAGGTTGCCCGGGAAGGTGGTTGTCTTATACCTAATTTCAAGGCGGATAAATCAAGTTCATAGCATCTGGAGAAGCGGCATGATATCAGGGTGACTAAATGATGTCTTGACGTTAGTTCTAAAGCTTTGCTGAAGACTTGGTTGTCCTTAAACACTTCAAACTAGATGCTGGATGTTTTAAGCTAGCCTCAGAGGAAGCAACTGTCTTATAATATAGTTTTAGGGTGGATAAGTAATGCTCTACCCCTAATTTTGAAGTAGGATACCTTGCTGAACATGTTTGGAAACTCCAGAATAAATCTATTACACAGAATTTAATTAAACACATTTTATTAATTTGCCGATTCGTCGATGTTGATATTTGCGTGCGGTTGTCCCGCCCCAGTATAATGCTGACCGCGCGATTCGCATTTGTCATTCGCAGCCACGGATACGTTCAAAGCCGCCTTTGTAGCTGCGAACCGAATGTATATTATGTAGTTTTTGGTGTAGAGCAATTTTATTATTTGCTCGGCTGTGATAGGCCACAGGGTTTTTCAGAAATTGTTTTGCAAATTTAATTATATTAAACATTAATTAGATTTATAGAAATGCAATGGAATTACTTGCGTGCTGAATTATTAATTAATATAATAAATTATTTGGGTTAATTAGTGTAATGTGTATGCATGTGTATTGGTTGTAATATGTTTGAAAATATGGTGTGACAAACACAGAAATTCCTACAGAGATCAATGAAAATCGATTGTGTGTCTAAGTATACATACATATATACATGACATCACGCTATATCCCACTTAGTGGGGTAGCACGAACCCAGAAACAATCAATCTCCTCCAAACATTCCACCACTTTCGCCTCGTCCACATTCATACATGCTCGTCTATTCTTCACACTCGGAATCATTCCACCATCAATCATACCCAACCAGTTAATCCTCGGACGCCCACACAATCGTTCACCCACATATATTAGTTTCATCAACCTTTCATTCGACATTCGCTCAAGATATTTGTTGAGTCTGTTGCGGGTACAAATAATAGATTACACAATTATAAATATTGATTGATTGTAATGTTTCAATGAATGGTGTGAGACTGGAACAAGCGAATGAATTTGTATATTTGTCTAGTATGTTCTCGAGGGATGGACGTATTGACCGGGAGATTGAAAGGCGAGTGTCTGCAGGGTGCAAGGTATTGGGTGCTCTGGGTACATTTGCTCAGAACGTGAATGTATCTAGAGTCTTCTAGAGATGCTCGATTGAGTGTTTATAATGGTGTGTTGCTGTCTACATTGATGTATGGTTCTGAATGCTGGGTGTGGATGAAGAAGCATGAACGACGTGTAAATGCTGTGGAAATGAGGTATTTGAGAGGAAACGTGATCGTGTACGGAATTCATTGGTGTATGGTGAGTGTGAAATTGAGAAGAATGTTGTTAAGAAAGTGGGAGTGAGTCAGTTGAGGTGGTTTGGACATGTTGAGCGAATGTCGAATGAAAGGTTGGTGAAACTAATATATGTGGGTGAACGATTGCGTGGGCGTCCGAGGAATAACTGGTTGGGTATGATTGATGGTTTGTTGCGTGAACGAATGATTCCGAGTGATAAAAAGGAACTTCAGTGTCGAGGTACATATTAAGTTTGATTTTAAATCTAAAATTTGAAAAAACTGTAAAAAAATTACAATATAGGTTAAGTTAATACATCTGTCAATTGTCAATTGAAACTGACAGTCAGTGTTGCCAACCTCAAACAATGAAGTTATTGTAAATAACACTCAAAATGATGTGTTTTGTCCTCAATTTCGTCTTCGGAATTAATTAGTTAATTCTTCTTACAAATTTTGTTTCATGTTACGTCCAAATTTACTATAGTACGTCAATATATCTGACAAAATTATCCTAATTGTACAATAATTATTTAACGGTTGCCAACACTGGGTTGCTCAAAATCGCCGTATAATGGGTTACTTTAGTGACGATTTCTGAGTTTTTATGACGATTTTTGAGCACTTTAGTACCAATTTCAAATAATATGATATAGTGTCATTATGAGTAAATGTGATACTTTGGGTGCTGAGCATGTAAGTTTGAACGACGAGCGAAGCGAGTCGAACAATTACATGCGAAGCACCCAAAGACACATTTACTCCGAATAACACATGCTATTTTTTCTTCAAACATAGAAAATAAAATTATAAATATTATAAAATGCTCAAAACTTCTAAAAATATTCTGTCTTATCTAGCATTTCAAGTTGCCGTAGAATATGCTGTTTTGTTATTTTTGTTTATTTGTTTCATTTTTAGCTGTCAAATTATTGAATTACAACCTAACTATTTTTCATAATATTTTACTTTGTCCGCCGCCGGCGTAAATGTGTTGCCAAGGATACACTTTTACGCCGGCGGCGACAATATTGAACTTCTGCTTGTTGAATACAAATACATAACAACGTACTTTTATGACGTTTGAAGAAAACAGTATATTATTTCTCAAATACATAGCTTTTAGATCTGAATAAATCTGAAATCCTATGTTTTATTTCTAATTAATCCACCCAATTCAACCTTTTGAACCTTCCGGAAGGTTCATCGCCCTCTTGTACAATATTCTACATTGAACTGAATCTAAACTACGGCTTACAGCGCTTCGAGAGCTGGCGAATTGTCCATGACACGCTGTTTGGAGTTGACAATGGTTTTGATGTTTTTTTTTAATCAGTACAATTATAGAACTTTATATTGTTCTAGTTAGGTCTACCCTGAATCCGGGGGAGAAGTACTGAAGTCTTGTTTGCAAGCTGAGCCCCTTGAAACTTTAACAATTCTCTGAAGGTCATTATAGATTTCCCTCAGGGCTGTCGCAGGGCTCCGCCCCCAAACACCTCAAGTTACCCCTCTTAAACTTATTAATACTTTGAAACAAACGGTCACAGCCCTTATTTAAGACAGTCGTTTCGTTTAAAGTCACTATGTTATTGAGACAGTCATTTTTACTTTCTTATACAAAGTATAAAGTATTGGAATCACGAAAAAAATCGCAGACGAGATTTTTGCGGAAATACATATTTTGACGTCCACTGAATCCGTTAAGACCAATTTCTCAATGATGTCTGTGTGTGAGGATGGATGGATGGATGTCCGTGGGCACAAAATCTCATAAACGGTACGAGATATATAAACGAAACTTGGAATTTATAAGTTTCATGAAAAAATGAAGAGCTGAGTTGATTTTGAATGAAATTGAAAAACCGGAAGAGGAAGTTTACTGGACACACAAAACAATAAATTCCATTTATTTCAAAAATAGAATCAGCTATGAGAAAAAGTATGTGTCAAACGTGTCAAATAATTGTGAAGTGTCAAAAATATGTGTCGTGTGAAATATTATAAAAGTAATATTTGTATTATTAGTTAGAAAGTTTTGAAACAGGTTTAACATCTATATATAAAAAATAAGTGGAATATAAAATGTTATGTGCACTTTTCTTGTACATGCTTCTAATTTTGAGAAAAATTAAATTATATATTTAATAATATATTTCAGTAATCTTAGTTACACTGGGAACAAAAACTAAAATATTTTTTTCTTCAAACGTCATAAAAGTACGTTGTTATGTATTTGTATTCAACAAGCAGAAGTTCAATATTACCGCCGCCGGCATAAAAGTATATCCTTGGCAACACATTTACGCCGGCGGC
This sequence comes from Poecilus cupreus, assembly GCA_963942605.1. NCBI lineage: Eukaryota > Metazoa > Arthropoda > Insecta > Coleoptera > Carabidae > Poecilus > Poecilus cupreus. The sequence continues at coordinate 3,923,227 of OZ012713.1, forward strand.
GGACAAAGTAAAATATTATGAAAAATAGTTAGGTTGTAATTCATTAATTTGACAGTTAAAAATGAAACAAATAAACAAAAATAACAAAACAGCATATTCTACGGCTACTTGAAATGCTAGATAAGACGGAATATTTTTTGTTTTGTGCATTTTATAATATTGATAATTTTATTTTCTATGTTTGAAGAAAATATAGCATGTGTTATTCGGAGTAAATGTGTCTTTGGGTGCTTCGCATGTAATTGTTCGACTCGCTTCGCTCGTCGTTCAAACTTACATGCTCAGCACCCAAAGTATCACATTTACTCCTAATGACACAATATACTATTAATATCTATGTGTCAAACGTGTCAAATAATTGTGAAGTGTCAAAAATATGTATTGTGTGAAATATTATAAAAGTAATATTTGTATTATTAGTTAGAAAGTTTTAAAGACCAGATATTATTTGATTTCTATTTTAAAATAAATTTATAGTTACGAGAACAAAAAATTAAACAGGTTTAACATCTATATATCAAATAATTGTCAAAATAAATTCAAGTCATACGTGTTCAGCTGGTTTAATTGTATAAGAAAGTAGTGTGCTACCCACACCAGATTATTTCACCCTTCAATTGGTATTAAAGACAGTTGGTGACCAAAAATCACGCAACTTTTTAAATATGTATATTCCGTGTAATGTTCGTCCGCCTCTCAGCTGTTTAAAATGTCAGGAAACGACGCATCGGTGGCCCAGATACCAACCGACAACTCTGCGGACTTAACACTAACACAAAATCATGTTTTAAGACAGTTGAAGCTAGCTTAAGACCTCCAGCATTTAGTATGAAGTGTTTAAAGACTGCCAAGCCTTTTAGCAAGCCTTCCTCTCTCAAAACGAATGAAAGGACATCATAATTCAACCCTTTATTTTATGTTTGAAGTAAGGTGGTAAAAAAAATCCGAATTTTTACCTCCCGCCACATCCTGTAAGGGAGGTATAGGAATCATTCTAAAAAATCGGTAGTGAGTTTTCAGTGGATAAGCACGTTTTAGGGTCCATAGAATACGATTTTAATAGTTTCGCGATGATGTCTGTGTGTGTCAGTCAGCTTGTGTGGATCTCTGGAGTTAGGGTTTCTCAAAAACTACTAAACAAAAAATGTTGATATTTTGTATATATTAATTCTATCCCCTATTTAAGAGCTGAGTAGTTTTTGGTTATAATCCAATAACCGGAAGTGCTAGTTTACTTGAACCCGGTCAAGTTATCTCAGTAAATTATGGTTTAATGAGCATTTTGTTATTAGAATAATGTTTCAAATATTATTGTTTGACACATTTTCCTCTTACTGTCACCATTTACGAATTACAACACGTTAAAGAAAAATTATATTTTGATATTTTCGTTAAAATCTGTTAACCTGTGTTTTTAGCAAAAATCAAAACAATGGTTGAAAAATGTAATTTTTTGACATGTGTCATAATTTGTTGAAGAGATGAGCGTTTCTTGATTATAGTGGTCCGTGTTCCTGTATTGTTCGATAAGAAATTTATGGCGGGAGGTATTGTGCTTTCCACAACAGATTTTTATTTTTAATGTTCATTTCCAATTGTCAAAACGTATTTTAACTAAGGTTATAGTTAAGATTAGTTAGCATAAGATTGGACACATTTTGTTAATTTAATTAATTTATTACCAGTTATAGATGTTGGATAAAATGGAGTTAGTGTTAATTCCTTTTGTGAATCTGCGTGATAGTGATTATAAGATAATCGTTTATTTCACATAAAATGAATAAAAATTGTTATTACTTTGCCCACGTGTGAAGTATAACGTTTTATCCAACATCTCTTAATAAACGCAAAATTTATTAAAGAAATATTATTTGATAGTGACATACTTTAAATAGTCTAATTTAAAATGTCAATCGAAGTAGTTTCCAATGCGTTGTGTGTTATTATTATTGTTATAAATAAAAAAATCTGATGTGGCCAGCACATAACCTCCCGCCCAATACTACTCTTAAACGGTACAAAATAGTATTTGATGATACAGAAACATACCTTCTTATTTGTTTATTTTCTATTTATATTTGAGAATTTTAATTTTCTTACGTGCATTAATTTAATTTTTTGACATATATTTCACTAAGGAAACAGCTTCACAATCAAAATGACATGTGTCACATTCTAGTAAAAAATTGAAAATTTTTAAATGTTTCCATGGTGTACAAGGATTGCAAGATTTGTGAAATCTAATTTCTTTATATTTTATTATCTCTAAATCTAATGAAAATTATTAAAATTAGTGTAATCAAAAAACATGTAAAATTAAATATTCTACAACTTTCAAAATAACATAAATTGTTAAAAAATTAAATTTAACCGTGTTTTTCACGAAAAACTGTTAAGGGCTTAAAGTAAACTGCTACTTCCGGTCGACCAATTTTATCCAAAATCTAATCAGCTCTTCATTTAAATATAAGAAGCAACAATTCACAAAATTGTATTTTTTGGTATTATAGTATTTGAGTTATGCGAGACGAAAAAATTGCTACACACACACACATACATACATACATACATACATACAGACATCATCGCGAAAATAGTAAAATCGTATTGTAGGGACCCTAAAACGTGAAAACTCACTACTCAATTTTTTGACCAAATACAATACCTCCTTTACCTAGAGGTAGGCGGGAGGTAAAAATACCCACTAGTGGCTTTTCTCAAAATTATACCCACTAGTGGGTAATCTGTTAGTTTCCTTGTTTAAAATCGGCATAGTTATAGAGCATTTATTGAGAGGTGTTGGATAAATAAATATATCATCACGCCTTTTACCCATTATGGGTGTGGCACTCTGCTTACGCAGATCTCGGTAAGTGATATATTTTTGCGTATGAAATGCGGTTACCAGCCGTCCAGTCATAGCCCCCAAAGTTGTTAGTGGAGGAGGTAAATTTAAATTGGCAACTGTCAGCTGTGGAATTCGAACTGAGAATAACATAACATAACCTTTAAAAGATATTCCATGAAATGTATACACAAACATCTCATTTAAAGACAGTCACTTCCACACATCTCGCACTAGCCACCACCCGCCCCCGGGGGTGGGTGGTACAACATAGGGTTGTAACTCGACACCGCGGGCAGAATTGAGCGCTTTGGACGCGTGGCCCCGCGGGGCCCGGGGCGCAGCGGTCGAGCAATTAGCAGAATTGGAATAGTCAAACGAGCTTGCGGCTGTGTGGCGGGGCAGGGGCGCATTTGGGGGGAAAAGTTTCGCGAATACAGGTTTTATTTTATTTGTTGGCTGACCTATATGATCGGGGCCAGGAATTTGTGTTTTTGTTGATTAAAATGTAAGTTATTCTAGTTTTGTTGCATACAGTCAAATTTGCATTTTGAATTAATTATTTGAAGTATCTTTTGTTCAGAGAAAACAGGATTCAAAAGATATATAAAAAGGTGCTTTGATCTAATGTATTTTTATTTAAATATCTCAGTGGTAACTGACATCAATGTTGAGAATTATGTTTGAAGGCTAGCTTAAGACCTCAGCATCTAGTTTAGTGTTTACAGGCTGCAAAGTCTTCAGCAATTGAGTTTGAAGACAGAAAATTTATAGTTATTTACATTACAAGCAAGGTAAAATAGTTTTTACTTCTGAATGGAGGAAATGACCGGCGAGCCTGTCACCTCCTTAGTTAGCTTACGTGTCTTGTACAACATTTTACTTGTTACTCATTTGTCAATCAAATTAAAATTATAACCAAGTCCTGTCAGTTACACACAACTGTTCTGTCAAAAATTATTTAAAATGATTTCGCATAAGCCTTGTAAGCATTACTGTGGCAACGTGCATTGTTTACCTTGTTTACTAACTTGTCAAATTTTTACAATACAGCTGTCAATTAGTAACTTGTAAAGATTCATTTTCAAAGGCAATAGAGGGATTGGATAAATGGTGTTTATCCAACACCTCCCAATAAATGCTCTATAACTATGGCGATTTTAAACAAGCAAAGTAACAGATTATCCACTAGTGGGTATAATTTTGAGGAAAGCCACTAGTGAGTATTTTTTTATTTATAACAATAATAATAACTCACAACACCTTGGTAACTACTTCGATTGACATTTTAATTAAAAAATTTAAAGCATATGTCACTGTCAAATAATATTTCTTTAATAAATTTTTCATTTATTAAGAAGTGTTGGATAAAACGTTATACTTCACACGTGGGCAAAGTGGAATTACCCACTCGATAAAATTATCTCACTCAGCCTTCGGCTTCGTGAGCTATAATTTCTCTCGTGGGTAATTCCTTACTTTGCCCACTTGTAAAGTAAATAACTATTATTTGTTACTCACTTGTAAACGCTATTTACCGAAGCCCTTTGAAAATGAATCTTTACAAGTTACTAAGTGACAGCTGCATTGTAAAAATTTAACAAGTTAGTAAACAAGCTAAACAATGCACATTGCCACAGTAATGCTTACAAGGTTTATGCGAAATCATTTCAAATAATTGTTGAAAGAACAGTTGTGTGTAACTGACAGGACTTGGTTATAATTTTAATTTGATTTACAAATGAGTAACAAGTAAAATGTTGTACAAGACACGCAAGTTAACTAAGGAGGTGACAGGCTCGCTGGTCATTTCCTCCATACAGCAGTAAAAATTGTTTACCTTGCTTGTAATGTAAATAACTATTACAAGTGAGTAAGAAATAAAAAGATTTTAAGTTGCAGATATTTGCTGCATTATCCGCAATATTAATCGTAGGAACTTTTTTTTATTTTATGTCGGGCTAGAACTTTTCGTAGAATTCATTTTTACCTCCCGCCACATCCTGTAAAGGAGGTATAGGAATCATGCTAAAAATTGAGTAGTGAGTTTTCAGTGGATAAGCACGTCTTAAGGTCCCTAGAATATGATGTAAATAGTTTCGCGATGATGTCTGTGTGTGTGTCTGTCTGTCAGTCTGTGTGGATTTCTGGAGTTACGGTTTCTCAAAAACTACTAAACTGAAAATTTAGATAATTTGTATATATCAATTGTATCCCCTTAGGAAGAGCTGATTAGTTTTTGGTGATAATCCAATAACCGGAAGTGGTAGTTTACTTGAAGCCCTATCAAGTTATTTTTAAATATCTCTGTAAATTTTAGTTTAATGAAATTTTTGTTATTATAATAATGTTTCAAATATTATTATCTACAATTATTGTTTGAAAATAGTATATTGTACAACAAGCATAGAATGGTATTCTTTTTCTACGAGTATAAAATGGAGATTTCATGCGAGTTGTAAACTGTACTTTTTCTACGACCACGATATTATGTCCTAATTAATTAAATTTTAATAATTAATTTGTCCCGCTTTCACCATTCCAATATTTGACAATTCTAAATAAGTATCCTAGCAATGGCTCCTGTACAGAAATGAACTGACCTGTATTGAAATACTCACAAAACAAATTCATTTCGCACGATGCTTGCAATGTACCTAATATCCCTAGCAACAACAAACATACAGTGAGCAGATTTCTAAGTGGTCGTAGAAAAATTATATTTTGATATTATCGTTTAAATCTGCTAACCTGTTTTTGGAAAAAACAAAACAACGGTTGGAAAATGTTATTTTTTGACATGTGTCATAATTTGTTGAAGGGATGAGCGTTTCTTGATAGTGGTCCGTGTTCCTGCATTGTTCGATAAGAAATCTATGGCGGGAGGTACTGTGCTGCCCACAACAGATTTAAACCTGCAACTTCATTTCTTACGTAGTTTTCTAGTTACGCTAAATATAATATTCATATCTTGTTATATCCGGGGCGGTATTCCATTTTGTGATAGTATCAAAACACCAACTCTTTCTTCTAACAATTTAATTCCTTTTCTTCTTCCAGGTACCTTTGTCGTGATCTGGCGTCGAGGCAACAGCATCCTCAGCGCCGGTCGTCTGCTCGTCACCCGGGATACTCGCTTCTCCCTCCAAGGAGGCGGTGGACAACACGCCCTTCAACTGTCCGCCGCCAGGCTGGACGACCAAGGAGAATATACCTGTCAGATTGGAGATGGTGGCGCTGGAGATCTGATCCATCATCTGGAGATACTCAGTAAGTTTGATTCTTTGTTGATCGATTAATAGTATATTCTACAACAAGTAATGGAATGGCACATATTCCACGCGAGCAGAAAGTTTGTACGGTTTGCGAGTGTGGGATATGCCATTCCGTTACATGTTGTAGACTATACTTTCTATAGACAAGATTTTGGAAATTATACAAAAAATACAAATATAAAACTGTTAAAACGTCAAACTCAAATAAATCAAATTAAAACAAATAGACGTAACCATAGTAACTGAATCAAGATACTTTATATGTCGCGCTAATATGCGGCTCTGATTTGTCGAATATATTCCATATGCGGCGTATGGAATGTTAGTGATTCCATAACAATTTTTAGTTGAAGAATGCGTAGTTTCCAAAAAAGTGTTATATAAATTTATTTCCGTATTTCTCTTTAAATGTTACCAACAAATAATATTACCAGTAATTAATATCAACTTTGAAATTTCAAATGGAATATACTATAATTTTTTGCAAATTTTAAAATTTCGTCAAATTCTTAAAAATTAAAGTGGCAAGCACATTAATTAACTCAAATAGGAAAAAGAGTAATAAGCCAAGATTCTGGCTCAAAAATGGTTGATGGATAGGTATCTTTGAGGCTGCTTGAATGTTTACTAGCTTAAGACCTCCAGCATCTAGTTTAAAGTGTTTAAAGACAGCCAAGTCTTCAGTCTTGAATGTCTTCAGCAAGACTTCCTCTCCTAACACAAACTGATATCAACTCTGAAATTGGTTTAAAGACTACTATTGTCTTTTTTGTTTATAGACAGTAGCTTGCTTTGCTTCTAGTTTAAAACATCCAGAACTAAGGGTAAGACGTTATTTAAATCACCCTAAAATTATGTTTAAAGGCAGACGCTTCCTCTGAGGCTAGCTTAAGACTTCCGGCATCTAATTTAAAGTGTTTAAAAACAGCCAAGTCTTTAGCAAGGCTTCTTCTTCCAGTACTAGCAATAATACATTCAATTTACATTCAATTTACCGCTGTACTTCTCTGCCACCCCTGGAGTGGGGGGGGGGGCACAAGTAATGCTGTTTTAGTAGTGCATAACCCATAACTGTAAACCCTAGGATATTGTGTCAAATACATGGACGGCATTAGCCACAACATGGTTTCATGTTTGTGACATATTCACCGATGATTGTATTACCTCCCACACATGTCTGAGTAAAGTTAGATGCCGGAGGTGGTTGTGACAAGGTCTTGAATTTTGCACCGTCGACATGACGAAATAAAATGTGTTTTAATTTGATGATGAAAAATTCTTCTTGACTGGCACGTGTATGGAAAAAAAAAACGTTTTTTGGAGTCAATTATTATATTTTCAACCTCGACCGATTTCGAACCCCACCTGTTTTAATTTGTTCAATTGTTATTATTTCTGATTACAGCGCCATCTATTGCGAATCGGAAAAAAGTTTCATAGAAAACCTACTTATGGTGCAATTCTAAGCAATTTTTATATTTAATCGTAAAACCGTAAAACCGTAGTGTACGAGACAATCGTAACAAGTCAAGTTACAGATTTACGATAAATGCAATTCTATGCAGAAAACTGTATCGACGAACGTTACAGAAGCTTTACGATTGACGTCATATTTTACGGTCAGTGTCTAACTTCATTGCTAATACAGTGTCTGAATATTGAATATGACAGTTGTTTTTTTTATTTATTTACTTATCAAATACAACCATGTGATGAGTTTTCAATACAAATTTTAAGAAAAATAGTCTTGTCTGCGTATTATGAAACAAGATCTTCATTTACATCCCCATCGTCCACAATCATCCATGAACAATCGGTGACATGTGTCATTGTCAATTATGACATACGAAAAATTTGTCTTGGCAGTATTTGATGCCATTTTTATTTAATCACCCGATATATTTAAATATAAATGGAATACTATAATATGCAATGGAATTCTTGAATTTGATGGATTATAAAATGGTTCTATATTACAAATAAAATTGATTGTCCATTACTGATCCAATCTAAATATTTGTTTGAAATTTGCAATAGTAATGTCAAATGGGTTTACCAAATCTTTTATATCTGTATCTGCGCAAGAGACGCAAGTAATTTCTAAAATATGTAATAAGGTAATTTTTCTTGACGTATAATTAACATATTTTTGTTATGCATTACCTGTTATATTCAACAAGAAGGAGAGCAATATTCCAAATATTTATATTTTCATTCATTTTATTGACAAAATTGAGCAATGATTAGAGAGAAAAATCAAAACCGTAATGTTACGTCCAGTTACCCTCTCAACGTAAAATTTTCGAGAAATCGTAAGATATTTACGAGTGATCGTAAGCAATAGTTTTGCACAGAATTTCTCTTTGATTCGTAAACTGTTACGAGTCTTACGAGAACACCTAACGAGCCTTACGATTATGCTTAGAATTGCACCTAGTTTTGGTAAATCAAAAAAAACGGACTAGCAGTCAAAAATTTATTCGAAAACTATGCCGACGTTTCAACAACATCGGCTGTCATCTTCAGGTCTAAGTTGAGGTCAAGAAACTTTTGCTGTACCATCCGAATGTACAATAAAAATTTGGGTTTGATCGTGCTTGGTTATATTAGATAGGTTTTTGAAAAATATTAAACACGTGTTTTTACTTTCTTATACAAAGTATAAGGAAGTATTGGAATCACGAACAAAATCGCTGACGAGATTTTTGCGGAAATACATATTTTGACGTCCACTGAATCCGTTAAGACCAATTTCTCAATGATGTCTGTGTGTGAGGTTGGATGGATGGATGTCCGTGTGCGCAATATCTCATGAACGAGACAAGATATGTAAACGAAACTTGGAATTTATAAGTTTCATGAAAAAATGAAGAGCTGAGTTGATTTTGAATGAAATTGGCAAACCGGAAGAGGAAGTTTACTGGACACACAAAACAATAAATAGAATCAGCTGTGAGAAAAAGTTTCAAATGAAAGGAAGATGTTAGCAAAAATATTCGGAATATAAAATGTTATTTGTACTTTTCTTGTACATGCTTTCAATTTCGAGAAAAACTAAATATATGTGCCGTGTGATATATTATAAAAGTAATATTTGTATTATTAGTTTAGAAAGTTTTGAAGACAAGTTATTAATAGATTCTATTTTAAAATAAATTCATAGTTACAATGAGAATAAAAAATTAAACAGGTTTAAAATCTATGTATTAAGTAATTGTCAAAATAAAGTTATACGCAAGGTACAAGTCATACGTGTTCAGTTGGTTTTAATTGTATAAGAAAGTAGTGTGGTGCCCACACCTGATTTTTTGTTACATGATTCGATGTGTATTTCTCGAGATATTTTATCATCCCGATTCTTTTTGAACAACCACTATGATGTTCTACTCTTTATTTTGGGGGAGAAAGTCTTGTTGAAGACTTGGCTGTCTTTAAACACTTTTAACTAAATGCTGGATGTCTTACGCTAACTTTGGACTGTCTCCGAACATAATTTAGAGTGGATGGATTATGTTCTAGAAGAGGAAACCGTGCTAAGAATTTAGTTGTCTTTTAAACACTTCAAACTAGATGCTGAAGGTCTTAAGCTAGCTTCGAAGGAAACGACTATCTTTAAACAAAATTAAAGAAATTTAGTTGTATTAGTATAAGAAATTCGTGCATTTTCCAACAGTGACAATTTATAATCTGTCTTCAAACTAAGAAAACAATTCCTAACAATAAACACTTTAAAAGTGTGAAAAATCATCAACTTCAAGAGACATCATTTATGTTTCATTCTTAAGAAGAACTGCAATAAATTTTGTGAGTTGTTTTCTAATACTTTTCACATTTGTCATCTTTCAAAAGTTTACAAAACAAAAATTATTTCGATGCATTGTTAGAGCAAACGCTTTCGTGTTGTGGATTACAAGGTACTGAGTTCGAACCTTACACATTCTAAGACCTCTCTTGTATCTATTTATTTTTAGAGTTCTTATTTTATTGTTAAAAATATTTTAAAATACCCTGAGCAAAATGCTGCACAAACATAGAAACAGAATAGTATTCAGGAAAATTGTTGAAGTTTGAGGGGGCGTAGCTCTGAAACTAGACTAGATAGGGCCCTGGGGAGTGCACCACTGAATTCAGCAGGGATTTTAGTGCAAATGTGTAAAATTGTATTAGTTTTTGTTAGGGGTTAAATTTTTTATAAATAAATTTCTGAAAAGTGGCAGAAATTTGAAAAAAATGTATTAATTATTTTATTTATACACGTAGACACTCAAAAAAAAAATACTAAATTCATAAATAAACTAGGGGAAATCCAAATATGCAGTGCAGTTTTATTTATTTTAGTTAGTTTTTGAAATAAAAATTAAATATAATCAAAAGGCAATTTGTGGTGTGTTGCAAATTTGATTCATAGCGTATTTTTTAGTTAAAATGTACTTAGGGATGTTTCAAGGGTTGTAGCTCCAAATCTTGACTAGATACGGACCTGGCAACTTCATCCCTAGGTTCAGGGATGGCTTTAGTATAATTGAGGGTAGTTGTATTGATTTTGATTGGGGTATAAATTTATTAGAGGAAATTATGTGAAAACGGATGAAAACTAGATTCTGAATGATATTAGCTAACCTTAAATGGGGTCATACACCTTTTTCGTTTTATTTTTTTTCAGGAACTTTGAGTAATGTTATAAATATAGATACTAATTTTAATATTAAAAGGCATTTAGTTATCAAGATACGATTTTTAGAAATTGGCATCCCATTTCAAATTTATGGCTTCCTGACGTCATCTTGTAATTGTACGAAACACGCTCTTGCGGAGAGCGAGGAACTACACCAACTGTCAAATTCACTGTTATCTGTCATTGTTATTTACTGAGAGGTTTTTACAAATGTATTAGCTGAGCAAAATACTATAATAAATATAATAAACATAAGTTTAATTTGAAAATCGTTAACTGCAACATATGACTTGAGATGACAGGTGTGATAATGAGACTACCGACATTACCGACAAGCGACAACATATAGTACAACAAAGCATTTTTATTTTAACACGTCCTAAACTCTTTGTCTAAAAATCTTATAATTAACGAATACCTAATTTAATTTATCGGAGTGTTAATTTTAATAATAATAAGTAATTATTACAACCCTGAAAAGCAATTTATTATTTGTTATTAACACCTCTTTTGTCTTGCCATGCTGTACATTCTATTACAAGATGACGTCACGATTTTGCAACCGCGAAACTTCATAAAAGAAATTATGAATGAAAAGTTAAAAACTATAAGAAATATTGAATAATATGTGACTGAAATGATGTAAATTTTTATAATTTGTAAAAAAACACAACTTTTTTTTTAAGTGTATGACCCCATTGTCTTGGAACATGATTTCAGGTTGGATAAATGATGTCCTACCCCTAGTTCAGGGATAGGAAGCCTTGCTGAAGACTTGACTGACTTTAAACACTTCAAACTAGATGCTGGAGGTCTTAAGCTAGCCTCAGAGGAAGCGACTGTCTTTAAACATGACGTTCAACATTTAATTCTAAGAGAGTAAGCTTTGCTGAAGACTTGGCTGTCTTTAAGGTCAAACATACGCGTCGAAAGAACGAACCCTTTATTTTTTTAAAAAACAGCAAATTCTGTATTCTTTATTTATTTTCATGTTCTTTATGGTCCAACAACCTCCATTCGTCAAAATATCATGGATTTTTTACAGTGACTTGTACATTGCAATGTCAGATGAAGAACATATTTTCGTTGGGTTCGTTCACTCCCATGAATTATGTTTTGCAAATTCAAATTTCAATAAATTATTTCTTACAATTATTCTTATCGAAAAACAAAACAATTATCACAGCGAGGTCTTTGAACATTCTAGTATTTATATATGTGGATAAAAACGATAACTGAAACATTCAACTATAAAAAAATATTCGTTGAAGTCTAGTTGGTCAAAAATTCAGAATTTTGATACTGAATTTCTAATTCCCATGAACGACGACAGTAATGAAAATAATTCGTATATTTATAAATATAATCGTCTATAACATACTAAAATTATTTTACATTTGAATTTACAGGTTTTGAGAAACAAATAAAAATATACCAAAAAACACACTTTTGGGAATATTTTTATTTGTTTCTCAAAAACTGTAAATTCAAATGTAAAATAATTTTAGTATGTTATAGACGATCATATTTATAAATATACACATTATTTGTATTACTGTAGTCGTTCATGGGAATGTGTGACATATATTTGACTACTTTGAAAATTATGTTCATGTATAATATGTCAACAAAATTGGCATTTTAAAATTTATTACAAAACTTTGGACTTTTATCTACAAACGTAGGTATAAAACATTATATGTTTCATTTATTATAATAATGATATATTGTTTCAAAAAAGTCATGTTCATCTAGCGCTATCTTCAGCCCGTATGGTTCACCTTAAACACTTGAAAGTAGATGCTGAAAGTTCGCTTTGCCTCTGCTGTAAATCTTGTATTTCAGTGCCTAGTTAAACAAATAACAAATTATCAAAATATCTGTCTTAAAATTCATGTTGAACTAAAGTTTACGACAGCCCAAAGAAGAAACCCACATTAATATTCTAGAATACCATCCTGTTAATTGTATTGAATTTAACACCAAAAAACAATGATTAAAGACAACACCACTTACCCCCAAATAATTTCCAATTGATCCGCCACTGTCCCTTGTTATTTTCACAGCCCCTTATCTAGGGTTGGGAGACCCAGTACCGCGCCGGGATACGAACACGGAACTGACAGCTGTACAAACACGTTAACACAAACACACTAAGTTTGTGTTGGTTGTGTGTGTATGTTATGTGTTCAACCGGCTTTGTACATGGACATACAACAAACGCTAGAATTACAAATGTTAATTATTAATTATCATTTGTTGTTATAAATTAGGATTTTGTAAATTGGTTTGTCACAATTGATGTGAAATCTGTTTCATTGGTGGTTTCTTGATTTAAAATTTGTTACATTTTTGGGTTAGGGTAAGTTTTGTTATTTTCAAAACGATGCCAAAATAACGGGTGTTTTTAACGTTTTATCTCCCGCCAAAACCTGTAAGGGAGGTGTAGGAATCATGCTAAAAATTCGGTAGTGAGTTTTCAGAAGATGAGCACTTTTTAGGGTCCCTAGAATACGATTTCAATGGTTTCGCGATGATGGCTGTGTATGTCTATCTATCTGTCTGTCTATCAATTTATCAGTCTGTCTGTCTGTAAGTCTGTATCTGTCAGTCTATCTGTCTGTCTGTATGTCTGTTTGTCTATCTGTTTGTAAGTTTATCTGTCTATCTATCTCTGTCTGTCTTTTTGTATGTCTGTCTGTATGTATGTGTTTGTCTGTCAGTCTTTCTGTCTGTCTGTCAGTCTGTCAGTCTGTGTGGATCTCTGGAGTTACGGTTTCTCAAAAACTACTAAACTGAAAATTGTGATATTTTGTATATATGAATTGTATCTCCTTTGAAAGAGCTGATTAGTTTTTGGTGATAATCCAATAACCGGAAGTGGTAGTTGACTTGAAGCCCTATCAAGTTATTTTAAAATATCTCAATAAATTATGGTTTAATAAAAATCTACAATTAATGTTTGAAACATTTTCCTCTTACTGCCACCATTTACGAATTACAACACGTTAAAGAATAATTATATTTTGATATTTTCGTTTAAATCTGCTAACCTGTATTTTTTTGAAAAAACAAAACAATGGTTGAAATACCAATCACAAAGCCAGAAATCCATAATTCACGGTTATTTTAAAGACGTGATGTGGATCACCAAGTAACGGCCGTCTGACAGTTGACATCACAGACCATCTATACTATCAGACTTGACAAGTACGTAATAAAAAAATTTCCGCAGTTGGCGGCTACTCCTACCGACTCTTGGGCAGAACTAAAATGTAGAAAGTGGATAATGCAGGTTTCTATATATTAAAAATTATTGGTTCCAATTTCAAAAATAAAAACAAATAATATAATGTTCACAACATATTTAATTATAAAATATACAGCTATATACAAAATTATTTATATACATTTTTTGATTGCATAAATTAATAAAATGATTTGTTAAGAATAAATATAACAAATGTACTATTTTTTGACATTTCTGAACCATAGGAAACGCAGAAATGTTGAGGGAAATCCGAGGGGAAATCGTTGTAAGAAATCTGGGAAAGGATGTTAAAATCTTAGGGGACATTCCAAAAATATTATTTCTGACATCTGTCACCAACTTTACTAAAGCTTCTGAAGAGTGCTAATTTAATTTAATAAACATTTAATACTTACAGTTCTCAAGGTAAAACGCACTATCAACAACAAAAACACAAGTTATTCAATAAATGACACAAGATTTCGAAACGTAAACAACCCTTGTAAACAATAAACATAAGGCTGACAAGAAGCGCGAATGAATTTAAAAGTCCGAGTGTATCCGAATGAGACCGAAGATTTTCCAAATGCGATACTAGCGCCAATTAGTAATCTACAGTCTCTTGGGCAAAACTAAAATCTAGGTAATCGGCATACGATTAATCTGTCAGCTGCCTGGTTGACATGTAGTCAGTTCTCATTTTGTATTTTGATGTTGACGTTTTTCAACGTGTGTTTTCAAAGAATTCTAGATATTGTAGGTCTTAAGGCAGCCTCAACAGTCTTCAAAAATAATTGTATGGGGGATACATGACGTCCTACTTCTAGTTCCGAAGAAGGATGACTTGCTGAAGACATGACTGTCTTTAAACACATCAAACTAGATGCTGCAGGTCTTAAGTTAACTTCAGCTGTTCTCAAACATAATTTTATGGTGGATATTGGGATCTGACAGGGGGGCGTGGCCTATCCAAGATGGCGTCAATTAGGGTGAAGATACGAATGTGACATTAGTACTGTACGCATGTAAAATATAAAAAATGAGTCTCACAATTAATAATATTTGAGAATGAGCTACGACAGATCCTGCAAACTAAATTTTAAAGAAGCTGAATGCATTTTATATACTTGACAATTGATTAAATGCGGGAAAAAATTAAATGAAAGTGACAGTGGCTGTGGGTGTAGTGTATGTCAACGTCGAATTTACGAGGTGATCTCCATCAAATTAATAAGAAAATTGCAGGAGATGAACAAGTGAGATGAGTGTTGTTTGTTCGTGCATGGCTGGTTTTGGGTGAAAAATGCAAAAACTGCATTGCTACGTTGTTGTACTGTTATAGGTTAGTTGTACGTTTCTTAATCTAAATCAACTACATAAACAAATAACTGAAAATGAACAAATATAAGGAACATTAACTTTGAATACAGATTTCATTTAATTTATGAACTTAGTTAAATACAAAGTGAAAAGATTTCGGAGCAAATTCGTATTATAATATAAAATTTTTCGCGCTACTTGTATTGTAAGTATGTATTGCAACCATAGTTACTATGTACGAGGGCAGTTTGAAAAGGCCGTGACTTTTCGAATAAAAAAAAAAATTTTCGGCGAAAAAGCGTTTTATTTCTCTACATAGTCCCATTTTAGCTCAATACATTTAGTCTACCGTTTTTCCAATTTTTTAATTCCTTCCAAATAAAAGGTTTTCTCAAGACCCTCAAAATAGGCGTTTGTTTCAGTGATGACCTCTTCATTAGACCCAAATCTCCTTTCACCCAGCCATTTCTTCAAGTTTATTAAAAGAAAATAGTCACATAGGGCTAAATCTGGAGAATATTCTAGATGAAGTAGCAGTTTATAGCCTAATTTATAAATTTTTGCCATGGTGAAGTTGGTTGCGCTTGTGCTCGAATGTGAGCAATTGCGGCAGCCATCGCGCCGATAGCTTCTTCATGTCCAAATATTCATGTAAAATATGATGTACCCGCTCAGTTGAATTGCCCACAGCCTCAGCCACCTCACGCACTTTCATAATCCTATCGTTCAATTTCATTTCATGAATTTTATCGACAATTTCTGGCGTGACGACCTCTTTTGGGCGACCTGAACGTTCGGCGTCATTTGTACTGGTACGACCACAACGGAACTCAGTAAAACACTTCTTAACCATTGAAATTGATGGTGCAGAGTCCCCATAATATTTATTGAGCTTTTCCTTGGTTTCGGTGATGGTTTTTTTACGCAAAAATTAATGATTAATCAGCACACGAAATTTACTTTCTTCCATTTTCGTTAAAATTCACGAGGTAGACTGCTTTTAATGGCTGACAATCAAAAACGCAACGACGCAGCTTACTCAAATTTTGACTTTAGTCTATTATTAGATGTTAGTTGACGGGAGCAGTGTTACCATCAAAGTTACTACACGGGAAATTCGAAAAGTCACTGACTTATCAAACTGCCCTCGTATGTAAGTTACCTTTTATATTTGTTTATAATTTTTCCTTGACGACGGAACTTAATCATTTCACTTACATTCCTAGGAAAATAATCACCGACTACTTGGATATTTTAAATATTTAATTTTTAAGGGAATAAGATTTTTACATTACATAAATATTTATTTCTTATTAATATTAAATATTACAGTACTATTTGTAAATGTACAATTTTTAATAACTAAATTCTCATTTTCTAATAAATTTGTTTGTTCTTTTGTAAAAGAGAGAGTGCTATTTTGTGGATTTTGTTGTGGTAACGTTGAAAGTGAATTAGTTTAAGGAACTAAAGGTGTTTCTTTAGATGTGGAAGCGGTATTGGTGGTTTTCAAATCTCAATACCAACAATACACCAATTTTTAAATAAACGTCAACAGAATGGTTTGTTTTCTTTTTACTGTTTAACATAGTAACATAGCAACAAACACAGGTAGCTTGGATTGAAAAATATAGTAAAAAAAGAATAATGTTGATGACAGATGTCAATCGGGCTATATTTTTTTGAATACTTAAGCCTAATTTTTCAGTAGCGCGAAAAATATAATAAGTAACACGGAATGTACATACATTCCTTGTTACTTAAATAGCTATTACTTAGATGTACATAACCGTCTGGTACAAAATATACAGAGCATATTATTTGCTGTAAACGCGTTCATGTTGTTTACTTATTTGTTAGTTTTTTCCAAGATTTTTTTTGCACTTCAAATTGGTTTAGTTTATAAATAAAACGTTTTTTCAATTTCATAAAAATAATGGAATTAACGAGATTTATTATTACACCCTTTTACTGCACAATACACTTTATTTTTCGATTTTTCGCGGTGTTTAACTACAATTTCGGTCATTTTTTATCTCAAAAATTTTTATTCCCATTTGTCATAATGTATTTCTAACAGTATCTTCACCCTACTTTGTGTTCGAAAATAATCCGCTAGATGGCATATCGCTACATGTCAGATTAGAGCTCTAGAAGAATGTAGGTATTCTCATCCGCCATTTTGGGTCCAGATGTCATAAATAAAACAAGTTATTGGAATCCAGTTACTTAAAAAAACATTTAATATTTGTATCTGTCAAATTAGAAAACATATTTATTGAAATTCTGTAAAATCCTACTACACAAATCATACGGTAATATATTATTAGAAAGTATTCTGTACACTTACCTGTTAGATATAAAATTTAATAATTGAAGGAATGGTATATCACAATTATTAATCAATTTCAACTTGAAATTTGACAGAAAAGAATTAAAGTAACTGGATTCCAATACTTTGTTTTATTTATGACACTTGGACCCAAAATGGCGGATGAGAATACTCATATATTCTAGTGCCTTAGTCAGATCCCAATATAACGCCCTATCCCTAATTTTGAGATAGTAAGCCTTGCTGAAGACTTGGCTGTCTTTAAACACTTCAAACTAAATGTTGAACGCTTTAAGCTTGCCTCAGAGGAAGCGACTGTCTTTAATTATGTTTTCAGGGTAGATAAATGTTGTACTATAATACAGCTTTCTTGTGGTGCGGTTCACGTCACTATCTTCTTTCTCCCTTCTCACTATTGCTGATTTGATTCAAATCAGCAATAGTGGGAGAAAGTGAGAAAGAAGATAGTGACGTGAACCGCACCACAAGAAAGCTGTACAGTACTTTGCGATTTTGAAAAGCGACTGTCTTAAAATCTAAACTGTATTTACACTAAATTACACAATGGGCAATTGCCTTCTTATCTAAGTAACAAAGCTATTTCAAACGAAACTGCCTTTAAATGAGAGTTTTAATAATTTATCGGACTTCATTAATACCTTTAAAAGGGGTAACTTGAGGTGTTTCGGGGCGGAACACCGCGTCAACCCTAAGGGAATTGTTTATACTGCATAGAAAATTCAACCCACGTTTATGATCAGTACCCTACCCCACCTTTGCGTTGGTCAATTTGGTAAACATGTACACCCAGATAATCGAACATCATTGAATAACAGATTTCAGAAGCAGTGATCTGATGAATTTCTAACGAACATAGTAAACATGGAAACCGTGTTTGTTGTAACCAACACGGAACCGGGTTATGTTGCGGTTGAAACTGCGGTTGAGCTTCTGAACCAGTCTTTCGAAGAAGTTTGAAATGTTTAATAGATTTTAAAACTCATGTAATTTTTAAACGATACAAAATATTGAAAATATCTTTAAATAATTATTATATGAGGGATTATGATAGTCATTATTCACGCAGATCATCCGAGTGAAAAATGACCATAATCCCGATTATAATACTATACTTTTTCTACTCCTGGAAATTCGAAAATCACCTAATGTTTAAACTGTTTAAAGACAACCAAATCTTCATCAATGCTTCTTTCTTCAGAACTAGGGACAGGTCGTTTTTATCCATTTTATGATTATGTTTAAAGACAGTCGCTTCCTCTGCGGCTAGCTTAAGACCTCCAGCATCTAGTTTGAAAGCCAAGTCTTCCTCAACCAAAATTAGAGGTAGAATATAATTGTTTATTATTTGTTGGATTGCATTAATTAACTTTTGCTATTATTACAAAATTATTATTATGAAATAATTAACAAACACACAGCAACCAAAATAGTTACATTATAATCACATACAGGCTGTGTCAAAAGTTGGAATCATCCACGTAATACTCTAGGTCAGTGATGCCCAACGTTTTCATATTCTAGGGCCAAAGGTTATTTATTTCATTTATTACAAATTTGACCAATCAGAATGTCTCATTTTCCATTGTTGTGCATTTTAGATAAGTGATGCTGTTTATTCGCGATTAAATTGAAGCTAGCTTTTATATGCAAATATTGGACATTTTGAAGGCATATTTAGCCGGATAATTAGTTGCAGAAGCAAGATACTTACATGTTTTTTACATTTATTGGTATTCTATATCTTTAAACATGCTGAATTATTCAATTCAAGTTATTTTTATTTATAAATTATTACATTTATTTGACAAATAAAAACAAAAACAATCAATTTGCTATAGTTACACTATAACAACATAATTTTATGGTGACTTTTGCTTATGTGTGTACCGATTTATTTATGTGAAAATGTGTCAAAATCAACGTTTTAGTACAATTTCATCGCCAAAAATTAAAGTTTTTACTATGAATTCATGAAATAATCTTGACATATACCCCTCGTGCTAAAGAATTGAATCGATTAAATTTAATGTCTAGCTTATTTACAAAATGTCAAATTTAATCGATTAAATTCTTAGCACTCGTGATATAATTATTGATTAATTTTCGCGGGCCGGATAAATAAAGAAGTGAATTATAACTTATACATAATTTTACTGAATTTTATTTATAACTAAGTTAGTAGAAATGAAAATAAAAACAACTTGTAAACCAGGACTCAATCTTGACCACTAGCTTGCTTAAGTTTAGCGGGCCGGTTAATATTTGCTGCTCCAGGTCATTGCTACCATGCCAGTGTGGCCAGTCCGGCCCTGCCCCTCTCTTTGTGTGAGTGTGCTGTGTATCCAGAGCTCGGCAACTGTTTTACATTTTAAACTTGCAATCAAGGGTAGCCATGTAACGAGTTCGCATATACATATTCATACTCTATGTTCAGAAGTTAGGACAGGGGCGGATTGAGGGGGACGGGTTGGGAAATGTGGAAAAAATATGGCTGGAACGCCGGAGAACTTTTCTAATATTTCTCTCGTGGTGTGTATAAAGCGTTTTTGTTACTAGGGGATTCATTTGAGGGAAAGAAAAACTATTAGAATACTTGAAACGGAATGAAAACTAAGTGCTAGAGGTCTTGTTTTAGCTTTAGACTGTCTTTAAACATGATTTTAGGGTGGATGCATAATGTTCAGACTCTAGAATGTCTTGTTGAAGACTTGGCTGTCTTTAAACAGTTTAAACACTTCAAACTAGATGTTGAAATGAATGTCATAAGCTAGCCTCGGAGGAAGCGACTGTCTTTAAACATAATCATAAGATGGATAAAAAATGTCCTAACCCTAGTTCTGAAACAGGAAGCCTTGCTGAAGCCTTGGCTGTCTTTAAACACTTCAAATTAGATGCTGGATGTTTTTAACTAGCCTCAAAAGATGCAAAAAAATATAAAATATAAATATATCATCACGCATTTTACCCATTATGGGTGTAGCACTCTGCTTACGCAGATCTCGGTAAGTGATATATTTTTACCTCCCGCCATCCTCTAGGTAAGGGAGGTATTGTTTTTGATCAAAAAATTGTGTAGTGAGTTTTCAATGAATAAGCACGTTTTAGGGTCCCTACAATACAATTTTACTATTTTCGCCATGATGTATGTATGTATGTATGTCTGTATGTGTGTATGTGTGTGTGTGTGTGTGTGTGTGTATGTATGGATGTTTTTTTTCGTCCCGCATAACTCAAATACTATAGTACCAAAAAATACAATTTAGTGAATTTTTACTTCTTATATTTAAATGAAGAGCTGATTAGATTTTGGATCAAATTGGTCCACCGGAAGTAGCAGTTTACTTGAAGCCCTTAACAGTTTTTCGTGAAAAACACGGTTAAATTTCATTTTTCAACAATTTATGTTATTTTGTAAAGTTGTAGAATATTTAATTTTACATCTGTTTTGATTCCACTAATTTTATTAATTTTCATTGGATTTAGAGATAATAAAATATAAAGAAATTAGATTTCATAAATCTTGCACTCCTTGTACACCATGGAAACATTTAAAAATTATCAATTTTTTACGAAATGTGACACATGTCATTGTGATTGTGAAGCTGTTTTCTTAGTGAAATACATGTCAAAAAATTAAATAAAAATTCGAAATAAAATTAAATTTCTCAAATATAAATAAAAAATAAATAAATGAGAAGGTTTGTTTCTGTATCATCAAGTACTATTTTGTATCGTTTAAGATTAGTATTGGGCGAAGATTTTTTCGTATGAAATGCGGTTACCAGCCGTCAAGTCATAGCCCTCAAAAATATTAGTTGAGGAGGAACCACAGGGGTAAATTTAAATTGGCAACCGTGGGATTTGAACTAAGGATCTCACGATCCACAGTCCGACATGGAACTGCCTCTAAATACAATATCAAGGTGTATAACTTTTCCCTACCCCTATTTATAGAGACGCAGCCCTATCAACATCTTTCACCCCTAAATTCTAACCCTAAATTCCTCTGTAAATCCGTATTTGCTCCACAAATCCCCGATGTTTTGACAGATCAAAGTCTCACAACTTCGAACAAACACGAACATCCCCGAGCTCTCCCGACGCCATCCGAACGAGATGACCGCCCCGGGCGTCTAGTTAGACTTGTCAGTTTCATGATATCAAAGCATGTCCTGGGGCAGGAGACTGATTGTGAAATTATTCTGAAACATAATTTGAACGGTTCATTTTATGACAAAAGTTTAGTTGTTAAAAATGCTGGTTCTGGCGGGTTTACTTCCCCAGGGTGTAATTTGTACGAGTCAGGGAGGGACTCGTTGAGTTTTATTGTGGTTTCTTTAAAAATGTTGCTGGGGTTGATGGATAACTCGAGTTATTTTGCTTTAAATCATTCATTTAATCATTTCTCGTATGCGTCGTTTTAAGACAGTTGTTTCGTTTGAAGTCGCTTTGTTATTGAGACAATAGTTATTTTTCTACGACCACTTAGAAATCTGCTCATTGTATGTTTGTTGTTGCTAGGGATATGAGGTACATTGCAAGCATCGTGCGAAATGAATTTGTTTTGTGAGTATTTCAATACAGGTCAGCTAATTTCAGTACAGGTGCCATTGCTAGGATACTTATTTCGAATTGTTAAATATTCTAATGGTAACAGCGGGACAAATTTATTATTAAAATTAAATTAATTAAGAAATAATATCGTGATTGTAGAAAAAGTATAGTGTACAACTCGTATGGAATGTCCATTTCATACTCGTATGATTTACAACAAACTTTCATACTCGTAGGAAATGAGTACGATTCCATGCTCGTTGTACAATATACTATTGTATCACTAGGTTAGAAACTGCTATTTTGAGAGTACTAGTTTGTTTTGATAGGACGAGCCGTAGGCGAGTCCTGCAAATACGAGCACTCACAAAACAGTTTCTAACCGAGGGATACACAAGATTTTACGCGCCAACATTTATATAAATTTAATAAATAAATTTAATTTATTACTCATTTTCTTAATGACAGGGTTTTTTTTATGTTGCCAACTTCACAATATTTGAATGTCAATTATGTTTATTTTCCAATATCATAACCAAAAATATCTACATATTTTTATTTGGATTTCACACAGCAAATTCAATTATAATTACTTACAAATATGTTTAAAATCCATAAATATTTTGTTTTCTTGTATTGCAAATACTGAATTGTAGATATATTGCCATAATATATTTAAGTCAATGTAATACTTTGACAATTCTAGCGTCAGAAGATAGCTAAAATTAGTGAAGTGATGCCAACATATAACCATAAAAAGTTAGCAATTTTTGTCGAACTAGTTCGACAAAAACATGATTTCCGACCGCTTTAGAGATATGTAATTGTGTCAATGACGGACGGCGGCGCGAAAATAAATTGAGTACAACATTTTTCTCTTTGTACTATCAAAACTATTTTTTTAAAAAGTTATTCTAAAAGTATTAATTGGGCCAATTGATATGATTCTGGATGTTTTTAAAATGACCCATTTGTCATTTAATCTGCAATAATTTCTTTCTCTGATCAGTTTTCTATTCAAACATGTCCAGGTTTCAACAAACATCTGCTACTAATGTTATCCGGATACAGAATAAACCTGCAATGTTTTTTTGTTCTAATTTAAAATTGATGATTTTGCAATTAAAACAAAACATCAATTAATGGAACGTGTGCTGGGATCACTAATTAACATATATAATTAGCTAATCTGTATAAAACTACTCATTATTTCTGCAGAGCAATGCAATCAATTTTATTTGTTGGGAGTAGAATTAATGGTATAATAATTATTGTTAAAATTGTCCGAATTTAATTAATTTCATTATTGGATGCATGGTGAAAACGATAGAGGAATTTCAATTTAAAATTTATTGAAAACAAATTGATTTGAAAAATGTGATGTACAAAACATGAATTTAGGGTGAATGATGTCCTTGCTGAAGACTTGGCTGTCTTTAAACAATAACACACTGAAAAATATTATGGGTCTTAAGCTAGGCTAAGAGAAAACGAAAACATTAATTTCAATTCTAGAGGAAAAAGACTTGACTGTCTTTAAACACTTCAAACTAGATGTTGGATGATTTAAGGTGAATCATCCGGGCCAATACGGGCTGAAGATAGCGCAAGATGAACATGACTTTTTTGAAACAATATATCATTTTTATAATAAATGAAACATATAATGTTTTATACCTACGTTTGTAGATAAAAGTCCAAAGTTTTGTAATAAATTTTAAAATGCCAATTTTGTTTACATATTATACATGAACATAATTTTCAAAGTAGTCAAATACATGTCACACATTCCCATGAACAACTACAGTAATGCAAATAATGTGTATATTTATAAATATAATCGTCTATAACATACTAAAATTAATTTACATTTGAATTTACAGTTTTTGAGAAACAAATAAAAATATACCAAAAAGTGTGTTTTTTGGTATATTCTTATTTGTTTCTCAAAAACTGTAAATTCAAATGTAAAATAATTTTAGTATGTTATAGACGATTATATTTATAAATATACGAATTATTTTCATTACTGTCGTCGTTCATGGGAATTAGAAATTCAGTATCAAAATTCTGAATTTTTGACCAACTAGACTTCAACGAATATTTTTTTATAGTTGAATGTTTCAGTTATCCTTTTCGTCCACATATACAAATACTAGAATGTTCAAAGACCTCACTGTGATAATTGTTTTGTTTTTCGATAAGAATAATTGTAAGAAATAATTTATTGAAATTTGAATTTGCAAAACAAAATTCATGGGAGTGAACGAACCCAAAGAAAATATTTTCTTCATCTGACATTGCAATGTACAAGTCACTGTAAAAAATCCATGATATTTTGACGAATGGAGGTTGTTGGACCATAAAAAACATGAAAATAAATAAAGAATACAGAATTTGCTGTTTTTTAAAAAAAATAAGGGTTCGTTCTTTCGACGCGTATGTTTGACCTTAAACGTCTTTAAACACTTCAAACTAGATGTTGGATGATTCAAACTAGAAACTAGCCTCAGAGGAAGTGACTAGCTTTAAACTCAATTTTAGGATGGACATGGCTTTCATTAAACACTTCAAACTAGATGTTGAATGGCTTAAACTAGCCTCAAGGGAAGTGACAGTCTTTAAGAGTTATTTGTATCTTAAAATCTGTTATTTTAAAGAATAGTTTCAGAAGAAATAACAATTGAAATAATAACAAATTAACAAAAATCACTAACATAAATATTTCATTTGTCCAAAAGGTATTGGCTGGTACTACAAACACTGTTTTTAATGACAACAAAATATAAAAAATCAAATAAAAATTGTACATCTTTTTTATTCCACTTTAGTCTATCTCATTTTTGTAATAAGATACGCCCAAAAACCCTGATAGGCCTTCAAATAATCAACTACTTATTGTTGATGAATTGATCCCAAAATCTAATCAATTTGTAACATAAACATAATACCTCTCTTACATATATGTATGTGCGGGATGTAAAAATGATAAATATGGTAAATTAAATAATTTTCCTTTGTATGATAACTGGGCTAAATGATATGATTTTGGGACACAGTAAAAAAAATTATAATCAAAATTGATAAAAATTTAACAAGTACGCAAGTAACAAATTATTTTTATCCAACACCTCTCAATAAATGCTCTATAACTATTGAGATTTTAAACAAGCAAAGTAACAGATTATCCACTAGTGGGTATAATTTTGAGGAAAGCCACTAGTGAGTATTTCTTTATTTATAACAATAATAATAACACACAACACCTTGGTAACTACTTCGATTGACATTTTAATTTAAAAATTTAGAGCATATGTCACTGTCAAATAATATTTATTTAATATATTTTTCATTTATTGAGAGGTGTTGGATAAAACGTTATACTTCACAGGTGGGCAAAATGGAATTACCCACTCGATAAAATTATCACACGACTGTGCTAAAATTTCTCTCGTGGGTAATTTCTTACTTTGCCCACTTGTAAAGTAAATAACTATTGTATATTTCTTAACTAAATATATTTGTAAATATAGTAATTATTAAAATTTATTTTTATATGTTATTGACTAAATATTTTAGTAATTATATTGAAACAGAAAACTAAATTATAGTTATTATAACAAATTGAATTGTTACAAGAGATACAAATTTTTTTAACAATTTCAAATTGATAAGTTAGCTAAATTTACTTGTTATTATTGACGAGTCTATTTGTTAAATTTTATAAATCTAGCAAATAAATAACAACAATTTTTCTTGTTAAAAATTCAGAAATTCAACAAATTGTAATATTTGTTCAAATTGTTAATTTAACACACTGTAAATGTCAATAATAACTGAAAATACTTGACAAACGCAAATTTAACAAATCGGAAATAATTTTTTTTACTGTGTATAGTACTGTTTTATGCATTATTTAATAAAAAATAAATAAACCAAAACGTTAACCTTCCTGAGTCCGCCTCTGGTTAGTAACAAAACACTAACTATTTATCAGCCCTGGCATCTGTATTCACATCTCTACTGAATACGCCCCTGATTTGGACATCTCATGGCTGGACAGGAAGTTAAGCGATATCAAAAACAAAGTTTTATGTCAGAATGGCCTAACTCGGTTCTGTATTGTACAGAGGCCGTTCCCTGGGGGTGTTTGGGAGGAGACAGGGACGTATTTAGGAATTTTTGAGACACACATGTAGCCGTTTTTGTATTCCGCAGCTTTTTACTTTCTTATACAAAGTATAAGGAAGTATTGGAATCACGAAAAAAATCGTTGACGAGATTTTTGCGGAAATATATATTTTGACGTCCACTGAATCCGTTAAGACCAATTTCTCAATGATGTCTGCGTGTGAGGATGGATGGATGGATGTCCGTGTGCGCAATATCTCATGAACGAGACAAGATATGTAATCAAAACTTGGAACTTATAAGTTTTATGAAAAAATAAAGAGCTGAGTTGATTTTGAATGAAATTGAAAAACCGGACACACAAAACAATAAATTCTATTTATTTCAAAAATAGAATCAGCTGTGAGAAAAAGTTTCAAATGAAAGATGTTAGCTAAAATATTTGGAATATAAAATGTTATTTGCACTTTTCTTGTACATGCTTCTAATTTTGAGAAAACCTAAAATATATATATTTAAGAATATATTTCTATAATCTTAGTTACAATGGGGACAAAAACTAAAACAT
The DNA here is from genome assembly GCA_963942605.1 of Poecilus cupreus. Classification (NCBI taxonomy): domain Eukaryota; kingdom Metazoa; phylum Arthropoda; class Insecta; order Coleoptera; family Carabidae; genus Poecilus; species Poecilus cupreus. Next base: position 3,950,198 of record OZ012713.1, read on the forward strand.
TTTTAATAACTATGTGTCAAACGTGTCAAATAATTGTGAAGTGTCAAAAATATGTGTCGTGTGAAATATTATAAAAGTAATATTTGTATTATTAGTTAGAAAGTTTTGAGGACTAGATATTAATTAATTTCTATTTTAAAATAAATTCATAGTTACATGAGAACAAAATATTAAACAGGTTTAACATATATATATATATCAAATAATTGTCAAAATAAAGTCATACGCAAGGAACAAGTCAGACGTGTTCAGTTGGTTTTATTTGTATAAGAAAGTAGTGTGGTGCCCACAACAGATTTTTACCTCCCGCCTACCTCTAGGTAAGGGAGGTATTGTTTTTGGTCAGAAAATTGGGTAGTGAGTTTTCAATGAATAAGGACGTTTTAGGGTCCCTACAGTACGATTTTACTATTTTCGCGATGATGTCTCTATGTATGTATGTATGTATGTATGTATGTATGTATGTATGTATGTATGTATGTATGTGTGTGTGTAGTCTGTGGCAATTTTTTCGTCTCGCATAACTCAAATACTATAATACCAAAAAATACAATTTTTTGAATTATTGCTTCTTATATTTAAATGAAGAGCTGATTAGATTTTGGATAAAATTGGTCGACCGGAAGTAGCAGTTTACTTGAAGCCCTTAACCGTTTTTCGAGAAAAACACGGTTAAATTTCCTTTTTCAACAATTTATGTTATTTTGAAAGTTGAAGAATATTTAATTCTACATTTGTTTTGATTACACTAATTTTAATAATTTTCATTAGATTTAGAGATAATAAAATATAAAGAAATTAGATTTCATAAATCTTGCATTCCTAGTACACCATGGAAAATTTTCAATTTTTTACGAAATGTGACACATGTCATTGTGATTGTGAAGCTGTTTTCTTAGTGAAATATATGTCAAAAAATTAAATAAATATACGAAAGAAAATTAAAATTCTCAAATATAAATAGAAAATAAACAAATTAGAAGGTATGTTTCTGTATCATCAAATACTATTTTGTACCGTTTAAGAGTAGTATTGGGCGGGAGGTTATGTGCTGGCCACATCAGATTTTTTTATTTTATGATCAAATTTACTGTCATTAAATTAATTAATCGTTAAACACTTGACTGTCTTTAAACACTTCAAATTATATTTTGAAGGTCTTAAGCTAGCCTCAGAGGAAGCGACTGTCTTTAAACATTATTTAGGGTGGAAAATAATACCCAGCACTAAAGACTAGGCTGTCTTAGCTCAAAAGAAACGACTGTTTTTAAACCCAATTTTTGAGTGAATACATTATGTCCTACTAGTAATTCTGAAGGTGGCAGCCTTGCTGAAGACTTGGCTGTCTTTAAACACTTCAACTAGATGTTTTAAAATAGCCTCAGAGGAAGTAACTGACCTAAAAATCAATTTCAGAGTTAGAGACTGTCTTTAAACATAATCTTAGGACAGAAAAAAGAACGTTCTATCTCTGGATCTGTAAGAGGAAACCTTGCTGAAGACTTGACTGTCTTTAAAAACTTCAATCTAAATGCTGGAGGTCTTAAATTAGCCTCAGAAGAAGCGACTGTCTTCTTGATTTTAGGTTGGATAAATGATGTCCTACCCCCATTTTCTGGAGAGGAAGCCTTGCTGAAGACTTGGCTGACCTTAAATCTACCATATTTATTATTAATTATATTTTTTCTTGATTTTCAGTTCCTCCAACGCTGCAAGTGTCGCCACCTACCGGACAAATAACTGCTCGAAGAGGAGGTTCTGTCAGTTTTGAGTGCAAAGCCACCGGAAATCCTGTGCCTACCATACATTGGACTAAGAAGGTAAGACCGTTTAAACGGTACAAAATGTGCAATGCAATTCTTACAACTTTAAGGAAAAAACAATTGACGATCGGTCAAAATTATATTTTTGACATTTTAGTTAGATTTCTGTTTTAAAAACCTTTAATTTGATACCAAATTCAATAGAATTCTATTAACTTTTAGGAAAAACAATTGACGATTGATCAAAAATATTTTTTCACATTTTAGTTAGACTCTTCATTCTGAGACCTTTAATTTAATACCAAACTCGGTAAAGTTCTATCATTTCAGGAAAAAACAATTGATGATCGATCACAATTAATTTTTGATATTTTAGTTAGATTCCTGTTTTGAAAACATTTAATTTGTTACCAAATTCATTAGAATTCTATTTACTTTTAGGAAAAACAATTGACGATCGACCAAAAATAATTTTTCATATATTAGTTAGACTCTCCATTCTGAGACCTTTAATTTAATACCAAATTCATTAAAATTCTATCTACTTTCAGGAAAAAACAATTGACGATCTGTCAAAATGTATTTTTGACATTTAATTTGGATTCTCCTGTTTAAAACCTTTTATTTGATACCAAACTCAATATAATTCTCTCTACTTTCAGGAAATAACAATTGACGATCGAGCAAAATTAATATTTGACATATCAGTGAGAATCTCCTTTTCAAAACCTGTAATTTAGTATCAAATTCAATACAATTCTATCAACTTTTAGGAAAAACAATTGACGATCGGTCAAAAATAATTTTTAACATTTTTGTTGGACTCTTCTTCTGGATACCTTTAATTTGATACCAAACTTGATGTTATTCTAACTACTTATAGAAAAAACAAGTGACGATCGACCGAATTTAATTTTGACATTTTTGTTCTACCCTCCTCCCCAAGCCCTTTAATTTGATACCAACCTCGATATGGTTCGGACAATATTTACCGATTTTTTATTTTCGAGTTTCCAAAATTTTCTAAATTTTCCAAGGCCTTCCGTAATATTTTTCTAGAAGTTAGTTTGATTTTCTGAGCTCAAATTTGAAAACCGCAGCCTTCTATCATTTTTCGTTCATGAGATATGTGCTTTCAAAAATCGATTAGTATTTCCAAAATTTCCCAAATTTGAAAAAACATATGAAACTGTAGATTTCAAAAATGGATTCTACGGACAATTCTATATCGATACAGAAAAAAATCTAATTCTCTGTGATTAGAAATAAAAATTATTAAATAAGTTAAAGTCAAAATTATGACATAATTTTCAAAATAACTCAAAAATCAAAAAAGATCCGCAATTGAAAATTAAAAATTTGGATTCTACGGAAAATTTTACATCGGTGTGGAAAAAAATTCCAATTTTCTACGAGAAGAAATAACAATTTATAGGAAATGAAAATTATGCTATATAATTCAAAATTAATTATTTCTAATTAACAGGTATAAATTTGTTTGGAACGTGCTATAGCTAGTGGTTTGGCTGGAAATCGGCTAAAATCAAACAAAAATCTTAAATTATGCAAATCTAACCCCACTTTTAACTTTAAAGTGAGTTATTTTTAGTTTTAAAACATTTAAAACGGCCCGGAGGGGCATTTTTAAAGTGTTTGTCACCCAAGCTTTCGATACCAACCCCATTTTGACCAAAATTTGACCTAATAGTCGAGATATTTGAGGTAGGATTTTGGAAATTTTGAAATTATTATAGATTAAGTCATCCAACAGTATGACTTTTGACGTTTATAATTCAAGGGGTTGCTATAGCACGTTCCTAACATAGGCGAACACGGAAATGCATTTAAATGCATTCAAATGCATTCAAATATGTAAATTAGAAATTTTTGGATAGCTCTAAAAACCGTTCTAGTTGAGGTATCTTAACATTTTTTTTTTAAATCGACGTAAAATTTTCCGTAGAATCCATTTTTGAGGTCTGCAGTTGCAGATCTCTTCCAGTTTTTAAGATAATACTGAAAATTGAAGGAAATGGGTAGCAGTACATATTAAGTACTGGGCGCATTTATATAATTATTTATTTTATTTAATACTGCCCCTAGAAAGTTGGAATTTTTTTGCATACCCGTGTAAAATTGTCCGAGGAATTGGTTTTTGATATCCGCAGTTGCAGATCTCGTCTAGAATTTAAGATATTGCAGAAAATTGACGGGGGTACATGTAAAGTATTTGGAGTATTTATTTAATTAATTATTTTATTTAATACTATCCGTATTTTTTTCCATGTCAATGTGAAATTGTTTGAGGAATCGATTTTTGAGGTCCGCAGTTGCAGATCTTATTTAGTATTTGAGATATTTTAGGAGATTGAAGGGCGTATATAGCAGTTCATGTATTAATTAATACTAGCTGTACAAAATTGGAATTTTTTTCCAACCAATGTAAAATTGTCCGACGAATCGATTTTTGAGGATCTGGTGTGGCCACCACGCTACTTTCTCATACAAATAAAACCAACTGAACACGTATGTCTTGTTCCTTGTGTATGACTTTATTTTGACAATTATTTGATATACCATAGATGTTAAACATGTTTAATTTTTGGTCGAATTCTTGGTAAAAACATTCTTCTTGCAGGATGGCAATCTTCCATCAGGTCTTCAAATTGAAAGTGGGTATCTTCTAACATGGGGTGACGTCCAAAGACAGCATGCTGGGACCTATACTTGTACAGCTTCTAACGGAATTGGCCAGCCTGTTTCTGCAGATGTACATCTCCATGTTTTATGTAAGTGTTGAAATTAGTTTCAGTAATATTTTTAGTGTTCCATTAGTGCTTATTTGTCGGGTTTTAGTGCTACATTTAGTGACTAATTGACTATTTGTTTCGGTGACGTTTGAGGTTATATTTGGGATTTGGCTATTTGAAACACTTTAAATGAAATTCTGGATATTTCAGTTAAGTTCTGAGGAAGCGATTGTCTTTAAACATGATTTTAGGGTGGGTTAATATGGTCCTACCTCTAGTTGTAGATGAGGAAGTCTTGCTGAAGACTTGGCTGTCTTTAAACACTTCAATCTAGATGTTTATAGCTAGCTTCAGAGGATGTGACTGTTTTAAACTAGCCGCTCTCTTTAAACAAGATTTTATTTTGGTTAATTTATTTGCTATCCATAATTTTGAGGGAGGAAAACTTGCTGAAGATTTGGCAGTCTTTAAACACTTCAAACTAGATGTTTAAAGCTAGCCTCAGAGGATGTGACTGTCTTAAACTAGCCGCTATCTTTAAACAAGATATTATTGTGGATAAATAATGCTCTACCCCTAGTTTCTTTGGAGGAAGCCTTGCTGAAGACTTGGCTGCCTTTCAACACTTTATATTTGATGCTAGAGATCTTAAGCTAGCCTCAGAGGAAGAACTGCCTTATAATATGTTTTTAAGGTAGATAAATGTTCTTCCTCTAGTTCTGAAAGAGGAAGCATTGCTGAAGACTTTGCTGTCTTGAAACACTTCAAATTATATGATGAATGAGTTATGCTAGCCTCAGAGGCAGCGACTGTTTTTAAACTTCATTTTAGAGTAAATAAATGATTCATATTCCTAGTTTTGAGAGAGGAAGCCTTGTTGAAAACTTGGCTGTCTTTAAACACTTCAAACTAGATGCTGGAGGTCTTAAACTAGCCGCAGATGAAGTGGCTTTCATTAAATTTAATTTTTGGGTAGTTATATGATGTCCTACTATTTTTTTGGGGGAGGAAGTTTTGCTGAAGACTTAGTTATGTTTAAATATTTCAAAAGCTAGATGCTGTATGTCTTAAGCTAACTTAGGACTGTCTTTGAACATGATTTAGACTGGAAGAATTACGCCCAACCTCTAGTTCTGAAAAAAGAAGCCATGCTTAGAACTTAAATGTCTTTTAAAAATTCAAACTAGATGCTGGATGACTTAAGTTAGTCTCAGATGTTTTAAGCTAGGCTCAGAAGAAGTGACTGTCTTAAACTATCTACTATCTTTAAACAAGATTTTATTGTGGATAAATGATGTCCTAACTCTAGTTTTGTGGAAGGAAGTCTTGCTGAAGACTTGGCTGTCTTTAAACACTTCATATTTGATGCTAGAGGTTTTAAGCTAGCCTTGGAGGAAGCGACTGTCTTTAAACATGGTTTTATGGTGGATAAATGAGTCCTACCTCTAGTTCTAGTAGAGGAAGCCTTGTTAAATATTAATTTTGTGTTAGTGTTAAGTCTTCAGAGTTATCGGATGGTATCTGGGCCACCGATGCGTTGCTTCCTGACATTTTAAACCGCTGAGAGGCGGGCTAACATTTCACGGATTATCTTTAAAAGAATCTATGATTTTTGGTAGAAGACTGTCTTAAAGTCACCAACCATCTTTAAACTCAATTTTAGGGTGGATTTAAACGGAATAACTGTCTTAAAATTAGCATTTATTTATTATAATATACTATTTAATTTTGTGTTTATATAATATTGAGACAGTCAATAGCAATTTTTAATTTATTCTTCCAGATCCACCAGAAGTAAACGTCCTGAGATCTTGGGTAAACTCTGGAGAAGGTTTGGAAGCCAAACTGGATTGTATTGTCCATGCAGATCCACCCGCTGAGGTACGTTGATGACCTAAACAATTTTTGCTGTAAAAAAAACTTGTTTTTCTACGATCAATACTAAAAATTACACTTTCTACACTAAACAAAGCATGCAAACTGTATATTTCGCACTGTCGTGTGGAATAGCGTGGGCAATTATTCCACACGCAAGTGTGACCAACTTACTAATAATATAATAATACTATATGATATTAATATGTCAAGTATAATTATATATCAAAATAATTAATAATTATTTAAGAGTTTATATAAATCTGCGCTTTCAATATTATATTACAAAAAAATACAATATCCATTTTTAAATAAAATATGTTATTAATTTTTATATTACAATCTATTGATTTATAGTTGGTACCACTGCTCAAATCTGCGCTTGCGCCGCCTCCATCCTGTAATCATAAACGTCAAATAGTTTGAATTTGAGTAATAATTTATAACATTAAATCTCGACAAAATTGTGATCGTAGAAAAAATATAGTGTGCAACTCGTGCAAAATTATCTATTTTACGCTCGTGTGATTTCAGCACTCGGTTTCGTTTCGTGCTTAAACTCTCACAACTCGCGCGAAATATATAACATTCTACACTTGCTGCACAATATATTATTCGTTACAATTTTAAATCGAAACATTTTTTTATAAAATCATTTACAAAAGAAATAATTTTAGGTGCTCTGGTATCAAGATTCTTTCGCTCTGCAACCAACAGACCGAAGAATAATGTCCACTTCTGGAAAAAAACACACACTAACAATAAAGAATATACAGGTTTCAGATTTTGGCAACTATAGTTGTGTAGTTGTGAATTCAATCGGAAAGGATAAACGGTAAGATTAATTTCAGTAACATTTTTTTTGTAAATGATTTAATTTTACTTATTTTGCAGATATATTGAGTTGTCTGGGAAACCTGGACCAGCGACGGTCATCAGCTCTGGGTACTCAGGTCCTCATGAGTACACCCTCAAGTGGACAGTGCAGAGTGTCTTTCCCATAGCGGAAGTTAGGATTTTGTTTAGGAGGTTGTTGGTGAGTATAATAGTATATTGTGTTATTAGGAGTAAATGTGATACTTTGGGTGTTGAGCATGTAAGTTTGAACGACGAGCGAAGCGAGTCGAACAATTACTTGCGAAGCACCCAAAGACACATTTACTCCGAATAACACATGCTATTTTTTCTTCAAACATAGAAAATAGACATTAAAACATTAAAAAATGCTCAAAACTTCAACAAATATTCTACCGTATCCAGTACTTCTAGTTGCCACAGAATATGTTATTTTGTTATTTTGTTTATTTGTTTTATTCTTAACTGTCAAATTATTGAATTACAACCTTACTATTTTGCATGATATTTTACTTTGTCCGCCGCCGGAGTAAATGTGTAGCCAAGGATACACTTTTACGCCGGCGGCGACAATATTTAACTTCTACTTGTTGAATACAAATACATAACAACGTACTTTTATGACGTTTGAAGAAAAAAGTTTTTATTTACAAATTACTGTTATCAACTTTTATTTTTCATATTTTTGCTTTACAACGATATGAAACAGTAATAAACTAGTGTTATAATTAATAGAAAAATTAACGAAATTTTTTATTTATAATAAAATAAATTGAAAAAAGTGAGTCATAGGCTGCTATGGAAGAAAATAACAATGGAGTATTCCTGCATTTATGGGACAATTTTTTTTCAATAGTTATATCACGAGTGCTGAGAATTTAATCGATTAAATTTGACATGTGTAGCTTATGCAAAAAAATTTGCTTAAAAAGTGTTTGAGTACATAATAATTTGAAAAAATCCCGAGACCGCAGGTCGAGGGGTTTTATCTTAAATTATTATGTACGATAACACTTTTTAAAAGCAAAATTTTATAAATAAGCTAGACATCAAATTTAATCGATTCAATTGTTTAGCACGAGGGGTATATGTCAAGATTATTTCATGAATTCATAGCATCAACTTTAATACTTGCCGAAGAAATTGTACAAAACGTTGATTTTGACACATTTCCACATAAATAAATCGGTACATACATAAACAAAAAACACCATAAAATTATGTTGTTATAGTGTAACTATAGCAAATTGTTAGTTTTTCTTTTTACTTCTCAGATAAATGTCAAACATTAATAAATAAAAATAGCTTGAATTGAATAATTCAGCATGTTTAAAGACATAGAATACCAGTAAAGGTAAAGAACATGTAAGAATCTTGCTTCTGCAACTAATTATCCGGCTAAATATGCCTTCAAAATGTTCGAAATTTGCATATAAAAGCTAGCTTCAATTTAATCGCGAATAAACAGCATCACTTATCTAAAATGCACAACAATGGAAAATGTGACATTCTGATTGGTCAAATTTGTAATGAGTGAAATAATCATTCTAATATTCCCGAATAAAGTGTTTATTCTCTGGGTAACTCTATAAAAAAATCTAAGTGTGTTAAATTTCTATCCATTGTCCTCCAAATCGAACATTTAATTATTGAACTATGAGCTGAGAATTGTGAGCGGAAGTTCCGTCCTGTTGAAACCATTTTGTATTTGACGAAGTGGCAATGTATCTCAACTATCTGCAATATCATTTTATTACGTATTTAAATATCTAGGGCCATTTAAAATTTCCTTAACTATGATTGGGCTATTTAGTAGAATTCCTAGTTTACCACACCATGCATTGAAACTAAATTTAACTCGATGATAGCATAAATAACAAATTTCTTTAATTTTTCTATTGTAGCACGGCGGACTGTTCCTGAACTAAAGGGGGGTTGACAAAATAAAACACAAACACTTTTAAAGATGGTAAAAAATAATATTTAATAAAATGGTAAAACGGTGAATTGAATAGAATAGAAAACAAATACAAATATTACAGCCGGCGACAACGTATGAATATATTAACTTGGTTGCAGTTACCAAAACATATTTAACAAACAAATTTTACTTAAATTTCTACATTTTGTAGAGCACTGCAGACGTAAAAAGACGTCTGCTTTGTTCAAAAACCAACAACTAACTCTCTGTCTTGTGCTGGTCAAACATATGCATCTACCCCTTAAACGGGTACGCGGGGCAGGGAAGGAAACGTTTCCCACAGAACTAGCACAGAAATTCCCTAAAAACTAAAACCTAATCTAGGGTTCGACCAGGATCTGTAAATCTGTCAACCCCAGATGACATCTCAAGCCGATATTTCAGAATATTTGCCGCGATAAACTCAAATGACTATTTATGATAACTAAAATTCTAACACACATGTGTAGCAATAAATTAAACTCAAGAAAGCAAGAACTCCTGTCAAGACGATTTTCGATGCGTTCATGTCCTAACGCAGTTTGAAACTTGATATTTTAAAATCGTTTTGACAGTAAAAACAATAAATCGTATTCTGAATGTTCGCCTTGTTACACCATTAATTACATAAATATATTATTACAGTTTAACCTAACCTGGTAGCTCTCGAGATCCCAAAGCATTCTTGGGACACACTACCTAACCCTCAAGGCTAAGTTAACCACCGAGCAACATCCCTCCCCTCAAAACACCCCGTTGAATTTATAACAAATTTCTTTTTTCTATCTCCAGTTCAACGCCAGCTACCAGCACGCCGGCAAGTGGCACGACCTAGTGATCCGCCCCACACAATCGCACTTCACTCCATCTACAAACGAACGCAGCTACCATTACCGACTTACCGACCTAGCCGCCGATTCGGTCTACGAGTCTATGGTTCAATGTCGGAATCAAAATGGCTGGGGCGAGCTTAGTGACATGCATCAGTGGTTTACCAAGCATCGGGGGGCCCCAGACAATGCAGTGTATGCTGATGGAGCCCTGGGGCTCAGCCCTGGATTCGCCGCTGCGATGTGTTTCGTTTTGTGGTTTGTTTAGATTTAGTTTGAGGTTATGTACGTATTTTTTATTTATTTATTTGGCTCAGAATGGACCCTACACTGATTTTTATTCGTTTTCTGATCAGAGTATTTATTTATTTGGCTTAGAAAGGATCCCACATTTATTTTTATTTGTTTTCTGATCAGATTTAGTTTAGAAATGATGTGGAAAAATATTTTTATCCAACACCTCTCAATAAATGCTCTATAACTATGGCGATTTTAAACAAGCAAAGTAATAGATTATCCACTAGTGGGTATAATTTTGAGGAAAGCCACTAGTGAGTATTTTTTTATTTATAACAATAATAATAACACACGACACCTTGGTAACTACTTCGAATGACATTTTAAATTAAAAATTTAAAGCATATGTCACTGTCAAATAATTATTTTTTAATAAATTTTTCATTTATTAAGAAGTGTTGGATAAAACGTTATACTTCACACGTGGGCAAAGTGGAATTACTCACTCGATAAAATTATCTCACTCAGCCTTCGGCTTCGTGAGCTAAAATTTCTCTCGTGGGTAATTCCTTACTTTGCCCACTTGTAAAGTAAATAACTATTATTTGACACAATTTTTGGTTGTTTTTAAACACTTCAAACTAGATGCTGGAGGTCTTAAGCTAGCCTCAGAGGAAGCGACTGTCTTCAAACATGATTTTAGGGTGGATACATGATGTCCTACCCCTAATTCTGGAAGGGAAAGTCTTGCTATTAATTTGATTTCTCTCTATTTATATTTCTTGGTGTTTAAAACTGATTATTATTTGTATTTACCAAACTGTACACTCGAGAAGTTATGTGCTGAATACACTAATTATATTGGTTAGTGAGGATTCCTTAAAGGCTGTCTTTATTTTTAAACAACAGTTTTAGTGAAGAGACTAACAATTATAGGTGAAAAAATTGTCCAATCTTTTTAAGAAACTATTTTTAAAATAGGAATATAGACATTCAAAACTTGAAAAGTAATTAATTAGTCGTATCTCCGAACAAAACTTGAGTTTTAACAATGTTTTAACAATATTTTGATGTGATATAAAAGGTACTACACTAAATAAAAAAATAATACATTTATTTTGTGCCTATTCGACAAAAAAAATTCAGGTATTTTCAAAAAATAAATTAATTTTCTAACATAAATTCGAATAATGATTGTTTAAATCGAATAATTCTTAAACACTATATGTAGCATATAAAGGTGGACAAGGCGATTTGCGCCCCTGAAAAGATGTGACTTTGAAGTGATGTACTTTGTGTAAATTAAATGAATGAGGTATTATTAATCAGTTAGAGGGCGCTTATCGGTTTGGCTACCTGCCAAAACTCTCTAATGAGGATAAAGGGGAGAGATAGCAACTGGAGACTGGATAGAGGTTTAGACTTAAACGTTAAACTGGATATTTAAGGTCAACCATACGGGCTGAAGATAGCGCAACATAAACATGACTTTTTTGAAACAATATATCATTATTATAATAAATGAAACATGTAATGTTTTATACCTACGTTTGTAGATAAAAGTCCAAAGTTTTCTAATCAATTTTAAAAAGCTAATTTTGTTTGCAAATTATACATGAACATAATTTTCAAAGTAGTAAAATATATGTCACACATTCCCATGAACGACTACAGTAATGCAAATAATTCGTATATTTATAAATATGATCGTCTATAACATACTAAAATTATTTTTCATTTGAATTTACAGATTTTAAGAAACAAATAAAAATATACCAAAAAGTGTGTTATTTGGTGTATATTTATTTGTTTCTCAAAAAGTGTAAATTCAAATTGAAAATAAACTTAGTATGTTATAGATGAGCACATTTACAAATATACGAATTATTTGCATTACTGTAGTCGTTCATGGGAATGAGAGACACAATATCAAAGTTCTGAATTTTTGACCAACTAGACTTCAACGAATATTTTTTTATAGTTTAATGTTTCAGTTATCGTTTTCATGCACATATATAAATACTAGAATGTTCAAAGACCTCACTGTAATAATTATTTTGTTTTTCGATAAGAATAATTGTAAGAAATAGTTGATTCAAATTTGAATTTGCAAAACAAAATTCCTGGGAGTGAACGAAGCCAACGACAATCTGACATTGCAATGTACAAGTCACTGGAACAAATCCATGAAATTTTGACGGATGGAGGTTGTTGGACCATCAACAACATGAACATAAATGAAGAATACAGAATTTGCTTCTTTTTTTTAAATTTAAGGATTCGTTCATTATTAGTTTCTGTAACTATTTTTGCATTCATTACAACAATTTTAAGACTAATAATTGATTTCAATAAGTTACAGATTATAACAGTGTATAGATGACAATAATTTATAGATTACAACAATGTTCTCGTATTGATTATAACAATATATTCGTATTGATTACAATAATGTACTCGTATTGATTACAACAATATTCTCCTGTTGGTTACAAAATTGTACTCGTATTGATTACAACAATGAATTTGTATTGATTACTCTAATACACTGATTACAATAATAATAAATAAATTATTGTAACTAAAGCAACTTAAAATGTGCTTATCAAACTTGAATTTAACGAATTCTGAGCGCAAAGAAATTTCATATTCACCTTGCAATCTTCGTTTGAATTCACGTTTATAAAACATAATTTTCTAACAATGCAAATATTTCTACATATTTTCTATCAACGGCTTCAGTTAAAATAATCATCCGTTAACATTTATCAACTTCGACATTCATCAAAATTTGATTAGAGATTAATGGATCGTTAACGATTAATCAATGTGTATGATTATCCGTTAACGGACAATCAATGGTTAATTAATTATTAATTTTGATTAACATTTGTGCAACTGGGCATTAAACTAGCCTTACAAGAAACGACTTTATAAAAATGAATTTAGGATGAATAAGTGACGTCCTACCCCTAATTCTGGTAAAGGAGACTTTACTGAGGATCTAACTGTCTTTAAACATGATTTTCTGCGTGTGTTAAGTTCGCAAGTTTGACATTTTACCCTCTGAAAGGCGGACAAACATTTTAAGAAGGTTTTCGATTTTCAGACTACGATTGTCTTAAAGTCTATCCTTAAAACCAATTTTAAACGAAATAACTGTCTTAAAATGAAGACTTTATTGAAGAGTTTAAGAGGAAATCTAAATCTGGAGATGTCTTAAGAAATCTACCTAATAATATCTATCACAGAGGATAAATAAATTTCAGAAGCCTGCAGATGCTATCTCTCTCGCTATACAGTTTAAAATTAATTTCTTATGTACTTATAATAATGTAAATATTTTAAAATACTACAAAACTTATGCCTAGCATATGAAAATATAATATTTGTAATAAATTATTTGTATTATTTCAATTTAGTCCCCACCATACAGGTTTATATTCTTTGTTGCACTATAACTGGTTCGATATTTTTCAATCTACATTAGATTAGATTAGTACTAGCGGTCCGACCTGCTTCGCAGGTCTGACCCCTAGGCTCCGCGACCCTGAATAAGATTACAACAATAAATATAGAGAAATAAATTTAGTAGTCTCTTCGTTCCTCGCTTCCAAGTCAGTACATTGGCGAAGCATGCTCGTCACTTCGTTCCTCGCATCCATGTCAGGACATCGACGAAGCAAGCTCGTCACTTCGTTCTTCGCTTCCATGTTAGTACTTTTAGATTTTAAATCTCCTCCGTGATACCTTTAATTTCATACCAAATACGGTAGGATTTAAATAACATTTATAAAAAACAATTGACAAACGTCTGAAACAACTTTTTTAAACTTTAGTTCAAATCTCCTCAATGAAACCTTTATTTTGATACCAAACACGATAGTATTTAAAACATTTATGAAAAACAATTGACAATCATCCAAAACAACTTTTTTACACTTTAGTTCAAATCTGCTCCACTAAACCTTTATTTTGATACCAAACACGGTAGGATTTAAAATATTTATGAAAAACAATCCACAATCATCCAAAACAACTTTTTGTCATTTGAGTTCAAATCTCCTGCGTGAGATCTTTAATTTGATACCAAACACAGTAGGATTTACGTAACATTTATAAAAAAAAAATTGACGATCATCCTAAATAACTTTCTAACACGAGTTAAATCTCCTTCGGGAGACCTTTAATTTGATATCAAACACGATAGAATGAAAATAAGATATATAAAAAAACAATTGACAATCATCCAAAACAACTTTTTGACAGTTGAGTTCCAATCTCCTACGTGAGACCTTTAATTTGATATCAAACACTGTAGGATTTATATAACATTTATATAAAAAAAAATTGACGATCATCCTAAATAACTTTCTAACACTTGAGTTTAAATCTCCTTCGTGAGACTTTTAATTTCATACCTAACACGGTAGGATTTAAATAAAATTTATAAAAAACAATTGATTATCGTTCAAAATAACTCTTTGACATTTGAGTTAAAATCTCTTCCATGAAACATTTAATATGATACCAAACACGTTGGGATTTAAATAATATTTACAAAAATCAATTGACGATTGCCCAAAATAACTTTTTGACATTTGAGTTTAAATCTCCTCAATGAAACCAATAATTTGATACCAAACACGGTAGGATTAAAAAAAAAAAATTATAAAAAAACAATTGACAATCGTTCAAAATAGGTTTTTGTGTACGAATTTTGATTAAAACGAAAATTCTGTAATTCAGTATGCATATTTAAAACGATCTTGAAAATAATTTTCATTCTTTTTGTATTAGATAAATAATTAACTTATTTAAATTTTACCGCCTTAAATGATTAAAAGCATTGATGTTTACGGGCAGAGACATCTATTATACTTATACTAAAAATTTCAAAATGAACTGTCAAAAAAAACAAGGTGCACACAAATTTGTGAAAAGTGACAGCCACAATTTTAATTTTTTTTGATTGAGTTTTAAAATATTTACAAAATAGTACACATGTATGCTCATTCATTTACTCTCTAAACACAGATAAATTTACAAAACTTCTGAAACTTGTCTAGATTTAATATAATTTATACTTAATTTTTAAAGAGATCTGTCAAAAATGACAAGATGAACACTTTGTGAAAAGTTACAACTACAATACAGTTATTCATTTAAAATCAACAAATTTCACGTTCATAGCAACGCTCGCATACTCTGATTTCCGCCTTATTTATTTAATATCTCGCACATCATGTGTACTAAAAATCGCAAACACCCAAAAGGCACTGCTCCAAAAAATTCTTCACATCCCCAAAAAGGTTTCACGCGATTCCATCAAACCGGCTAGGCTCTAGAGGAGGGCAAATATTTGGTTGCTAGGTTGGCTAAAATATAGTAAAATACTCAAGCCTTTTAGTATATAGGATTGTTTTGCTTGATGTCATAATCTGTAAAGACGCGAATATTATAAAAGTAAACATTTTTATTGATAATAATAATCATTGTTTTTTTTAAAATTATAATAAGCAGACTCATTGCGCCTTAGTTTGTAAAGTTGGCTACACTTAAAAGAAACATACCATCATTGAAACCAACAATGGGGAGTGTGCTGTGGAATGATTACCATCACTTGTTTCATTGAACCATTTTACTGTCTTGTATTTTGAGTTTATGTTTCAGATATCATCAGACATCAACAAATATTTCCTCCTAAACATAACATGTATGTTTTTTTTTAGGTTAACAATTATTCTTTTATCTGATACATTGTATTTATATTCATAGCCACTCGTGGACAACGTCACCGGAGCCTTCATCATCTCACACCGACTATCTGGGTTATGATCCGCGCCTAGCTTCACATTATGTAAAGCAAGTCAAAGGTACCCAGCTCTGCTGAGGTAGTGCGATATGAACCGGAAATCATTTTTTATAAATATTTTCAACAAATATTTCCTGTAAATTATAACTTGTATATTTTTTTCAGGTTCCCAGTTATTCTTTTATCTAATACATTGTTTTATGTTACTAGCGACACGTGGATAACGTCACCGGAGCCTTGATCACATTCAACAGTGTCTTCGGAGCCGATATCAGCTTAGAAGTAAATTATTTACAACGAAATCGTAACAGTAATACAATTATATTAATATATGATTTGTATGTTTATATAGGAGCTGCAGGGACCCAGAACCATCTTCTGCTGCTGCATCATCATCGTGGAGCTGCTGGTGTTCTGAACATCGTGGACAACTTCACCAGAGCGCTCTGGACCGACGTCCGCTGCCAGCAACATCAATGTAGTAGTTTTTATTTTACATATGTGTTATATTTAATTAGAAGGCTGTTAAATAATATGATATGATAATAAATGATATATAATAACATGTATTTATACATAGAGATAATAAAGAAATTATAATAGAAACAATTTGTGTTTTATTAACTTTAAAATTTGCAATAAAATAGATTAAAATTAATATTGTCATATAATAAAACGAAATCAACAATTTTAATTTATTCTTTTCAATCTTCGTGCTGCCATCTATTGTTTAATTTTAGAAGAACAGGTTTCTGAACTACAAAAAATCATCGGTGTTTGAAAAAATTGTTGCCCGCCAGAAATCACATAATAATAGTTCACAAATTTTGTAAGAGATGGCAGCACTACTCGGCACTCACATTTTTTCGATTTGGTAATGAAAATTAATTGAAGATGCTCGTTTTTGAAATAGTGACCTTGATTAATTAGCGGTTTTTTAACCCTTGGCCCTACGCCCTTTATACTCACATATGTTGTAGAGAAGGGTCGATTCTTCAGGGTACTACTAGAGGGACCGCGGTTTTTCGTTATTTTTGCGATATCTCTTACCGTTTCCGAGATATGACGCTTTAAAGATTTCCAAATAGTTTCCCCTAAAAATCACCCTTTATATTAACTTTAATGGGTTAAAAGGAAAAAATTTATATATTATGGACATAGACAAATGTTTTACAGAATAAAATTTATATATTATGGACATAGACAAATGTTTTACAGACTAAAATTTATATATTATGGACATAGACAAATGTTTTACAGAATAAAATTTATATATTATGGACATAGACAAATGTTTTACAGAATAAAATTTATATATTGTGGACATAAACAAATGTTTTACATCGATTCATAATTTATATGCATAGTCTGTAAAATTTATTCATCGGTTCATAATTTATATGCATTGTCTGTAAAATTTATTCATCGGTTCATAATTTATATGCATATTCTGTAAAATTTATTCATCGGTACAGCCCTTTGAAAATTAAGTAGAGCAGTGACTACTTTATTTCGCAGATTCAGAACCTATAGACCGTAATGAAGAATGTAGCGCCCTTATCTTAATTTTTTCGTATTCAGCGCATTCAAATAAGGGATATACAGTCCCTTTTAGCCCATTAAAGTTAATATTAAGGGTGATTTTTAAGGGAAACTATTTAGAAATCTTTAAAGCGTCATATCTCGGAAACGGTAAGAGATATCGAAAAAATAACGAAAAACCGCGGTCCCTCTAGTAGTACCCTGAAGAATCGACCCTTCTCTACAACATATGTGAGTATGAAGGGCGTAGGGCCAAGGGTTAAAAAACCGCTAATTAATCAAGGTCACTATTTCAAAAACGAGCATCTTCAATTAATTTTCATTACCAAATCGAAAAAATGTGAGTGCCGAGTAGTGCCGCCATCTCTTACAAAATTTGTGAACTATTATTATGTGATTTCTGGCGGGCAACAATTTTTTCAAACACCGATGATTTTTTATAGTTCAGGAACCTGTACTTCTAAAATAAAACAATAGATGGCAGCACTAAGATTAAAATTGAAAAGAATAAATTAAAATTGTTGATTTCGTTTTATTATATGACAATATTAATTTTAATCTATTTTATTGGATATTTTAAAGTAAATAAAACACAAATTGTTTCTATTATAATTTCTTTATTATCTCTATGGATAAATACATGTTATTATATATCATTTATTATCATATCATATTATCTAACAGGCTTCTAGTTAAATATAACACATATGTAAAATAAAAACTACTATATTGATGTTGCTGGCAGCGGACGTCGACCCAGAGCGCTCTGGTGAAGTTGTCCACGATGATCAGAACACCTGCAGCTCCACGATGATGATGCAGCAGCAGAAGATGGTTCTGGGTCCCTGCAGGTCCTATATAAACATACAAATCATATATTAATATAAATGTATTACTGTTACGATTTCGTTGCAAATAATTGACTTCACAGCTGATATCAGCTCCGAAGACAATGTTGAAGGTGATCTAGCCTCCGGTGACGTTGTCCACGAGTCGCTATTAACATAAAACAATGTATTAGATAAAAGAATAACTGTGAACCTGAAAAAAAAAACACACACACATTACTTTAACTGGGGTACAAATAAAATTTTGAGAGTAAAATAACTGAATAGACAACCCCTGCTTTGTAATTCCAATCTATTAGTATATCACTAACTTTAGTGGATTGTAAGTCGAGCACTAGTATAGATATTTAAACGCGGTAAAAAGCATGTTATACCTCACAGTTTATATAGTAAATTAACAAAATTTTATTACTATCCGTCATAAGAATCACCCCAAACAGATCCTGATTATCAATAACAACCAGATATTCCGATCTATAGGACTCTACTAACTTTAGTTGCCTGTAAATCGCGCGCTAGTAAAGATATTTAAACGAAGTGTAAAGCATGTTGTTCCCCATAGTTCAAATAACAAATCCACTAATTTTCATCACTATCCGTCTAATAGAATACCCCCAAACAGGTCCTGAATAACAATAATAACCAGATATTGCATATTGTAGGACTCGATTAAATTTAGTGGCCTATAAGTCGGACGCTAGTAATGATATTTAAACGCGGTGAAAAGCATGTTATTGCCAATAGTTTACATAACAAATCCACTAATTTTCATCACTATCCGTCAAATAGAACACCCCTAAACAGCTCTTGAATAACAGTAATAACCAGATATTGCGTTTCGTAGGACTCTACTAACTTTAGTGGCCTGTAAGTCGCGCGCTAGTAAAGATATTTGAATGCGGCAAAAAACATGTATAAACTGTAATTTAATAAGTTATTATTTTAATTGGGGTACAAATAAGATAGCCATTTCAGTTTGTGTCTAGAAAAGAATTTATTGTAACTCACTCAAATTACAATAAATTTTATTTTTAACTTACACTAAAATAAAATAACAAACAACATAACACTTAATACTTTTTTATACAATAGGTTCATAATTATTTGTATATAGAGTTCTCATAGTAATTTAGTTTTCTTGAAGTTGGCTACCCTTGTGTTTGGTGTAGTTGGTGTACAGAAATGCGTGATTATTATCTACAAATTAACTCTAATCATCTTAAGGACTTTTAGATGCATACGTATTAAATACGATCCTAAAATAAATACAACAGTACTGTAACTGTTCCATAACCTAATTCTTTTGTTCTGGAACAATAGAACGTCAGGTTAGTTCGCTGTCTCGCCGCAAGAGTTAGGTTATAAAACAAACCAACAACGTTTACTCCCGAAATGTGCATAGAAAGACTGTCCATGTTTATTAGTTTGTACATTTCGTAGGAAGCGTCGCTAGGCCCCTCTAAATCTAGTAACTATATCCCTGTGTGTGGTACCCCTGCTCAATGACGCGCAGATTTAGTGAGACAAGTGAACAACGCACAATTGTTTCTTGTAATGGACGTATGGAGCGTCATTTCTAGTGAAATTATTTTGCGAAATATTCTAAGATCAGACGAACAACCAACAGGACAAATTAATGTGTTGTGTCATTAGAAATAAATATTATTTATTTAATTGTAGGTTGGTTCTAAAATGTGCACTTTCTGTGATTCTTACAAGTTTTGTTTTTGAAGTTTGACATTTTTGGTTGCAAATAAATTAAAAATTGACTATTTCTCTGGAGGTCTTAAGCTAGCCTCAACTGTCTTCAAACATGATTTTGGGGTGAAATCGAATCGAATCTATTTAAAAATGATTTTAGGATCGTAGGAAAAAAGCTATGCCGAATTTAGTTTTACAAAAAAAAAATAGTGAAAATGGTCTAGATATCGTCCAGTAAATCAAATCAAAACCAAGAATCGATGCACATTATCTACAAAAATATGTGAAACCAACGATTTTGTTCTAGATTAATTATTTAGTTAGTAGAAACAGCTACACACATACATCTAACATTTAACCTCAAAACTGATTAACATTCATTTTCAACTAATAAAAACTGGATATTTACATGAAAAACACTTAAAACACTCCCGATTCCCGTCTGATTTTAGGTTATTTCGCTTTGTGAATAAATATAATCATTAATAGTTTAATTTCTCGACTTTCTAAGGGCACATAGTCAAAAATCCGTGGCACAAAACTCACATGCATTGGCACAGATATTATCACTCGTGACTTTGTTAATTTAGTGCAAAATTCAAACTTTGTATTCACATATCACTAAACAGGCACTAGAAACCAAAACTATGCACTTTGTACGGTGAAATTCAACGAAAAATAAATAATATTAACTTTTTTCACGGAGAAACCAAAATGGCCGCAGCAGTTTGACGTTTGAGCATTTTGGTGACGATTTGAACAGTATTGCCAACTTATGAGCAAGGAATGGTACTGTTGGGGTAACGAGTGTATGTATAGTGCAACCAAGAAGTTGTGGCTCCTGCATGGTTAATAATACACAATAATTAAACATATACTCAAAATAAATTATAAGTTCGACTAGTTTTACCTAAAAAACAAGGAGGTAAATGTTGGGGCTGACTTAAAAACGATTTTGTGGTGGATTAATGATGTCCTACCCCTATTTTTGGGAGAGGAAGCCTTGCTGAAGACTTGGCTGTCATTCAACATGATTTGCGATTTTGGACAGGGCAACTGTCTTAAAGCCACCAGCTGTCTTCAAATACTGTTTTAGGGATGATATATTATGTCTTACTCCTAGTTTTTGGTGAGTTGCAGAAGTCTCAACTGTCTTTAAATATAATTTTAGGGTGAATACATAATACCAATAAAATAATTACTGTTCATTCAACAATTCTAATCATAATTTTCAACTTGAAAATTGGTTCAACTTTGAAAGGCTATAACTTAAAAACTAAAGCAGTTACGGTACTACGGTTTTCACCGCTTTATGCTGTATAGTATAATTTATAAATAACCAAATATTTATTTAGTTGTGTCTAGTAGTACCAACAAAATAAAATAATTACTGTTCATTCAACAATTCTATTCATGAACTTCAACATTGAAAGGCTATAATTTAAAAACTAAAGCAGTTACGGTACTACGGTTTTCACCACTGTATGCTGTATAGTATAATTTATTAAAAACCAAATATTTCTTTAGTTGTGTCAAGTAGTACCAACAAAATAAAATAATTACTGTTCATTCAACAATTCTATTCATGAAATTCAACTTGAAAATTGGTTCAACTTTGAAAGGCTATAACTTAAAAACTAAAGCAGTTACTGCATTACGGTATACACCACTGAATTCAGCGTACTTTGATTTATAAATAATCAAGTATTTATTTAGCTGTGTTCAGTAGTACCAACAAAATAAAATAGTTACTGTTCATGCTGCAATTTAAATCATAATTTTCAACTTGAAAGTTGGGTCAATTTTAAAAGGTTATAACACAGAAACTAAAGCAGTTACTGTACTACGGTTGTCACCACTGTATGCTGTGTAGTATAATTTATTAAAAACCAAATATTTATTTAGTTGTGTCAAGTAGTACCAACAAAATAAAATAATTACTGTTCATTCAACAATTCTATTCATGAAATTCAACTTGAAAATTGGTTCAACTTTGAAAGGCTATAACTTAAAAACTAAAGCAGTTACTGCATTACGGTATACACCACTGAATTCAGCGTACTTTGATTTATAAATAATCAAGTATTTATTTAGCTGTGTTCAGTAGTACCAACAAAATAAAATAGTTACTGTTCATGCTGCAATTTAAATCATAATTTTCAACTTGAAAGTTGGGTCAATTTTAAAAGGTTATAACACAGAAACTAAAGCAGTTACTGTACTACGGTTGTCACCACTGTATGCTGTGTAGTATAATTTATTAAAAACCAAATATTTATTTAGTTGTGTCAAGTAGTACCAACAAAATAAAATAATTACTGTTCATTCAACAATTCTATTCATGAAATTCAACTTGAAAATTGGTTCAACTTTGAAAGGCTATAACTTCAAAACTAAAGCAGTTACTGTACTACGGTTGTCACCACTGTATGCTGTGTAGTATAATTTATTAAAAACCAAATATTTATTTAGTTGTGTCAAGTAGTACCAACAAAATAAAATAATTACTGTACATTCAACAATTTAAATCATAATTTTCAACTTGAAAATTGATTCAACTTTGAAAGGTTATAACATAGAAACTAAAGCAGTTACGGCATTACGGTATACACCACTGAATTCAGCGTACTTTTATTTATAAATAATCAAGTATTTAATTAGCTGTGTTCAGTAGTACCAACAAAATAAAATAATTTCTGTTCATTCAATTATTCCATTCATTAACTTCAACTTGAAAGTTGGTTCAGCTTTGGAAGTCTATAACTGACGTTCTGAGGAAGGAAGTCTTGGCTGGATGATTTAAGCTAGCCTCAACTGTCTTTAGACATGACTTTAGTTAATTGAGGAGCCACTTCTAATCGGTTAATTATGAACAATTAAGTTATCAATGATCATCGGATCGAACAACAGGAAAGAGCAGCCTTAACACTTGTAATATTTAATTAATTGGTCCATTTTAATTGGCACTTTAAAAAACCAACTCCATAAAATCCTGCTACGGCCTCAAAATAAACCAAGTCTCCATTCGTAGTCTACGCCCCCGCGCCGACCGGCGCAGGCAACAACCCTAGTTAATCCCTCCCGCCCGCATCCGCACTGTACCCCCTACACAGCAGCCGCCTCCTGGGGGCGGCGTTCTGATCGAAGCTGGCGCTGCGCCTCTGCTGCCGCATCTGAGCCGCCAGCATCTCCACCTCCCAGTTGGCGTTGTGGGTGAAGTTGTCGCGCTCGTGGTCGGACGAGTCCAGCTCGGATTCGGTGTCGGTGGTGTCCAGGTCGAGGACGACGCTGTCTGGGGAGGGTGACCATGCGCGTTGTGGACGCATGGATTCCGGGAGCTCTTGGAGTTCCAGGGATTCCTGATTGGAGGAGTCGTCCCAGCTGCGGTGCGGACGGGTGATGACGGTGTCGGCCGAGTCGCTGCCCTGCTGGCGGAGGCAGTGGTTAGAATGTTGCGCGATTGGGGATGTAATTTCAGTGGGGACAAATGCCCCCATTTTAGTAATTTTAAACGAAATAACTGTCTTAAAATTGGAAAAGGACATTTTAAGTAGCTAACTTCATGCGTGAGAATATGAGATTGTACATTTCTGCCGCCGGCTAACATAATTAATCATAAATAAAGAGAATCAGTTTAAGGTGTGTATTATATTGTTGCGGATGGCAGTTTTAATGGTAAATGTATTGCAATATTTGTATTAAACAAGTTTGATAAATTTGGAGGTTAGGTTTTCCTAATAGTAGGCGTAAGTCTTTCTGCAGACTTTTGCCGGCTTATAAACACTTTAATTTTATATTTTTTTGTACTATGGTATTCTTTATAGATTTATTTAATTTAAAAGTGAGACGGAGCTTTCAAAATCGAAATGTGTTTACATGTGTAACTGTCACTGAAACATTGCGCGATAAAGCAATATCTCCCCATGATAGCGTGTAAAACTTGTGGCCAATGGCCGCCATTTTACCCCCGATGCGGCGATCGCTGCGCCTGTGGGGAATAATACAACTAACGACGTACAATTGGTTCGGTTCGACGGATAGCTAAGTAGTCGGTGAGGTGTTTTGGGGCGGTTCTACCACCATGACAAACACTAACTGTTCAATCACGGATATACATACACTGACCGTATAGTCTTCATCCAGGCTGCGCTCCAGGTCGTGGATGTGCTGACGAAGGCGTCCGATGACAGCGTCTCGAGAACGGACCTCCGCCTCCAGGCGGTCGAAGCGCTGCTGGAACTTGTGTTGCATTTCCTGGAGGTGCGCGGAGATGACCTGTTTGATGGCCACGAGAGCGGTGCCGAAGTATTCGTGCTCGTCCAGAGGCGCTGGAATTGTCCAAGTGGTAATATAACACTTGCTGAAGATGGCTGTCTTTAAACGCTTTCAACTACATGCTGGAGGATTTGAGATAGGCTCAGAGGAAGCGACATCGAATCAAAAAACAAAAAAAATAATATAGACTTACGTTTGATCAACTTGACTTGATTCCCACCGCCAGCCGGCACAACCACCCTCTCCTCCCTCCGTTCCGCCTCCTCCACAACCGTCGGCAGCTCCCCAACCCCATTCCTCTCTTCATGCTTCTCCCCAGCCACAACCGCAGCCTCCACGGGCACCGGCGCCGCTATCGTGACCGCCGCCCCTTCTATCTCACCCGCATCATGCTGGAGCACCTGCGGGGCCCCCACGCCGGGTAGAAGCGGCGCTGGCTGCGCTGGCGGGACCAGCGGCACCCCGGGGGTGGGGCCAGCGCCCGGGGGGCTCGGCAGGGTGTCCCTGTCAAAGGTGACGCTCTTAGCCAATTTACTATGACGGGCTGCGTAGCCTTCTATTGTGGGGGCGCGTAACAGTTGGCGGAGGTCTGAGTTGCTTGCGGTGGACCTGATAAAATTGGGGAGGGTTATTTTGTGTTTTGTGGTTGGTTTTCTGTTGGATACACTTAAATTAAGTGGAGAATTGGGTGAGATATTTAAGTGCTGGGTGTAGTTTTGACCCGTTGCATAAAACCTTTTGATATTTTTTAATTTAGCCTAAAGCAAATAGTTTCAACTGTCTTTAAACATAATTCTAGGATGGATAAAAGATTTGAATGTATTTAAACACTTCAAACTAGATGCTAGAGGTCTTAAGCTAGCCTCAGAGGAAGCGACTGTCTTTAAACATGATTTTAGAGTGGATAAATGATGTCCTATCCTTCGTTTTGAAAAGGAAGACTTGCTGATGATTTGACTGTCTTTAAACACTTCAAACTAGATGCTGGAGGTCTTAAGCTAGCCTCAACTGTCTTCAAACATGATTTTAGTGTAGATACATAATATCCTATCCTTTGTTCTGAGAGAAGAAGCTTTGCTGAAGACTTGGCTGTCTTTAAACACTACAAACTAAATGTTGAAGGTTGTAAGCTAGCCTCTGAGGAAACGACTGTCTTTAAACATGATTTTAGGGTAGATAAATAATGTCCTACCCCTAGATTTGAGAGAAAAAGGTTAGCTGAAGACATTGCTCTCTTAAAACATGAGTTTAGTGTGGCTTTATGACCTCCTAACCTTGACATGAAGGAGAAAACCTTGCTGAAGACTTGGCTATCTTAAAACACTTCAAAAGGAACATGGATGTCTTAAATTTGGTTTAAAGGAAGTTGACTGTCTTTAAACCTAATTTTCGAGTGGATACATGATGTCCTATCCTTCGTTCTGAGAGAGGAAGCCTTGCTGAAGACTTGGCTGTCTTTAAACACTTCAAACTAAATGCTGAAGATCTTAAACTAGCCTCAGAGGAAGCGACTGTCTTCAAACATGATTTTAGGGTAGATAAATGATGTCCTACCCCTAGATTTGAAAGAGAAAGGATTACTTAAGACATGGCTGTCTTAAAACATGACTTTAGTGTGGATTTAAGACGTCCTATACCTGACCTGAAGAAGAAAAACCTTGCTGAAGACTTGGCTGTCTTAAAACACTTCAAAAGGAACGAGGGTGTCTTAAATTAGATTTAAAGGAAGTTGACTGTCTTTAAACATGATTTTGTGGTGAATCCATAACATCCTACTCCAGGTTCTGAGGAAAGATGCTATACTGTTGATTTAAACATGATTTTAAGGTAGATAAATGATGTACTACCCCTAGTTCTGGGGACAACAGCTAACTGAAAACATAGCTGTCTTAAAACATGGTTTAGGGTGGACTTAAAATGTCCTATCCCTAGTTCTGCTGAAGACTTGAATGTTTTTGAACCTTTCAAACGAAATACTGAAAGTCTTAAGCTAGCCTCAGAGGCAGCGACTGTCTTTAATACCGTTAGTTTGTTTTTAAATATAAAATTTGGATGTTAGTCCAGGCAATGAGTACTTTTGAGGTTACAAAAGGTCAAGGAGTTTTCATTTTTGGTAGATTTTTACAGTTCGGTGTCCTAATTAATATTCTGAGTTTGCGACCTTGAGCGACCGCCGCTCGCGCCGCCATATTGAAAAAAAGGTACTAAAAAACAGATTTTCGAGATTATCTTCTCTCCAGCGCCACCAAGGTTAAAAATAGTTATTACAAAAATTATAGAGCATTAAATTCTCTAGAGAAATGTGTCTTAATAGTTTTTGTGTAAGTATTATAGTTTTCGAGAAAATCGAGAAAATAAAAATAAAAAATTCGCAGTCTGTGTAAAGCAAGTCATAAATTTGTGTTAATACACAAAAACGGATGACCTTTTTTAACGGACTGAAATATCGACTACCGGTTATCAACATTCGATTGCCTGGACATTTTTGTATTAGCACCATTATTTTTACGCTTTTGGGAAGTCTAGTTCAGTTGTAATATACACATATTTCCCGAGGAAGCATAAATAAATTAAAATAATTTTCTTAAAATTTTGTGTTTAAATTACTGTAAATCTTGAACGGAATCAAATATCGATTTCCGGTTTTCAGCATTTGATTGCTCAGACATTTATCTATTAGCATAATTATTTTTACATTTTTCGTAACTCTAGTTCAGCTGTAAAATATACATATTTCCCGAGAAAATATAAATAAATTTAAGTAATTTTTTTTAATTTTGTGTTTAAATTACAGTAAATCTGGAACGGAATCAAATATCGATTTCCAGTCTTCATCATTCGATTACTCAGACATTTATCTATTAGCATAATTATTTTTAAATTTTTCGTAACTCTAGTTCAGGTGTAAAATATACATATTTCCCGAGAACACATAAATAAATTTAAGTAATTTTCTTAAAATTTTGTGTTTAAATTACTGTAAATTTTAAACGGAATCAAATAGTGACTCCCGGTTTTCGGCAATCGATTGCTCGGACATATATCTATTAGCATCATCATTTTCACACTTTTGGTAAGTCTAGTTCAGCTGTAATATATACATATTACCCGAAAAAACGTAAATAAATTTAAGTAATTTTCTTAAAATTTTGTATTTAAATTATAGTCCAGGCAATGAGTACTTTCGAGGTTATAAAAGGTCAAGGATTGTTTGTTTTTGGTAGATTTTTACAGTTCGGTTTCCATAATTTATAAAATATAGCGATTTTGCGAATTGCAGAAATTTGCAGGTTAACTCCGCTGTAACTCGTGTACTACTCATCCGATTGGAAAATGTTTAAAACAGAAGTTGTAGGGAATTTTATGCTCTATAATTTTTGTAATAACTATTTTCAACCTAAGTTTCGCTGGAGAGAAGATATTTTTGAAAAACTGATTTTTTGTACCATTTTTCCAATATGGCGGCGCGAGCGGCGGGCGCTCTAGGTCGCAAACTCAGAATATTAATTAGGACATCGAACTGTAAAAATGTACCAAAGATGAAAACTCCTTGACCTTTTGTAATGAAAGCCCATTTTTATGTCTTCATTGCCTGGACTATGTATAAATAATATATTGCTCCTAGTTATGAGAAAAGTTCTATCTCAAAGTTATTAATTATTTGTAAACATGATTTTAGGGTTGTTTTAAAATGTTCTACCCCTATTAGTTCTGTAAAAGGAAGCCTTGCTGAAGACTTGGCTGTCTTTAAACACTTCAATTAGCCTCAGAGAAACCAACTTAGACATGATTTCAAGGTAAATAAATCATGTACTATCCCTTATTCTGGGGGAGGCAATCTTGCAGAAGACTGTCTCTAAATCACTTTTTTACCTCTTTCAACAATTTAAACTAGATGTAGCAGATCTTAAACTAGCCTTAACCGTCTTAAAACTGATCCCCATCTCTTTCAACTCTTCAAGCTAATTGTAGAAGATCTTAAACTAGCCTTGATTATCTCTAAAAGATGATTCCAGAGTTTATAGATGACGTTCTATCTCTAAGTTTAAGGTAGAAAGTCTTCGCTGTCTTTCAATACTTCACACTAGATGTACCTCCAGTTCTGGGAATGCTGTCTTTAAACATTTCAAACTAGATACTGAAAGTCTTAAGCTAGCATCAACTGTATTTAAACATAATTTGAGGTTTGATTCATGCTTCCCTTCCCCTAATTCTAGGAAATGAAGCTTTGGATTTCTTAACACATTTCAAATGGAATGACTACATTCTGGATGTCTTAAGCTAGCCTCAACAGTCTTTAAACATGATTTTATGGTAAATAAATGACATCCTATCCGTACTTCTGAGAAAGGAAGCCTTGCTGAAGATTTGGCTGTCTTTAAACACTTCAAAATAGATGCTGAAGGTTTTAAGTTAGCCTCAGAGGAAGTTACTTTCCGTAAACATGATTTCAGGATGGATAAGACACCTCTAATTTCGAGAACGGAAGTTTTGCTGAAGACTTGGCTGTCTTTAAATACTTCAAACGAAATGCTGAAAGTCTGAAACTAGCCTCAGAGGAAGCGGCTGTCTCTAAATACAATGTTATGGTGGAAAAATAAAACTGTCCTGAGGGAGACGTCTTGACATTTTAAACTTAATATTGGATGACAAGTTAACATCAAAGAAAGCGACTGTCTTTATACATGATTTTGGGGTGGATTTAAGACGTCCTACCCCTGGATCTGAAGATGAAAACCTTGCTGAAGACTTGGCTGTCTTAAAACACTTCAAACTAGATGCTAGAGATCTTAGGTTAGCCTCAGAGGAAGGGACTGTCTTTAAACATGATTTTAGGATAGATGAATGATATCCTATTCTTCGTTTTGAGAGAGAAAGTCTTGCTGAAGACTTAGCTGTCTTTAAACACTTCAAACTAGATGCTGGAGGTCTTTAGCTAGCATCAGAAGAAGCGACTGGTTTTAGGGGAATAAATATATTTTTAGTTCTAGGAAAGAAAGACTTGCTGTAGACTTGGCTGTCTTTAACATGATATTAGAGTGGATAAAAGATGGCCTGCCTCTAGTTCTGGAGTATGAAGCCTTGCTGAAGACTTGGCTGTCTTTAAACACTTCAAACTGCATGTTGGAGGTCTTAAGCTGTCTTTAAACATGATTTTAGGGTGAATATGACACTATTGAACTTCTAAATTTTAATTAGATTTTTTTAAAAACTGTTAATTGAATTTTCAAATACAGTTAACGTTTTATGCAACGGAACAAATAAATATCGACGACAAAGGACAAAGAATTCGAATTAACAAATCTAAATTTATCAAATTGTACATTTTTATAAGAAAGATCTACTTCAGTTTCTACTCAAATTCGATCCGATATTTCGGAATAAATTCACAAATTAATATTTGATAAATAATTGGTCTATAAACATGTACTTCTTTGGGTTTGGAAGTTGAGATTTATCGATAAAACCGAGATCTGCTTTGAGCAGAGTGCCACACCAAGACTTTGGGTCAATGGAGAATGTAAAACAATAGTTATTTGTGTATCAAGTGCGGATAGAGCATTGTTTGTTGCACGCGGCGAGAAATTGTTGATCGAGGCGAAGCCGAGTTCAACAACTCGACAAGTGCACCGAACAAGCTCTATCCGACGAGATACACACAATATTTTTTCTACAATCGTTGAACAATGTCAAGCTGTAGAAAAAAATTAATTTTCAAAATTATCTTTGGTCCCGCCTATAACAATTCAGTAAAATTGTAGTTACCCATGTCACCGTAATCATGACAACGTTTATGAACAAAATAAACATTTTCAAAGAAATCATAATTTGACACATGGAGTACATTTGACATATGGAGTACATTTGACATAAAGTCTACAGAGTGAATACGTTTATGGTGATTAAGTTGAAGTGTATGTACGTAAATGCCAACTGTATTTGCAATAGCAAGGTTATTACCAGAAAAATCCAATGCATCACTTACTTCTTTTACCTAATTTATTTTTGTTTTGTTTTTGTCGCACTAGTGCGACAATATGTCACTTTGTCGCCCTAGAGCGACAATTTTGAACATTTCCTAACCAAAAATGGAATAACAATGTCGATATTGTGCAACGATTGTAGAAAAATTCATTTATAAGAAGTCTCCTATTATAATTATTTCTTAATGTAGAAGATTTGTGGACAGTTTGTAAAGAAAATCATTTAAATTTAAGTGCAACCAGTAATTGATTTATACCTTAAAACTAATTTTAATTTAGTTGATTTATAATTTTGTTAGTTTTGAAGGTGAACGAATTTCATAAAATAATGAAATAAATTTGAAGAATTAGGAAAACCACATGCTACGGTACAGAAACTACAGGTTGTTAAATATTTTCACAAAGGATTTAATAACAAAACTATAGTTTGATTTCTAGAACAAATCAACTATAACCTAAAAATGAACCACACATTTTTTGTTATACCGATGTTACTTGCTTTGAATAAATAAATTTGAATCAATATTATTGCGTTATTTAGTGTTTAAAATGAGTAAGCACTGCTATTTTTTAAGTGAAATAATACTTGTTTGACAGTTCTAGAAATCATACAATTGTTGTCGGAAAAATAATATGTTGACAACTTACCTCTGGTTTAAAACATAGAAAACATCCTAAAAAGGATTTAAAGTGAGCACCTACACAAATAAACACAAGGAAAGAACTACAAGAGGATGGCACATTACCACAACGCTCAAATCTGCAAGAAGTTTTGAAGTGAATATAGAACCACAAAGAGATTTACAAGATCAACAGCGCTGCTCGAAACGCGGGAAATTCAATTGGGAACACACACACTCCCAGAAAACAGTTCACGAAAATACATTTCTCGAATGTACACATGTCGAAAATTACGATGAGGATTTGTGCATTTACCGAATGTTGGAAATATTACAAATGGCGAATGTTACAAATCTCGTAATAGTTATTTATGATGTGTTAAGGTCAAATTATTTGTATTACTGTAGTCGTTCATGGGAATGTGTGACAAATGTTTTACTACTTTGAAAGTTATGTTCATGTATAATTTGTAAACAAAATTAGCTTTTTAAAATTGATTAGAAAACTTTGGACTTTTATGTACAAATGTAGGAATAAAACATTATATGTTTCATTTATCATAATAATGATACATTGTTTCAAAAAAGTCATGTTCATCTTCAGCCCGTATGGTTCACCTTAAGTATTTTTTTAGTTATTGACAAATATATAGCGTAAAATTAACAATTTGTTAAATTAAAATTTTGTCAATTCTGAAGTTTTAACAAGAAAAATTGTTTTTATTTATTTGCTGGATTTATAAAATTTAACAAATAGACTCGTCAATAATAACCAGTAAATTTAGATAAATTATCAATTTGAAATTGTTAAAGAAAGTTTGTATCCTTTGTAACAACTTAATTTGTTATAATAGCTATGATATATTGTTTTGCTTCAATATAATTACTAAAATATTTAGTCAAAAGCACAAAAAAACAAATGTTAATAATTAGTATATTCACAAATATATTTAGTTACCATATGCACAAAAATAATATTTTACTTTAAAAAAAATTTGAAACTTGTTAAATTAACAAAATGGGATCATACACTTAAAAAAAAAGTTGTGTTTTTTTACAAATTATAAAAATTGAGATCATTTCAGTCCCATATTATTCAATATTTCTTATAATTTTTCAACTTTTCATTCATAATTTCCTTTCTGAAGTTTCGCGGTTGCAATATCGTGACGTCATCTTGTGATAGAATGTACAGCACGGCCAGGCAAAAGAGGTGTTGATAACAAATAACAACTTGCTTTTCAGTGTTGTAATAATTACTTATTATTATTAAAATCAACACTCCGATAAATTAAATTAGGTATTCGTTAATTATAAGGTTTTTAGTCAAAGAGTTTAGGACGTGTTAAAATAAAAATGCTTTGATGTACTATATCTTGTCGCTTGTCGGTAATGTCGATAGTCTCATTATCACACCTGTCATCTCAAGTCATATGTTGCAGTTAACAACGATTTTCAAATTAAACGTATGTTTATTATATTTGTTATATTATTTTGCGCAGCTAATATATTTGTAAAAACCTCTCAGTAAATAACAATGACTGATAACAGTCAATTTGACAGTTAGTGTAGTTCCTCGCTCTCCGCAAGAGCGTGTTTCGTACAATTACAAGATGACGTCACAAGCGAAAAATTTGAAATGGGATGCCAATTTCAAAAAATCGTATCTTAATAACTAAATGCCTTTCAATATTAAAATTAGTTTCTATATTTATAATTTCACTTAAAGTTACAGAAAAAAAAAATAAAACGAAAAAAGGTGTATGACCCCATTAGCGCTGGATCGTCTGGCATTAAAAATTTTGTTATTTTTGGCTATAAATGTTTTACTGCATTACCACATGTTTTGCAATAGACGAATTACCTATCAAATGTCATTTTAAAATCACTTGAAAAGAAAAACTTCATTGTGTAATGCACGCTTAACATTCGACAATTGTAATATTCGAGAAATGTATTTTCGAGATTTGTAACATTCGTCATTTGTAATATTTCAAATACTCGCAATTTGTACATGTGAAATAGGTTTTTTTTTTTTGAGAAATGTGATGATACCCATTCGAATTAATCCAGAAAAAATTACATTATTTGAATTGAAAATATTTTTGAAGAGATTTTATGAAATAACTGGCTGCGTTTTTTGTACCACAGTTAAGTTATGAAGTTAGCAGCAGGTCCAGGATCAAATCTTTTTGTTGTTCTGTAAGTTTTAGAATTACAAAGCACAAGATGTTTATACACTGGACATTAGAGACAAAAGTTTAGTATTTCAGATTTAGTTCCATGCTAAAAGAAGATAATTTATTAGGGTTTGATTATTTCTACATAACCTACAAAATGTAAACGCGGTAGAAAATGAAGTCTTAACTGTTTTTAAACATGACTGTCTTAGTAAAAAAAAATTTGAGGTTAGAAATAGTCAAACACTAATCAAAATCCCTTTAACCGCTCCCAATCCTTCAGTATCACCCTTACCTGTTGTCTTCAGCCTTCCTCGTCGCCATCTTGGGTTTAGGTCGAGCATCTTCACTTAGCTTCTTCAAAATGCTCTTCAGATTTCTTCGTTCTGGAGTTTCATTGCTTTCCGGACTGGTCGGAGGTTGTACGTGCTGGACCGTCAACCTAACAGTCGAAGAGTTCCTTCTATGCATCGCACTGGCCTCTGAGTGACTCCTCGTGAGGGTAGAGTCATCATACGGTTGCTGAGAATCTGGAATATCCAGACTAACACTCCTGGTCTTCATGGCGGATTCTAGCTCAGCGAGTTTCTGTCGTTCGTTGAGGATTTTAAGTTTTTTCACGAAAGGAAGTCCACAGTATTCTGGTGACAGATCATCGATGGATTCGTATTGTTTGGTTCGGCTCTGCAGTTGCAGTAAACTCGGTTTAGTTCGCTTGGCACTAACTACATTCGCACTAACAACGTTTGTATTCGGCACTGTGTTCTCTGGGAGGTTGTTGACACTAGACTCGCGGACGATGGCTGCTTGTTTGAGTTTGCTCCAGGGGTCGGTGTCGGAGCTGGTGCCCGGTTGAAGCAGGGGTTGTGTCTCCGGGGGTGGGTTGCTGTCGCGAGTGTCGCGGACCACGTCGGGGGTGGAGGCGCAAGGGGGCTCCTCGATGAAAGGGGGTGATGGTTGTTGGACGGGTGATTTTTTTGGTGAGTCTGGTATTGAAATTGTTGTTGTGGCTCGGACAGCGAAGATTCGGTCCCTGGAAAGAAAAAGGTGTTAAGAAAGTGGGAGTGAGTCAGTTGAGGTGGTTTGGACATGTTGAGCGAATGTCGAATGAACGGTTGGTGAAACTAATATATGTGGGTGAACGATTGTGTGGGCGTCCGAGGAATAACTGGTTGGGTAAGATTGATGGTGGAATGATTCCGAGTGTAAAGAATAGACGAGCATGTATGAATGTGGACGAGGCGAAAGTAGTGGAATGTTTGAAGGAGATTGATTGTTGGTTGACTGTGTTTCTGGGTTCGTGCTACCTCATTGAGTGGGATATAGCGTGTTGTTATGTATGTATGTATGTATGTATGTATGTAAGATGGCCTCAACTATGTCTTTAAATATTTCAAACGGAATGATAGATGACATGATAAAATTAGACGTCCTAGCCATTGTCCAAAGAGAAGAAAAGTCTTGCTGAAAACTTGGCTGTCTTTAAACACTTCAAACTAAATGCTCGGATATCTTAAGCTAGCCTCAGAGAAAGGAACTGTCTTTATGCATGATTTTAGAGTGAATAAATAAATTCCCACCCTTACATAAGACTTCATTGTCTTTTAGACACTTCAAACTAGATGCTGACTGTCTTAAAGTAGCCTTATAGAAACGACTGTCTTTAAACACTTCAAATTAGATGATAGAGGTCTTAAGATAATCTCAACTGTTTTTGAATATGAATTTAGGGTAGATAAATAAAGCCCTACCCCTTGATCTGAGAAAGAAAATCTTGCTGAAGACTTGGCTGTCTTAAAACACGTCTAATTATATGTTGAACGTTTTAAGCTAGCCTCAAAGGAAACAACTGTTTTAAACAGAATTTTTGAGTAAATAAATGTTGTCCTATCCTTAGTTCTAAGGAAGGAAGCCTTGCTGAAGATTTGATTGTCTTTAAGCACTTCAAACTAGATGCTGTAACCTCAAAGGAAGCAAATGTCTTCAAACATAGTAGTAGGATCGATAAATGGTGTTCTAATTGTTTCTCTAAACATCTGACGGCAATTCGTGGTTCTTTTGGGATAGCACCGGTGTCTTAACCTCGAAGAATTGGTAGCTCGTTCTTTTTTTGCGGAATTCTTGTCGCAGGAATGATTAAATAAATCGATGATTTAAGCTAACCTCGGACTTGCTTCGAATATAATTTAAGAATTCTGAGAAAGGAAGCTTTGTTGAAGACTTGGCTGTTTTTAAACACTTCAAACCTGATGTTGGATGTTTTAAGCTAGCCTCAGAGGAAGCGATTGTTTCGATTGTATTTGATCAGACCACTAACGATGACACAACTGACTTATAACTGACCAAGGAGCACCAGGAGATTCCACTCACATGTAAAAAATGGTACCGTCGTTGCTATGGTAATTATAATTGCGGCCACAACCGTTAGATGGCACCACATGTAATATTTATACATTTTTTTTTTAATGTTTATAATTATTTTATCCAACACCTCTCAATAAATGCTATATTACTATGGCGATTTTAAACAAGCAAAGTAACAGATTATCCACTAGTGGGTATAATTTTGAGGAAAGCCACTAGTGAGTATTTTTTTATTTATATCAATAGTAATAACACACAACACCTTGGTAACTACTTCGATTGACATTTTAATTTAAAAATTTAAAGCATATGTCACTGTCAAATAATATTTCTTTAATAAATTTTTCATTTATTAAGAAGTGTTGGATAAAACGTTATACTTCACACGTGGGCAAAGTGGAATTACCCACTCGATAAAATTATCTCACTCAGCCTTCGGCTTCGTGAGCTAAGATTTCTCTCGTGGGTAATTCCTTACTTTGCCCACTTGTAAAGTAAATAACTATTATTCAAGACAATAAAAATCAAAGTCACATATGTCAAAAATAAAATATATTTTGAAAGAATTATTAAGAAATAAATACAACGTACAAATATCGAATGTATATTCGCTGATCCATTTGCATGATACATTTTATATAAGTGAATTTAACAATCTCATTCTATCCACTACTCATCTAACATTGATATTTCCATCATACACCCAGACCATGCTAACTTCGCAGAGAAAGGCATATATTTCTTGCCGCATCTTTGAAAAACATTGAAAATATAATTAATAATTATATTCTATCGGATTGTGCATTGGAAATAGCGACAAATTTACCTATGGTCAAATTTAGTTTAAGTCTAGAATTCAATCACGCAATAATGCTCTATGAATCTTTCAATTTATTATTTAAAGGAAAATGATTGGTGGAAATAAGATCTTCGTTTCGTACTTAATACAATATTGAAATTCGTATATATGTACCTTCCAGTTCATGGAAATCCACTGAAAATTAATATTCAATGATAATTACATAAATATCAATATTTGTAATTTAAGTACTTACAATATCGTACCATTGTACATCAATGAAATATTACTTCACATAACGATAAAATTCTAATTTTAGGAAACTTTTCAATATAAACTTGTGTTTTTGGAAAAATTGTGACAGATGTGACAGATTTTGATAATTGTTTTAAATAAATCGTAGCCTACGTTAATATTCTATAAGCAAATATAAGTGCGGCCAGATCCGGCAGATGACTCGCGCAACGCGAACCTAATTTTCCTATGCAAGTGAAATCTCCTGGTGCTCCTTGTAACTGACAAAACATTAGATGCCAGTAATATTACATTACGTTATCTCATGTCATATAAAGATTAATTAAATTAAAATCAAATTAAATTAATTATAAAACTTAATAGAATTGAAGAAAATACATTTAAGCTAGCCTTAACTGTCTTCCAACATAATTTTTTGTTAGTGTTAAGGTCAAACATACACGTCAAAAAACGAAGCCTATATTAAAAAAATATATACGTGTGACACTCGGGGACTGCCGCGGTAAAGCTATTGCATAGCATTTTTTATCAACTTATGCAATTATAATTATTTATTTATTTTATTTATGCAGTATTTTTTTTCTTTGATATTAATTCAAATTACACTTTTTGAGCGCGCTGACCGATAAGAAAACAAATATTTTCTTTTATTGAATAAATGAGAAGTTAATATTGTTTAAAATATTTTTATTATCTTACAATATATGTCGGTTATTCAGGAATTTTTATCCTTGAAACTATAGGTTTATGGTGACTGAAATAAGAAACATAAGTTTGAGACTTGATATCCTCTAAATATCTGGAAAATACCGCGTCAATGGCATACGTCTAGTCGCACGCATACAAACACCGTGCCGAAGTCTGCCGAACTGAAACGACGTTAGACGATGCACGGCTTTTAACGCCGCACCGCTGTGCCGGTCGGAGTTACAGAATTTCTTGATTCGGTCGCCGCGCTCAAAGTAGGAAAAAAAAACCAGCAAATTCTGTATTCTTCATTTATGTTCATGTTGTTGATGGTCCAACAACCTCCATCCGTCAAATTTCATGGATTTGTTCCAGTGACTTGTACATTGCAATGTCAGATTGTCGTTGGCTTCGTTCACTCCCAGGAATTTTGTTTTACAAATTCAAATTTGAATAAATTATTTCTTACAATTATTCTTATCGAAACACAAAACAATTATCACAGTGAGGTCTTTGAACATTCTAGTATTTATATATGTGGATGAAAACGGTAACTGAAACATTAAACTATAAAAAAATATTCGTTGAAGTCTAGTTGGTCAACAATTCAGAACTTTGATACTGTGTCTCTCATTCCCATGAACGACTACACTAATGCTAATAATTAGTATATTTATAAATACGATCGTCTATAACATATTAAGTTTATTTTCAATTTGAATTTACAGTTTTTGATAAACAAATAAAAATATAGCAAAAAACAAACTTTTCGGTATATTTTTATTTGTTTCTCAAAAACTGTAAATTCAAATGAAAAATAATTTTAGTATGTTATAGACGATCATATTTATAAATATACAAATTATTTGTATTACTGTAGTCGTTCATGGGAATGTGTGGCATATATTTGACTACTTTGAAAATTATGTTCATGTATAATTTGTAAACAACACCGATGCGTCGTTTCCTGACATTTTAAACCGCTGAGAGGCGGACTCACAGTCCACGGAAAATTTCAGAGTGGATAAATGTACCCTGTCTTAGTAATAAAATAACTTTAAACGAAATAACTGTCTTAAAATGAGGACTGTGATATCCGTCGCTCTTTTTTATGAGGTAAATAACTTGAGATGTACCAGTTTTGTTTTGTTGAAGTCATTTATAATTGACGCATTAAAATCAGAGGAAATGTATTGATATTTAATTATGCTTCCTGGAGCATCAAATCCCTTCAAACCGATATTCAATTATCCACCTGTCTGGCAGCTGATCGCATTCAAATAATTAATCCGATATTTTATCCCATCAAGCAGCTATTGAGTTAACGTAATTAAATCTAGCTAACTTCAATAACGACGTAAGTAAAGTGGCAGCGATCGTTAAATATTAATACTGGAACACATTTAGGGGCCTATTTTGTAACTTACCTGTAAAATTTTAACGGCCGGTTAAAAATATTAACCAATAAAAATATGTGTGTAAAATTATATTTTCAAGTTTTATTCAGTGACGTTTATTAATCATTGGTTAAAAATTAACAGTCAAGTTACACAATAGGCCCCTCAAACCAAGAAAACAAAGATGGCAGTCTGAAAATTCTAGTTCATCCACAAAATAGTTATTTGTCACATTATCACACTAAAGAGGAAAGCGCTTCTTTTTCCCCCTCGAGTTCGAACGAGAGTGGAAGAAGAGCTTTCCTCTCGTGTTGGACACAGCATTTTTTCACGACATGTTTCTAAAAACGATTTGCTCGGACCTAAAATACACTTTAACAACACAGAACTGACACATTAAAAGTTAGGTTATCGGACGCAAGGCGGTGTAGCAGTGTTACCAATGAAACAAACTTAAATTTAAAGTTGTCAAATTGTGATTTTAATTTAGAAACAGAAAAATATAAGACATATTAAAGTATGTCACTAAAATAAGAATTTTCAATAAAATTAAAAAATATATTCTAAAAAAAAAAAAACAACACATTTTCCTCACTATTTCGGGAGAAGAAAGTTAGGTTTTCTGACGTATGGTGACATGTGGTGAGAGAAACGCATTATTTGTTCACTTACCGGAAGGACACTTTGCCGGCGACAGTCTTCTGCGACGGAGACAACGCTGGACTTGGACTCCTACTTCTGCGTTCTGCCCCACCTCCACTGGCGCCTACCCCTGCTCCGCCCCCGGCGGGGGGTCCACCGCCTCCGGAAACTTGAGTTCGGTCGCGGTCCTCCTTCGCTTTAAGCAAGAGTAGGCGCTGCAGAAGAGGCAGCCCTGCCCCGATAACCTATGGGATAAATTGTTTGTTAGAAATGGGATCAAACCTTTTTTCGTTTTATTTTTTTTTTTTCATTAAGTTTGAGTAAAATTATAAATATAGATACTAATTTTAATATTAAAATGCATGTAGTTATTAAGATACGATTTGTTGAAATTGGCATCGCATTTCAAATATTTCGCTTCTTGACGTCATCTTGCAATTGTACGAAACACGCTCTAGCGGAGAGCGAGGAACTACACCAACTGTCAAATTGACTGTTATCTGTCATTGTTATTTACTGAGAGGATTTTACAAATATATTAGCTGGGCAAAATAATATAACAAAAATAATAAACATAAGTTTAATTTGAAAATCGTTGTTAACTGCAACATATGACTTGAGATGACAGGTGTGATAATGAGACTACCGACATTACCGACAAGCGACAAGATATAGTACAACAAAGCATTTTTATTTTAACACGTCCTAAACTCTTTGTCTAAAACGTTATAATTAACGAATACCTAATTTAATTTATCGGAGTGTTCATTTTAATAATAATAAGTAATTATTACAACCCTGAAAAGCAAATTATTATTTGTTATCAACACTTCTTTTGCTTTGCCATGCTGTACATTCTATTACAAGATGACGTCACGATTTTGCAACCGCGAAACTTCATAAAGGAAATTATGAATGAAAACTTAAAAAATTATAAGAAATATTGAATAATATGTGGGTCCGTGAAGTTAGCACCAAAGGGTGAGGCACTAATTATGAAACATACGCCAGTGTTTAGTGCCTGATTAGTGCCCTTTAGTGCTCTTAATATTTTTTATCAATTGTTTATAATTATGGAGTTATTAACACTTTTTTTATTTTGGTGCTAAGTTCACGCTAGCACCAAAAGTACGATATTTTTAAAAACTTTTTTCATATATCTTTAGTGCCTCATTAGTGCCCATTAGTGCCCTAAAAATAATTTGTAGATTGTTTATAATAACAGAATTATTGATGTTCTTTTCTTTTTAGTGCTAACTTCACGCTAGCACCACAAGTTTATATTTTTAAAAATATTAATAAACATTCCTTTAGTGCCTGATTGGTGCCCATTGGTGCCCTAAAAAATTTTTCTTAATTATTTATATTTACCAATTTATAAACGTTTGTTTATTTGCTTTCGTGAAGATAGCACCAATAAAAGTGAATTTTTTACTTTTTTTAGAAATTTCGTACATACATCGTTAGTGCCTAATTAGTGCCCAAAAGTGCCCTAATAATATATTGAAAATTGTTTATATGCATTAAATTATTAATACTTATTTTTTTCTGTTGGTGCTAACTTCACGCTAGCACCACAAGATTACATTTTTTAAAAAATTAATAAACATTCCTTTAGTGCCTGATTGGTGCCCATTGGTGCCCCAAAATTTTTTTCTTAAATGTTTATATTTTCCGATTTATAAATGTTTGTTTTTTTTTGCTTTGGTGAAGATAACACCTATAAAATTGAAATACGGTGATTTTTTTTACTTTTTTTTTAATTTCGTACATATATCATTAGTGTCAGGTTAGGTTAGGGTGCTATGCTAGTGACACAGCCTCTGCACTACCGAGATCGGCTTATATATGCTTATTTTATTTGCTCTTTTAAAAATAGCACCACGGGTAGTTAATTTTCAAACATTTAAAAAAAATCTTAGATATACCGTTAGTACCTAATTAGTATTAGCACATAAGTGTACCTAAAAAAAATTATTTAACTGTTGCGACAAAAATGTTGTTGAATTCTTGAAATATTTGTTACGTTTATACATAATATGCGTAGTATTTTTAATTTTGGCAATGTGAGTACTTTAAATTAATTATATTTGAATATAAAACATAAATTTTCTCTAACAATTAGAAAATGTTAAAATTGACCTTTATAATATGCCATTTTACTCCAATTAACTTTCGTCATAAAATCTGTAGTTACACCATAGTTATAAATTTATAGTTATTTGTGATACAAGTGTTAAAGGTGACATTTTATGAGTAAATGGGGAAATTTGTCAAACGAGGCTAAACCGAATGAAACAAGCCCAGGAACGAAATAAATACTTAAACAAAAAGATATTTTGACAGGTAGGGTTATATTGTTGATTTATAGATACAAATCGTTAGCAACGTGTTAAAAATAACGGTAAAATCACTTTCAACACGTTCCTATTACTTTTAACACTAGTGTCAGAAAGTGATACTTTTAACTTGCTAAGCAACAGTTAAAAGGACCACTTTTAATAACGATTGTAGATAAAAGCTGCATGAATACTTGAATCATTCATTTAGCGTTTTTCAAATTTTATTTTTAAT
The DNA here is from genome assembly GCA_963942605.1 of Poecilus cupreus. Lineage (NCBI taxonomy): Eukaryota > Metazoa > Arthropoda > Insecta > Coleoptera > Carabidae > Poecilus > Poecilus cupreus. The sequence goes on from OZ012713.1 coordinate 3,992,151, forward strand.
ATATCAACTAGTTATTAGCTTCATAAAACACATGAAATTGCACATTTAACATTTGAAATTATATTTTTCTAGGCATTTCTAATAACGGTTAATAAATAATGATTAGGTATATTTCGGTATTCGAGCACAGAATAAATACTACTAGGTAAAATTTGTTGTGGGCAACACAATACCTCCCGTCAAACATTTCTTATCAAATAGTGCAGGAGCACTGACCACCACTATCAAGAAATGCTCAACCCTTCAAAAAAATTACTTTTTAATTATGACACTTTAAAAAAATGAGATTATTCTATTATTCAACCGTTGTTTTCTTTTTTTTTTTTTCTTCAAAAGCACAGGTTAGCAGATTCAAACGATAATGTCAAAATATAATTTTTCTTTAACCTGTTGTAATTTGCAAATGAAAATAGTAAGAGAAAAATGTTTTCAACAACAATTGTAGATACTATTTGAAACATTATTCTAATAACAAAAATTGCCATTAAACCATAATATGCTGAATTTAACAATTTTCCTTTGTATGACTTTAACTGGGCCAAATGATTTGATTCTGGGCTCGTATTACTATATACAATTTAATTATCTGATAACAAAGTAGCTATATATTTTATGTTTATTTACCTCCCGCACCTATACCGCATGTCAACATTTTTTGTAGAACATAGCAAATACAATGTTAAAATTTTCATTAGGCGATAGTTCATTCAGAATTTTAGAACAAAAGTGTAAGCTAAATCAAATGAGCCTAAATTTATTTATAACATTGAATTCTAGGGACCACAAAACGTGATTATCTGTTGAAAACTCACTACCGAAAATTTTGACCTGAGTGGTGACTGATCATAGGCGTTTTACATGTTACATAATACTTATGCAATTGTCTGCTTCTCTACTGATTTTAGAGAAAAATATTTAAAATAAAACTGAAGAGATTTAATTTCTGCATATAAATCATTAAACAAATTTCATTTTACAAGTCTAAAAAGACGTTAAAAAATTCTGTTTTTATAATGAGTCAGTCAGTAATGACTCTACATATGTATATGCGGAAGGTAAAAATATGTAAAATAATATGAGCTACAATTTTTATTTGTTACTTTTTTCTATTATGTACTGTTTATAAATTGTTTAAGCGGGAGGTTACGTTCTGGAATATCAGATTATTTTAATATATATTATGCATTTTCTGTAATGAAAACAGTTTATTTTTTGAATGCAACGTATACTAAGATAAATAAAAATCTCGAGTCCCCCTCTTAGCTTAGAAATGTGTAATTATTTGATCAATAATTTTTAAAAAAGGCTGCAGTAAATTCAATATGCCTGTGAAAATATTCACAAAAACAGATAAATAAACAATAATTTAATGCATATAAACAATTTTCAATATATTATTAGGACACTTACGGACACTAATTAATCACTAATGAAATATGTACGAAATTTAAAAAAAAAAGTAAAAAAAATCACCGTATTTCAATTTTATGGGTGTTATCTTCACCAAAGCAAAAAAAAACAAACATTTATAAATCGGAAAATATAAACATTTAAGAAAAAAATTTTGGGGCACCAATGGGCACCAATCAGGCACTAAAGGAATGTTTATTAATTTTTTTAAAAATGTAAACTAGTGGTGCTAGCGTGAAGTTAGCACCAACAGAAAAAAATAAGTATTAATAATTTAATGCATATAAACAATTTTCAATATATTATTAGGGCACTTTTGGGCACTAATTAGGCACTAACGATGTATGTACGAAATTTCTAAAAAAAGTAAAAAATTCACTTTTATTGGTGCTATCTTCACGAAAGCAAATAAACAAACGTTTATAAATTGGTAAATATAAACAATTAAGAAAAAATTTTTAGGGCACCAATGGGCACCAATCAGGCACTAAAGGAATGTTTATTAATATTTTTAAAAATATAAACTTGTGGTGCTAGCGTGAAGTTAGCACTAAAAAGAAAAGAACATCAATAATTCTGTTATTATAAACAATCTACATATTATTTTTAGGGCACTAATGGGCACTAATGAGGCACTAAAGATATATGAAAAAAGTTTTTAAAAATATCGTACTTTTGGTGCTAGCGTGAACTTAGCACCAAAATAAAAAAAGTGTTAATAACTCCATAATTATAAACAATTGATAAAAAATATTAAGAGCACTAAAGGGCACTAATCAGGCACTAAACACTGGCGTATGTTTCATAATTAGTGCCTCACCCTTTGGTGCTAACTTCACGGACCCATAATATGTGACTAAAATGATCTCAATTTTTATAATTTGTAAAAAACACAACTTTTTTTTTAAGTGTATGACCCCATTGTCTTCTAACATGATTTCAGGATGGATAAATGATGTCCTAACGCTAGTTCAGGGATAGAAAGCCTTGCTGAAGACTTGACTGTCTTTAAACACTTCAAACTAGATGCTGGAGGTCTTAAGTTAGCCTCAGAGGAAGCGACTGTCTTTAAACATGGTTTTAGAGTGGAAAAATGACGTCCTACCCTTAGTTCTGGATTAAAGAGACTTGCTGAAGAATTGTCTGTCTTTAAGCATCTCAAAATGAAAGCTCGATATCTTGGCTGTCTTTAAATACATCATACTAAATGTTGGATGTCTTAAACTAACCCAGAAGAATTGACTGTCTTAAAACACAATTTTACATACATACACACAATGTCATGCTGTATTCCACTTAGTGGGGTAGCACGAACCCAGAAACACAGTCAACCAACAATCAATCTCTTCCAAATATTCCACCATTTTCGCCTCGTCCACATTCATACATGCTCGTCTATTCTTCACACTCGGAATCATTCCACCATCAATCATACCCAACCAGTTATTCCTCGGACGCCCACACAATCTTTCACCCGCATATATTAGTTTCACCAACCTTTCATTCGACATTCGCTCAACATGTCCAAACAACCTCAACTGACTCACTCCCACTTTCTTAACAACATTCTTCTCAATCTCACACTCACCATACACCAATGAATTCCGTACACGATCACTCTTCTCTCAAATACCTCATTTCCACAGCAGTTATACGTCGTTCATGCTTCTTCATCCACACCCAACATTCAGTAGTTACTAACACACCATTATAAACACTCAATCTAGCATCTCTAGAAGACTCTAGATACATTCACGTTTCGAGCAAATGTACCCAGAGCACCCAATACCTTGCACCCTGCAGACACCCGCCTTTCAATCTCCCGGTCAATACAATTTTAGAATGGATAAATAACATCTTAACTCTACTAGGAAGGAAGGTAGCCTTGATGAAGAGATGGTTGTCTTTAAACACTTCAAACTAGATGCTGGAGGTCTTAAGCTAGTCTCAGAGGAAGCGACTGTCTTCAAACATGATTTAAAAGTGCATAAATTTGGTCTTATTTCTAGACTTGGTTGAGGAAGCCTTGCTGAAGACTTGGATGTATTTAAACACTTCAAACTAGATACTAGAGATCTTAATATAGACTTAACTGTCTCTAAACATTAATTTATAATAGATAAATGATGCCCTATCCTTAGTTTTGAGAGAGGACACTTTGCTGAAGGCTTGGCTGTCTTAAAACACCTCTAATTATATGTTGAACGTTCAAGCTAGCCTCAAAGGAAACGACTGTCTTTAAACAAAATTCTAGAATGGATAAATGGTGTCTTATATTTAGTTCTAAGAAATGAAGCCTTGCTGAAGACTTGACTGTCTTTAAACACTTCAAACTAAATGCTGGAGGTTTTAAGATAGACTCACTGTCTTCAAACATGATTTAAAGGTAGGTAAATGCAGTCCTACCCCTGTTTGTCATTAAACATTTCAAACTAAATAATGAATGTCTTAAACAAGCCACAGAGGAAGTAACTTTCTGTAAACATGATTTCAGAATGGATAAGACGCAATACCCCTTGTTTTTCAACGGATGTTTTACAGAAGTCTTGGCTGTCATTCAATACTTCAAACGAAATACTGAAAGTCTGAAAATAGCCTCAGAGGAAGCGACTGTCTCTAAATACAATTTTGGGTGCATTTATTCTGAAACAGGTAAACCTGAAATTTTAACCTGAATACTGGATGACTTAAATTAACATCGAAGATAGCGAGTGTCTTTAAAAATAACTTTAGCGTAGATAAATAAATAAAAAGCCCTATCTGTAGTTTTGAAGGAGAAAATCTTGCCGAAGACTTGGCTGTCTTAAAATACTTCAAATGAAATTCTGAAGTGATTAAAACCAGCCTCAAAGAAAATTACTGTCTTTAAACACGATTTAGGGTGGATAAATGAAGTCTGACCCTTATTTTTAGGGGAGGATGTCTTGCTGAAGACTTGACTGTCTTTAAACACTTCAAACTAGATGTTGGAGGATTTACGCTAACCTCAAAAGTAACAACTCAAAGTAATATTAATTTGGGTGTATTTTGTAATTTTTTTAATAAATTCTGTTACCATCCGTCAAGTTACAACCCCAAAGAACTGGAGGAGCAAAGTTAAAACGTAAAAGACAATCCTTAAATACCAAATACAATTTAAGAAACGGTAACTCTAACATATATAAATGTTATAAATGTTCTCTTACCTCGGGTTCGTGTGACTGCTGATGTTGGTCTCCACCAGGGTCAGGAGCGAGCCCAGCGGTACCTGGGGGACTGACGATACTTCCTGGAGATGTCACACGGTCCTCGTTGTCTTGTTTCTCTTTTAGTAGCCGTAACCGAGATAGCAGAGGAAGTCCAGCTCCTAAGAAGAGAAAATAGATAAGAAAAATAAAGTTTAAGTCTTTGAATCTTATATTTAACTATGGTAATAAAATTCAAAGTTTTGTTTGGTGTTCGCCTGAATTTAAAGTGAGAATTAGTAAAAATGTGGTTTGGTTTTTAAGTTGCTGTTGGTGCTGGTGATGGAAAATGTGAAGATTAGTTGTGTACCTCAAAAAAACGATCTTTTTAAGTAGTTGAAGAATGGTGTGATTTTTTAGGGCTACTTTAGTGAAATGTGTAAAGTAGAAAAGAAGAATTGCTTTAAATGGAATGAAACTAGACGCTGGATGATTATAGTTAGCTCAGACTGTCTTCAAACATGATTTTAGGGTGGATATATCTTTTGTTTTGAAAGAGGAAGCCTTGCTGAAGACTTGGCAGTTTTTAAACACTTCAAACTAGATGCTGGAGGTCTTAAGCTAGCCTCAGAGGAAACAATTGTCTTTGAACCTAAATTAAGGGTGGATACATGATGTCCTACGCCTAAATCTGCGCAAAGAAGTGTTACTGATGACTTGGCTGTCTTTAGATTGTAGAAACTTCAAACTAGGTGCTGAATGTCTGAAGAAAGCTGTTTTTTGTGTTTTGGGTTAAGTCCGCAGATTTGTCGGATGAAATTTGGGTCACAGATGCGTCACTTCCTGACATTTTAAACCGCTGAGAGGCGGATAAACATTTCACGGAATATTTCTAAAAGGTTGTGTGAATTCTGGAAAGGCGACTGTCTTTAAACACAGGTAAAAATAAGATGCTGGGTGACTTAAATTTGTCGCACAGAAAGCAACTTTCTTTAGACATAATTTTAGAGATTATTTTTTGACGTTTCTTTAAACCAATGAAATGCTTTGTTGCATGTCACATGTCACATGTCTGCGTTTTAACCAACCCTGTCATTATTATACTGAGAATAAAGCTCTTGTGATTATTCCCGGCAATTTTCTCTGTAGCTTTTTTGTTTTTGTTGACAGATGTCAGATGTCAGATGGTTATCATCAACACAAGTAAAAATGAGTAAAAGAGATAGATTTAGTGGCGTGCCTGATGATGAAATCAAAAAATAATCTAATTAAATATAACTCGAGAGTTCGATAAATTAGAAAATAATTCTCCAGTATCTTTCTCAAACTTGTCGCCATTTGACAATACGAGCTTTCGTGGCTATTGCCTGGCAACAAGTTTTCTAAAGAACTGTCAAATTATTTCCAATTTATTCTCACTCTCTTGTTATACTGAGGATAATTAACACCATATTCTTGTTCTGGAGGAGGAAGCCATGCTGAAGACTTGGCTGTCTTTAAACACTTCAAAAGGAACGTGGGTGTTTTAAATTTGGACTAAAGGAAGTGACTGTCTTTAGACATGATTTTGTGGTAGATTCATAACGCCCTACTCCTGGTTCTGAGAAAAGAAGCTTTGCTGATGACTTGACTGTCTTTCACCGTAATTTAAGAGTGGATAAATGATGTACTATCCCTAGATTTGACTTGGCTGTCTTCAAACACTTCAAACGAAATACTGAAAGTCTTAAGCTAACCTCAGAGAGAATGCGACTGTCTTTAAGGTCCATATGCTCCCATCTATGACTGTCTTAAAATCATTAATTATTTTTAAACATGATTTTAGAGTTGTTCTACCCTTGGTTTGAGAGAAGAAACTTTTCTGAAGACTTGGCTGTCTTTAAACACTTCAAACTAGATGCTGGAGATTTTAAGCTAGCCTCAGAGGAAGCGAATGTCTTTAAACATAATTTCAGGGTGGATAAATACTGTCCTATCCTTAGTTCTAAATGGGGTTATAAACTTAAAAAAAAAAGTTGTTTTTTTACAAATAAATAAAAATTTAGATCATTTCAGTCACATATTATTCAATATTTCTTATAATTTTTCAACTTTTCATTCATAATTTCCTTTCTGAAGTTTCGCGCTTGCAAAATCGTGACGTCATCTTGTAATAGAATATACAGCATGGCAAGGCTAAAGAGGTGTTGATAACAAATAATAATTTGCTTTTCAGGGTTGTAAAAATTACTTATTATTATTAAAATGAACACTCCGATAAATTAAATTAGGTATTCGTTAATTATAACGATTTTAGACAAAGAGTTTAGGACGTGTTAAAATAAAATGCTTTGATGTACTATATCTTGTCGCTTGTCGGTAATGTCGGTAGTCTGATTATCACACCTGTCATATGTTGCAGTTAACAACGATTTTCAAATTAAACTTATGTTTAGTATATTTGTTATATTATTTTGCGCAGCTAATATATTTGTAAAAACCTCTCAGTAAATAACAATGACAGATAACAGTCAATTTGACAGTTGGTGTAGTTCCTCGCTCTCCGCTAGAGTGTGTTTCGTACAATTACAAGATGACGTCAAGAAGCGAAACATTTGAAATGCGATGCCAATTTCAAAAAATCGTATCTTAATAACTAAACGCCTTTTAATATTAAAATTAGTATCTATATTTATAATTTTACTCAAATTTACAGAAAAAAATAAAACGATAAAAGGTTTATGGCCCCATTAGGGAGAATTGCTGAAGACTTGGCTGTCTTTAAACACTTCAAACTAGACACTAATGGTTTTTGGACAGATAAAGTTTATGATTAATAAGTGATTTACTGATTATTGTAAGTGATTTTTGTGATAGATTTTTAAGCGTTTTTTCAACATCCAATAAACATACCTCTGCGTGATGTTGACGCACCTAAATCAAAATAAAAAAATATGAAAAAATGACGGCTAGTTTTTTTTAACCTAACTCAATAATTAACTAAGATATGAAGATAAAAAAAACTCCATTAGAAATAGTAACAATTCTTTTTCTCACCTAGAGGCGAAACAACTGGCTCCCCAGTTGGCTCGTCGCCGTCTTCGTCGCTCCTAACCCTGGGCATCCTCCTCAAAGGGTGTTTGGGGGGCGAAGGGCCCCCATGTAGCGGTTGCAGCTCTAGAGACTCATCAGAGCGCCTCGCTCGCGACTTGCGAAGCGCGTTTCGGAGACCTTTCGCTTCTGACTTCAATTTGCTGACTAGAGTGCGCGCGTGGTCAGGGCTGCTCGGATGGGGGCCCGGGGCGTCGCCTGGGGGGACAAAAGCTTTTATTTGTACAGGAAGACTTTCAGTACATCTGTTTAAAATTATTTTAATTTTAATTGAGATGTATCTATTGTTTGAGTCAACAGAATACAATGACAGCTATGAATTGAAATTTGTAAAAGTATAAGGGGGCGTAGCTGTGGAACTAGACTAGATGGGGCTCTAGGGAGCACACCCCTGGATTCAGGGTAGTTTCTAGCATAAATGTCTAAAATTGTATTAATCTTTATTAGGGGGTTCAATTGCTAGAACCAAGAGAGTAAAATAGGAGCTTGACTGTCTTCAACAAAATATTATTGATGTTTGAGGGGGCGCAACTCCGAGACTAGACTAGATGGGGCCCTGGCGACCTAACCAATGAATTCAGGGTGGTTTCTAGTACAACTGTCTGAAATTATATTAATTTTTATTAGGGGGTGCAATTGCTAGAACCAAGAGAGTAAAATAGGAGCTTGACTGTCTTCAACAAAATATTATTGATGTTTGAGGGGGCGCAACTCCGAGACTAGACTAGATGGGGCCCTGGTGACCTAACCAATGAATTCAGGGTGGTTTCTAGTACAACTGTCTAAAATTATATTAATTTTTATTAGGGGGTGCAATTGCTAGAATCAAGACAGTAAAATAGGAGCTTGACTGTCTTCAACAAGATATTATTGATGTTTGAGGGGGCGCAACTCCGAGACTAGACTAGATGGGGCCCTGGCGACCTAACCAATGAATTCAGGGTGGTTTCTAGTACAACTGTCTGAAATTATATTAATTTTTATTAGGGGGTGCAATTGCTAGAACCAAGAGAGTAAAATAGGAGCTTGACTGTCTTCAACAAAATATTATTGATGTTTGAGGGGGCGCAACTCCGAGACTAGACTAGATGGGGCCCTGGCGACCTAACCAATGAATTCAGGGTGGTTTCTAGTACAACTGTCTAAAATTATATTAATTTTTATTAGGGAGTGCAATTGCTAGAACCAAGACAGTAAAATGTGAGCATGACTGTCTTTAACAAAATATTATTGAAGTTTGATGGGGCGCAGCTCCAAGACTAGACTAGATGGGTCCCTGCGGACCTCACCAATGGATTCAGGGTGGTTTCTAGTACAACTTTCTAAAATTATATAAATTTTGATTTGGGCGTGCAATTGCTAGAACCAAGACAGTAAAATGGGAGCATGACTGTTTTCAACAAAATATTATTGAAGTTTGATGGGGCGCAGCTCCTAGACTAGACTAGATGGGGCCCTGGCAACCTCACCCCTGGCTTGAGGAAGGCTTTTAGTACAACTATCTAAAATTGTATTAGATAATTTGTTATTTTAGGTTTGTAATTCAAGTTTGACATACGAGTCTGTGAAGTTAAATTTTGACCATAGAGTCTGTAAAGTTTTACTATTTTTGACTAACTTTGCAAAGTGATATCGTATTCTTTAATATCGATTTCCAAAAAAAAGTTATTAAAAAAAATAATGTATTTATTTCTGCTACAGCCTGTATAAGAATATAACTAACTGTACGATTACCCTGTCCTTGTGATCGATGGTGTTTACTACTAGCTCTTGAAGGTCCATGCTGCCGCGCCGAATTCCGGACCTCCATGAGTCGCTTTCTGCCGAGAGACTGCAGAATTTCCTGCGCCTCGGGGTAGTCCTTCATCGCCGCGAGGACGTCCTCCCGGGACAGAGAGAACAGCTCGGAGTAGCCCACGGAACGGACATCGGCGGTGCGTCTAAAATAAACAATGATTTCAAAATGGTTCCATGGAGGTAAGAGTGGAAATTTACTTGTTTAAACCGTCGAGGTTGAGAATGCCGATCTCGCCGAAGAAGTCGCCGGCCTTCATGGTGGTTAAGACGCGGCCGGTCTCGCTGAGTACCTCCAGGATGCCGTCGGCGATGATGAACATTTCGCGGGCGACTTCGCCTTTTCTGCAGATGCTGTCACCTGCAGAGATAAAAATATGTTTGATTGAGGTATTAGAAATGTCTTGGAGCGAATAAATGATATGTTATTTTTGAAGTAGGAAGTCTTGTTGAAGACTTGGCTGTCCTTAGATACTTCAAACTAGATGTTGGGGGTCTTAAGCTAGCCTCCGAGGAAGCGACTGTCTTCAAACATAATTTTAGGTGAATATATCATGTCCTATTTCTAGTTCTGAAAATGGAAGCCTTGCTGAAGACTTGGCTGTCTTTAAACACTTCAAACTAGATGATGGAGGATTTAAGCTAACCTCAAAAGAATTGTCTGGCTTTAAACATGATTTAAGGGTGAATAAATGATACCTACCCCAAGCTTTGAAAGAGGAAGACTTGCTGAAAACGTAGCTGTCTTTAAAGACTTCAAACTAGATGCTGGAGGATTTAAGCTAACCTCAAAAGAATTGATTGTTTTTAAACATGATTTCAGGCTGAATACGTAAAATCCTGCTCTTAGTTCAAGGAGTTGGCTGTCTTTAACCACTTCAAATTAAATAATGGAGATATTAAGCTAGCTTTAGAAGAAACGACTGTCCTTAAACATGAATTTAGGGTGGATACATAACGTCCTACTCCTAATTCAAGATTAGGGAGGTCTGCTGAAGAATTGGCTGTCTTTAAACACCTCAAACTAAGAGCTTAATGACTCAAGTTAGTCCAGAAGAAGCGACTGTCTTTAAAGATAATTTTAGGATATGAAAAATGAAATCCTAACTTCACTTTTGAGGAAGGAAGACTTGCTGAAGAGTTGGTTGTCTTTAAACACTAGTGGATGTGTTAAACTGTCTATGAACATAAATTTAGGATAAATATATGACGCTGTATCCCGAATTCTGAAGGAGGAAACCTTGCTGAAGACTTGGCTGTCTTTAACCCTTCAATCTATAAGCTAAATGAATTAAACTAGACTTAGAGGACTGTATTTGAATGATTGGTGAATGTAGCTTTTCTGAAGACTTGTCTGTCTTTAAACACTTCAAACTATATACTGGAGGTCTTAAGCTAGCCTTAGAAGAAGCGACTGTCTTTAAACTTAATTTTATGGGAGGTTTGTGATGTCCTACTATTTATTTTGAGGGAGGAAGTCATGTCTGTCTTTAAAAATTTCAAACTAGATGCTGGATGTCTTCAGTTAATCTCAGACTATCTCTTACTCTTGTACTGGGGATGGGAACTTTTGTCAAGAAGATAGCTGTCTTAAAAAACTTCAAATAGAATGAAAAACTGTCTTTTCAGATGGTTTAAGGTTGGATATAACAGATCCTAATCCTAGTTCAGAGTTCTTGCTGAAGAATTTACTGTCTTAACACAATTTAGTCAAGAATGTTGGATAATTTAAGCTAGAGTCAAAAGAAGTTACTGTCTTTAAACCCAATTTTGGGGTAGGGACAAGACATTCTATTCTTTAATTTGGGGATGAAAGAAGGACATTGCTGTCTTTAGCACTTAAAATAGGATGACTCATGCTAATATTAATTGTTTTCTGTTAGTGTTAAGTCCGCAGAGTTACCGGATGGTATCTGGGCCACCGATTCGTCTCTTCCTAACATTTTATACTTCTGAAAGGCGGACTAACATTTCACGGAATATCTTTAATAAAAGGTTTCGTAATTTTATGAAGGCGACAGTCTTTAAGCCACCAGCTGTTTCTAAACCCAATTTTAGGGTGGATAAAAATCCACCCAAATTCGCCCAATACTACTCTTAAACGGTACAATATAGTATTTGATGAAACAGAAACATACCTTCTTATTTGTTTAATTTCTATTTATTTTTGAGAATTTTAATTTTCTTTCGTATATTTATTTAATTTTTTGACATATATTTCACTAAGGAAACAGCTTCACAATCACAATGACATGTGTCACATTTCGTAAAAAATTTAAAATTTTTAAGTGTTTCCATGGTGTACTAGGAATGCAAGATTTATGAAATCTAATTTCTTTATATTTTATTATCTCTAAATCCAATGAAAATTAATAAAATTAGTGTAATCAAAACACATGTAAAATTAAATATTCTTCAACTTTCAAAATAACATAAATTGTTGAAAAAGGAAATTTAACCGCGTTTTTCACGAAAAACTGTTAAGGGATACAAGTAAACTGCTACTTCCGGTTGACCAACTTTATCCAAAATCTAATCAGCTCTTCATTTAAATATAAGAAGCAATAATTCACAAAATTGTATTTTTTGGTATTATAGTATTTGGGTTACGCGAGACGAAAAAATTACCACAGACTACACACACACACATACTCTTACACACACACACACACACACACACACACACACACACACACACACACACACACACACACACACACACACACACACACACACATATATATACATACATACATACAGACATCATAGCGAAAATAGTAAAATCGTATTGTAGGGACCCTAAAACGTGCTTATTCATTGAAAACTCAGTACCCACTTTTTGGACCAAAAACAATACCTCCCTTACCTAGAGGTTGGCGGGAGGTAAAAAGTGTGTGATCGTTTGTCGGGCTTTATTAATAAGTTTAAGGGATGATAGAGAACTGTTGACCTGTAGACTTCACTGCTGGATCTAGGGGAGATTTTAGTAGAACTGTGTTTATTTTATTTTTTAAAACATGTTTTTAGGATGGATAAATTGTGTCCTATCCATAGTTCTGGGTGAGGAAGACATGGCTGTCTGTAAACAACAGAAATACCTGGAGTAAAAATATACGCCTTCATCTTCAACACCAAGTCGTGCAGAAATTCCGGTTGGCACTCCTGAAAGATGGTGACCTTCTTCAAGACGCTCAGGTTGACATGGAGTGCCAGTTCGGTCTTCAGCTTGTCTGGAAGAAGACCTAGAGCAGTGTTGATGTCACCACCACCCTGGATTCGACCCCGCGACCAGGAGTAGTCGTACCATCGAAGCACCCGCTTTTTCATTCCGCTTGGAACCTAGAAAAATTACGAGAAGTGTGGCTTCCTTTGTTTTTATTTATTTTTCTTTGGGAAGTGTTTATTGTTAAAAATATATCAATTCTAGATGGGATAGGAGACGAGTATCACACTTAGATTTGGGTTCATGGCGAGGTGATATGTTCAGCTACTTCTTGTTCTGAAGGAGGAAGACTTGACTGTCTTTAAACACCTGCAATGGGCGCATAAACCATAAACGAAATATGACAAATTTATATCAAAATCGTGTAACACTTACGGAATAATTACTAGTCAAGTATTTTTTCTTTTAAATATTTTGCAGTAAAGCGATATAACGAATTGAACATATTTTGACGTCACAGGTACTTGCATTGATTCTATTGGCCAGAAATATGAAAATTGCAAATCGCGCGTCTACCGCTGCGCCCAACGCCTCTTGTGGGCTAAAATAGAACTACAAAATGTCATTTCATATTTTTGTTTGTTGGTATTTAAGATTATATTTGTTGGGCTTCTATTACTTGTTTGATAATTTCACTGTTTGATTGCGCTGTGTTGAAAATCTATTAATTAAAATAGTGTGTTGAGGTTAGGTTACATCACTACTAGCGCCACTGTTCTCAAACTTTCCTATGATGTTTACTCGAATATCAAGTAAATTGCTCTTAAAGTTGTCAAAGGAATTTTGTCTTAGTTTATATTAAGTTTAATTGTTGTAAATTAAGACTTATAATATGAAAATATTATTTTTATATTAAAAAATATATAATATCTACCATCATGGAAAGTCGTTGTTTTAGTGCCACTGGAGTAGTACCTGTGACGTCACATAAACGTCACACAAACTTTGAAAAATCATATCTCGGGTAATATATGAAATTTTCACATCGGGTTTTCACTGATCGTCATATATTCTAATAAAGTTTCATAAAAAAATTGATTTATGGGCCCATTAGATGCTGGAGGACTTAAATTAGCCTCAGAGGAAGCGACTGTCTTTAAACATGATTTTCGAGTGGATACATGATGTTCTATCCTTCGTTCAGAAAGAGGAAGCCTTGCTGAAGACTTGTCTGTCTTTAAACATTTTAAACTAGAAGCTGGATGTGTTAAGCTAGCCCAAAAGGAAGAGACTGCCTTTAAAAATAATTTTAGAGTAAATGAATAGTTGTAGGAAAATAAGTCTTGCAGAAGAGTTGGCCGTCTTAATGTAGCCTCAGAGGAAACAACTGTCTTTAAAAATAATTATAGGATTGATAAATGATGCGCTACTCATTGTTACACGCTAGGATGTCTTTAAACACTTCTAAATAGATGTTGGAAGTCTTAAACTAGCCTCAGAGGAAGTGACTGTCTTTAATAATGCCTTACTCCTAGTTGTGGAAGAGGAAGTCTTGCTGAAGATTTGGCTGTCTTTAAACACTTCAAACTAGATGTTGAAGGTCTTAAGCCTGGCTCAGAAGAAGCGACTGTCTTATTTCTACACTTGGGTGAGGAAGTCTTGCTGAAGACTTAGCTGTCTTAAAACACATCTATTTATATGTTAAACGTTTAAGCTAGCCTCAAAGAAAAAGACTTTAAACAGAATTCTAGCTGAAAACTTGACTGTCTTTAAACACTTCAAATTAGATATTTTTAAACGCTTTAAACTAGATGGTGGAGGTCTTAAGCTAGTCTAGTTGATTCATGACGCCCTGTCCTTAGTTCTGTGGGAGAAATTTTTGTAAGTATTATATAGGGTCTAACTAAAAACTTGATTGTCTTTAAACACTTTCAACTAGTTGCTAAATGTTGCATTCCAACCTCAGAGGAAGCGACTTTGTTTAAACATGATATCATGGTGGATAAATAAAGTCCAACCCCTATTTGTCAAATAATAGTTATTTATGTATCAAGGCACTGAAGTTAACTTTTTATAAAAAGAATTTATTAAACCATGTGAGAGATAAAAAGGAACTTCAGTGTCGAGGTACAAGTTTTATTTGAAATCTACAGTTCGAAAAAACTGTAAAAAAAATTACAATATAGGTTAAGTTTATACATCTGTCAGTTGTCAATTGAAACTGACAGTCAGTGTTGCCAACCTCAAACATTGAAGTTATCGTAAATAACACACAAAATTATGTGTTTTGTCCTCAATTTCGTCATCGGAATTAATTAGTTAATTCTTCTTGCACATTTTGTTTCATGTTACGTCCAAATTTACTATAGCACGTCAATATTATCCTACTTGTACAATAATTATTTAACGGTTGTCAACACTGCGTTGCTCAAAATCGTCGTATAATAGATTACTTTAGTGACGATTTCTGAGCTTTAATAAAGATTTTTAGCACTTTAGTGCCGATTGCAAATAAAATTTATTATTATTGGGAGAGAAAGTCTTGTTGAAGACTTGGCTGTCTTTAAACACTTCCAAATAAATGCTGGAGGTCTTTAGCTAGTCTCAGAGGAAGCGAATGTCTTCAAACATGATTTAAGGGCAGGAAAATGTTGTCCTGCATCTAGATCTAGAGCAGGAAATTTTGTAGAAGATTTGGCTGTCTTCAAACACATGAAACTAGATGCTGAAGGTCTTAAGCTAACCTAAACTGTCTACTATGATTTTATGATAGATACAACGTACCTTATGATGTCTCATATACGTTTTGGCTCCATCCAGGAGTCGTTCAAATTCTAATCGATTTGCGTTGCGATTTGTGATGACATTTCCAACTTGACCTAAATTTAAAACATTCCCATCAGCGCGTTGAACAAAAAGCACAAACAACAAAAAACATCTTTCTTACACAATGTCAAACATATAATTTAGTTTTTCTAGAAATTTTATAGCTGACATTTTTACTTTCTTATACAAAGTATAAGGAAGTATTGGAATCACGAAAAAAATCGTTAACGAGATTTTTGCGGAAATACATATTTTGACGTCCACTGAATCCGTTAAGACCAATTTCTCATTGAAGTCTGTGTGTGAGGATGGATGGATGGATGGATGGATGTCCGTGTGCGCAATATCTCATGAACGAGACAAGATATGTAAACGAAACTTGGAATTTATAAGTTTCATGAAAATGTGAAGAGCTGAGTTGATTTTGAATGAAACTGAAAAACCGGAAGAGGATGTTGACTAGAAACACAAAACAATAAATTCCATTTAGTTTAAAAATAGAATCAGCTGTGAGAAAAAGTTTCAAATGAAAGATGTTAGCAAAAATATTTGGAATATAAAATGTTATTTGCACTTTTCTTGTACTTGCTTCTAATTTTGAGAATAACTAAATTATATATTTAATAATATATATGGGGTAAATAGCTCCGAGGTAACGTGTCGGACTGTGGATCGTGAGATCCTCAGTTCGAATCCCACTGCCGACAGTTACAAATTTAAATTTACCCCTGTGGTTCCCGCTTCACTAACATCCTTGGGGGCTATGATTTGACGGCTGGTAACCGCACTTCATACGCAAAAATATATCACCTACCGAGGTCTGCGTAAGCAGAGTGCCACACCCACAATGGGTAAAAGGCGTGATGATATATTTATTTATTTATAATAATATATTTCTATAATGTTACAATGTGAACAAAAACTAAAACATTTTTTATATCTATGTGTCAAACGTGTCAAATAATTGTGAAGTGTCAAAAATATGTGTCACGTGAAATATTATAAAAATAATATTTGTGTTATTAATTAAAAAGTTTTGAAGACTACATCTATTTTAAAATAAATTCATAGTTAAAATGACAACAAAAAATTAAACAGGTTTAACATCTATATATTAAATAAATGTCAAAATAAAGTCGTATGCAAGGAACAAGTCATACGTGTTCAGTTGGTTTTATTTGTATAAGAAAGTAGTGTGGTGCCCACACCAGATTTTTTTCTGAGTTGATTTGAAATAGATTTTTGATAGTTTGTACTGTAAATAGTAACACATTTTATGTAAAAATAACAACTAAACTTACCAACAATTGTTGCAAAAATGAACACGCCGATCAAATAGCTGACTATTGTAAAAATATATCTGAAAACACAAACCTATATTAGGTTCGTTCTAAAATGAAGAATCTTATAAAATATGGACAAATAATTCAAAGTTTTTGAACAGGCACTCAAACTTTACAAATAAAAACGATAAAATGGGTGAACCACAAAATTAAAACGTGTTTGCTTTCGAGATGTGAACGGTAAAATTACAAAAATATTTTTGTAATTATGTTTTGCTTTCGAAAATTATTTTATCCAACACCTCTCGATAAATGCTCTATAACTATGGCAATTTTAAACAAGCAAAGTAACAGATTATCCACCAGTGGGTATAATTTTGAGGAAAGCCACTAGTGAGTATTTTTTATTTATAACAATAATAATAACACACAACACCTTGGTAAATACTTCGATTGACATTTTAATTTAAAAATTTAAAGCATATGTCACTGTCAAATAATATTTCTTTAATAAATTTTTCATTTATTAAGAAGTGTTGGATAAAACGTTATACTTCACACGTGGGCAAAGTGGAATTATCCACTCGATAAAATTATCTCACTCAGCCTTCGGCTTCCTGAGCTAAAATTTCTCTCGTGGGTAATTCCTTACTTTGCCCACTTGTAAAGTAAATAACTATTAAATGTTCAAAAATATTTTTTTTCGACCGGGAGAGAAACTTGGTTTCTATGGTACCAAAATCAAAACAGAAACAGTCAATTTCAAATTTACGGGAGATTTGTGCACTTTCTCTCTTGTCGTGAGAGAAAGTGATTAAATAATGTGAAAAATGAACAAATTAAATAAATCTAAGGTAACTATCATAAATTACAATAATTTTTTTAAAAAATTGGGGTCAGGAAAAATTAGCTATTTACTTTACACGTGGGCAAAGTAAGGAATTACCCACGAGAGAAATTTTAGCACACTCGTGTAATAATTTTATCTAGTGGGTAATTTCACTTTGCCCACGTGTGAAGTATAACGTTTTATCCAACACCTCTTATTAAATGAAAAATTTATTAAAGAAATATTATTTGACAGTGACATATGCTTTCAATTTTTAAAATTAAAATGTCAATCGAAGTAGTTACCAAGGTGTTGTGTGTTATTATTATTGTTATAAATAAAAAAAAATACTCTCTAGTGACTTTCCTCAAAATTATACCCACTAGTGGGTAACCTGTTACTTTGCTTGTTTAAAATCGCCATATTTATATTTTATAGAGCATTTATTGAGAGGTGTTGGATAAAATAATATATACTTTACATAATTTCAAAATTTAGTTTCTCAACGATCTGAACCCAAGTCTGTCAAAACAACAAACATTTTCTATCCTTCACATTTCAAAGCAATCAACAAACTTACAATCAGGGCAAGAAATCGAAAAATATTCTTATCGGTTTTACATAAAAAAAACCGGTTATTCTACAGAACCGGTTTTCGACCGCACAAGTTAACCGGTTTAGCAAACTAGTTATTTTGAATAAACCAGTTTTAATAACCTGTTACATTTTAATTAAAAGTTATGGATCTTTCAGGAAATATAAATACCGGTTCCGGTTAAAAAAACGGGTTTCTTGGCCTGCTTAAAATATTACAACCATGTGTAACTCTGGGGTGCAGACGTATACAGGCTTAGTTTTTTAAAAGAACCAATTAATATCAATAATTCTAGAGAATAATAAATACGCAGGTTCATACAGCAAGGTGGAGGACATAATTTTACGGCTGGTAAAATAAAATTGTTAGATGTGACGGGCGAGAATGAAATTTATATATTTTTTTAATGGTTAACGCGAGTACAGTCCCTGAAACAATCAAGAGCCGCAATTGACATGGAAATTTCCGGTCTCAAAGAACAAGTGAGTAAAAATTTTCTCCCGAGTGTACCCTTGGACCAATCACTGTGTAACTTTAATATTTCTCTTTCAAACATTTCTTTATCGATATCCAGCTTGAAATCAATTGCACATCACAATTTAAGCTGTTTTAAACTCAAAATAAAAAAGTGCGTTTTCCCATTGATTTCAAGTATCCAAAAAAATTTCTAATGACTCTAAAACTTTATATATTTCTTTTTCAAACCTTTCTTTATCGATATACTGCATGAAATCAATTGCACATTATAAATTAAGCCGGTTCAAGTTCATGATAAAAAAATATGTTTTCTCTAAATTTCAAGATCTCAAAAAAAAAATCTCCTGACTGTATTTCTGGACCAATCACTCTGAATCTTTAAATATTTATTTTTTAAACCTTCCTATATCGATATCCAGCATGAAATCAATTGCACATCATAATTTAATCCGGTTAAAGCTCATGATAAAAAATGCGTTTTTCTACAGATTTCAAGTTGCCAAAAATATTTCCCAGACTGTACCTCTGGACCAATCACTCTGAAATTTTATATATTTCTTTTTCAAACCTTCCTTTATCAATATCCAGATTGAAATAAATTGCATATCATAATTTAAGCCGATGAAAGCTCATGATAAAAAAATACGTTTTCCCCTAGATTTCAAGTTTCCAAAAAAAATTCTCCTGGCTGTACCACTGGACCAATCACTTTGAAACTTTATATATTTCTTTTTAAAACCTTCCTTTATCGATATCCAGCTTGAAATCAATTGCACATCATAATTTAATCCGGTTTAAGCTCATGATAAAAAAAGCGTTTTTCTACAGATTTCAAGTTGCCAAAAATATTTCTCCTGACCGTACCTCTGGACCAATCACTCTGAAATTTTATATATTTCTTTTTCAATCCTTCCTTTATCAATATCCAGATTGAAATCAATTGCATATCATAATTTAAGCCGATGTAAGCTCATGATAAAAAAAAATACGTTTTCCCCTAGATTTCAAGTTTCCATAAAAAATTCTCCTGGCTGTACCACTGGACCAATCACTTTGAAACTTTATATATTTCTTTTTAAAACCTTCCTTTATCGATATCCAGCTTGAAATCAATTGCACATCATAATTTAATCCGGTTTAAGCTCATGATAAAAAAAGCGTTTTTCTACAGATTTCAAGTTGCCAAAAATATTTCTCCTGACCGTACCTCTGGACCAATCACTCTGATATTTTATATATTTCTTTTTCAATCCTTCCTTTATCAATATCCAGATTGAAATCAATTGCATATCATAATTTAAGCCGATGTAAGCTCATGATACAAAAAAAAAATACGGTTTCTCCTAGAATTCAAGTTTCCAAAAAAATTCTCCTGGCTGTACCACTGGACCAATCACTTTGAAACTTTATATATTTCTTTTTCAAACCTTCCTTTATCGATATCCAGCTTGAAATCAATTGCACATCACAATTTAAGCCGGTTTAAGCTCATGATAAAATTTGTCAACAATTGTTGTCGATGAAAGCCATTGTTGACAGGAGTATTAATAATAAAAACAATAGCTTGTTTTGTTCAACTGTCTACCTAAAGTTTCATTCCCCTCTGTCACATCACATCCCCCTAATAATTATATTTTACCAACCGTATAGTTATGTCTCCCTCCTTGCTGTATAAACCAGTGTATTTATTTTTTCTCTAAAGTTATTAGTTAGCCAGCAAAACTGATTGGTTACTTTAAAAATTTACCCTGCGCATATTGGTTTAGCTACCAATATTTCTTGAGACAGAAATATATCGTCTGCATCCGAGTGTTAAACATGGTTTTAAGCGATTTAAACCAACTAAAAAGCAATGACACGTTCGCTTCGACACGACTTGTTCCAAGGCTGTTCAAAAACTTTGACTGACTGTAAGAAGAAGTAAAATGTCGGCCTGTCTCTAGTTCGTGCGTGGCTCGCGAGATGGCAGCGCGGGGCGAAAGGCGGGAGCGGTGAACAGCCCTGCGCAAGTCCGTCGTGGCGAACGAGGAACGTACGAAAAAATGCGCGAATTGGAGCATCGAGAAAAACGAAGAGATGTTTACTAATTAACACTTTCATTATGATTGTGGCCTAAACGACGGGCTTGCGGGGGCGCGGTTTTAAAGAGTAGTGTGGATGTATGATGTTCTATCCTTGCTGAAGACTTGGCTGTCTTACAACAAGATGCTGGAGGTCTTAAGCTAGCCTCTGAGGAAGCGATGAAGACTTGGCTGTCTTTAAACAATTTAAACATTTCAAACTAGATGCTGGAGGTGTTAAGCTAGCCTCAGAGGAAGCGACTGTCTTTAAACATTACTTCAGGGTAGATTAATAATGTCATGCTTTTAATTCTGGTGTAAGAAGACTTGGCTGTCTTTAAATATTTTAAACTAGATGCTAGATAAGTTAAACCAAGCTCAGGGAAAGCCTTGGACATATTTTGCTAAAGACTTAACTGTCTTTAGACATGGATAAATGATGTCCTAATTCTAGTTCTGTAAGAGGAAGTCTTGTCTTTAAACGCTTTAAACTAGATGCTGGAGGTTTTAAACTACCCTAAAAGGAAGCGACTGTCTTTAAAAATGATTTTAGGCTGGATATATGATATTCTATCCTTCGTTCTGAGAGAAGAAGCCTTGCTGAAGACTTGGCTGTCTTTAAACACTTCTAACTACATGCTGGAGGTCTTAAACTAACCTCAAATGTTTTAAATAAGATTTTTGGGTGAATTAATAACATTCTATCCCTAGTTTTCTAGAGGAGGAAGCCTTGCTGAAGATTTAACTGTCTCAAAGAGAGCAACTGTATTTAAACATAATACAGGGGGCTTGAATGATGTTCTACCCCTAGTTCTGGGGGATGGAAGTCTTACTGAATACTTCAGCTAGCCTCAGCAACAACAAATTGAAATGTAAACAAGTTTCTTGACAGCTTCGAATACGTGGCGATAGTTGGCGCTGATATCAGTTTACAAATGTCATAGGCAAGATGACGTCAACGTTCCATATTTTAATTTTAATCATTTTTTATAAATTTAATATATCACTTAATACTTTTTTCACTAAAATTTGGATTATTGTAGATCTAATAACATATACTAATGAAAATATTGTCCCAAAAATGCAGAAATACCCCATTTTGGAAAGAGGAAGCTTTGTTGAAAACTTGATATATTTTAAACACTTCAAACAAAATACTCAAGGTCTCAAACTAACCTCAAAGGAAGAGACTGTCTTTAAACATGATTTAAGGACAGGAAAATGTTGTCCAACTTCCAGTTCTGGATAAGGCAGCCTTGTTGAAGACTTGACTGTCTTAAAACATTTCAAACTAGATGCTGGAGGTCTTAAGCTAGCTTCAAAGGAAGAGACTGTCTTTAAACATGATTTAAGGACAGGAAAATGTTGTCCAACTTCCAGTTCTGGATAAGGCAGCCTTGTTGAAGACTTGACTGTCTTTAAACATTTCAAACTAGATGCTGGAGGTCTTAAGCTAGCCTCAGAGGAAGCGGCTGTCTTTAAACATGATTTAAGGACAGGAAAATGTTGTCCAACTTCTAGTTCTGGATAAGGCAGCCTTGTTGAAGACTTGACTGTCTTAAAACACTTCAAACTAGATGCTGGAGGTCTTAAGCTAGCCTCAAAGGAAGAGACTGTCTTTAAACATGATTTAAGGACAGGAAAATGTTGTCCAACTTCTAGTTCTGGATAAGGCAGCCTTGTTGAAGACTTGACTGTCTTTAAACATTTCAAACTAGATGCTGGAGGTCTTAAGCTAGCCTCAAAGGAAGAGACTGTCTTTAAACATGATTTAAGGACAGGAAAATGTTGTCCAACTTCTAGTTCTGGATAAGGCAGCCTTGTTGAAGACTTGACTGTCTTAAAACACTTCAAACTAGATGCTGGAGGTCTTAAGCTAGCCTCAAAGGAAGAGACTGTCTTTAAACATGATTTAAGGACAGGAAAATGTTGTCCAACTTCTAGTTCTGGATAAGGCAGCCTTGTTGAAGACTTGACTGTCTTTAAACATTTCAAACTAGATGCTGGAGGTCTTAAGCTAGCCTCAGAGGAAGAGACTGTCTTTAAACATGATTTAAGGACAGGAAAATGTTGTCCAACTTCTAGTTCTGGATAAGGCAGCCTTGTTGAAGACTTGACTGTCTTTAAACATTTCAAACTAGATGCTGGAGGTCTTAAGCTAGCCTCAGAGGAAGCGGCTGTCTTTAAACATGATTTAAGGACAGGAAAATGTTGTCCAACTTCTAGTTCTGGATAAGGCAGCCTTGTTGAAGACTTGACTGTCTTTAAACATTTCAAACTAGATGCTGGAGGGCTTAAGCTAGCCTCAGAGGAAGCGGCTGTCTTTAAACATGATTTAAGGACAGGAAAATGTTGTCCAACTTCTAGTTCTGGATAAGGCAGCCTTGTTGAAGACTTGACTGTCTTTAAACATTTCAAACTAGATGCTGGAGGTCTTAAGCTAGCCTCAGAGGAAGCGGCTGTCTTTAAACATGATTTAAGGACAGGAAAATGTTGTCCAACTTCTAGTTCTGAAGGCAGCCTTGTTGAAGACTTGACTGTCTTTAAACATTTCAAACTAGTTGCTGTAGGTCTTAAGCTAGCCTCAAAGGAAGAGACTGTCTTTAAACATGATTTAAGGACAGGAAAATGTTGTCCAACTTCTAGTTCTGGATAAGGCAGCCTTGTTGAAGACTTGACTGTCTTTAAACATTTCAAACTAGATGCTGGAGGTCTTAAGCTAGCCTCAAAGGAAGAGACTGTCTTTAAACATGATTTAAGGACAGGAAAATGTTGTCCAACTTCTAGTTCTGGATAAGGCAGCCTTGTTGAAGACTTGACTGTCTTTAAACATTTCAAACTAGATGCTGGAGGTCTTAAGCTAGCCTCAAAGGAAGAGACTGTCTTTAAACATGATTTAAGGACAGGAAAATGTTGTCCAGCTTCTAGTTCTGTATAAGGCAGCCTTGTTGAAGACTTGACTGTCTTTAAACATTTCAAACTAGATGCTGGAGGTCTTAAGCTAGCCTCAGAGGAAGCGGCTGTCTTTAAACATGATTTTAGGGTAAATTTATGATACCTTACACATAGCTTTGGAGGAGGAAGCTTTGCTGAAGACTTAACTGTTTTTAATCATTTCAAACTGGATGACTTAACCTAGCATTAAACTGTTTTCTGTTGGGGTTAAGTCCAAAGTTTGACATTTTAAACCGCTGAGAGGCGGACAAATATTTCACGGAATATCTTTTAAAAAATAAGATAGTCCTAAAGTTTTTTAAAAGAAGACTTAAAAATGAGAGCTTTTACTGATATTCAGGAAATAGTTGCACGGTATATGGGGCTAGTTCGAAAATTAGATGCTGGGATATATATATATATATATATATATATATATATATATATATATATATATATATATTTTTTTTGATAAAAAAAATAACTATCTTTGGAGCCTATTCTGTAACCTACCTGTTAATAGGCTCATCAACCAAATTTTTTTATTTTATTTTTCAAAAATGTACGTTCATTTATGAATATTTTTCGTGTTTTCTTCTATATTGTAGTATAATGAAGCCTGAGATTAATTACTAAAGATTCTATATAAAACCGTGTGACGTCATAGTGCCTGATGACATAACAGCGCTGAAATAAATAATAATTTTTTAATTTTTGTTGCTGTTTTCACAACTTGGCACAAAACAATACTTTAAAATCATAATTGTAATTTTAACGATTATTTTTTGACGTTTCTTTAAACCAATGAAATACTTTATTGTATGTCATGTATCTGCGTTTTAACCAATCCCGTCATTATTACACTGAGAATAATGCTCTTGTGATTATTCCCGGCAATATTCTTTGTAGCTTTTTTTGATTTGTTGACAGATGTCAGATGTCAGATAGGTATCATTAACACAAGTAAAACTGAGCAAAAAAGATAGATTTAGTGACGAGCCTGATGATGAAATAAAAAATAATCTAATTAAATATAACTCGAGAGTTCGATAAATTAGAAAATAATTCTCCAGTATCTTTCTCAAACTTGTTGCCATTTGCTTTCGTGGCTATTGCCTGGCAACAAGTTTTCGAAAGATCTGTCAAATTATTTTCAATTTATTCTCACTCTCTTGTTATATTATTACTGAGAATTCAAAGGTTTCAATAAATACAACTAACAGAACACAACACTCAACGCCAAGATGTTGCGCGCGCAACCTCTATCTGTCACTAGGCGGTCTGACGTCACACGAAAAATACTTTTAATAATTAATTACTGGTATAATATTTACTTTTTAAATAAAGTGTTGCGTTTTTTGATACTATTTTCAAGCGTATTAATGGAAATATGTTTCAAACTTGCTTAATTTTAAAATGGTTGAAGAGCCATTTTTTAGCAGGCTGTTAAAAATTTTAACCAATAATTTTTATGCAGTGACGTCTGTTATCACTGTTTAATAGTTATTTATATTACAAACACGATAATAGTATATTACTTAACGAGAGAAGTAAGAAGCAATTTACGCACGAGTGAAAAAATTGACACATGAGCCGCGTAGCGGCGAGTTTGTAATTTCACGAGGGCGTATTTGCTTTACATCTCGAGTTTTGTACTATACTTTTTCTACGACCACTCAATACTATTTCTAAATTAAAAACAATATTCAAATAGTTAGAAATTTATTATGCTATTTTGTTTTCTCTAATTCATGAATTTTTGATACACAAATTCGTATCGTTGTCGAGATTTTGTCACCAAAAGATTATTTGTTGCACTTTTAGCTTTAGCTTGTATCTCCAGTGGTGTTCCAATTGAAATATCACTGTCGCTTGACATTTCTTACTTAAAATATTAATAAATATAAGTAAAGGATAATAATATTTAGTAGCATATATTTACCTCACAATAAAACACAGATTATAAACTATAGATGCAGATGGGAGACTATAAAATATTACCAGTTTACATGTAATAATCACGCACATAACCTAAATGTCAAACAAGCTTTGTTTGTGTTTATAAAAATAAACGACAATTATTGAGCGTAGGGATACATGACGAAACATAGTCCCCTCTACATATATTATTGAAATATTTATTGGTGTCATAATTTATAATAAACCCAGCAAAATATTAATTTAGTTATAAAATTTTGTCAGTTAGCCTTTGAATCCATAACATTTAAATCTAAGATTTGATGCATCAAATTTTAATTATATTGGTAATGTGACAGTCAGTAATGCCAACTTAAATTTCATTTTCAAGTGTTACGTAATGAACATTACGTAACACTTGAATGAACATTACGTAACACTATTCGTAACAACGCACTTACATTGATTGTAGTTTGTTCTGTAATGACATACTTTCAGTAGTGGTCGTAGAAAAAATAGTTTTTACTGCTGAATGGAGGAAATGACCGGCGAGTCTGTCACCTCCTTAGTTAACTTGCGTGTCTTGTTCAACATTTTACTTGTTACTCATTTGTCAATCAAATTAAAATTATAACCAAGTCCTGTCAGTTACACACAACTGTTCTGTCAACAATTATTTGAAATGATTTCGTATTAAGGATTACTGTGGAACGTGCATTGTTTACCTTGTTTACTAACTTGTAAAATATTTACAATGCAGCTGTCAATTAGTCACTTGTAAAGATTCATTTTCAAAGGCAATAGAGGGTTTGGGTAAATGGTGTTTACAAGTAACAAGTAGAAGAAGTAAGTTACGGAATAGGCCTCAATAAATCCAATGATGAAAAACCGTCCGTCTCGATGCACCAGTTCGCGCGACTCATAACCCAACACGTCAATCATTCTGTCCGTTACCCTCCGTCGGTGTTAAACTGCAGCAGCCGCGACTTGAGCCCACGCCGTGGCAAAGACTTCGGGCCGTCCACCGTCTCCGTCTGCCTACAACGCACCACGTCCAGTTACTACCAAACGGTCGCCGACCAAACGCAACGACCATCAACAGCTTATAGGTCTGCGCGCAGCAGAGCGCCGCTCCCAGTGCTGGGTGCCGGCGGGGGGTTCAGGGTGACTTACTCTGCGTTCGTCTCCGGTGTGGGGAGGTCCCCGATGGTGGTGAGGGTTAGCGTGGACCAGTAGAGCGAGCCCAGGTACTTGCGGGTTAGGGTGGCGTAGTCGCCTGGTCGGTAGGGGTACACCCAGTCGCCCTGTGGGAGAAAAATAGTTAGGTTAGGTAGAAAAAATACTGGAATTCTTTAATCACAAGTCCGACGTTTTAGCTCACACATGAGCCTTCTTTAGGGATAGTGAATTAATATACAAAAGACAATAGTTATATAAAATAAAATATCCGTCTTGAAGACTTTGTTAAACAGAGTAACAAATCCATAAAACAACTTGAACATCATAAATATCACAATGGCAAATCAATTAATACGAAGACCAATAATACATAGAAATAAAATATATCATTTCGATATTTAATGCCCAGTTTTTCAGTGCGAGTTTAAACCAAATTTTTAGTTTAAGTTTCAGTTTAAGGTTTAAAGTGTATTTCAGTTCTACTTAAACCATGAACTGAGCTCAAATTTCGCTTGAACTTGAACCTTATCGGGTACTTGGTTCAACGTAGAGTTCAAGGTTTAATGACAAATAATGACAGTTTTCTCGTTGAATTTGGTTGTCAAAAGTTATATTATTATATTTTAATATTGTGAATAATATTAAATTAGGAGAAATTGTGTGCGAAATTTATTATGGAGTCATCTGACAATGAGGACGATATAAACTTTTTTGAAAATCAATTAATACGAAGACCCAAAATACCTAGAAATAGAATATATCATTTCAATATTTGAGACGATTACGATCTTTTTTGACAAAATTTAGATTGAGCAAAGAAACCATTAGTGTAATTATAAATGTCAACAAGGACCTTATAAAATATGCTACTGCCTGGCAAATTTGTTAAAGATATAGGTTACATATATATGCGAGTAGACTCATGTAGTTTAACTGTCGAAATTTAAAGAAATCATACTTTTAGTCCAGATAAAACCATCCCATTAACATTCAGATTTTACGCTACTGGAAGATTTAACTGGGGATACATACGAGTAAATCTGCGACCCTTAAAATATTGCGTGCAATAGTATCTCTTCGTCCTATTCATATTAAATGGCCAACAGTTTCAGTATAAATCGACAAGTTTTCTATAATATAGCACGTTTCCCAAAAGTAATAGGAACAATTTACAGTAATCATGTTAAAATACAGTCCCCTGCTAATAAATAAAGATATAAATAACATTACATTTATGTTAGAAATATTTGCTCCTCTTTAGTGAAATTTATTCATATTTTCAATTACATTCATCTTAACTGTCATACTAAAATTAAATAAAAAAACTCATCGATGTGTCAAATTTGACAATAATTTTGACGTTATGTCACTTTTCTACTACCAACTTTATCAAATTAAAGCATAGAATCGTTGAACTTCAGTTCAACTGAACTTGTAACTTAGAAACGCCATGTCCACTGAACTAGTTCAAAAATTAGTTCACGGCTCTACTGAACTTTTACTTAAACCATGAAGATGAAATAAGTTGGATATAAAACGTCCTCCCTTTAATTCGGAGGAAGAAAGCAAAGCTAGAGACTTAGCTATGTTAAACACACCAATCGGAATGCTGAAGATCTTAACCTAGCTTCAGAGGAATAAAAAAGGAAGATGGCGGATAAAATGAGAGCTGTGCTTATTAATGAGTTTGAAGGAGATAAATTAATCAACAATAATTATAAAATCACTTGAACATACCTGGAAGCCTTCGGCTTCGCTCAGCAAGAAGTAGAAACACCCAAACCAGTGCGCCAGAATAAGCAGTATGTGGATGAGATTCACCACCCTCCAGAGGTTCGGCCACACCGTCCTCGACTCCACCATGTAGTAGTAGTTGACCGCGCGGTACACCTTCAGGAACCTGGGGAACCGAAGCATCGGCTGAGGCCCGAAACGCACCTGAGGAGATGATGGAGTTACATCAGCGATTATTTCATTGCACTGATAAATAGTTATTTGTAAAACTAGAGAGGAAAGCGCTTCTTTTTCCCACTGTAACACGAAGTTTTTTTTACATGTTTCTAAAAATGATTTGCTAAATGGTTAATTAATTAAACTAATTTCTTACGCTTACACAAGTTTATTGTTGATAAATTAAATAAAATAAAATTACCTGCAGAAGATCCAGAGGACACAGCGCCCCTAGGTCAAGCAAAAACGCCCTGGAGTGGAGGTAGTGTCCAGCCAGCTTTCTACTGTCATACACCATGAGACCCTGCTCCAGGTATCCTGTCCTTAACTGGACGCCTACGTCGAGAAGAAATACCTGCAGCAAAAAAAAAACATTACCATACGAGTGAAGAAACAAAGAATTTCGCCCACGCATGTGAATTAGGATCGCGGCCTTGGTATATAAATAACTATTACTTATACAAAAAGAAAACAAAAAGCAGAAAATTTATAATATTTACATATTTATAAAACATGGAAAAAAAATTTTAGTATCTTTGGAACATATTGATTTATATGTTTGTTAATTAAATTAACAAAATATTGCATAGGAAAAAATTTTATAAATTCGAAGTCTCACATGAAATTATTATAGGTTAAGGTCAACCATACGGAACATGACTTTTTTGAACCAATATATCATTATTATAATAAATGAAACATATAATTTTTTATACCTACATTTGTAGATAAAAGTCCAAAGTTTTCTAATCAATTTTAAAAAGCTAATTTTTTTGCAAATTATACATGAAGATAATTTTCAAAGTAGTCAAATTTATGTCACACATTCCCATGAACGACTACACTAATGCAAATGATTCGTATAATTATAAATATGATCGTCTATAACATACTAAGATCATTTTCCATTTGAATTTACAGTATCTGAGAAACAAATAAAAATGTACCAAACAATGTATTTTTTGGTATTTTTTTATTTGTTTCTCATAATCTGTAAGTTCAAATGGAAAATAATCTTAGTATGTTATAGATGAGCATATTTATAAATAAACGAATTATTTGCATGACTGTAGTCGTTCATGGGAATGAAAGACACAGTAGCAAAGTACTGAATGTTTGACCAACTAGACTTCAACGAATATTTTGTTATAGTTGAATGTTTCAGTTATCGTTTTCATCCACATATATAAATACTAGAATGTTCAAAGACCTCGCTGTGATAATTGTTTTGTTTTTCGATAAGAATAATTGTAAGAAATAATTGATTCAAATTTGAATTTGCTAAACAAAATTCTTGGGAGTGAACGAAGCCAACGACAATCTGACATTGCAATGTACAAGTCACTGGAACAAATCCATGAAATTTTGACGGATGGAGGTTGTTAGACCATAAACAACATGAACATAAATGAAGAATACAGAAATTGCTGTTTTTTTTTTTTAATTAAAGGATTCGTTCCTTCGACAGGTATGTTTGACTCTGCAGAATTGCCTGATGGTATCTGGGCCACCGATGCGTCGCTACTAATATTTTAAACCGCTGAGAGGCGAACTAACCTTTTACGGAATATTTTTAACAGGAAGAATAAAAATTAGATTCTGGGTGACTTAAACTTGTCGCAGAAGGAAGCAATTTTCTTTAGACATAATTTTAGAGAAGTGAGAGGATAATTTACACTAGATTCTTAGTTCTGGAAAAGGAAGCCTTGTTGAAGACTTGGCTGTCTTTAAACACTTCAAACTAGATGCTAGATAAATTAAACTACATTTAAAGGAAACGAGTGTCTTGAAAAAAATATGTTTTACCCTAGTTCTGGGGATGAAAGTCTTAATAAGAAGATAGCTGTCTTAAAACACTTCAAACGGAATACAAAACAGTCTTTGAAGATGGTTTAGGTTGGATGTAAGAGTTTCTACCCCTAGTTCTGAGAGAGGAAGCCTTGCTGAAGACTTGGCTGTCTTTAATCACTTCAAACTAGATGCTGGAGGTCTTAAACTAGCCTCAGAGGAAACGACTGTCTTTAAACATGATTTTAGGGAAATACATGTTGTTCTATTTTTATTTCTGAGAGAGGAAGCCTTGCAGAAGACTTGGCTGTCTTTAAACACTTCAAACTAGATGCTGGAGGTCTTAAACTAGCGTCAGAGGAAACGACTGTCTTTAAACATGATATTTTAGGGAAATACATGTTGTTCTATTTTTATTTCTGGGAGAGGAAGCCTTGCAGAAGACTTGGCTGTCTTTAAACACTTCAAACTAGATGCTGGAGGTCTTAAACTAGCCTCAGAGGAAACGACTGTCTTTAAACATGATTTTAGGGAAATACATGTTGTTCTATTTTTATTTCTGAGAGAGGAAGCCTTGCAGAAGACTTGGCTGTCTTTAAACACTTCAAACTAGATGCTGGAGGTCTTAAACTAGCCTCAGAGGAAACGACTGTCTTTAAACATGATTTTAGGGAAATACATGTTGTTCTATTTTTATTTCTGGGAGAGGAAGCCTTGCAGAAGACTTGGCTGTCTTTAAACACTTCAAACTAGATGCTGGAGGTCTTAAACTAGCCTCAGAGGAAACGACTGTCTTTAAACATGATTTTAGGGAAATACATGTTGTTCTATTTTTATTTCTGAGAGAGGAAGCCTTGCTGAAGACTTGGCTGTCTTTGATCACTTCAAACTAGATGCTGGAGGTCTTAAACTAGCCTCAGAGGAAACGACTGTCTTTAAACATGATATTTTAGGGAAATACATGTTGTTCTATTTTTATTTCTGAGAGAGGGAGTCTTGCAGAAGACTTCTCTGTCTTTAAACACTTCAAACTACATACTGTCTCAACATAATTTGGTGTAGCACCGATTTAAATATTACAAAACTCAATTTCTACTCACCACATCGCTGACAGCATCGCACACCATCCAGAACCCGCTGGCCATGCTCTGGAATTCCGGGAAACTCTGCCTGACAATCAACGCCCACATATTATACAGCACACATATCGTCAACGCCAACAACCAATAGAAATAAAAGTTCTCGTCTGGGTTGACGACAGTCCTCGGGAGTTTCGCTGGTCGACGACGCCTCCGCGGGGCGGTCTGTTGGGCCCCACCGCCTTCCGAGCCGGTGTCCTCGACGGTTTCTTGTGTCTCGGGGATTTGCCGCGTGCTGAAGCGTTTGAGGAAGGAGTCTTCGCGTTTGAGCGGCGGTTTCTGAGAGGGAGAAAAGAATTTACATGATGTCAAAGTTAATAACGAAATGTGTCTCAAATTAAGTTGAATTAATTGTGTACGGTCTCAGAGGAAGAGACTGTCTTTAATAGAGTATTTATTATATCAGGAGTATGGCAGTCATGCAAATCATCCGAGTGATTAATGACCATAATCCTGAATATACTACTGTACTTTTCCTACTATGCTGAAAAATCGGAATTAACTTTAGAAAATGATACACCTTTTTTCGTTTTATTTTTTCGGCTAAACCGTAGTTTACGGCCACAAGAGAAGTTAGCTGCAGGTCCTAGTTTCTATACCCGATTATAGTTACAAAAAAAAAAAAAAAATTTTAAAAAAGCAAGAAATTCAGATTTATTTTAGTTTTGAGGTTGAATAAACACGAATTTATTCAACGGCATTTTCAGAATGCAAATTTGCTAGGTTTTTGTTGTTTGACTTGCATCACCCCAAACTGTCATATCTACCAAAAATCATTGGCGATCCGTAGCTAACTTCACAATTGGCCGTAAACTACGGTTTTACAATTTTTTTCTGTAAGTTTGAGTAAAATTATAAATATAGATACTAATTTAAATATTAAAAGGCATTTAGTTATTAAGATATAATTTTTTGAAATTGGCATCGCATTTCAAATTTGTCGCTTGTTGACGTCATCTTGTAATTGTACGAAACAAGCTCTTGCGGAGAGCGAGGAACTACACCAACTGTCAAATTGACTGTTATCTGT
The DNA here is from genome assembly GCA_963942605.1 of Poecilus cupreus. Lineage (NCBI taxonomy): Eukaryota > Metazoa > Arthropoda > Insecta > Coleoptera > Carabidae > Poecilus > Poecilus cupreus. The sequence continues at coordinate 4,024,779 of OZ012713.1, forward strand.
CATTGTTATTTACTGAGAGGTTTTTACAAATATATTAGCTGGGCAAAAAAATATAACAAATATAATAAACAAGTTTAATTTGAAAATCGTTGTTAACTGCAACATATGACTTGAGATGACAGGTGTGATAATGAGACTACCGACATTACCGACAAGCGACAAGATATAGTACATCAAAGCATTTTTATTTTAACACGTCCTAAACTCTTTGTGTAAAAACGTTATAATTAACGAATACCTAATTTAATTTATCAGAGTGTTCATTTTAATAATAATAAGTAATTATTACAACCCTGAAAAGCAAATTATTATTTGTTATCAACACCTGTTTTGCCTTGCCATGCTGTACATTCTATTACAAGATGACGTCACGATTTTGCAACCGCAAAACTTCAGAAAGGAAATTATGAATGAAAAGTTAAAAAGTTATAAGAAATATTGAATAATATGTGACTGAAATGATCAAAATTTTTATAATTTGTAAAAAAACACAACTTTTTTAAAAAGTGTATGACCCCATTCGTTGAATACAGTCAACATACAAATATACATTGACAACTAATTAACTGACTACACTGTCAACTGTCAAACGGCAGTTGCTTGGTGATCCACATCACGTCTTTAAAATAACAATGGATTGTGATTGGTCGATAAGAGTGAATTATGGGTACAATAATTAATCGAAAAAAATAGAAAAACAATTTTTAATCACGATTATCTGTTTTCGCGCCGCCGTCCGTCATTGACACAATTACATATCTCTAAATCGGTCGAAAATCATGTTTTTGTCGAACTAGTTCGACAAAAATTGCTAACTTTTTATGGTTATATGTTGGCATCACTTCACTAATTTTAGCTAACTTCTGACGCTAGAAATGTCAAAGTATTACATTGACTTAAAAATATTATAGCAATATATCTACAATTGAGTATTTACAATACAAGAAAACAGAATATTTATGGATTTTAAACATATTTGTAAGTAATTATAATTGAATTTGCAGTTTAAAATCCAAATAAAAATTGTAGATATTTTTGGTTATGATATTGGAAAATAAACATAATTGACATTCAAATATTGTGAAGTTAGCAACATAAAAAATTTCCCTGTCATTAAGAAAATGAGTAATAAATTAAATTTATTTATTAAATTTACATAAATGTTGGCGCGAAAAATCTTGTGTATCCCTCGGTTGGAAACTATTTTCTATAACACTGTTTTGGAAACTGGGCATTCCACTACTAAAAACTGTTATGGAATCACTAACATTCCATACGCGGCGTATGGAATATTTTCGACGAATCAGAGCTGCTTATTACCGCGACATATGAAGTATCTTGATTCAGTTACTATGGTTACGTCTGTTTGTTTTAATTTGATTTATTTAAGTTTGACGTTTTCAACAGTTTTATATTTGTATTGTTGTATAATTTCCAAAACCTTTTTATAGAAAGTATAGTCTACAACATGTAACGGAATGGCCTATCCCACGCTCGCAAACTTTTTGCTCGCGTGGAATAAGTGCCATTCTATTACTTATTGTAGAATATACTATTGCGACTGCTCGTATTTGTAGGACTCGCCTACGGCTGGTCCTATCAAAATAAACTCGCACTCTCAAAATAGCAGTTTCCAACCTTGTGATACAAATAACTATTGAGTTATGTTATTTAAATAAAACAATTTTTGCGGGGATAGAAAATGATATTCCGCCTAAAAGTTGTGAATTTCTACAACTGCCTCTAGTAATTTACATATTATTCAAAGTTAGGTTAGGAACTAGGGTAAAAGCGTGCATAAATTAAGTTAGCTTGCATTTAGTTACATTTTAAAATAAGTCTCACCTTTTGTATGGCAGAGGAAAGCTGAACAGTGGTCCTTAGTTTCATCCATCTTTGATTCGACTTTGTCCTGTCAACAATACACAAAAACATTACTTCACCGATTGTCAAAAAGCAAATTGTAAACATTCAGCTAAAGAATTCAAATCTTACAGTATTAGTAACACATAGTTGATAAAACAGCAGACACGAAACGCTAGATATTTAGAGAACGTTCGTAAAGAAGAAGAAATCGAAATGACGTCTACGAGAATAAGAAGAAAATACCTGAGAAGTTGATAGATTTCATTGCAGTACAGATTGGCTTCAAAATTCGTTCAAAACTTTGGTTACTAAATTTGGTTTTAAACGAATTTTAACACCTACATATTGTTTGAAATAGTAAATGACACAAATAGGTCTGTTAGAAAAGCCTCATCTTATAACAAATAAGAGCGGATACTTTTCTAACAGATAAAAACATTTAAGAATGTCAGAAAAGTGAAAAAGAAGATATAAAAATAGAATCTCTACTATATCAACACCAAAATACTACAATGGCAATCCACAACACAAACAGGTACGAAAAAACTCACCAAAACTTGAAAAACAAATACAAAACTACACTAAAACCTGATCTAAAACACTCATAACCTCAAAAAATTGAACCACTTTTAAACTAACACCAGCAAAGATCAACACGAACTGTCAAAAAATTCTATACACCAAGAGATAAACGAGATAAAAGACAGTGGATGATTAAATGACAAAGAGATCAGACAACAGCTACGCCATGGACGAACGGTGGCGGTTTTGGGAACTATAGGTGAGTTGTAAATGCAAAGAAGAAATACATTTATAAATCGGAGCAGAAGAATTAGAGGTTAGAAATCATTATTACTTTTTTTAAATGCAATTTAAACAATGTAATCAACAATATTAAAGTAATAATCAATTCTACTTGAAACGCAGTCAGAAATTTCTAGAAATAGCTAGAGAAATACCAGAATAAATCCAAGGAACATCAAGAACAAATAGAAGATATAATGAAGACTCCACTGTGTATATGTTAAATGAGTGTTACATGAAAATTAGTTATATAAAGATTGTGTTGTGTATTTCGTGCAGACACGAATTAGAGAATAAATGAGGAGATGCTTGGAGAAAAAATTATTCGTTCGGTTTTCTCGAGAACGGGTACACCGATTTTAATGCAGTTTTTTGCAAATTGTTAAGAATTTTTTTCGCTATGTTTTAAGCTAGTTATTTTACACCGCCGCCATTTTGATAAAAAATGGCAACCGGTTTTCTCCGAGACTGTTATTTGAAATTATTTTAAAAACGGGTGGACCGATTTCAACTAAATCTTCTGGAAATTGTTAACCATTTCTTCCGCTACATTTTAGCTAATTAATATATTCCTCCTCCATCTTTACACAAAATGGCGGCTGGATATATTGGGCAAATATTCATTTATAATTATTTCAGAAACGGTTGGATCGATTTGAATCATACCTTCTGTAAATTGTATAGCATTTCGTCCGCTACATTTTAAGCTAGTTGATATATACCTCGTCCATCTTCATACAAAATGGCGACTGAATTTATCAAGGACTGATTGGTCAATTGTTTTTTAATAATTATTTCAGAAACGGGTGGACCGATTTGAACCAAACCTTCTGCAAATTGTTAAGCATTTCTTCCACTACATTTTAATCTAACTTATATGCACCTCGTCCATCTTGACACAAAATGGCGCCTGAATTTATCAAGGACTGATTGGTCAATTGTTTTTTAATAATTATTTCAGAAACGGGTGGACCGATTTGAACCAAACCTTCTGCAAATTGTTAAGCATTTCTTCCGCTACATTTTAATCTAACTTATATGCACCTCGTCCATCTTGACACAAAATGGCGACTGAATTTATTAACGTCTGATTGGCCAATTGTTTTTTTATAATTATTTCAGAAACGGGTGGACCAATTTGAATGAAACCTTTTGTAAATCGTTACTATTATGTTTTAAGCTAGTTACTATAAATCCCCGCCATTTTGATAAAAAATGACATCCGAAAATCTCAAAAGACTGCTTGATCAATTTGTTTATTTATAAATATTTTTAAAACGGTTGAAGCAATTCAATAAACTTAAGCATCTTTATCTCTAAAATATAGGTTAACTATTTGACAACCTTTCAATAAAATGGAGGCCAAATATCTCTGAAATTAATCTATTTATTATTGTTTTTAGGATAAATAAACAATAACTGTGTAAAAATTCTCTAAAATATTTATTAAAATAACAAAGTTTCGACAGCAAAAAAAAAAAAAACAATAAATATGTAGACAAAATCTGTGATTTGGGCAATTTTAAAGATACAGTGTTTCTACATTGTTCTGGCATTTATAAAATTTTTCCAGTGTGGTAAAGATTAGAGAAGCTAATCATCCAATCATCGTCAAATAATTTCAATTTAACTACAGGCTTTGAGCTAAATAAATCATGGCTACCTGTTGTTCTTTCTTAATTTTCTATTTATATTTTGTATAACTTCGATCCACGTTACAATTATTTATTACTTTCTTATACAAAGTATAAGGAAGTATTGGAATCACGAAAAAAAAACGCTGACGAGATTTTTGCGGAAATACATGTTTTGACGTCCACTGAATCCGTTAAGACCAATTTCTCAATGATGTCTGTGTGTGAGGATGGATGGATGGATGTCCGTGTGCGCAATATCTCATGAACGAAACAAGATATGTAAACGAAGCTTGGAATTTATAAGTTTCATGAAAAAATCAACAGCTGAGTTGATTTTGAATGAAATTGAAAAACCGGAAGAGGAAGTTTACTGAACATACAAAACAATAAATTCCATTTATTTAAAAAATACAATCAGCTGTGAGAAAAAGTTTCAAATGAGAGATATTAGCAAAAATATTTGGAATATAAAATGTTATTTGCACTTTTCTTGTACATGCTTCTAATTTTGAGAAAAACTAAATTAAATATTTAAGAATATATTTCTATAATCTTAGTTACAATGGGAACAAAAACTAAAACATTTTTGATATCTATGTGTCAAACGTGTCATATAATTGTGAAGTGTCAAAAATATGTGTCGTGTGAAATATTATAAAAGTAATATTTGTATTATTAGTTAGAAAGTTTTGAAGACTATATTAAGAACAAAATTAAACAGGTTTAACATCTATATATCAAATTAATGTCAAAATAGTCATACGCAAGAAATAAGTCATACGTGTGCAGTTGGTTTTATTTGTATAAGAAAGTAGTGTGGTGCCCACACCAGATTTTTATTTATTGTTTTATTTTTTGCTTGAAGAAGGTAGAATGCTTGATAAATTTATCTCCGTGATGTAACGTCCGATCAATAAACGGTGTCGTTTCTCTTAGCTTCTCGAAATAGCTAGAACGTTCCAGAGCCCGCAATAAGGGGTTGCCGGACGAACGGATGACAGTCTATTATGAACCGTGTATTTAAATATTTAATATTAGTTACAATTAGAGTCTCTTTAACCTAACCTAACCTAACTTTGACTACATATTTATTATTTATTGTTTTATATTTTACTTGAAGAAGGTAGAATGCTTGATTAATTTATCTCGATAAGCGGTGTCGTTTCTCTTAGTTTCCCGAACGACCTAGAATAAGGGGTTGCCGGACGAATGGGTGACAGCCAATTATGAACCGTGTAGATAACTATTGAATGTTAGTCTCTTAAAAAGTCTTAATTGTTATTCATGAAGCCACAATGATTTTTTTTTAATGTTGTGACGTCATAGTAGAGGTGTTGCTGGATCTAAAACAGTACAGATTGTAAATAATTGTAGTCATATATTTTTTTACTTATTTTATTATTATTATTACAATAAAATAGAACATTTATGTAACAAAAATTATTTAAATCTCTACTGTTTTAGATCCAGCAACACCTCTACTATGACGTCACAACATTTTTTTAAATCATTGTGGCTTAATGAATAACAATTAAGACTTTTTAAAAGTGTAGATAGGCTTCAATATAGATAAAGTTTCATAAAAAAAATAATAAAAAAATGGTGAAAGACCCAATTAAAATCTCTCCACCCCAACCTAACCTAACCTAACCTTGACTACATATTTATTATTTATTGTTTTATATTTTACTTAAAGAAGGAAGAATGCTTGATTAATCTCGATAAGCGGTATCGTTTCTCTTAGCTTCCCGAACGACCTAGAACGTTCCAGAGCCCGCAATAAGGCGTTGCCGGGCGAACGGGTGACAGTCAATTATGAACCGTGTAGATAACTATTGAATGTTAGTCTCTCCAAGCACTGGTTCTCTTCGTGAGTGTAAGGCAGTGTATGGTCCGTGTCATATATAAGAGAAAGAAGAAAACACCACCAGCTGTGCACCTCTTGATTTTCCTAAGCGTGTGGTAGTAGGCCATGACGGCGCGTATGTTGCGCCAGGATTGCGTGGCAGCCTTGGCGGTGGCGTCCGCCACGGACTGCAGGGAGCCGTGCAGGGAGCCACCGCCCACGGCACCGCTGTCCACGCGCGACTGCGAGTGGTCTGCGCTTGCGCTGTGAACAAGTTTGCCGTCACTGTCACTTTATCCTCGTCGTACCAATATTTTGGGGTGCGTGGTTTCACGGCCGGTAAATGTATTTCACATACTCACATACATATAACAATAAATATGTTTAACCATAAACTTACATAAATTTATAAAAAACTAACACGTCTTAAAATTTTTTCCAATCTGACTGAAAAATCGTCAATATCTGTCAATCTGTTTCTCGCGATTACAGCGCCATCTATCGCGAACTTTCAAAAATATTTTGGCATATTTTTCCAGCAATCCATTACAGTTTTGAACCAAATATTACATATTTTTATTATATTACTAAAACGTACCAAAAAAGTAAGGCGATTGGATTTCAAATTGTAAAGAGATTTGTAAACATAAACTGTTAATTATTTCATTATTTCAAAAAATCTAATCAGATCGTAATTTGGCTTTGTATATACGTTAAATATGAAAATTGAAAATTATATCATCGTTAAAATAGCGGAATCCTATAGCAAAGGAAACCCAAAACGTGCTTAGAATCGATATACAATATCACCCTTACATGAATATGCAATAATATTTAGTAAACTAAATTAATATATTTACAATACTTGTATACAGGTTGTTCATTTTAAGTGGGACACTATTGCTATTTCGAGAACAATAAGAGCTACGAGGTCGGTTAAATTAGCAAACAATTTCTATATTATATGACAATGAAACTGTGCGAAACAAGAATTTTTTTAGACCAGTGGTTCTCAAAATGCGGGGTGCAACTTTCTTATTTTAAATGGCAACCTATTTTTTTTTTTTTTTTTTTATTTGCTTATTCGATTCAGTATTTTTTCTACTTTCAATGATATTCACATGTAATGACAAAATAATAAAAAATATTTGAGAAAAATGCAAATAAAAATGTATAATTTTTATTTAAATATGCATATACACAGTTTGCCATGGAAGAAAACAAATAAATCAAACAATTTTTAATATTAGTTTTTTTCAAGTGTACCTCTGTATTTCTGTATTGTAACAACATAATTAATAATTATTTTCATAATTACAGTTTTTTCAATTATTTCTGCATTTGATTTATTTGTTTTCTACCATGGCAAACTTTGTATATGCATATTTAAATAAAAATGATTCATTTTTAATTTTGCATTTTTCTCAAATATTTTGTATTATTTGATCATTACATGTGAATATCATTGAATTCAGAAAAAAATGCTGAATCGAATAAGCAAATAAAAAAAAAATAGGTTGCCATTTAAAATAAGAAAGTTGCACCCCGCATTTTGAGAACCACTGGTCTAAAAAACTTCTTGTTTCGCTCATTTTAATTGTCTTATAATATAGAAATTGTTTGCTAATTTAACCGACCTCGTAGCTCTTATAGTTCTCGAAATAGCAATAGTGTACCACTTAAAATGAACAACCTGTATATGTGCAAGTGTAACAATGTGAGTACATATCTTCTATTGGCTCATTAGTTTTGTGTATATATTGTGAGTACAATTATTATAAGTGTTGTAAATTGTCTAGTGTTAAATATAGTGTACATACAAGCAGCAGTTTCTGGTTTTGTGTCAACAATACGCTGTGAAATTTACAAAAACACTGCAGAAAAACGCAATAAAACACTACGAATTTTCAAAATGAACAGCTATTGTATTTCAAACATTGTAGCCAATGTTGCGCATTTTGAGATATGATTGAAAACTTTTAATAACATTTTTTGGACAAGAGTTAAGCGGCCATTACATGAAAAAGTATTTCTTTTCAAGTGACTTTTCAAAGCGTATAGTTCTACTAAAAATCCTACTTGATGACGAAGCGATTTTAAGGTTACTATCAATTTAGCGATAGTTACATTTTAGTTACGGTGTTACCTGGTGGTCTGAGCCTTCGGCTGTTCTTCATTTACTTGTGAAGATTGTTGAAGAGCGACTTGAGTTGAACAACTATACAATAATTACTAATCAATTCGATGGTTGCCTTAAAACTTTAACAATTACACATACAAAAAAAAAACACATTTCGCTCTAACTCAATAAATTACTGAGATAAAATGAACTTACCCAGAATCCGAGCCCGCGTAACGTTGGTTAGGGCTCTTGCAGTCAGAAGAAGCGGCATTGCTTGAGTCGTCGTCTTCATCTCGAGATGTGTTAAGGGGTGACCTGGGGGAGGTAGCAGGGGTGTCCGAGCCGCTGTTGTCTGCTGTCAGCAGGGTGCCGCCTCCTGGGGCGGCGCCGAGGGAGAGGGGGTGCGGTTGGGGGTCGTCGCTGGAGAGGGGTTCCACCTGAAAGAGGAAGAATATTTGTAATTTAATTGTTGTATGTTTTGAGGGTTTTTTGAAAATAATTACTATTAATATCTATCAAAACTGTCATGATAAATTAGACAAAAAATCTGATGTGGCCAGCCCATAACCTCCCGCTCAATACTACTGTTAAACGGTACAAAATAGTATTTGACGATACAGAAACATACCTTCTTATTTATTTATTTTATTTCATATATTTATTAAAAATTTTTGACATATATTTCACTAAGAAAACAGCTTCACAATCACACACAATGACATGTGTCACATTTCGTAAAAAATTGGGAATTTTTAAATGTTTCCATGGTGTACTAGGAATGCAAGATTTGTGAAATCTAATTTTTATATTTTATTATCTCTAAATCTATGAAAATTAATAAAATTAGTGTAAACAAAACACATGTAAAATTAAATATTCTTCAACTTTCAAAATAACATAATTTGATGAAAAAGGAAATTTAACCGTGTTTTAACGAAAAACTGTTAAGGGCTTCAAGTAAACTGCTACTTCCGGTTGACCAATTTTATACAAAATCTAATCAGCTCTTCATTTATATATAAGAAGCAAAAATTCACAAAATTGCATTTTTTGGGATTATGGTATTTGAGTTATTGGAGACGAAAAAATTGCACTACACACACACACACACTCACGCGCGCGCGCGCATACATACATACATACATACATACATACATACAGACATCATCGCGAAAATAGTAAAATTGTTTTGTAGGGACTCTAAAACGTGCTAATTCATTGAAAACTCACTACCCAATTTATTGGCCAAAAACAATACCTCCCTTACCTAGAGCTGGCGGGAGATAAAAACGAATCTATATAGTTACATAAACAATAAATGCTAACCGATCTCGATGTAAACGATACGTCACACGCGCAAAATTATGAAAATGAATCAAATTAATTCAAAATGTTGCTTTCCAGTTTCTTTCTAGAATATGATGCAGGTATAATAAAAAAAATTGCTGCTTTTAAAGCACTAGCGACGTTAAAAGCACTCCGCTTCGCGTCGTGCTCTTAAACTCGCCGTGCGTGCTTTAAAAGCTTACTTATACACTTGTATCATAATATACTATTTTCGTGTCTTGATCTACATTTGAAATAAAGCACTTTTATTTAATTATTTTGTTGAAATAAACATTTAAATTCATTTGTTGACTATACATTTTAATTGTATATATTTATACTTCCGTATTCGCTTGAAAAATATATACGTTATATAAATAAAAGACCAATTTATTTTTTGTTTACTGAAATTTAATACATTACATACAAATTTATTTTTAAACTTATTAAACAATTTTCCAATTGAAAGTATTTGGTTTTATCTGTCATATGCTGCAATCAGTGTTTAATTTCAAGTATCTTGATTAAAAAAGTATAATTTGGAAGAATAATTAGATATTGTGAAATGGTTTTATGGTCAAAATAACACTCGACAAAAATGTATTAAATAAAATATACCCTTAATTAATATCACATTATTTTGTTATTTCATGAAACTGATGATTGCCAATAAACATTTCCGTCATTTTTTCGGTTACTGGTAGAATAATATAATTATAAATATTAGCACAAAAAATGCAGAAATTCTTCTTCTACAAAAAACTATTTAACATTTTTGATGAAAAATAATTAGTGAAGCCAAATAAAGAACATTTCAACGTTATGATGCGCCCTTCAATTCACCACTCTGTATATGTTTTAATATTGAACTAATTTAAAAGACACATTTAATAATAATTATTAATAAACTTACTGTACTGCATAATGAATATCGTATACTTGGTTTCAGCATAGAAAAACAATAAAAAACAAAACAATTTTAACAACACAATATTTTACAAAACAATTCACTTTGCCCTGATTTTGTTTTTCACACAACTGTCAAAAGCAAAACAAAACACATTCGACCGCTGCGCGCAGCCTACTGTCTACACGAGGAAACAAAATTATTTTTAACAAGATTTAATACTAATGCTGTTAGTCTGAATAAAAACATTGGATGTATTCCCTCGCTTCTGATTTTGTGGCGTGAATCAATTGTTTACGGTTCGAAAGACAGTTTCCGATTGAACAGCTATACTCCATTTGAGAATGAGAGACACTAATAAATTTAAATGTGTAAGAGTAGTATTGAATTATTGGAAATAAATCTTCCAGAAAAATACTAGCATGGTCATAGAATTTCATTTGGAAGCTGTCATTTTATTCTGTTGACTCTAACTTAGATATCCCTCAAATAAAATTAATATAATTTTAGACAGTTGCACTAAAAGCTTTCCTCAATCTAGGGGTGAGGTCGCCAGGGCCCCATCTAACCTAGTCTCAGTGCTGTGCCCCCTCAAAATTCAATAATATTTTGTTTAAAACAGTCAAGCTGCCATTTTACTGTCTTGGTTCTAGCATTTGCAATTCCTAATCAAAATTAATACAATTTTAGACATTTGTACTAAAAACCACACTGAATCCAGAGGTGAGGTCGCCAGGGCCGTATCTAGTCTATTCTCGGAGTTGCGCACCCTCAAACTTCAATAATATTTTGTTGAAAACAGTCAATCTGCCATTTTAATGTCTTGATTCTAGCAAACACACTCCTTAATCAAAATTAATACAATTTTAGACATTTGTACTAAAAACCACACTGAATCCAGAGGTGAGGTCGCCAGGGCCGTATCTAGTCTATTCTCGGAGTTGCGCACCCTCAAACTTCAATAATATTTTGTTGAAAACAGTCAATCTGCCATTTTAATGTCTTGATTCTAGCAAACACACTCCTTAATCAAAATTAATACAATTTTAGACATTTGTACTAAAAACCACACTGAATCCAGAGGTGAGGTCGCCAGGGCCGTATCTAGTCTATTCTCGGAGTTGCGCACCCTCAAACTTCAATAATATTTTGTTGAAAACAGTCAATCTGCCATTTTAATGTCTTGATTCTAGCAAACACACTCCTTAATCAAAATTAATACAATTTTAGACATTTGTACTAAAAACTACACTGAATCCAGAGGTGAGGTCGCCAGGGCCGTATCTAGTCTAGTCTCGGAGTTGCGCCCCCTCAAACTTCAATAATATTTTGTTGAAAACAGTCAATCTGCCGATTAATGTCTTGATTCTAGCAAACACACTCCTTAATCAAAATTAATACAATTTTAGACATTTGTACTAAAAACCACACTGAATCCAGAGGTGAGGTCGCCAGGGCCGTATCTAGTCTAGTCTCGGAGTTGTGCACCCTCAAACTTCAATAATATTTTGTTGAAAACAGTCAATCTGCCATTTTAATGTCTTGATTCTAGCAAACACACTCCTTAATCAAAATTAATACAATTTTAGACATTTGTACTAAAAACCACACTGAATCCAGAGGTGAGGTCGCCAGGGCCGTATCTAGTCTAGTCTCGGAGTTGCGCACCCTCAAACTTCAATAATATTTTGTTGAAAACAGTCAATCTGCCATTTTAATGTCTTGATTCTAGCAAACACACTCCTTAATCAAAATTAATACAATTTTAGACAGATGTACTAGAAAATAATGTCCTTAACAGATTAATTTATAACTCTGTCAATTATTGTATCAGTAACTTAATTAAAATCTAAATAGGCGACATTCATCCACCCTACATCAAGTTCTAAAACAATCAGTCTAGTTTAAGTCATTGAGCATTTCGTCTGAAGTGTTTAAAGACAGACAAGTCTTCAGCAAGGCTTCCTCACTGCGAACTAGAGGTAGAACATCATTTATTTATCATTAAATCATGTTCGAAAATAAACTGAACCCAAATAAAATCATTAAGATCCTTATTGAAGTTCTGTTCTTTTAATTTTTAAATAATACTTTACAAGGATTAATATTTAAAGTTTAATTCCCTTTAATTAAAAATGTTCACCAAAGAAAAGTTTCTAAATATTTTTTGTGCTTTAGTCGTCGAAAAGGAATTAAAAATAAATAAGTACAGCGAAGATAAAAGTATTATTATATACAGGGCGTTTCATTTAAGTGCTACACTATGTTCAAAGGTAATTTTCATTTAATTTAAGCAACCTCAGATCACTTACGGTTCTCGAGATCCCAACGCATTCTTAACTTAAATGGGACACACTGTATATCTTTCATAAAAATCATGTTTAAAGACAAATCATGTTCCAACTGATCTACTTCATCTGTTTAAAGACAGCCAAGTCCTAAACCACCCCCTTCATCCAGTATTTTCCCTCATAAGCTCAGTTCGCACCTACGAAACTTCCTCGTTTCCTCCACACCTCAAACACATTCCAGAACACTTCTCATGGCCAACTATTCCAAGACATAATTTAGTTGGTGCGTTCACCGCCTAAATTACAGTGTCGCTGTCGTCGCATACCGGTGATTTATCTTTGGAAGGTGTCTTGGAAACAGGGGCGTCTCGTAGCTAAAGGGAAAACTAACAATGGAGAAATAATTAGTTTGATTTTGGATATTTAAAGTTTTGTTTTTTGTAGTCATATATTGAAATGTGTTGTTTAGCGTTGCCTAAGCAACGTCCGAAATGTCCATTTCCCAGGTCTCCACCAGATAGACAACCGGGAAATTTCCACGAAGACATTCCTATTTCTAAAGCGTTTATTAATCAATTATATTTATAATAAAATAATATAGTATTTCAAACATTCCTTTACATAATATTAATATAAACAATGATGGAATAAGAATGAAATTAAATTTTAAAATAACAAATGTAGTGCATTTGGTTACCAATGTTGGCAGTAAAATCTGCCCGATATGACAGCTGTAAAATACATAACCTACAAATGTAATGTTAGTTATCTCAATATAAATCAGAAATATAATAAATTTACAAGTGAAGACGGAAAAAATATAAAAATTTTAATTGTTTTCTAATATATTAGACAAATGAATTCGCGTGTTTATATTTATAGTGCAACTTTGACAATTATCAAAATAACTCTTTGAAGAACTTCATTTCTTTGTATGGACTGTTATTAGTTTTATACTTTCCGTACAAAAATATTGTGTAAGTATTGAACCGAGTTCACGCAAGAGGTTTGTACAATATTTTTTGTACGAAAAGTATAGAACTAATAACAGTTCATACAAAGAAATGAAGTTCTTCAAGGAGTTATTTTGATATTTGTCAAAGTTGCACTATAAATATAAACACGCGAATTAATTTGTCTAATATATTAGAAAACAATTAAAATATTTATAATATTTACCGTATTCACTTGTAAATTTATTATATTTCTTATTTCCCTAAAATATTCTTCTTACTCATTTAAACACAGTTCACATGATGTACTTCACGAAATATCACTTAAAATTGGCAAATACTTTTATTGTATTTCTATATAATATAAACCCTAAAAAACTCACTGGTGCAGGACGCATCATCATATCTCTTAATTTTTTCGAAATATGGCGGTTTTTATTGTTTTTCGAAGTGCAACTTTGAGGAACTGCAACTCAAAAATTACGCAAGATATCGAAAAATACTCTTCAGTTTTGTGTTATTCGTGCATATTATAGCAAAATAACAAAATTTTTTAAATTGAAAATTTTGGAATTTTTTTTTCAAAATTTCGATCAGCAATATCTCAAATAATAAACGAGATACGAACTTACAGAATAAACCATTGGATTCAGCTCATCGAAATACATAAACCCTAAAAATTTCAGAACATTCGGATGGTGGGTTGAAATTTTAGAGCAAAAAGTCTGAAAATGGCCTTTTCCAGGCCAAACGTCAAGGGGTACCCTTTGACGTGTTTCGCCAAAAATGTCATTTTTACACTTTTTGCTCTAACTCTATAACGCGTAAAGCAATTTTAATGAAATTTTACATACTTATGTATTTTGACGAGCTGAATCGAATGGTCCAGTCTGCGAGTCAGCATTTTTTATATTTATCGAGTTATGGTCTATTGAAATTTGAGGGGAAAAATCGAAAAATTTCAAAATTTTTAAATTTGCTAATTTATAATAAAATGCATGAAACGAACAGAACTGAGTCTATTTTTCAATATCTTTAATAGATTTTGAGTTGCAGCCACTCAAAGTAGCATTTCGAAAAACATCGAAAATTGACATATCTCGATAAATTTAAGAGATATGACGATGCGCTCTACAGCATTGAGTTTCTTAGGATTTATATTATATAGAAATACAATAAAAGTATATGCCAATTTTTAGTGATTTTTCGTGAAATCTGAAATTGTGTAGTACTTTCTTAACATGTATTTGATGTCAATGGTAAATGAATTTGTATTAAATTTTATTACTTGCACAGATATTATAAACATACTGTACTCATTTTGTTACAAAATATATTCGAGAAAAGAAAAAGAAATAGGTTATTCTCGAACAGTGGCCTAACGTGTGGCATGCGCATGGCACCTTCAGACAACGAGTTTGGGTTCATTTTAATTTCATTTCGGATTAGGGTGTTTGTTAAATTTAGATTTTAATACAAACGGCTGCGCTGTTCCGCTTCCGGTGTCTAAATTAAATTTGGGAATGTTCGCACGTGACTAGGAAATGAGAATTTAAAGATTTTGAGTTGACGCGAGCGTACTAAAAATAAATATGGAATCGGAATAAATTTCAAACGATAATTTAACTTCAATATAAAGTAATCCATTAAAAAAAAAACAATTTTATCCAACACCTCTCAATAAATGCTCTGTAACTATGGCGATTTTAAACAAAGGAAAGTAACAGATTACCCACTAGTGGGTATAATTTTGAGAAAAGTCACTAGTGATTAATTTTTTATTTATAACAATAATAACACACAACACCTTGGTAACTACTTCGATTGACATTTTAATTTAAAATTTTAAAGCATATGTCACTGTCAAATTATATTTCTTTTAATAATTTTGAATTTATTAAGAAATGTTGGATAAAACATTATACTTCACACGTGGGCAAAGTGGAATTACCCACTCGATCAAATTATCACACGAGTGTGCTAAAATTTCTCTCGTGGGTAATTTCTTAGTTTGCCCACTTGTACAGTAAATAACTATTATCGTTTTGACAGCGAATAAATAGGGAGATAACTTTTTGTAAGTGATAAATACCGTCAAACGGGCATATATGGAACATCACGGTTTATATGGAACGTTACGTTTAAAAATGAAATTTGCCGTCATTTGCTTGTATGTTATTTATATTTTAGTGACTTTTACAATCAAACGTCAAACATAGATGTTCAAAGTTTATAATTTTGCCTGACATTCATACCTAAACCTCTTGTAAGTTTAATAAATTATTTATTTTACAGGAATATAAAAATTGCGTTTCAAAATAACTTAAAAAGTCTCCTCTGGTGCTCTGAACTCCTGCGTTTTAGAAACGTCATGCAATGTAATTTTATTTTAGTATTAACCTCAACAATAATATACAATAATAAAATTTGTTAAAATAAATTCCATGTAATGTATACACGGATTTAACTAAAATTTCGTACTTTTCAGGGTTATATGGAACAAAATGCCACGCAAACATAATCACAAAAAAGGAACTCCATATAGACAAAACTATTGTATTAATAATGTAGAATTAGTATTACAAGCGATTATTGTTGGAATTATGCTATTTGGACAAGCCGCAAGTACATGTGGGGTGCCAAAAACAACAATATTTAGGAAATTTACAGGTCAAAATTCGGACTAATTGTTTATACCAACGATTCTAGGAATTCTGGAAGGAAATAAGATTGTAGACACTGTATTACTTTCTGCTACTTATGGTTATCCATTTACCATTAAATATTCAAAACAAAGAATGCACACAATGATTTGGGGCAAAATTAATTAACATTAATAAAAACACTGCCACCGTTCACTTTTTGAGGCCATATAAGGATAAGAAAAATAAATTTATTTATTTACACTGATGTGAAATATATTAATCTTGTTAAACCAATGCATATTCGGATAATTATCCAAACCTACAAAGCAGAGGAATTGACATCTTTGCTAAAATGCGATTTAAAATCAAATATGTTATTTTTCATAATTATTTCAATTTATTGTACCTATATATTATGTGAGAAATTATAACTCATTTTTATTTTTAACTTACCAGAATATATTTTTATTATTTATACCACATAAACATTTTTTTTATATGAATTTTGTTTATAATTATCGTTCCATTCTTAAAAATGCATGTTTTTCACGTTAAATGCTCTATTATTCCGATATTTCAAAATTTTTGGGGTCAGTAAAATATATTTTTTTAAATTTAATTGTTCCATAAGGGATGTATATACTCCAACATGAAACATATTTTAAAATAGAGGAGTTTTCTTAACAAAAATTTTATCGTTTCATATATCCCCAAACCTTGTGGTAATATGGAACGCAAAAAAAATTAAAAAATCCGGGCAAGGCTGATAAAAAAAATATTTTTTTTGTAGATATTAAATCTATAGATAAACTTGAATCATATAAAAAAATTTAATGTAAATTTTAAAATTACATTAGAAAAAGTATGTGCAAAACCGTCTAATTTTCGTTCCATATATGCCCGTTTGACGGTACTTATTTGTCAAATTAGAGAGGAAAGCGCTTCTTTTTCCCCCTCGAGTTCGAAGTTTCGAACGAGAGTGGAAGAAGAGCTTTCCTCTCGTGTTAGACACAACATTTTTTTCACGACATGTTTCTAAAAACGATTTGCTCGGACCTAAAATACATTTTGAGAACACAACTGACAGACTGACACGTTAAAAGTTAGGTTATCAGACACAAGGCGGTGCAGCAGTGTTGCCAATTAACTAATCTTAAATATCTTTATAAGTTGTAAAGAAATAAGAAAAAGAAAAATATAAGACATAATTGTAAGATAATTTAAAGTATGTATATCACTAAAATAAGGATTTTCAATAAACTTAGGAATTTATTTATAATTTATGTAATATATTTTTTGTAAATAACATTCAAATTGGTAACACTTGTATATTTTCCTCTCTAGAGAGGAACAACACATTTTCCTCACTATTTCGGGAGAAGAACGGTGGGGTTTCCCACCATGTCGTGAAAAAACGTTATTTACCTGTCTCCTAGCAACCAGATCAAAATACTAACTGCATTAATGTCATTTGCTTTATATGTCAAATAAATGATATATAATAATTATATTTTCACCAATTGCACTTCTTATATAAACCTTTTCATAAATAATGTTAAATTATTACACTCGAGCATTTTATTTTCTTCGAATAAATTTCAGTTTGACAACTCAACCTTGTCCCTGACATCAATTTGACTTGAAAACTATTTAAAAAATATAATCACTCCGCCTACGGCGTCGTGATTTTATTAAAATAATTTTCTTGTCAAATGGCTAGGTAACAAGATTGAGTTGACAAACAGAAATTTATCCGGCAAAATACAAAGCTCTTAAGATTAAGACATCCAGTTTTAAACTTCAGCAAGATTTCCTCCCTTAGAACAAAGTATATGTCAGAATGTATCCATCCTAAAATCATGTTTGAAGACAGTCGTTTCCTTTGAGGCTAGCTTAAGACCTCCAGCATTTATTTGGAAATGTTTAAAAATAGTCAAGTGTTCGGTCAAGTGTCTTCAGCAACGCTTCTCTCTAGAACTAGGAGAAGGATGTTATTTTAGCCACCCCTAAAGATACAGAATAAGGGTGAGAATGATTCAAGCCACGCTTTAATGTAATTGTAATACAATTTTTAAATGCTTCACTTTAAATACCAGCCGTTCATCTTTAAGACAAGTATCTGGAGACAGCGTCATAATTAATACTAAATAAAGAAAGAATAAACTTTACAAACTGCAGTCAGTGCTTACAAAAACGTTTTCATTTGAATACTAAGCGACGAAACTCGAATAAACTTTAAGTGACTCGCTCCGCTGTCATTTAAAAGATCATTAATTAAATTTCAAATTTGTTCAACGAAAATGTGAAATAACGAAGATTTATTTTAAATATTCTAAAACACTTAAATTAGATGCTGGAGGTCTTAAGCTATCCTCAAATATCTTTAAACATGATTTTAGAGTCGAGACATAGGCTGGTACCGCGAGCTCTGTTTTTGGGTGTTTTAAGAGCAATGTTTAAAGTTCGGTTTTAGCTCTGTACAATGTTCTAAAATTATTTTATAAAAAAATACTTCAAATAGAAGTTACAGAGAAATGTATTGTCTACCACTTTTATTGGAAGTATTTTTTAATAAAATAATTTTTGAGCATTGTACAGCGCTAAAACCGAGCTTAAAACACTGCTCTTAAAACACCCAAAAACAGAGCTCGTGATACCAGCCATGATGTTCTACCTTTGCTACAGTATTAGCTATCTTAAAACACTCCAGACTACATGCTGAAAATCTTAAGAAAGTTTCAGACTTTCTTAGAACTTTAGTCAAGTGTGGATACTCGTAAATGATGTCCTACCCCTAGTTCTTTCGAAGGAAGTCTTGCTTAAGACTTGACTGTCTTTAAATAGTTTAAACACTTCAAACTAAATTCTGGATGACTTAAGCTAGCATCAATTATTTTTAAACATGATTTTAAAGTGAATACATGATGTCCTGTCCCTAGTTTTGCAAGATGAAGCCTTTCTGAAGACTTGGCTGTCTTTAAACACTTTCAACTAGATGCTGGAGGTCTTGAGCTAGCCTCAGAGGAAGCGACTGTCTTTAAACATGATTTTCGAATAGATACATAATGTCCTATCTCTTGTTCTGGGGAAGGAAACCTTGTTGAAGACTTGTATGTCTTTAAACACTTCAAACTAGATGATGTAGGTCTTAAGTTAACCTCAGAAGAAACGACTGGCTCCGAACATGAATTGAACGCTGTGTGACTTAAGCTAACCAAAATTGTCTTCGAACGTGATTTTAGGGTGGATATATGATGTTCATCCCTGGCTGAAGACTTGGCTGTCATTCAACAAGATGCTAGAGGACTTAAACTAGCCTCTGTTGAAGCGTTTGTCTACAAACATGACAGTCTTTTCATAATTCTGACTGAATCCTGAAGACTTGACTGTTCATAAATAGTTTAAACACTTCAAACTAGATTCTGGAGGTCTTAAGCTAGCCTCAACTGTCTTTAAACATGTTTTAGGGTTGATATTTGCTGAAGACTTGACGATCTACTGCTAGATCTTCAAACTAATTGTGGGATGACAAAATTATTACTAATAAACACTCAATATAAAAGAAAAATAGATGTTGGATAATTTAAGATAGCCCAAAAAGAATAGACTGTCTTTAACCCATTAAAGACGGAATTAATTTTTTTTCAAAATTACGGAATAATGATATAAACTAATAATATATACAATTATTACATACGGAAATAGTTATTTGTCAAACTAGAGAGGAAAGCGCGTCTTTTTCCCCCTCGAGTTCGAAGTTTGCCTCATGAGCGCAGCGAGTGAGGCATTTCGAACGAGAGTGGAAGAAGAGCTTCAACTGTTTCAATATAATTTTATGATAAATAAATGACGCCATACCCGTAGTTCTGGGGGAGGACATCACCCATCCCTTGGCCCACACATATAATTATTTTAGTTCAAAGTCATTTGTTCCAATTCATTTACATTTTCATTTTAACTAAATTCATATTGTGTTAATATTTCGCCTTTGACTCAATTTGAAAACCTTGCTTATTTCAAGTTATTTTCATGCTAATACCCCCTAACTTGTTTAACGAGGGACAGAAGACGTGATTACACGCTAAAAGGTAAACGAATTACCTGGAAAGCCCCAATTAATCGGGGAAATCTTCCCAGGCAACCCAAGCCGGCGGAAAAATGAGGAAAATGTAATTATAAAAATTAAACAGTTTGAAAGGTACACTGAAAGAAAAGGAAACTCTTTTATTCTTTAACAGGACTTTAAGATTAAGTTTCTAAGAGGCAGGACCGTATTCAGGTAGTAGAATAACTGAATTTTATTTTTATTTTCTGAAACAAAGTATAAGGAAGTATTGGAATCATGAAAAAATAGCTGAGGAGATTTTTTCGGAAATATTTTGACGTCCACTAAATTCGTTAAGACCAATTTCTCAATGATGTCTGTGTGTGAGGATGGATGGATGGATGTCCGTGTGCGCAATATCTCATGAACGAGACATGTAAACGAAACTTGAAATTTATAAGTTTCAAAAAAATATGAAGAGCTGAGTTGATTTTGAATGAAATTGAAAAACCACTTATTTCTCGGACGCCCACGCAATCGTTCACCCTCAATATATTAGTTTCACCAACCTTTCAAGATGTACAAACCATCTCAACTGACTCACTCCCACTTTCTTAACAACATTCTTCTCAATCTCACACTCACCATACACCAATGTGGACACGATCATTCTCCTCTCAAATACCTCATTTCCACAGCAGTTATACGTCGTTCATGCTTCTTCATCCACATCCAACATTCAGTAGGCACTAACACACCATTATACACACTCAATCGAGCATCTCTAGAAGACTCTAGATACATTCACGTTTCGAGCAAATGTACCCAGAGCACCCAATACCTTGCACCCTGCAGACACCCGCCTTTCAATCTCCCGGTCAATACATCCATCCCTCGAGAACATACTAGACAAATATACAAATTCATTCAATTGTTCCAGTCTCACACTATTCACAATAGAAAATATGGGTTATTTTACTCATTACAAATCTGACCAATCAGAATGTCTCAATTTCCATTGTTGTGCATTTTAGAGAATTGATTAAACAGCAGCATTCTGTTTATTCGCGATTAAATTGAAGCTAGCTTTTATATGCAAATTTTGAACATTTTGAAGGCATATTTAGCCGGATAATTAGTTGCGGAAGCAAGATACTTACATGTTCTTTACTTTTACTGGCATTCTATATATTTAAACATGCTTAATTATTCAATTCAAGTTATTTTTATTTACAAATTTTTGACATTTATTTGACAACTAAAAAGAAAAACAATCAATTTGCTATGGTTACACTATAACAACATAATTTTATGGTGCTTTTTGTTTATGTGTGTACCGATTTATTTATGTAAAAATGTGTCAAAATCAACCTTTTTGTACAATTTCATTGCCAAAAATTAAAGTTTATGCTATGAATTCATGAAATAATCTTGACATATACCCCTCGTGCTAAAGAATTGAATCGATTAAATTTGATGTCTAACGTATTTACAAAATGTTGCTTTTAAAAAAGTGTTATCGTACATAATAATTTAAGATAAAACCCCCGACCTGCGGTCTCGGGATTTTTTCAAATTATTATGTACTCAAACACTTTTTAAGCAATTTTTTTTGCATAAGCTACACATGTCAAATTTAATCGATTCAATTCCTAGCACTCGAGATACAACTATTGAAAAATCTTTATAATATTATTTTGATTGATCTGCCTCTGACCTCTATGAGCAAACCACATGTTCTGTACATAAATTCGACTGTGTGAATAGCATCATTACTCCATTACTACATTACCAAGGACAATATTAGCTTAGAAGGAGAGTAAATACAGCCGACGCACGTTTACACTGGAACAGTTTGCTGCCATTGTTTTGTTTTACTGATATTGGGGCCTATTCCGTAACTTTCATGTTAATTTTTAACGGCCGGGTAAAAATTTTAACAATAACAGCCGTCACTGAAAAAATATTGAAATTTTCATTTGACACATATATTTTTATTGGTTAATATTTTTAACTGGCAGTTAAAAATTAACAGTTAAGTTACAGAATAGGCCCCATTCGGTGCTTGATTCGTTGATATATGATTTTAGGATGGACACATGTACCTTGCCTTTAGTTTTGGGAGAGAAAACCTTGCTGAAGACTTGACTGTCTTTAAACATTTTAAACTGGACGCTAGATAAGTTAAACTAGCCTCAGAGGAAAGGACTGTGTTTAAACATGATTTAGTGGTCTAGTCTAGTGATCAACTAAGAGAAAGCTTTGCTGAAGACTTGGTTGTCTTTAAACACTTCAAACTAGATGCTGAAGGTCTTCAGCTAGCCTCAGAGGAAACGACTGTCTTCAAACATTATTTTAGGGTATATACATGATGTCCTATCCTTACTTCTAAGAAAAGAAGCTTTGCTGAAGACTTGGCTGTCTTTAAACACTTCAAACTAGATGCTGAAGGTCTTCAGCTAGCCTCAGAGGAAACGACTGTCTTCAAACATTATTTTAGGGTATATACATGATGTCCTATCCTTACTTCTAAGAAAAGAAGCTTTGCTGAGGACTTGGCTGTCTTTAAACACTTCAAACTAGATGCTGAAGGTCTTCAGCTAGCCTCAGAGGAAACGACTGTCTTCAAACATTATTTTAGGGTATATACATGATGTCCTATCCTTACTTCTAAGAAAAGAAGCTTTGCTGAGGACTTGGCTGTCTTTAAACACTTCAAACTAGATGCTGAAGGTCTTCAGCTAGCCTCAGAGGAAACGACTGTCTTCAAACATTATTTTAGGGTATATACATGATGTCCTATCCTTACTTCTAAGAAAAGAAGCTTTGCTGAGGACTTGGCTGTCTTTAAACACTTCAAACTAGATGCTGAAGGTCTTCAGCTAGCCTCAGAGGAAACGACTGTCTTCAAACATTATTTTAGGGTATATACATGATGTCCTATCCTTACTTCTAAGAAAAGAAGCTTTGCTGAAGACTTGGCTGTCTTTAAACACTTCAAACTAGATGCTGAAGGTCTTCAGCTAGCCTAAGAGGAAACGACTGTCTTCAAACATTATTTTAGGGTATATACATGATGTCCTATCCTTACTTCTAAGAAAAGAAGCTTTGCTGAGGACTTGGCTGTCTTTAAACACTTCATACTAGATGCTGAAGGTCTTCAACTAGCCTCAGAGGAAACGACTGTCTTCAGACATGATTTTAGGGTATATACCTGATGTCCTATCCTTACTTCTAAGAAAAGAAGCTTTGCTGAAGACTTGGCTGTCTTTAAACACTTCAAACTAGATGCTGAAGGTCTTCAGCTAGCCTAAGAGGAAACGACTGTCTTCAAACATTATTTTAGGGTATATACATGATGTCCTATCCTTACTTCTAAGAAAAGAAGCTTTGCTGAGGACTTGGCTGTCTTTAAACACTTCATACTAGATGCTGAAGGTCTTCAACTAGCCTCAGAGGAAACGACTGTCTTCAGACATGATTTTAGGGTATATACCTGATGTCCTATCCTTACTTCTAAGAAAAGAAGCTTTGCTGAGGACTTGGCTGTCTTTAAACACTTCAAACTAGATGCTGAAGGTCTTCAGCTAGCCTCAGAGGAAACGACTGTCTTCAAACATTATTTTAGGGTATATACATGATGTCCTATCCTTAGTTCTAAGAAAAGAAGCCTTGCTGAAGACTTGGCTGACGTTAAATCTAAGAGGGAATCAATGTTTTTAAACACTTTTGAAGGATTTCGTTTCGATTGAAGTGTTTAAAGACAGCCAAGTCTTCAACAAGACTTTCTCGGTGGTTAGCATAAATTCTTCAGCAACTAGTTTGAAGTGTTTAAAGACAGCCAAGTCTTCAGCAAGGCTACCTTTTCTAGAACTAGATGCGGGGTATAATTTATCAATTTATATTAAACGTGACAGTCGTCAGAGCTGCACATTGCTTTGTCGCACTCTACCAGCAAATTCAACATAAATAAAACTAAACCTCCATACAAAACTACAAAGAAAAAATTTGCCAAACACACACACACAACAACATCCATGTGAAATTCGCATTTTGCGCACCCGTGTCGCAATTTACTCGAAGCTCCGCATATAATCAACACAGTTCACTGATCACGGAGATAATATTTGTTTTGTTCGAGTGTAAACACGGCTTTGTTGTTCACGGCAGCCGACAGCCGGGGCATGTTTGACACGGGGTAATAAATGATTGATTGTTGAAGGTGTCTTCTTTAATATAAACATTACATTCAACTGTATTTACTTGTATGTTTGAATGAATTTATTTGAGTAAAGGAACAACTGTCTAATATTGACAATGGAATTATAAAATCTGGTATAGGCAGCACTCTACTTTCTTATACAAATAAAACCAACTGACTTGTTCCTTGCGTATGACTATTGTGACAATTATTTGACATATAGATATTATATCCGATTAATTGTGTTCTCTCTCAGCTATGATTTTAATTTAAAATATTAATTAATATCTAGTCTTTAAAACTTTGTATCTAATAATATAAATATTGCTTTTATAATATTTCACACGACACATATTTTTGACACTTCACAATTATTTGACACGTTTGACACATAGATATTAATAGTATATTGTGTCATTAGGAGTAAATGTGATACTTTGTGTGCTGAGCATGTAAGTTTGAACGACGAGCGAAGCGAGTCGAACAATTACATGCGAAGCACCCAAAGACACATTTACTCCGAATAACACATGCTATTTTTTCTTCAAACATAAATAAAATTATAAATATTATAAAATGCTCAAAACTTCAAAAAATATTCTGTCTTATCTAGCATTTCAAGTTGCCGTAGAATATGCTGTTTTGTTATTTTTGTTTATTTGTTTCATTTTTAACTGTCAAATTATTGAATTACAACCTAACTATTTTTCATAATATTTTACTTTATCCGCCGCCGGCGTAAATGTGTTGCCAAGGCAAACGTCATAAAAGTACGTTGTTATATATTTGTATTCAACAAGCAGAAGTTCAATATTGTCGCCGCCGGCGTAAAAGTGTCTCCTTGGCAACACATTTACGCCGGCGGCGGACAAAGTAAAATATTATGAAAAATAGTTAGGTTGTAATTCAATAATTTGACAGTTAAAAATGAAACAAATAAACAAAAATAACAAAACAGCATATTTTACGGCAACTTGAAATGCTAGATAAGACAGAATATTTTTTGAAGTTTTGAGCATTTTATAATATTTATAATTTTATTTTCTATGTCTGAAGAAAAAATAGCATGTGTTATTCGGAGTAAATGTGTCTTTGGGTGCTTCGCATGTAATTGTTCGACTCGCTTCGCTCGTCGTTCAAACTTACATGCTCAGCACCCAAAGTATCACATTTACTCCTAATGACACAATATACTATTAGGGTTTGTTCCCAGTGTAACTAAGATTACTGAAATATATTATTAAATATATAATTTAGTTTTTCTCAAAATTAGAAGCATATACAAGAAACGTGCAAATAACATTTTATATTCCAAATACTTTTGCTAACATTTTTCATTTGAAACTTTTTTCACAGCTGATTCTACTTTTGAAAAAAAATGGAATTTATTGTTTTGTGTGTCTAGTAAACTTCCTCTTCCCGTTTTTCAATTTCATTCAAAATCAACACAGCTCTTCATTTTTTCATGAAACTTATAAATTCCAAGTTTCGTTTACATATGTCATGTGATATTGCGCACACGGACATCCATCCATCCATCTATCTTCACACACAGACATCATTAGGAAATTGGTCTTAACGGATTCAGTGGACGTCAAAATATGTATTTCCGCAAAAATCTCGTCAACGATTTTTTTCGTGATTCCAATACTTCCTTATACTTTGTTTAAGAAAGTAAAAATGGAAAATAAAATCTAAAAACATATAACATATACATATATACAATATATTAAATGTAAACAAATATATACTTAATGTACCGGGGTATTAGTGACTAAAGGTCGAAATACCCCTAAATATTTCTAATTAAAAAAAAAAAAAAGTAAAAATGGAAGTATTAAAAACAGTCACTTCCTTTGAGGCTATCCCTAAACATGACTGTTTCAATCATTTCAAATGGAATTAAAAGTTTGTTGACAATTAAATCATTAGATTTTGATGAAAAAATTTACAAATATTAACAGAACATACAATATAATTTTAACATGTATATTATCCATCGAACAACGCACAATCGAAAACATTTTTTAATTGTGTTCCGTTTCTATCTGTTCTCTGAATGTTTGCACAGTTCTGCGCCAACGAAAATTGGAAAATTATTTTTAGAATTTTTGTGAAATTATTTTTTCATTTTGCTCAACTAAAATTGAATTATTGTTGTTGTTGTTGTTTGTTGAAAAGTTTTAATATTTTTTATTGATGTATGCTTGAACGAAAAGCTCCAATTAAATTGATATTGGAGTAAAGGTAATTATGTAAAAAGATTTAATATATAATTGTTTTGAATAGAAATAAATGTGTTGTATTTCAGAGCAACAAAACTCAAAGTTATTACCCCTAATTCTGCCGAAGATTTGGCTGTCTTTAAACACTTCAAACTAGATGCTGGATGTCTTAAACTAGCCCCAAAGGAAGCGACTGTCTTCAAACATGATTTCAGGGGGGATACATAATATCCTATCCTTAGTTTTGAGAGACGAAGCCTTGCTGAAGACTTGACTGTCTTCAAAAACTTCAAACTAGATACTGGAGGTCTTAAACTAGCCTCAGAGGAAGCGACTGTCTTAAAACATTATTTCAGGAGGGATACATGATGTCCTATCTTTAGTTTTGAGAGAGGAAGCCTTGCTGAAGACTTGGCTGTCTTTAAACACTTCAAACTAGATGCTGGAGGTCTTAAACTAGCCTCAGAATAAGTGACTATCTTCAAACATGTGTTATATACACGATCCTACCCTTGGGTGAGGTGCCGGCTTCTCAGTGGAGAAGGGGTGGTTCAAGAAAAATAAATAGGGCGCCACACAATTAGAGCAGTTCTGCCCACCCAACACCAAATTGTGATGGTCGCTAGGACGCGTCACTGTTGCTTCTACTGAAGTCAGTCTGAAAAGCTGTACTGAGGTTTGAGGGAGAGGATCGGAGCAGGCTAAGTACCAATGAAACATACGCTCAATTTAACGATCTGGTTATTATTAAACAATAAACAATGTAAGAAAATTTTACAATACAATATAAAGAGCAAAAATAAATTAATAACACTGTGGATGACACACTCTGCGGCCGTAGGACAAATAAACTCACCTGGAGCACTCAGCGTGCCAGAACTTTATTTAAAAAGGAACAATACTTACGCAACACTGCTCACCCTGAACTGTCCGTCGCGCGACCGCCTACGCACCGACACCCAACGCACACCTAGCGTATCGAACACCGCGGCCGTAGGTTGATCAACCGAGACGCGGGACAGGTATACGGGAATTAGGGGTTACACGTAAACAGTGCAACGCGAACCGAGGGTACTAACGGCGTACCAAATAATGAATGAAAAAGGTATAAAGTTCTTAACAACTAAGCCTCCTCACAAACAATATTCAGAAAAGTGTATCCAGTGAGTGTAGTTAATTGAAAATATTTAAATAACCAGACGGTATGTGTGACAGAATTATACAATAAAAAAAATTATCCAACAATGTAGATTTTAACAGTGTGTATAAATTTTAAAATGATTATAAGTTTTTAAACAAATGTAAATATTCAGATATGTAAATTTTAAACGGTGTGTGTGTATTTAAATATGAATATAAATTCTAAATCAGATCTAAGTGTTCTGAGTGTCCAATGTAAGCGTAATAAAATATCAATGGCGGGACTTAGCTCTCTCTTCCTCTCTGGCTCACGGGAAAGTCAGCTGGGCTTGGGCTGGATGGCCCTGTCTCGGAAAGGCGAGAAACCTTAGCCTCCTGGCTTAAGAAAAGTCGTTTGGACCTTCTTGGCGGGATGGTGAAGTACTGGATGGCGACGATTCACAGCCGCGAAAAATTTATTCGAATCCCCAACACGTGGGTTATCCGTAAAAGACACAACACTGCCTTTCACAGCCTCGATAGACAGCGAGAATAATCCCCAAAGTGGGTAATGTTCGCAAACAAAAACAATCTCGATTGTCTATCCACTAAATTTCACACAACGTGAAAATCTTCTACTTAGTAGCGCCAAAAACGTCCGCTTACTTATGCGTACTGACTTAAGATCATATCCGGCCGTTATTTTTCCTACTTAAGACGGTGAAAAATTTGAATTTGAAGAAAGAGGAATAGACAAAGACAGCTATACAAATTTGAGAAGAAATCAACGGAAGTGTCAGAACACTAGCGACAAATAATAAAAACAACAACTAAAGGCTTGTATACAATTCGCAATCTCGCAGGAAAGGTAAACAAAACAGGGAAATTAAATGTGAAATATATTTAAGTATTATTACTGATAAGCGAAAATGTAGTGTAGTTTATATTTGCAAAGAAAATAAAGGTCTATATTTTTAACTAATTTTTATCAAGTACGCCGCGCTGTAACTGCGCCTTTATACACTAATAACGCTTGCGCATTTAACGAATTCTGAACGTGTCAACAAAATATAAACAAATAAGTCCTTGAACAGTAAAAGTAAAATAAATCTAATATATTACAACCAAAATACGATAATAAATTGAATTTAACTATTTTAAATCATCACAGGTAAGAATAAAATAAAAATTTATTAGATTACATTATGCAAATCTTTAACTAAATATTTTTAGGTTAACAAAGGAAAGAAAACAAATAAATTAATGAGAAAGGATCTAAAGGATATGGAATTAAAAAAAAGGAATGGAATACGAAATTGGAACGTAACACATGATTTCAGGGGGAATACAAGATGTCTTATCCTTAGTTTTGAGAGAGGAAGCCTTGCTGAAGACTTGGCTGTCTTTAAACACATCAAACTAGATGCTGGAGGTATTAAGCTAGTCTCAGAGGAAGCGACTGTCTTCAAACATGATTTCAGGGTGGATACATGATGTCCAATCCTTAGTTTTGAGAGAGGATGCCTTGCTGAAGACTTGGCTTTCTTTAAACACTTCCAACTAGATGCTGGAGGTCTTAAGCTAGCCTCAGAGGAAGCGACTGTCTTCAAACATGATTTCAGGGTGGATACATGATGTCCTATCCTTAGTTTTGAGAGAGGATGCCTTGCTGAAGACTTGGCTAACTTTAAACACTTCCAACTAGATGCTGGAGGTCTTAAGCTAGCCTCAGAGGAAGCGACTGTCTTCAAACATGATTTCAGGGTGGATACATGATGTCCTATCCTTAGTTTTGAGAGAGGATGCCTTGCTGAAGACTTGGCTGTCTTTAAACACTTCCAACTAGATGCTGGAGGTCTTAAGCTAGCCTCAGAGGAAGCGACTGTCTTCAAACATGATTTCAGGGGGATACATGATGTCCTATCCTTAGTTTTGAGAGAGGATGCCTTGCTGAAGACTTGGCTTTCTTTAAACACTTCCAACTAGATGCTGGAGGTCTTTTAAGCTAGCCTCAGAGGAAGCGACTGTCTTTAAACATGATTTCAGGGGGATACATGATGTCCTATCCTTAGTTTTGAGAGAGGATGCCTTGCTGAAGACTTGGCTGTCTTTAAACACTTCCAACTAGATGCTGGAGGTCTTAAACTAGCCTCAGAGGAAGCGACTGTCTTTAAACATGATTTCAGGGGGATACATGATGTCCTATCCTTAGTTTTGAGAGAGGATGCCTTGCTGAAGACTTGGCTGTCTTTAAACACTTCCAACTAGATGCTGGAGGTCTTAAGCTAGCCTCAGAGGAAGCGACTGTCTTTAAACATGATTTCAGGGGGATACATGATGTCCTATCCTTAGTTTTGAGAGAGGATGCCTTGCTGAAGACTTGGCTGTCTTTAAACACTTCCAACTAGATGCTGGAGGTCTTAAGCTAGCCTCAGAGGAAGCGACTGTCTTCAAACATGATTTCAGGGGGATACATGATGTCCTATCCTTAGTTTTGAGAGAGGATGCCTTGCTGAAGACTTGGCTTTCTTTAAACACTTCCAACTAGATGCTGGAGGTCTTTTAAGCTAGCCTCAGAGGAAGCGACTGTCTTTAAACATGATTTCAGGGGGATACATGATGTCCTATCCTTAGTTTTGAGAGAGGATGCCTTGCTGAAGACTTGGCTGTCTTTAAACACTTCCAACTAGATGCTGGAGGTCTTAAACTAGCCTCAGAGGAAGCGACTGTCTTTAAACATGATTTCAGGGGGATACATGATGTCCTATCCTTAGTTTTGAGAGAGGATGCCTTGCTGAAGACTTGGCTGTCTTTAAACACTTCCAACTAGATGCTGGAGGTCTTAAGCTAGCCTCAGAGGAAGCGACTGTCTTTAAACATGATTTCAGGGGGATACATGATGTCCTATCCTTAGTTTTGAGAGAGGATGCCTTGCTGAAGACTTGGCTGTCTTTAAACACTTCCAACTAGATGCTGGAGGTCTTAAGCTAGCCTCAGAGGAAGCGACTGTCTTTAAACATGATTTCAGGGGGATACATGATGTCCTATCCTTAGTTTTGAGAGAGGATGCCTTGCTGAAGACTTGGCTGTCTTTAAACACTTCCAACTAGATGCTGGAGGTCTTAAGCTAGCCTCAGAGGAAGCGACTGTCTTTAAACATGATTTCAGGGGGATACATGATGTCCTATCCTTAGTTTTGAGAGAGGATGCCTTGCTGAAGACTTGGCTGTCTTTAAACACTTCCAACTAGATGCTGGAGGTCTTAAGCTAGCCTCAGAGGAAGCGACTGTCTTTAAACATGATTTCAGGGGGATACATGATGTCCTATCCTTAGTTTTGAGAGAGGATGCCTTGCTGAAGACTTGGCTGTCTTTAAACACTTCCAACTAGATGCTGGAGGTCTTAAGCTAGCCTCAGAGGAAGCGACTGTCTTTAAACATGATTTCAGGGGGATACATGATGTCCTATCCTTAGTTTTGAGAGAGGATGCCTTGCTGAAGACTTGGCTGTCTTTAAACACTTCCAACTAGATGCTGGAGGTCTTAAACTAGCCTCAGAGGAAGCGACTGTCTTTAAACATGATTTCAGGGGGATACATGATGTCCTATCCTTAGTTTTGAGAGAGGATGCCTTGCTGAAGACTTGGCTGTCTTTAAACACTTCCAACTAGATGCTGGAGGTCTTAAACTAGCCTCAGAGGAAGCGACTGTCTTTAAACATGATTTCAGGGGGATACATGATGTCCTATCCTTAGTTTTGAGAGAGGATGCCTTGCTGAAGACTTGGCTGTCTTTAAACACTTCAAACTAGATGCTGGAGGTCTTAAGCTAGCCTCAGAGGAAGCGACTGTCTTCAAACATGATTTCAGGGGGATACATGATGTCCTATCCTTAGTTTTGAGAGAGGATGCCTTGCTGAAGACTTGGCTTTCTTTAAACACTTCCAACTAGATGCTGGAGGTCTTTTAAGCTAGCCTCAGAGGAAGCGACTGTCTTTAAACATGATTTCAGGGGGATACATGATGTCCTATCCTTAGTTTTGAGAGAGGATGCCTTGCTGAAGACTTGGCTGTCTTTAAACACTTCCAACTAGATGCTGGAGGTCTTAAACTAGCCTCAGAGGAAGCGACTGTCTTTAAACATGATTTCAGGGGGATACATGATGTCCTATCCTTAGTTTTGAGAGAGGATGCCTTGCTGAAGACTTGGCTGTCTTTAAACACTTCCAACTAGATGCTGGAGGTCTTAAGCTAGCCTCAGAGGAAGCGACTGTCTTTAAACATGATTTCAGGGGGATACATGATGTCCTATCCTTAGTTTTGAGAGAGGATGCCTTGCTGAAGACTTGGCTGTCTTTAAACACTTCCAACTAGATGCTGGAGGTCTTAAGCTAGCCTCAGAGGAAGCGACTGTCTTTAAACATGATTTCAGGGGGATACATGATGTCCTATCCTTAGTTTTGAGAGAGGATGCCTTGCTGAAGACTTGGCTGTCTTTAAACACTTCCAACTAGATGCTGGAGGTCTTAAGCTAGCCTCAGAGGAAGCGACTGTCTTTAAACATGATTTCAGGGGGATACATGATGTCCTATCCTTAGTTTTGAGAGAGGATGCCTTGCTGAAGACTTGGCTGTCTTTAAACACTTCCAACTAGATGCTGGAGGTCTTAAGCTAGCCTCAGAGGAAGCGACTGTCTTTAAACATGATTTCAGGGGGATACATGATGTCCTATCCTTAGTTTTGAGAGAGGATGCCTTGCTGAAGACTTGGCTGTCTTTAAACACTTCCAACTAGATGCTGGAGGTCTTAAGCTAGCCTCAGAGGAAGCGACTGTCTTTAAACATGATTTCAGGGGGATACATGATGTCCTATCCTTAGTTTTGAGAGAGGATGCCTTGCTGAAGACTTGGCTGTCTTTAAACACTTCCAACTAGATGCTGGAGGTCTTAAGCTAGCCTCAGAGGAAGCGACTGTCTTTAAACATGATTTCAGGGGGATACATGATGTCCTATCCTTAGTTTTGAGAGAGGATGCCTTGCTGAAGACTTGGCTGTCTTTAAACACTTCCAACTAGATGCTGGAGGTCTTAAGCTAGCCTCAGAGGAAGCGACTGTCTTTAAACATGATTTCAGGGGGATACATGATGTCCTATCCTTAGTTTTGAGAGAGGATGCCTTGCTGAAGACTTGGCTGTCTTTAAACACTTCCAACTAGATGCTGGAGGTCTTAAACTAGCCTCAGAGGAAGCGACTGTCTTTAAACATGATTTCAGGGGTATACATGATGTCCTATCCTTAGTTTTGAGAGAGGATGCCTTGCTGAAGACTTGGCTGTCTTTAAACACTTCCAACTAGATGCTGGAGGTCTTAAGCTAGCCTCAGAGGAAGCGACTGTCTTTAAACATGATTTCAGGGGGATACATGATGTCCTATCCTTAGTTTTGAGAGAGGATGCCTTGCTGAAGACTTGGCTGTCTTTATTCACTTCAAACTAGTTACTGAATGTCTTAAACTAGCGTTAATGTATGCGACTGTCTTTAAATTTGATTTTTACCTGTTCTGGGAGAGGAAGCCTTGGGTATCTTTAAACACTTCAAACTAAATGTTGTAGGTCTTAGGCTAACTTCAAAGTGTCTTACAATAAGATTTAAGGTAGATAAATAGCGCACTACTTATAGTTTTGGAGAGGAGGATGCTTTACTGAAGATTTGGCTGTCTTTAAACACTTAGATATAAAAGTGTTTAAAGCTAGCCTCAACTGTCTCTAAACCTAGTTTTCTGTTTGTGTAAGTCCAAAGAGTTGCCGGATGGTATCTGGACCACCAATGCGTCGCTTCCTGACATTTTAAACCATTTCACCGAATATCTTTAAACATGTTTGTGAAACATTTATATCAACTGTTTTCGATTTTTTAAAACATTTACTTCTGTTGAAATTTAAGAGCGGTAGATGGCTCTGGGAGTATTTATTTCCTTCTCAGTTCCATTTACCAATCTGTTGGGATCTTAGATCTCGCTGAGCCAGTCATTCGGTGCCACTGCCTCACAGCAGCTGGTGGGTTCACTACACTGATGAGCTCCAATAAGAGCGAAACGCGTCTGTAGTTCCCGATTGATTGGCTTGGCCGTCTCTGTGAATTAATTAGTTATTATTCTGAGGCTGTCTTTTATGAAACAGTTGACAATTTTTATTGTCTTTTTAATGTTTTCAAGGTTTGTCTATACAATTGGGAGCATTAAATAAAATCTTTACTGTTGGTAGAACTGACGGATTTAAATCGTTCGAATTTATCTGCTGTTTCCAGGAAGTAGAAACCTCATGTAGCCTTAACCAATATCTGCTAAGATTGACGACGCAGCATTTTCCTATGTTCAGTTAAACAATATAAGATATTACGCTTGAGTTCAATTTCAAATGTCATATATTTTATCTTGTTCACAGTTGGTTGCCTAAAGCAGCGTCAGAAATATCTGAATCAGTTGTTACAGTTTGCATATGGTTCACTAAGAAAACCACAGATTACTTCAATCCCTCCAGTTTTCATTTTGTCAAGCGTTTATCAATTCTCTTCGCACAGAACGTCATTTTCCAACCTAAATTAATGTTTGAAGACAGTCGCTTCCTCTGAGGCTAGCTTAAGAACCCCAGCATCTAGTTTGAAGTGTTTAAAGACAGTCAACATACATATATACATACATAAAATCACGCTATGTCCCACCTAGTGGGGTAGCACGAACCCAGAAACACATTCAACCAACAATCAAACATTCCTATCCTGACACACCACTTTCGCCTCGTCCACATTCATACATGCTCGTCTATTCTTCACACTCGGAATCATTCCACCATCAATCATACCAACCAGTTATTCCTCGGACGCCCACACAATATATTAGTTTCACCAACCTTTCATTCGACATTCGCTCAATATGTCCAAACCACCTCAACTGACTCACTCCCACTTTCTTAACAACATTCTTCTCAATCTTACACTCACCATACACCAATGTATTCCGTATACGATTACGTCTCGTATACCCACACACTCCTCTGAAATACCTCATTTCTACAGCAGTTATACGTCGTTCATGCTTCTTCATCCACACCCAACATTCAGAACCACGCATCAATGTAGGCATTAACAAACCATTATAAACACTCAAGTCAGCTTTCAGATTTCATAGCATAACAAATAATAATAAGTTTAAGTTCTGTAAATATTTATTAATAACACAACGTTTCGACAGCAAAGTGTTGCCTTCTTCAGGTGAAATATAAATATAAAACAGAACTTTAACCCAGTTATTGTTATTTGTTAAAACTAAAACACTTCTATTAAGATTGTTAATTTATTATTAAAACCCATATTTATTTTATTTATTCTTTATCTACTTTAAACTATTTTGTTTCCTCCCTTCTTCTACATTCCATCCACCTCTTTCAGACCTCCTGAAATAACCCTTACAACCCTCGTTATCTCATATAAGCAGACCGTCGCCTGGCCCTTCTCGTGTCCTTGGACCTGGTGAAGAATGACATCGTCTGCAAACGGCCGCAACTTCCTTGAGATATGAGGGTCATTTTTGAACTCGGCGCGATTTTGGGCTCTGCTGATTGGTGGTTAGAATGTTAAGTATAAAAAATCTGATGTACCAGCACATAACCTCCCGCCCAAAACTACTCTTAAACGGTACAAATTAGTATTTGATGATACAGAAACATACCTTCTTATTTGTTTATTTTCTATTTATATTTGACAAATTTAATTTCCTTTCGTATATTTATTTAATTTTTTGACATATATTTCCCTAAGAAAACAGCTTCACATTCACAATGACATGTGTCACATTTCATAAAAAATTGAAATTTTTTAAATGTTTCCATGGTGTACTAGGAATGCAAGATTTGTGAAATCTAATTTATTTATATTTTATTATCTCTAAATCTAATAAAAATTAATAAAATCAGTGTAATCAAAACACATATAAAATTAAATATTCTTCAACTTTCAAAATAACATAAATTGTTGAAAAAGGAAATTTAACTGTGTTTTTCACGAAAAACTGTTAAGGGCTTCAAGTAAACTGCTACTTCCGGTTGACCAATTTCATCCAAAATCTAATCAACTCTTCATTTAAATATAAGAAACAATAATTCACAAAATTGTATTTTTTGGTATTATAGTTTTTGAGTTATGCGAGACAAAAAAAAATGCCACAGACCACACACACACACACACATACATACACACACGTACACGTACACACACACACACACACACACACACACACACACACACACACACACACATACACACACACATACATACAGACATCATCGCGAAAATAGTAAAATCGTATTGTAGAGACCCTAAAACGTGCTTATTCATTGAAAACTCACTACCCAATTTCTTGACCAAAAACAATACCTCCCTTATCTAGAGATAGGCGGGAGGTAAAAATCTGTTGTGGGTAGCACAATACCTCCCGCCATAGATTTCTTATCGTTCTTACCGAACAATGCAGAAACACCGACTATTCATTATTAAATTTTCTCTTATGATACATGTCAAAAAATGATATTTTTTAAGCATTGTTTTGTTTTTATCAAAAAGCATAGATTAGCAGATTTAAACGAAAATATCACATAATTGTTCTTTAACGTGTTGTAATTCATAAATGAAGACAGTAAAAGGAAAATGTTTCATACAATAATTGTAGATAATAATATAATTAATAACAAAAATTTACATAGATATTTCAAAATAACCTGAAAGGCTTTCAAATAAACTACCACTTCCGGTTATTGGATTATCACCAAAAACTAATCAGCTCTTCCAAAGGGGATACAATTTTTATATACAACATATCAAAATTTTCAATTTAGCAGTTTTTGAGAAACTGTAACTATTAAATCATATATTAAAGACCCTAAAACGTACACATTCACTGTGTGTGCTGAAACCACATGGGACAAAACAGACCTTTAGGGATATTTAGGTCGCAGGGTTGGTGGAACTGACGCGATACGGTCAATAAGAAGGCAAAGCACAAGGCCAACGGGCCTATGTTACATTACCACTTTTTAGCACAAAACTATTTCACTTTCTTTTGTATCAAAATGTTAAGCATTTTCTGGCAATTGCTCCGTGGTAGCGTAGACCATAAGGCCCTCGGTTCGACCCCCTCAGCCTCCTACGGCACCTGCTACATTTATACATTTAGGGGAATGTTACATTATTTTTAAAACTAAGAAATACTTGTACCTTTCAAACTGCTGAAGACTTTGCTGTCTTTAAACATTTCAAACTAATATAATTTAGAATACCTACAACATCAATTAAGTGATTAGTGATTTATATACAGGGTGTAACATAAATAGGTACATTAAATTTAACCAGTTATAGAACTCGTCAAGGGGAACTATATTTCTTAATAACTTTTTTTCTAAAACATCTAGTTTTTGAGTTAAAAATCTTTAAAAATTTATTAGATTTTAGATGTCCCGCCAATGGAGAACATATGACTGCATAGATGGCGTTAGTGTAGACACTGCGCTACTGCGCATTTCATTTGTTTTTGCATCGTGAAAGCTAACCTCAATTTTGTATTTTTGCAATAAAAATGTATTCAAACAATATTGAAGCTGCAGAACAAATTCCAATGAGAAAACCACTCGAAATTACGCAAGCAGCAAAATTAATTACTTTTAATTTATTACCAACTAAATCAAGACGTCAGTATCCATTCGCAAAAATGGATGTCTGTGCAAGGTTAATCAAACACCGGACTTTTGTATGAGGTTAGAACGTGATTTTTGCTCTTTTAATGTACTATTAATTAATGTGTAATTTTCATATGTGTGTTGTTATTGTTTGAGTATTTACTAGACTTTGGCTAACCCTCGACACAGTCCAAATCATTCTGTTCAATATTTGCTGTGATCAGATCGTATTTTACTCCGATCTTGAACTGACTTAAAAGATTCATGATCTCGAATATTCTAAACAACATGTGTAACAGTGCGAACATTCGTGAGATGATGATTTGGAAAACGCCCCAAATAAATTTGACAGAATAGAGCAGCGTAACCTGGAACTCCAACAGAATGTTTGTGAACTGGCTCTTTTACATATTATTACTGTTATAATAATAATTTATTAGTTGATTTATTTGATATTGTCAAAATTTATTTGAAAAAGTTGACAAGTGTCATTTGTCAACATCAATAATTTCATTACTATTGCCATGGATACTGTTACTGGACCAAATTATAAATATACCTGAACGACTCGTCAATATATGGGGTGGTAAAAATGCTAAAAAATGGGATTTAGAAAAAAAGTTATTAAGAAAAATTGTTGTTCTCGACGAGTTCTACCACTGGTTAAATTTAATATTTATGTTACACGCTGTATACAGGGTGTTCATTTTAAGTGGTACACTATTGCTATTTCGAGAACTATAAAAGCTACGAGGTCGGTTAAATTAGCAAACAATTTCTATATTATAAGACAATTAAAATGAGCGAAACAAGAATTTTTTTAGACCAGTGGTTCTCAAAATGCGGGGTGCAACTTTCTTATTTTAAATGGCAAGCTACTTTTTTATTTGCTTATTCGATTCAGTATTTTTTTTCTAAATTCAATGATATTCACATGTAATGACGAAATAATACAAAATATTTGAGAAAAATCTGATGTGGCCAGCACATAACCTCCCGCCCAATACTACTCTTAAACGGTACAAAATAGTATTTGATGATACAGAAACATACCTTCTTATTTGTTTATTTTCTTTATATTTGAAAATTTTAATGTTCTTTCGTATATTTATTTAATTTTATGACATATATTTCACTAAGAAAACAGCTTCACAATCACAATGACATGTGTCACATTTCGTAAAAATTTGAAAATTTTTAAATGTTTTCATGGTGTACTAGGAATGCAAGATTTGTAAAATCTAATTTCTTTATATTTTATTATCTTTAAATCTAAAGGAAATTAATAAAATTAGTTTAATAAAAACACATGTAAAATTAAATATTCTTCAACTTTCAAAATAACATAAATTGTTGAAAAAGGAAATTTAACCGTGTTTTTTCACGAAAAACTGTTAAGGGCTTCAAGTAAACTGCTACTTCCGGTTGACCAATTTTATCCAAAATCTAATTAGCTCTTCATTTAAATATAAGAAGCAATAATTTACAAAATTGTATTTTTTCGTATTATAGTATTTGAGTTATGCGAGACGAAAAAATTGCCACAGACTACACACACACACACATACATACATACATACATACATACATACATACATACATACATACATACATACATACATACAGACATCATCGCGAAAATAGTAAAATCGTAATGTAGGGACCCTAAAACGTGCTTATTCATTAAAAACTCACTACCCAATTTTTTGACCAAAAACAATACCTCCCTTACCTAGAGGTAGGCGGGAGGTAAAAATGCAAAATTAAAAATATATATTTTTATTTAAATTTGCATATACAAAGGTTGCCATGGAAGAAAACAAATAAATCAAACATTTTTTAATATTAGTTTTTTTAAGTGTACTTCTGTATTTCTGTATTATAACAACTAAATTAATAATTATTCTCATAGTTACAGTTTTTTCAATTAATTCTGCATTTTATTTATTTGTTTTCTTCCATGGCAAACTTTGTATACGCATATTTAAATAAAAATGATACATTTTTAATTTTGCATTTTTCTCAAATATTTTATATTATTTGGTCATTACATGTGAATATTATTGAATTCAGAAAAAAATACTGAATCGAATAAGCAAATAAAAAAAATAGGTTGCCATTAAAAATAAGAAAGTTGCACCCCGCATTTTGAGAACCACTGGTCTAAAAAAATTCTTGTTTTGCTCATTTTAATTGTCTTATAATATAGAAATTGTTTGCTAATTTAACCGACCTCGTCGCTCTTATAGTTCTCGAAATAGCAATAGTGTACCACTTAAAATGAACACCCTTATTTTCAAATTTCATTTTTAACGACATAACAAATGCAATACTCCAGAACACAATATTGATTTTCTCTTTTTGACCAAAAAAACATCTACAACCAAACTCGAAGATATGAAATATATATTACATGATATTGAATTACTTTCCTAAAAATAGTAGAACTTACGTGATATAGTACACGGCGACTGTCAAATTACAACAGACGAAGATAGAAGATGCCTGTCTCTGCTTACTTATTTATCTTTCATTCTGTTCTACTGTTTGTTCCTTTTTATTTTCATTGTTATTATTTTTATTGTTTTATTTTGTGTTAACAGTCGTGTTGTTTCGTTAACTACAATGTGTAACTTAAAACAACCAGTGCTTTTCTGGACGAACTAATGACTTTAGAGAAAAATGTTATATATAAAAAATGACCAGGAAATAGGGCCCTATTTGATAGAAATAACAAACAGAAAATTAAACCAGTGCTTCTCAAACGATACAATGAAATTATATTTTTAAATAGTAACCTATATTATTTTTAGTCCATAAGATAAAGAATTTGTTTCTGATTTCAACGATATAAATATGATATTAGGTTTTATACAAATTATTTTGAGAAAAACGGTATTAAAAATCAGAAATTTAGAAGTTTGTGTGACGTCACTGGTACTCCTCCAGTAGCACTAAAACAACGATTTTTCATGGTAGTAGATATTATATATTTTTTAATATAAAAATAATATTTACATATCATAAGTCTTAATTTACAACAATTAAACTTAATATAAAGATAAATTTCCTTTGGCAACTTTAGAGTATTTTACTTTATATTTGAGTAAACATCATAGGAAAGTTTGAGAACAGTGGCGCTAGTAGTGATGTAACCTAACCTCAACACACAATTTTATTCAATAGTTTTTCAACACAGCTCAATCAAACAATGAAATAATAAAACAAGTAATAGAAGCCCAACAAATATAATCTTAAATACCAACAAACAAAACAAATGAAATGACATTTCGTAGTTGTATTTTAGCCCACAATAGGCGCTGGGCGCAGCGGTAGACGCGCGATTTGTACGTGTCATATTTCTGGCCAATAGAATCAATGCGAGTACCAGTGACGTCAAAATATGTTCAATTCGTTATATCGCTTTACTGCAGAATATTAAAAAAATACTTTACCAATTATTCCGTAAGTGTTACACGATTTTGATATAAATTTGTCATATTTCGTTTATGGTTTTTGCGTCCATTGTAACTATACTAAATAGTTTGTTTTTCTGTTTGTTTGTCAAATAAATGTCAAAAATTAATAAATAAAAATAGCTTGAATTGAATAATTCAGCATATTTAAAGCTATAGAATATCAGTAAAGGTAAAGAACATGTAAGTATCTTGCTTCTGCAACTAATTATCCGGCTAAATATGCCTTCAAAATGTTCAGAATTTGCATATAAAAGCTAGCTTCAATTTAATCGCGAATAAACAGTATGGTGCTGTTTACACAATTATCTAAAATGCACAACAATGGAAAATGAGACATTTTGATTGGTCAAATTTGTAATGAGTGAAATAAATTGTAATATTAATAATAAAGTTTTCTGAACATACCATACAATTTCTTCTACAATTTCTTCGCTCTGACCTTTTCTGACATTGCCAAAACGTTCCGCCATTTATTTCAAAGCTTGTTAATATCAACACCCTGTATATATGGAGTCCATTAGCCTCGGAAAAGAAAAAATGAGCATCTGCCAAGTCCATGACTTAAACAAATGACTCACACTGGACCAAACAACAAGGCACAAATAGAGTTTTGTAAAATGCATTTGTCAAATGTTTGGGGTGTGTTAGGGGTGGTAATCAAATATATATGGAGTAAGTTTGTAAATATTGTTGAGTATGTTTTATATGTTATTGTAGTGAATGGTTTGGGAACAATGGTGTATTTTAGTATAAATGAATTTATCTGAAGTAATCTCATTTTTGTAAAGTTTACATTACAATATAATGGGATAATACAATAAAATATTCTTAAATAGTTATTTACATACCAAATGCGGGAACGCTTGGTTCCCGGATGAGTGTTTGCCATAGAACGTGTCCGGGAACCGAGTTCGCGCAAGAGGTTTGTACAATATTTTTTGTACGAAAAGTATAAAACTAATAGCAGTTCAT
Organism: Poecilus cupreus; assembly: GCA_963942605.1. Classification (NCBI taxonomy): domain Eukaryota; kingdom Metazoa; phylum Arthropoda; class Insecta; order Coleoptera; family Carabidae; genus Poecilus; species Poecilus cupreus. Next base: position 4,066,938 of record OZ012713.1, read on the forward strand.
ACAAAGAAATGAAGTTCTTCAAGGAGTTATTTTGATAATTGTCAAAGTTGCACTATAAATATAAACACACAAATTAATTTGTCTAATATATTAGAAAACAATTAAAATATTTATAATATTTACCGTATTCACTTGTAAATTTATTATATTTCTTATTTATATTGAGATAACTAACATTACATTTGTAGGTTATGTATTTTATAGCTGTCATATCGGGCAAATTTTATTACCAACATTGGTAACCAAATGCACTAAATTCGTTATTTTAAAATTCAATTTCATTCTTATTCCATCATTGTTTATATTAATATTATGTATAGGGATGTTTGAAATACTATATTTTTTTATTATAAATATAATTTATTAATAAACATTCCTATTTCTAAAAAAAAAAAATCTATTCTAAAATGTCATGGCTTACTATGACCTCCGTATGAAAAATAAAAGTTGATACCAGTAGCTCATAAATATTAAGATATAAAAAAAAGAGTACTTATGCAAATTCACCATTGAAAATTGTGATAAGAAAGTGCAAACCAGAATCTCGTATTATATCAAATAACAAAGTTATCAGCAAAAAAAAAAAATTGCTAAATGTACATTTTAGCCAATATCTAATGAGCTATGCATTCAATTGGAAAAACAAATACATGCTCAAAGATAATTTTCGTCTAATGGGGTCTTTCACCATTTTTTAAATTTTTTTATTTTTATGTAACTATCTATATTGAAGACTATCTACACTTTTAAAAAGTCTTAATTGTTATTCATTAAGCCACAATGATTTTTTTTAAATGTTGTGACGTCATTGTAGAGGTGTTGCTGGATCGAAAACAGTACAGATTGTAAATAATTGTAGTCATATATTTTTTTACTTATTTTATTTATTATTACAATGAAATAGAACATTTATGTAACAAAAATTATTTAAATCTCTACTGTTTTAGATCCAGCAACACCTCTACTATGACGTCACAACATTTTTTAAAAATCATTTTGGCCTTATGAATAACAATTAAGACTTTTTAAAAGTATAGATAGTCTTCAATATAGATAAAGTTTCATAAAAAAAAAATAAAAAAAATTGGTGAAAAACCCCATCTAAGCAACCTTGTATCTCTTACGGTTCTCGAGATCCCAATGCATTCGTACTTTAAATGTGACACACTGTATAAGGGCCAATAGTGAAAATATACATACCAGCCTATTGTCTCCCTCAATTCTCACTGCATTTACAAAACACACCCCTCCTCTTCGTTTCATAGTCTATTCACATCACTCCAACCATAAACTGTGATAATTAATCAAATCTACAACACTGAATCCGTGAAGAAATCTTTTTAATTTCAACTCATCTCTTCTGGTTTTCATTTTATGATTGCAAGTACTTCCGCGCGGTTCAAAGTGAAAAGTGATACAATATCCTCTCTGAAGAGATCTGCACCTATATGAGCCGGAAGCTTTGATGTTGATGCCACCATAGGCGTACAAGAAACTTTTACTTTTTTATGGATAGTATGTGTGTGAAATATTTCATGAATGAGAAAGAGAGTCAAGAATTAGTATATTGTACAACAAGCATGGAATGGTACTCATTTCCTACGAGTATGAAAGTTTGTGATTTTGTAAGTTTGCATATCATACAAGTATGAAATGGACATTCCATACGAGTTGTACACTATAGTTTTTCTACGACCACGATATTATTTCACAATTCAATTTTATTTAAATAATAAATTTTATCCAACACCTCTCAATAAATGCTCTATAACTATGGCGATTTTAAACAAGGAAAGTAACAGATTACCCACTACCTCACTAGTGGGTATAATTTTAAGAAAATCCACTAGTGGGTATTTTTACCTCCCGCCTACCTCTAGGTAAGGGAGGTATTGTTTTTGGTCAAAAAATTGGGTAGTGAGTTTTCAATGAATAAGCACGTTTTAGGGTTCCTACAATACGATTTTACTATTTTCGCGATGATGTCTGTATGTATGTATGTATGTGCGTGTGTGTGTGTGTGTAGTCTGTGGCAATTTTTTCGTCTCGCATAACTCAAATACTATAATACCAAAAAATACAATTTTGTGAATTGTTGCTTCTTATATTTAAATGAAGAGCTGATTAGATTTTGGATAAAATTGGTCAACCGGAAGTAGCAGTTTACTTGAAGCCCTTAACAGTTTTTCGTGAAAAACACAATTATATTTCATTTTTCATCAATTTATGTTATTTTGAAAGTTGAAGAATATTTAATTTTACATGTTTTTTGATTACACTAATTTTATTAATTTTCATTAGATTTAGAGATAATAAAATATAAAGAAATTAGATTTCACAAAAATCTTGCATTCCTAGTACACCATGGAAACATTTAAAAATTTTCAATTTTTGACGAAATGTGACACATGTCATTGTGATTGTGAAGCTGTTTTCTTAGTGAAATATATGTCAAAAAATTAAATAAATATACGAAAGAAAATTAAAATTCTCAAATATAAATAAAATAAAGAAATAAGAAGGTATGTTTCTATATCATCAAATACTATTTTGTACCGTTTAAGAGTAGTATTGGGCGGGAGGTTATGTGCTGGCCACATCAGATTTTTTTATTTATAACAATAATAATAACACACAACACTTTGGTAACTATTTCGATTGACATTTTAATTTCAAAAATATAAAGCATATGTCTGTCAAATAATATTTCTTTAATAAATTTTGCACTTGTTAAGAGTTGTTGGATAAAACGTTATACTTCACACGTGGGTAAAGTGGAATTACCCTCTTTAAAAATTATCACACTCAGCCTTCGGCTTCGTGTGCTAAAATTTCTCTCGTGGGTAATTCCTTATTTTGCCCACTTGTAAAGTAATTAACTATTAATGTCAAAAACACAATAATTTCAGTAAATTATAAAAACAACTGAATAGAAACAGTTAAAAGTAAAAAAACAATTTTTAGAATGTTGTTCAGCATCTAGTTTGAAGTGTTTGAAGACAGCCAAGTCTTCAACAAGACAATCTCTCCCAATAATAATAAACTTTATTTGAAATCGGCACTAAAGTGCTCAAAAATCGTCACTAAAGTAACCCATTATACGACAATTTTAAGCATTCCAGTATTGGCAACTGTTAAATAATAATTGTACAATTAGGATAATTTTGGCAGATATATTGACGTACTATAGTAAAGTTGGACGTAACATAAAACAAAATTTGCAAGAAGAATTAACTAATTAATTCCGATGACGAAATTGAGGACAAAACACATAATTTTGAGTGTTATTTACGATAACTTCACTGTTCGAGGTTGGCAACACTGACTGTCAGTTTCAATTGACAACTGACAGATGTATAAACTTAACCTATATTGTAATTGTTTTACAGTTTTTTCTAATTGTAGATTTAAAATAAAACTTAATATGTACCTCGGCACTGAAGTTCCTTTTTATCACTCACATGGTTTAATACATTGATACATAAATAACTATTTGTTCGTATTGTATTGCTTACTGTGGGTGTTAGTTCAAAAAAAACTTTGATTTGCTGTAACTTTTTGGTTACAATTTCAATTACATTATGAATCACCATTTATTTATCTATTTTTATATTTTTCCACTTTTCACTACAAAACGTCGTTTGTGGAGTGTAGTGTAAATCAATGCATACTTTGATCGTGAAATGTCGGGCGTGAGTGCTTCATGCACTGAGTGCACCTTTAGTGCACTTTTCTTTGAAATAGGTGCGTTTTTTTACGCACTGAGAAGCATGTTAATGTTGCTGGTGCGTTGTTGTATTACATGAGCGTTCGGTGAATTTTTTAGTGTATTAAATTTAGACAGTTCTAAATTTCCCTGTTAGTATTTCTTCGTATAATTGCTTTCTTGGTAGTCATCTTTCTCTTTTTCCCTAATGTTTAAATTACGGTTGTTATTTAGATCTTTCACGCAGGTTTGACCCTAGTTCTGTATCATTTAAATCAAGAAAAAAAAATCACTATTTAAATCATAGTTATTTGTCAAACTAAAGTGGAAGAAGAGTTTTCCTCTCGTGTTAGACACTAACATATTTTCACGACATGTTTCTAACAACTATTTGCTCGGACCTAAAATACACTTTGAGTACACAACTGACATGTTAAAAGTTAGGTTATCAGACGCAAGGCGGTGTAGCAGTGTTGCCAATAATAAGGTACTAGAATATATGAGTATTCTCATCCGCCATTTTGGGTCCAAATGTCATAAATAAAACAAATTATTGGAATCCAGTTACTTTAATTCTTTTCTGTCAAATTTGAAGTTGATATTGATTAATAATTGTGATATATCATTCCTTCAATTATTATATTTCATATTTAACAGGTAAGTGTACAGAATACTTTCTAATATATTACCGTATGATTTGTGTAGTTGGATTTTACAGAATTTCAAGAAATATGTTTTCAAATTTGACAGATACAAATTTTAAATGTTTTTTTTTAAGTAACTGGATTCCAATAACTTGTTTTATTTATGACATCTGGACCCAAAATGGCGGACGAGAATACCTACATTCTTCTAGAGCTCTAGCCAATAAACCAATCTTAAATACAAATTAAAGTTAAAAGTTAAAGAAAAAGAAAAATATAAGACATAATTGTAAGACAAGTCAAAGTATGTATGTCACTAAAATAAAGATTTTCAATTAAATTAGGTATTTATTTATTTTACAATATATTTTTTTGTAATTAACATTCATATTGGTAACACTTCTATATTTTCCTCTCTAGAGAGAAAAAACACATTTTCCTCCCTATTTTAGGAGACGAACGGTAGGGGTTTCTGGCATGTCGTGAAAAAAAATCTGTTGTGGCCAGCACATAACCTCTCGCCCTATACTACTCTTAAACGGTAAAAATAGTATTTGATGATACAGAAACATACCTTCTCACTTGTTTATTTTCAATTTATATTTGAGAAATTTAATTTTCTTTCGTATATTTATTTAATTTGTTGACATATATTTCACTAAGAAAACAGCTTCACAATCACAATGACATGTGTCACATTTCGTAAAAAATTTAATATTTTTAAATGTTTCCATGGTGTACTAGGAATGCAAGATTTGTGAAATCTAATTTCTTTATATTTTATTATCTCTAAGTCTAATGAAAAATAATAAAATTAGTGTAATCAAAACACATGTATAATTAAATATTCATCAACTTTCAAAATAACATAAATTGTTGAAAAAGGAAATTTAACCGTGTTTTTCACGAAAAACTGTTAAGGGCTTCAAGTAAACTACTACTTCTGGTTGATCAATTAAAAAACAACATAAAATAACATAAATAAAAATAAATAAATTTTCAGCTCTGAAAAGGGAATTGACAGGGCTTTGTGACAATCGAGTTGAACAACCCTCTTAAGAGAGGATTTTTTGGAGCTGCAAGCCTTCAAACTTTGAGATTTTTCATTGCTCAGACATGACATCACATAAAGCGATTTTTCAGGGGGTCGGGGGGAGCGAATCTCTTCGGGATTTTTGGAGAACGTAGAGGAGGAATGTATCTCCAGTGGGAATTTCCAGATTTTGGTTAACATGTCCCTGAAAGAAATGCCCCACATTTTAAAAACAGTCATTTTCTTGGTCCGGCCAAGTGGCTCGATTTTTTTTTTGAGCAGTGTATTTCAGAAATTTTTTATTTTATTTCGCATTTTTATTTCAAACATCAAAACTTGGATGTTCATGCATCCAACTTTACTTCATCCTTTTTCTATCTTGCCTGTGACGTCAAAATCATAAACCTACATTCAACGTAAGCAACAAACTTAATATATAAATATTTCTTAGTAATAAGTAATACTTAGTAAAGTTTAATTTTAAAGAAGTGCGTTTCAACTGGGCATTAAGGTCAAACATACGCGTCGAAAGAACGAACCCTTTATTTTTAAAAAAAAAACAGCAAATTCTATATTCTTTATTTATTTTCATGTTCTTTATGGTCCAACAGCCTCCATTCGTCAAAATATCATGGATTTTTTACAGTGACTTGTACATTGCAATGTCAGATGAAGAACATATTTTCGTTGGGTTCGTTCACTCCCATGAATTTTGTTTTGCAAATTCAAATTTCAATAAATTATTTCTTACAATTATTCTTATCGAAAAACAAAACAATTATTACTGTGAAGTCTTTGAACATTCTAGTATTTATATATGTGGATGAAAAGGATAACTGAAACATTCAACTATAAAAAAATATTCGTTGAAGTCTAGTTGGTCAAAAATTCAGAATTTTGATACTGAATTTCTAATTCCCATGAACGACGACAGTAATGAAAATAATTCGTATATTTATAAATATAATCGTCTATAACATACTAAAATTATTTTACATTTGAATTTACAGTTTTTGAGAAACAAATAAAAATATACCAAAAAACACACTTTTTGGTATATTTTTATTTGTTTCTCAAAAACTGTAAATTCAAATGTAAAATAATTTTAGTATGTTATAGACGATTATATTTATAAATATACACATTATTTGCATTACTGTAGTCGTTCATGGGAATGTGTGACATATATTTAACTACTTTGAAAATTATGTTCATGTATAATATGTAAACAAAATTGGCATTTTAAAATTTATTACAAAACTTTGGACTTTTATCTACAAACGTAGGTAGAAAACATTATATGTTTCATTTATTATAATAATGATATATTGTTTCAAAAAAGTCATGTTCATCTTGCGCTATCTTCAGCCCGTATGGTTCACCTTAACACTTCAAAATAAACACTTAAAAATAAACACTGAATCATCTAACGTTTCCTCAGATTTTAGGATAAATAAACACCAACAAATCCACTTCCACCCCCTCCACCCCCCACCAGATCCACCCCATCCATCAATTAGCTCAGAGCATCGTGAAACAGACCCTCCTTCATTTCAAAGTGACCTATTTTCTTTCTACATTACGCCAGATACGCGCTGCATCGATGTCGACTTTTTTGTCTGTTTCTTGTGACCTCCTCTATGTCTATGAGGCCAAAATTGATTTTCTTAAAGCAAAAACTAAAGATTTCCTTGGCGCTCTTAGCAGAATTCATCAGAAACATTGGCTGGTACCACGAACTCTGTTTTTGATGTTTTAAAAGAAGTATTTAACCTCAATTTTAGCGATGTATAGTGTTTTAAAATCATTTTATTAAAAAATGATTCGAATAGAAGTTAATTAGAAATATATTATCTACCGCTTTAGAATATTGTTCAACACTAAAACCGAGGTTAGTTGGTATACCGGGTACCTACTTTTTTGAAACAACATAGGAAATACAATGTTGAAATTTTCATTAGACGATATATTTCGTTCCCTATGAATTTTAGAACCATAGTGTAAATACAAAACAAAATCTGCACAAAATAAACGTAATAGTAAATTACATAACGAGAGATGTAAGTAGCAATTTACGCACGAGTGAAAAAATTGACACACGAGCCGCGTAGCGGCGAGTTTGTAATTTCACGAGGGCGTAATTGCTTTACATCTCGAGTTTTGTACTATATTTTTTCTACGACCACTCAATACTATTTCTAAATTAAAAACAATATTTAAATAGTTAGAAATTTATTATACTTTTTTGTTTTCTCTAATCCATGAATTTTTGATACACAAATTCGTATCGTTGTCGAGATTTTTCCCCAAAAGATTATTTGTTGCACTTTTAGCTTTAGCTTGTATCTCCAGTGGTGTTCCAATTGAAATATCACTGTCGCTTGACATTTATTACTTAAAATATTAATAAATATAAGTAAAGGATAATAATATTTAGTAGCATATATTTACCTCACAATAAAACACAGATTATAAACTATAGATGCAGATGGGAGACTATAAAATATTACCAGTTTACATGTAATAATCACGCACATAACCTAAATGTCAAACAAGCTTTGTTTGTGTTTATAAAAATAAACGACAATTATTGAGCGTAGGGATACATGAAATATTTATTGGTGTCATAATTTATAATAAACCCAGCAATTAATTAATTTTATCAGTTAGCCTTTGAAACCATAACATTTAAATCTAAGATTTGATGCATCAAATTTTAATTATATTGGTAATGTGACAGTCAGTAATGCCAACTTAAATTTCATTTTCAAGTGTTACGTAATGAACATTACGTAACACTTGAATGAACATTACGTAACACTATTCGTAACAACGCACTTACATTGATTGTAGTTTGTTTTGTAATGACATACTTTCAGTAGTGGTCGTAGAAAAATTTATTAATGTGATACATTTCTGTCAAGAGATAAACGTAAAATAAAATGTATAATTTTTTCCAGAGTGTTATGCTAAACAAAACAAATAACAATCGTATTGTTTGAGTTTGACAAATTATATTTGGTGGAGGTTTTATGATTATTTCAGTCATTACAAATTAGACCAATCAGAATGTCTCATTTTCCATTGTTGTGCATTTTAGATAAGTGATGCTGTTTATTCGCGATTAAATTGAAGCTAGCTTTTAAATGCAAATTTTGAACATTTTGAAGGCATATTTAGCCGGATAATTAGTTGCAGAAGCAAGATACTTACATGTTTTTTACCTTTACTGGTATTCTATGTCTTTAAACATGCTGAATTATTCAATTCAAGCTATTTTTATGTACAAATTTTTGACATTTATTTGACAAATAAAAAGAAAACAATCAATTTGTTATAGTTACACTATAACAACATAATTTTGTGGTGCTTTTTGTTGATGTGTGTACCAATTTATTTATGTGAAAATGTGTCAAAATCAACGTTTTAGTACAATTTCTTCGGCAAGTATTAAAGTTTATGCTATGAATTCATGAAATAATCTTGACATATACCCCTCGTGCTAAACAATTGAATCGATTAAATTTGATGTCTAGCTTATTTAAAAAATTTTGCTTTTAAAACAGTGTTATCGTACATAATAATTTAAGATAAAACCGCTCGAGCTGCGGTCTCGGGATTTTTTCAAATTATTATGTACTCAAACACTTTTTAAGCAAAATTTTTTGCATGAGCTAGACATGTCAAATTTAATCGATTCAATTCTTAGCACTCGTGATATAACTATTGATTATTGACTTATTATTATTTATAAATGGCAAACGTGTCCATGATTACTGTGAAAAAAGTCTTTAGCTGGATTTTCTCCCTCAGAACATCATTTATCCCCACTAAAATCATGTTTGAAGACAGTCGCTTCCTCTGAGGCTAGCTTAATACATTTCTACTCTACATATACAATAAAAAAAACTTTATTTAATTATATTTCAAGTTCTGGGTAATAAAATATTCAATTTCTTATCCAGTTGGTGAGCAGGTGCCATTTTCTTCGCTCTTATCTTTTCATCTCAAAATATACGAACTAGAGTATTCGGATAGCCCGAAAGTTGCATAAATTTTATTTTATCACACTACACACGGAGGGTGTATTATTTAAATGGAACCAACAAATGTCTTGCTTATTTATACAACATACAATGTTTTCAAAAATTTCAGGGACGATGAAATATCTCAAGAAATACACATCGAATCAAAAAACAAAAAAAAACACGTGTTTAATATTTTTCAGAAACACGATTTCCACGCCACCCCCTTGAGGTGGGGCGGGGGGCCACTTTGAAATCTTAAATGGACCCCCATTTTTACCTCCCGCCTACCTCTAGGTAAGGGAAATATTGTTTTTGGTCAAAAATTTGGGTAGTGAGTTTTCAATGAACAAGAACTTTTTAGGGTCCCTACAATACGATTTTACTATTTTCGTGATGATGTCTGTATGGATGTGTGTATGTATGTATGTATGTATGTATGTATGTATGTATGTATGTATGTATGTATGTATGTATGTATGTATGTGTGCGTGTGTGTGTGTAGTCTGTGGCAATTTTTTCGTCTCGTATAACTCAAATACTATAATACCAAAAAATACAATTTTGTGAAATATTGCTTCTTATATTTAAGTGAAGAGCTGATTAGATTTTGAATAAAATTGGTCAACCGGAAGTAGCAGTTTACTTGAAGCTCTTAACAGTTTTTCGTGAAAAACACGGTTAAATTTCCATTTTCAACAATTTATGTTATTTTGAATGTTGAAGAATGTTTAATTTTATATCTGTTTTGATTACATTAATTTAATTATTTTCATTGGATTTAGAGATAGTAAAATATAAAGAAATTAGATTTCATAAATCTTGCATTCCTAGTACACCATGGAAACACTTAAAATTTTCAATTTTTTATGAAATGTGACACATGTCATTGTGATTGTGAAGCTGTTTTCTTAGTGAAATATATGTCGAAAAATTAAATAAAAATATGAAATTAAATCAAATTTCTGAAATATAAATAGAAAATAAACAAATAAGAAGGTATGTTTCTGTATCATCAAATACTATTTTTTATCGTTTAAGAGTAGTATTGGGTTATTTGCTTTACAATTGTTATAAATTGAGTATAAGTAACTGAGTAAAAACACAATTAGAAAATACAACTGTCATTGGTATTGAGAAAATATCGAACTGTTTTTATTTTAGATTCATAACCAACATACATATATTTTTCAATTTATTTACAGTAATTAGCGTGTCCTTTAATGAATCACGTTGGCGATAATTTCTAACAACAATAATGTACAATAATTCATATATTAAATTATTATAAAGTAAAAAAGCGAGCATTTTAATTATCCCTAATAGAAAAAAAATAATACGTAAGAAAAATAACAAACAATTATTTCCGGACTCAAATATGCACATGTCAAAGTTTAAAGTTCAAATCCACCTCTGCATCTGATTTCTCTAGGCACTGTAAAGTGTATGGAGTGTGACGTGCGATATCAGGGCCGTACCGACGTCAATTTTCCGGTCTGTTTAGCCCAAACGATGCGAAATGCTAACATGACCTGGTTTGAAAATCACGCCCGCCCACATGTGCTGCTGACACTAGAACTTGTGACTGTTGTTGTGGACATAATTACCAGGTTTGTTTTAATATTGAGACAGCAAGGTGTTATTTACCTTGCATGTAGTAAAGTAGAAAGCATGCTAAATGATTTGGAAAAGGTTTTATTTCAATCGATGCATCCGCTCTTACATACCTACATACATACATACATAACTTCACGCTATGTCCCACTTAGTGGGGTAGCACGAACCCAGAAAAACAGTCAACCAACAATCAACCTCCTCCAAACATTCCTATCCTGACACACCACTTTCGCCTGGTCCACATTCATAGCGCGATTCATACATGCTCGTTTATTCTTCACACTCGGAATCATTCGTTCACGCAACAAACCATCAATCATACCCAAACAGTTATTCCTCGGACGCCCACGCAATCGTTCACCTTCAATCTCACCCACATATATTAGTTTCACCAACCTTTCATTCGACATTCGCTCAACATGTCCAAACCACCTCAACTGACTCACTCCCACTTTCTTAACAACATTCTTCTCAATCTCACACTCACCATACACCAATGTATTCCGTATACGATCACGTCTCCTCTCAAATACCTCATTTCCACAGCAGCTATACGTCGTTCATGCTTCTTCATCCACACCCAACATTCAGTAGGCACTAACACACCATTATAAACACTCAATCGAGCATCTCTAGATACATTCACGTTTCGAGCAAATGTACCCAGAGCTACCTTGCACCCTGCAGACACCCGCCTTTCAATCTCCCGTTCAATACGTCCATCCCTCGAGAACATACTAGACAAATATACAAATTCATTCACTTGTTCCAATCTCACACCATTCACTGAAACATTACAATCAGTCACCAAATCATTCTTCTCAAACACCAACACTTTACATTTATCGACATTCAATAGCAGATTTAAACCTTTCCCTACTTCATTTATGCTCACGATCATCTTCTCTCTTACATAGTAAAATAGTATATTCTACAACAAGTAATGGAATGGCACATATTCCACGCGAGCAAAAAGTTTATAGCCCGAGCCGAAGGCGAGGGCTACGGTTTACGAGCGTGGGATAGGCCATTCCGTTACATTTTGTAGACTATACTTTCTATAAAAAGGTTTTGGAAATTATACAAAAATACAAATAAAACTGTTTAAAACGTTACACTCAAATAAATCAAATTAAAACAAACAGACGTAAGCATAGTAATTGAATCAAAGATACTTCATATGTCGCGCTAATAAGCGGTTCTGATTCGTCGAAAATATTCCATACGCCGCGTATGGAATGTTAGTGATTCCATAACAATTTTTACTTGTGGAATGTCCAGTTTCCAAAACAGTGTTATAGAAAATTATAGTCAAAATTGACAAAATTTTAACAAAATTTTTTGTTCCAGACGAGCCAGCGTTTATTTTTATTAATTTAACAAATTTCTAATTTGTTAGCAAGTAACTATTTTTTTTTTCTTCAAACGTCATAAAAGTACGTTGTTATGTATTTGTATTCAACAAGCAGAAGTTCAATATTGTCGCCGCCGGCGTAAAAGTGTTTGCTTGGCAACACATTTACGCCGGCGGCGGACAAAGTAAAATATTATGAAAAAGAGTTAGGTTGTAATTCAATAATTTGACAGTTAAAAATGAAATAAATAAACAAAAATAACAAAACAGCATATTCTACGGCAACTTGAAATGCTAGATAAGACAGAATATTTTTTGAAGTTTTGAGCATTTTATAATATTTATAATTTTATTTTCTATGTTTGAAGAAAAAATAGCATGTGTTATTCGGAGTCAATGTGTCTTTGGGTGCTTCGCATGTAATTGTTCGACTCGCTTCGCTCGTCGTTCAAACTTACATGCTCAGCACATAAAGTATCACATTTACTCCTAATGACACAATATACTATTTTTTCATGGCAAGCCAGGAAACCCCACTGTTCTTCTCCCGAAATAGTGAGGAAAATGTGTTTTTACTCTCTAGAGAGTAATAATAGAAATGTTACCAATATGAATGTTATTTAAAAAAAATTGTAAAAATAATAAATAAATTCCTAATTTTATTGAAAACCTTATTTTATATATACTTTAAATTATCTTATACTCAAAATGATTTTGAAGAAGACGTCATCAAAAATATTACTAGATACCTAATGACGTCACTATGCAACAACGTTTATATGGGATACTAATTTTTGTTGAAATAAAAATACAATGCGTGTTGCATCAGACGGCCGCCATTTTTAGACGTGATTTTTTTGTTTTTAGTTGTTTTAAGAGCAGTGTTTTAAGCTCGGTTTTAGCGCTGTACAATGATCTAAATTATTTTATAAAAAAATACTTCAAATAAAAGTGGCAGATAATACATTTCTCTGTAACTTCTATTCGAAGAATTATTTTATAAAAGAATTTCTTCAATATTTAAGCTGTGAAAAATAGGAGCAACTTTTAAAGCAATTATAAAATAATTTTAGAACATTGTACAGCGCTGAAACTGAGCTAAAACACTGCTCTTAAAACAGCCAATATATTTATATATACAAATTATATTTTAGGAATTAAAATATTGTTTTTAAAAAGTTTTCAAATAAATTCATATTGTATCTTGTTTATTAACTAGTAATTATTCACAAAAAGAAAATGATAGTTTTTGAAATTATTTCTGCATTTGATTTATTTGTTTTTTTCCATGGCAATCTTTGTATAGGCATATTTAAATAAAAATGATACATTTTAATTTTGTATTTTTCTCAAATATTTTGTATTATTAGGTTATTCCATGTAGATATCATTGAATTCAGAAAAAAATACTGAATCGAATAAGCAAATAAAAAAATAGGTTGCCATTTAAAATAAGAAAGTTGCACCCCGCATTTTGAGAACCACTGGTCTAAGAAAAAACTGGTTTCGCACATTTTTATTGTCTTATAATATAGAAATTTTTTACTAATTTAATTGACCTTGTAGCTCTTATAGTTCCCGAAATAGCAATAGTGTACCACTTAAAATGAACAGCCTGTATAGTTGTGAAAGGAGATAACAAATTGTTGTTTACATACCAAATGCGGGAACGGTTGGTTCCCGGATGAGTGTTTGCCATAGAACGAATCCGGGAACCGAGTTCACGCAAGAGGTTTGTACAATATTTTTTGTACGAAAAGTATAAAACTAATAAGAATCCATACAAAGAAATGAAGTTCTTCAAGTGGTTATTTTGATAATTGTCAAAGTTGCACTATAAATATAAACACACAAATGAATTTGCCTAATATATTACAAAACAATTAAAATATTTATAATATTTACCGTATTCAATTGTAAATTTATTTTACCGGTTTCAGGAAATTAAACCTATGTTTACATGCACAAAAGTAGGCAGGGTAAGTATGTCATAACTCTATTCTGTAGGGTAATATTACCTTACTGACCTGTCAAAACAGTCAAGAAAATGAAAATAATACACAATGATAATATAACGCTATTTATTAATACACACGGAATTAAGCTGTTCAGAGAGAACCTGCTGCGTTCCAAATATTTTCAGGCAATTCAGCATCGCCAAAATCCACTTTTTATCTAGCCATGAAGAACACATTTGACGTTTAAGTAAAAAAATAATTTTAAATATGATACAAAAGAAGTGTAACCATGGTGTTAAATAAAAACAAACAGACTTACTTGATCACCTTCTAAAATTATGACAGACGTTTTTCATAAAAGAATTTCAATAAATAATATTTATTAATGGCATTAATGTCTTCATTTTCTGAAACCGGTAAACTATTGAACAAACCACGGATGTTATGAGTCATAACAGGCCTTAGATGTCTTAAAATCCTCGCTCTACGAGCTCGGATTTCAATTGATATCTGCGGCAGTTACGATACTCATAACATCACTAGGAATGTTAATAGCTAATATTTCTTATTTACATTAAGATAATTAACATTACATTTGTAGGTTATGTATTTTACATCTGTCATATCGGACAGATTTTATTGCCAACATTGGTAACCAAATGCACTAAATTTGTTATTTTTAAATTCAATTTCATTCTTATTCCATCATTGTTTATATTAATATTATGTAAAGGAATGTTTGAAATACTATATTATTTTATTATAAATATAATTTATTAATAAACGCTTTAGAAATAGGAATGTTTTCGTCGAAATTTCCCGGTTGTCTATCTGGTGGAGACCTGGGAAATGGACATTTCGGACGTTGCTTAGGCAACGCTAAACAACACATTTCAATGTATGAGTACAAAAAAATTGTTTTTAAGTTACATAGGTGTAATACATTATGTATCCAGTCTAAAATCATGTTTAAAGACAGTCGCTTCCTCTGAGGCTAGCTTAAGACCTCCAGCATCTAGTTTAAAATGTTTAAAAACCTTTAAATCTTTAACAAAGCTTCCTTCCTTAAAACTATAAACTGGTCATGATTTATCCATCCTAATAATAAAAGACAGTCGATATGCTTGGCGATAGCTTAAGACATCCAACATCTAGTTAGAAGTATTGAAAATCCACCGTAAAACCTTTATTATTTAAAAGAAATCCCTAAAATAACAACTATCCACTTATAGATAAGTCTCAGATTGCCGAAATCAAAGCCTCGCGCAAAACCAAATCGAATCTGTGGAGTGCCTTTAAGTACATCTGTAAACAATAATCGAACCGTCTTCCAACTCAAGCTGAAGTAAGTTTACCTCTCTCCTCTCTTGAGATTTCATTACTTGTAACAAATGACTATGTCTACTTCCGTTTCTTCTTCTACTTCTTCTCGTCCTTCTGTTGGTTTTGGTGCAGCGTCGTGCGTTGTTGAAATTTTGTGGGCAACAGAATGAATTTAAAGTGTATAAATGACGTCCATCTCTAGTTCTGGATGAGGAAGCCTTGCTGAAGACTTGGCTGTCTTTAAACACTTCAAACTAAATGTTGGAGGTCTTAAGCTAGCCTCAGAGGAAGTGACTGTTTTTAAACATGATTTTAGGATGTACTGTAGGAGGAAGCCTTGTCGAAAACTTGACAACACGATTTTATGTTTAATATTTTGTACCGCTAAGAGGTGACTTTCAAACAGTCGCTTTCTCAAAATTGCGAGTTGAATAAATTATGTTCTACTCCTAGTTCTAGGAAAGGAACCTTGCTTGAAAACTTGGCTGCCTCAAAACACTTTAAATTCTATGCTAAATGTCTTAAGTTAGCCTAGAGGAAGTGGCTGCCTTTTGCATGATTTTAGAGTAGATAAAACTACAATAAAAGACTTAGGTATTACGTTTGACTGCAAACTTCTTTTTAATGAACACGTAGAACGTAGACTTAATTGCAAAGCAGTCCTACAAAACATCAGGTTTTGTTTTAAGAAGTTGTAAAGATTTCAGAAGTCCTGAAGCTATAATTTGCATAAATAAATTCACTAGTTCAGTCAAAACTAGAATAAAGTTTTACTGTTTGGAACCATATGTACACTTTCAATGTAAGACTAATTAAAAATATTTAAAACAAATCTGATGTACCAGCACATAACCTCCCGCCCAATACTACTCTTAAACGGTACAAAATAGTATTTGATGATACAGAAACATACCTTCTTATTCGTTTATTTTCTATTTATATTTGAGAATTTTAATTTTCTTTCGTATATTCATTTAATTTTTTGACATATATTTCACTAAGAAAACAGCTTCACAATCACATTTCGTAAAAGTTTGATAATTTTTAAGTGTTTCCATATTGTACTAGGAATGCAAGATATGTGAAATCTAATTTCTTTATATTTTATTATCTCTAAATCTAAAGAAAATTAATAAAATTAGTGTAATCAAATACATGTAAAATTAAATATTCTACAACTTTTAATATAACATAAATTATTGAGAAAATAAATTTAACCGTGTTTTCACGAAAAACTGTTAAGGGCTTCAAGTAAACTGCTACTTCCGGTTGACCAAATTTATCCAAAATCTAATCAGCTCTTCATATAAATATAAAAAACAAAAATTCACCTAACTGTATATTTTGGTATTATAGTATTTGAGTTATGCGAGACACACACACACACAGACACATACACACACACACACAGACACATACATACACACACACACACACACACACACACACACACACACACACACACACACACACACACACACACACACACACACACACACACACACACACACACACACACACACACACACACAGTTATACATACATACATACATACAGACATCATCGCGAAAATAGTAAAATCGTATTGTAGGGCGCCTAAAACGTGCTTATTCATTGAAAACTCACTACCCAATTTCCTGGCCAAAAACAATATCTCCCTTACCTAGAGGTTGGCGAGAGGTAAAAATTATAATGTAAAACAGGCTTAAACCTAGTTCAAGAGGAAGAGACTGTTTTCAAACATGATTTTAGGGCAGATTATGATGTCTTATCATTAGTTTTGGAAGAGAAAGCGATGTTGAAGACTTGTCTGTCTTTAAACATTTCAAACTAAATGCTAGTCTCAGAGATGGCGATTGTCTTTAAAACCAATTCTAGTTAAACAAAATATCTCAGATCTTCTATTTGAAACTGTTTTTGCAGCAGTTTCGTGTGTCCAACATAACATACTCAGTACTTTATACTACGTAACGTTCATTTAGACATATTACAGCCACCATATAGAAAATTTGATCGACCCTCTGCAACAACCCTCCGACGAATCATGTCAAACATCTCAATGTTTCAAGGTCAATCAATAACGACATATCGGTTCAACCTCGTCCTGCACCCTTCCCTGGTGGAGGTCACCATCAGGGTTGGCGCTGCAGGAGAGCTAGGGCGCCCTAGGGGGCCCTACCAGAAGAGGATGTTGAGAGAGACGAATTAAAATTGTTAGAAAGACAAGATCTGATGTGGCCAGCACATAACCTTCCGCCCAATACTACTCTTAAACGATACAAAATATTATTTGATGATACAGAAACATACCTTCTTATTTGTTTCTTTTCTATTTATATTTAAGAAATTCAATTTATTTCGTATATTTATTTAATTTGTTGACATATATTTCACTAAGAAAACAGCTTCACAATCACAATGACATGTGACACATTTCGTAAAAAATCTGTTGTGGGCAGCACAATACCTCCCGCTATAGATTTCTTATCAAATAATGCAGGAACACGGACCACCACTATCAAGAAACGCTCATCCCTTCAACAAAATTAGTTTTTACTTATGACACATGGCAAAAATAAGTTATTTTTCACGCATTGTTTTGTTTTTCAAAAAACACAGATTAGCAGATTTAATGGGGTAAATAGCTCCGTGGTAACGTGTCGGACTGTGGATCGTGAGATCCTCAGTTCGAATCCCACTGCCGACAGTCCAAATTTAAATTTACCCCTGTGGTTCCCCCTCCACTAACATCCTTGGGGGCTATGATTTGACGGCTGGTAACCGCACTTCATACGATAAAATATATCACTTACCGAGATCTGCGTAAGCAGAGTGCCACACCCATAATGGGTAAAAGGCGTGATGATTTATTTATTTATTTTTTATTTATGTTTTGGAAACTGGGCATTCCACTACTAAAAATTGTTATGGAATCACTAACATTCCACACGCTGCGTATGGAATATTTTCGACGAATCAGAGCCGCATATTAGCGCGACATATGAAGTATCTTGATTCAGTTACTATGGTTACGTCTGTTTGTTTTAATTTGATTTATTTGAGTTTGACGTTTTCAACAGTTTTATATTTGTATTTTTGTATAATTTCCAAAACCTTTTCATAGAAAGTATAGTCTACAACATGTAACGGAATGGCCTATCCCACGCTCGCAAACCGTAGCCCTCGCCTTCGGCTCGGGCTACAAACTTTTTGCTCGCATGGAATATGTGCCATTCCATTACTTCTTGTAGAATATACTATTCTTTAACATGTTGTAATTCGTAAATGGTGACAGTAAGAGGTAAATGTTTCAAACAACAATTGTAGATAATAATATTTGAAACATTATTATAATAACAAAAATTGTCAATTAACCATAATTTACTGAGATATTTCAAAATAACTTGATAGGGCTTCAAGTAAACTACCACTTCCGGTTATTCGATTATCATCTCCAAAGAGGATACTATTGATATATACATAATATAAAAATTTTCGATTTAAGAGTTTTTGAGAAACCGTAACTTCAGAGATCCACACAAACTGACAGACAGACAGACTCTGACAGACAAACAAACAGCCACATACACACACACCGTATTTTTAGCATGATTCCTATACCTCTCTTATAGGATGTGCCGGGAGGTAAAAATTGAAAATTTTAAAGTGTTTCCATGGTGTACAAGATTTATGAAATTTAATTTCTATTTATTTTATTATTTCAAAATTTAATAATAATTAATAAAATTAGTATGAACAAAACACATGTAAAATTAAATATTCTACAATTTTAAAAATAACTTAAATTGTGAAAAAGGAAATTTAACCGTGATTTTCACGAAAAACTGTTAAGGGCTTCAAGTAAACTGCTACTTCCGGTTGACCAATTCTATGCCAAATTTAATCAGCTCTTCATTTAAATTGTATTTTTTGGTATTATAGTATTTGAGTTATGCGAGACGAAAAAATCTATACAAATCACATACATACACACACACAGACACACACACATATACATACATACAGACATCCAGACATTACGACGAAAATACTAAAATCGTATTGTAGGGAGCCTAAAACGTGCTTATTCATTGAAAACTCACAACCCAACTTTTTGACCAAAAACAATACCTCCCTTACCTAGAGGTAGGCGGGAGGTAAAAATAGACTCAAATTAAAGAAATTATAGATATTTGGAACAAAAAATGTTATTTACAAAATTATTTAAAATTATTTTAAAATTTGCGGAAATCTAAGTTATGTGTCTATATAATAATATATTTCAGTAATTGAAGCTGTGTTTTGGAAAATCCATACTCAGTATATTCTGTATTTCATTATTGTCCATTGTTTATTATCGTATTTAACATGCGGAATGTGTACTTTAGTGTGGAATTAAGGACATATTCGACAGAACAACACGCATACAAAATAAATTCAGATTATATCACCTCAATAAATAAAATGTGTGTACAAAATTGTTTACAATTCAACAAATAACTGAGATTATTTCACTCATTACAGATTTGGCCAATCAGAATGTCTCATTTTCCATTGTTGTACATTTTAGATAAGTGATTAAAGAGCAGCATGCTGTTTATTCGCGATTAAATTGAAGCTAGCTTTTATATGCAAATTTTGAACATTTTGAAGGCATATTTAGCCGGATAATTAGTTGCAGAAGCAAGATACTTACATGTTTTTTACCTTTACTGGTATTCTGTCTTTAAACATGCTGAATTATTTAATTCAAGCTATTTTTATGTACAAATTTTTGACATTTATTTGACAAATAAAAAGAAAAACAATCAATTTGCTATAGTTACACTATAACTACATAATTTTATGGTGCTTTTTGTTTATGAGTGTATCGATTTATTTATGTGAAAATGTGTCAAAATCAACGTTTTAGTACAATTTCTTCGGCAAGTATTAAAGTTTATGCTATGAATTCATGAAATAATCTTGACATATACCCCTCGTGCTAAAGAATTGAATCGATTAAATTTGATGTCTAGCTTATTTACAAAATTTTGCTTTTAAAAAAGTGTTATCGTACATAATAATTTTAGGATAAAAATTTTTTCAAATTATTATGTACTCAAACACTTTTTAAGCAAAATTTTTTGTATAAGCTACACATGTCAAATTTAATCGATTAAATTCTTAGCACTCGTGATATAACTATTGATTATTTCACTCATTACAGATTTGACCAATCAGAATGTCTCATTTTCCATTGTTGTGCATTTTAGAGAAGTGAATAAACAGCAGCATGCTGTTTATTCGCGATTAAATTGAAGCTAGCTTTTATATGTAAATTTTGAACATTTGAAGGCATATTTAGCCGGATAATTAGTTGCAGAAGCACGATACTTACATGTTTTTTACCTTTACTGGTATTCTATGTCTTTAAACATGCTGAATTATTTAATTCAAGCTATTTTTATTTACAAATTTTTGACATTTATTTGACAAATAAAAAGAAAAACAATCAATTTGTTATAGTTACACTATAACAACATAATCACAAATTAGAAACATAATCAGATCGCCCTCTCTATGGTTACGAGTCTTGAGCATAAGTGCTGCACCCGCGTGGGCGTGGTGTGCCACTAAAATTAGACAAGGATGACAATAGAAGGATAGTAGATTGCTTTTTAGCCTCCTTGATATTTTTTATTTTATATTTAAATGTATTTTTATTATTTCGAAATTATAACAATAAATGTATGGAATAAATTTATTCAATTAAATACTGTTTACATACATTTAAACGTGTAGACAAAAAATATATTATTAAAGATTCCTAATAAAATTTAATTTAATATTTAAAAAAGAAAGTTTATAAATTTACTATGAAAAGCTTCATTTAAAATATTAAAAATGAGAATTTAATATAATTATTAGAAACCTTTTATCTTTACTATAAAATAAGAGTTAAATAGGTATATTACCACTTTTAATAGGATGTTCAAGTTTAAAAACGAATTTTAACAGATTATGTTAACAATATTTTTACTCTAACCCAACTTTTCACATTTAACAAATATCTGCATTTGTGCTTGCAGTTAACAGCGAATTTCAAAGTATTTGTAGTTAGAGCCGAACGATTGATTGGTGATGATTATTATTGTTATCTGTGATTATATGAATAAATTTGTTATTAACTAAGTGTCACTATAAACATATTTAAATTGTAAAAGTGAATTTATAGGAGAAACCAGGAAATATCCTTAATAAGAATCAAACTGTACTTAAAACAGTAATCATTCTCGCAAAAATTATCTTGTCAAATTCCATTTAATAACCAGCACTAATCATTATTCCTTTATGATTAACCGACGCCTGTGATGCATCCAAATACTTGTGTTATATAAATACTTCTCAACGTGGTGGAGATATCCAAATATTGTTGTTCATCCTGAAACAAATATACCTATTTCATAAAAATGAAATTTATTACTTCTAGAATTAGTATACCGCAGATTCGCATCATCGATATTCGTCTTCACAAATTGGTTAACATTGGAGTCCATAAATTTATGAATTCATTATAACATTTTCTTTATTTTTCGTTCTTCGTAATCTCTCCCCTTCAATTATTTACATCTATATATTCTTATATTTGATTTCAGTATTACATATTGTCTTGTGTCGAAAAACGTCTAATTTTTTTTTGAGCCAATTGTATTGGTGTAAAAAGAAAATCCTTTGTTAAACAATTAGTTATATAGTTCAGTCTGTGCACTCGGTCTCTTCTTGTAATACTGCTAAGCCTAGTCCTAAGTTCTCGAATGGTACTGTTCCCGGTCACAATCTTCAGTCGGTTCTTTACAGTTTCGTCGTAGAATGTACATTCCCGGCCACTCAACTGAGGCACTGGTAATCGCATTTTTTTCAAAATACCTACAGTAGTTTAAATTATTAATAATGGTTATTAAAAAAAAACGAATTTATTACTATGCCATGCTCGGATGTCTCACGTTTTTCTTAAAAGGTCTTTCAATGTTAGTTTGTAAATGGTTATGCCCATTTGTTCATCGTTGGGTTGAATCATATTTTTCTGCTGGTCGGTTTGTTATATATTGTCCGGTTGGTGGTGATGGTGTCGCGTCAGGTCGAAGAGCTTGAAGCATTGGGACCAGGAAAAGGTGCATGAATCAGGACAGACGGATGTGTTCAGTGCACTTAGGTATTTTATCCAACTTTACGTCTAACCCAAGTATATCCATCCAAAATTGTTGCATTTCCTTCCGTTATGCATCTCTTTATACAACAATAATTGTAATGTTCTAAGATAGGAAGGAGAGAAAATGAATGAAATAAAGGAATTGGATTATACATAAGGATAAACAGAATATTAAATTTTACACTTACCCGTTGTAAAGTACCTATTGCACAATAATAATTAACAACAATAGCAAGGAGAACGAATTGTCAACACACATAAATTTTGACAAGTAAATTCACTCTGATTTCTTCTGCTTTTTCCAAAGTATCTCGATTCCAATAACATGTTTTATTATATGTGCTATATAAAGTGGCGCCTCCCAACTTCGTGGCGTGGTGTGCCACTAATCATATCATTGTGCTGACTTTTGTCATCCAAGTTGCCTCCCCCTGAACATAATTTTATGGTGCTTTTTGTTTATAAGTGTACCGATTTATTTATGTGAAAATGTGTCAAAATCAACGTTTTAGTACAATTTATTCAGTAAATATTAAAGTTTATGCTATGAATTCATGAAATAATCTTGACATATACCCCTCGTGCTAAACAATTGAATCGATTACATTTGATGTCTAGCTTATTTACAAAATTTTGCTTTTAAAAAAGTGTTACCGTACATAATAATTTAAGATAAAATCCCTCGAGCTGCGGTCTCGGGATTTTTTCAAATTATTATGTACTCAAACACTTTTTAAGCAAAATTTTTTGCATAAGCTACACATGTCAAATTTAATCGATTAAATTCTTAGCACTCGTGATATAACTATTGAATATTTATTGTTCTATCCTTCGTATTGAGAAACTAAGCCTTGCAGAAGACTTGGCTGTCTTTAAACACTTCAAACTAAATGCTGGAGGTCTTAAGCTAGCCTCAGAGGAAGCGACTGTCTTCAAACATGATTTAGGATAGATTCTATGAGCACCTTAGTATTTTTCTGGTGAATTCATTTACAATCCAATACTGCTCTTTCAAATTTTGATTTAGCATTCTGTCTCATTTCATTTTCAAATAAAATATAGTACATTCCCTGTGATGAGCTATATAAACATCACGAATTTTGTACAACCATGTCTGACTAAAAAGTAGCGGGGGGCAGTCTAAGGTCAGCTTGTAAAATCCACTCACACCATGTGACATCTGACTGTGATTCTAGATTCAGTGATCGCTGAATGTGCAAAATTAGTGCGCTACTAAAACTAACAGCTCTATTCAAGTAGACGATAAGTGACAGTGAGAAAGAGAAAGTGATTATGTAAGTGAGAAGTGTGACAAGGTTCGCAAGTGATACAAGAATTATGAATATTTATGTTTGTGTGTGATTCATATTGAATTATTCTGAAGGTATGTTTCTATTTATTTCGTTATGGTGTGTTTGTTTTATTAATTGCATGTGTAGAATGTTAATTAATTATAATATACTTACGAATTCAAAGTGAAACAAAAAACGTTTAAATTAGTTGTCAATTATTTAGAAAATCTGACAGGTCAATAATAAAAGAAGTACAACTAATTTCGAATAGAGGTCGAGGTCTTTAAAATTCAAATATCTTAATAATTAATAATATTTTTCTATTTCACGTACATAAAGTGACAGTGTTTTTCTCAAAAACAACGCTACAAAATTGAATTTTGTGCAACTGTTTTTGGGGAATTATTTGTAATATGAACAGTCTGTCAAACTTGGGGCTGTCATTGCTCACGTACAATTATTGAATCGGAGCCCCTGCGTCGGGGTTGCGGCCTGGGACCCGATAGGCCCCGCGGGCAAAGCCCCTTGGTGACCAGTGATATATTAAACATGCCGTACAATTTTATTTTATTTTATTGAATTTATGAACGTGAAATAGGAAAAGTAGTATGAACAACTCGTGTTACAATGCCTAATTGTAATAAAAAAGGTCATTGTAACACTGGTTGTTCAATATACTATTGTTAAAATTGTGTTATATCTAGTACGATGTTTTTGGATCTAGTCATAATATAAATGTTTTTTCTATTTTGTGACTCGAGTGTACGACCTCTGAGGCTAGCTTAAGACCTCCAGCGTCTAGTTTGAAGTGTTTAAAGACAGCCAAGTCTTCAACATTTTCGTGCCTTTAAATCATATTTAAAGACAGTCGCTACCTTTGGGCTATCATAAATCATCCAGCATCTATTTTTCATTTATTCATTTCCTTTGAAGCTAGCTTAAGACCTCCTGCATCTTGTTGTAAGACAGTCAAGTCTTCAGCAAAGTTTCTTCTTGCAGAACGAGAGTTAGAGTGTCATGTATCTATCCTAAAATCATGTTTAAAAACAGTTGAGGTTAGTTTAAGACCTCCAGCATCTAGTGCTAAAATACAACCATATATTCAGCAGAAATTTCTCCCCTAGATTTAGGGGTAGCATATTATGTGTTTACACTAAAATCATGTTTAAAGACAGTCGCTACCTTTTGGGCTATCATAAATAATACAGTATTTATTTTGAGTGTTTAAAGACAGCCAAGTCTTCAACAAATCTTTCTCTCCTAGAACAAGGGTCACGGCGTCATTTATCCACCCTAAAATCATGTTTAAAGACAGTCTGAACCAAGCCTAAAACCTACAATACAATTGAAGCTAATTAAAATTATTCCCCATCTACATTCAAAAATATGTTAACCCTCTATTGCATACTGTTCCCGAACGGGAACATAAAATTTAAAAATTTTTTTTTCTTTTCGTATGCAGTTTACATTCATGGCAATCATGTTGTAACATTTGGGAACATTATATACACTTTGTCAATTGCCAATTAGGTTATTCCTTTCAATTTGACCAACATAAAAAAAAATTTTACTGGAAAAAGGATAATTACAGAAACTGAGATATAAAATGTAAAATTTGAAGGAAGCAGTTTATTACCTGCTGATATATTACAGCCAAATACAACTTTACAAAATTTCCAAATTTTTTTTTATCTGATATTTTCCTAGAAGAGGTTGTTTATCAAACAATTTTGTATAGTACGCGAAGACGACCCAATAGACCAAAGTTCTATTGTAAGTTGAATTTGTTCATAATGTTCCCAATAGTGAACAAAACTGTTTTTATTTTTGGAAAAAAATTTATGTAACACACTTATTTTAAATATTATAATATTTCTTTTGTAAAAAATAATGTTTTTGAGCCATTATTTGAAAAAAATAATAATTCATGCAATATAGGGTTAAAAGTGTATTTCAAATCAAACTGTTTTTATAGTACTAACGAATATTTTAATGTGTATCTAAATTCATTTATCATTTTTTATGTACTCGACTTTCCAATACGCTGATGTGTCTTCATGGATAAATAAATATTATTATTATTATTATTATTATTATTATTATAACTCGTGTCCAAATCCAACTTCCTATACTGAATAAAAAAATTTTTGGACACAACTACAATTCTCATTATTATTATTATTATTATTATTATTATTATCTTGTAATTATTTCGTTTGAAATGTTTAAAGACAGTCATATCTTCAGCATGACTTCCTCCTCTAGGACTTATAATAAAAAGTCATATATCCACCCCAAAATTGGGTTTAAAGACAGTCGTTTCCTTTGAGGCAAGCTTAAGACATTCAGCATCTAGTTTAAAGTGTTTAAAGACAGCCAAGTCTTCAGCAAGATCTCCACCGGTAGAACTAGAGGTAGAGCGTTATGTTTTTACACTAAAATCATGTTTGAAGACAGTTGAGACTAGCTTAAGACCTCCAGCATCTAGTTTGAAGTGTTTAAAGACAGCCAAGTCTTCAGCAAGATCTCCACCGGTAGAACTAGAGGTAGAGCGTTATATTTTTACACTAAAATCATGTTTGAAGACAGTTGAGGTTAGCTTAAGACCTCCAGCATCTAGTTTGAAGTGTTTAAAGACAGCCAAGTCTTCAGCAAGATCTCCACCGGTAGAACTAGAGGTAGAGCGTTATGTTTTTACACTAAAATCATGTTTGAAGACAGTTGAGGCTAGCTTAAGACCTCCAGCATCTATTTTGAAGTGTTTAAAGACAGCCAAGTCTTCAGCAAGATCTCCACCGGTAGAACTAGAGGTAGAGCGTTATGTTTTTACACTAAAATCATGTTTGAAGACAGTTGAGACTAGCTTAAGACCTCCAGCATCTAGTTTGAAGTGTTTAAAGACAGCCAAGTCTTCAGCAAGATCTCCACCGGTAGAACTAGAGGTAGAGCGTTATGTTTTTACACTAAAATCATGTTTGAAGACAGTTGGGGCTAGCTTAAGACCTCCAGCATCTATTTTGAAGTGTTTAAAGACAGCCAAGTCTTCAGCAAGGCTTCATCTCTCAGAACTACGTATAGAATGTTATTTAACCATCCTAAAATCGTGTTACTGCGATTTAGAATAGAATAAATAATATGAGTACATAAAAACAATGGATCCGTTTTCTTTTATACAAATATATAATTTACGTAATTCGACATGCACTCAACTAGTTTTTGTATTATTATTTAATTGAAAACATACAACTATTGTTTTTATTAACAACACAAAAACATAATTATATTTTTTATGAATGATTACATCGATTATATAATTAAAATAACATAAATATAAACAAGCTTTTTATGAGATTGGGGAATTTTATTGTTATTAATTAGGATAAGAAAATAATTGACATTTAACCGAAATGTACAATTACTAATCAAGCAGCATATGTTTTTTTTAAGACACTGATTATTTTAAAACAACTATGTCTTCAGCAAAACTTCCTACCTATACTAGAACTAAGAGTGGGATATTATGTATTATTAAAAATATTCCGTGGAATGTTAGTCCGCCTCTCAGCGGTTTAAAATGTCAGGAAGCGATGCATCGGTGGCCCAGATACCATCCGACAACTCTGCGAACTTAACACTAACAGAAAACTGTTTTAAGCTAGCTTAATTCAAAAATAGTATTTTAACTAATACGAATATATGAATAAATAAATATAATAAATATGTATGATTTAACATTGAACAACAATAAAAAAATATATATGCAGTTACGAAATCAACTAAAACATTGATAAATAATAATATTTGTGATACATATTTGAATGTCATCACTGTTTTCAACTGAGTCCAGTTCAAGGTTGGGCCGGGTTATCAGGGCTCAACAAAATTTATTTCATTTTGATATCAAATATGATATATCCGTAAATATATCAATGTTAAATAATAAACTATAATCTCTACCTTGTAACTAGAGCAGCCATGGATTCTTCGCAGTCAGAATCCAAAATCCAATAACAATAACTATTCACTACACTACAAGTTTATTGCAAGAACTTTATA
Organism: Poecilus cupreus; assembly: GCA_963942605.1. Lineage (NCBI taxonomy): Eukaryota > Metazoa > Arthropoda > Insecta > Coleoptera > Carabidae > Poecilus > Poecilus cupreus. The sequence goes on from OZ012713.1 coordinate 4,095,138, forward strand.
TATCGCGGAATTATCAACAAACTTAAGCACGACAGAAAAAAAGCTGACGTCCATTTTTGCTAAATGTCAAACAGCAGTGTTACAAAATAACAATAAACAGATTTGACTGTCTTTAAACACTTAAAACTAAATGCTAGAGGTCTTAAAATAGCCTCAAAGAAAGCGAATGTCTTTAAACATAATTTTATGGTGGGTATATGATGTCCTATCCTTCGTTATGAGAGACATCATATATCTACCCTAAATCATGTTTAAAGACAGTCGCTTCGTCTGAGGCTAGCTTAAGACCTCCGGCATCTAGTTTGAAGTGTTTGAAGACAGCCAAGTCTTCAGCAAGGCTTCCTCACTTAGAATTAAGGATATGACATCATGTATCTGTTACTGTGAAAGACCGAAGTCTGGTGAATGTCCAGATACATGTCAACATTCTCGAAGTTGTTTGGCGAATGTCCGAAATATTAGTCAAACATCATTATTTCTAACTTACACCGGTCAATGTCGACATTCTGCATGCACTGATGGTGTATGTTGGAAATAAACATTTTTTATGAAATTAAAACAAAAATAAAACTATATATTATAGTATATTAATGGGGTAAATAGCTCAGTGGCAACGTATCGGACTGTGGATCGTGAGACAGTTGCCAATTTAAATTTACCCCTGTGGTTCCCCCTCCACTAACAACTTTGGGGGCTATGACTTGACGGCTGGTAACCGCATTTCATACGCAAAAATATATCACCTACCGAGATCTGCGTAAGCAGAGTGCCACACCCTTAATGGGTAAAAGGCGTGATGATATATTATTTATTATTATTAGTTATATTTATTTATTAAAACAACATGGGAAAAGTTTTCTAAAAAAATAAAGACATTTTTGAACTTGAAACAAACAGTAGGACATTGTAAATCACGAAACAACTAAAATAATATCAATAGGTATCATAATACAAGTGTATAAGTAAGCTTTTAAAGCACGTACGACGAGTTTAAGAGCACGACGCGAAGCGGAGTGCATTTAACGTCGCTAGTGCTTTAAAAGCACTTATACACGTGTGTCATACGCCATTTTTTATTATACCTGCATCATACTCTGGGAAAAACTGGAATGCAACATTTTGATTTTGATTCATTTCATAATTTTGCGCGTGTGACGTTTGACGTATATCGTTTACATGGAGACTGGTTAGCATTTGTTGTTTACGTTTACAGTTTTGACAGATATTAATAGTAAATATTTTTGTTGTTGCTAGCAACTTTTAAAACACGGCGTGTTTTAATCTTGTGTTTACGAACGCTGTAGCGTATTTTAAACACGGATTATGATGCAGGTATAATAAAAAATAATTTTTAAACTGAAATATAAAAAATAATAATGACAAAACATTATTTATTGCAACAACTTAACAGTTTCTGACATTCTCCGGATGAGCTTATTCGTGTACTGTCTTTCACCAAGACATTTGGTATTTCTCAACAGCTACCGGCGAATGTTAACATTCACTACTTTCTCACTCTTACAGTAACATATCCCCCCTAAAATAATAATTTCTTGATTTCAGTTGCAATGCATCATCTATACCCCCCCTTCCTCCTCTTTCTCCTCCTCCCTTCCACCCTCACCCAAGATATATCCTTCCCCTCATCATCTCAAGACACCGCTAACCAGGACACCGAGTATGTCCAAGCCCAGCACACCATCCCCGAAGCGTCTTTCGCCCCCCAAGCCATGACTGAGTACCAACCAGGAGGTGGTGAACTCGTCAGCGGTGCGATAGCGGGAGGGTATGGAGGGAGCTATGGAGATGCTGGAGGGGTGGCTGGAGGGGTGACAGACCTAGGGTTGGCCATACACAGAGTAGCGAGGTATCAAGGAGGGCAGTATTGGGTTTATTCTCCGACGAGTATTGCTTGTGAGTATAGATTGTAGTGTAGAAGAATTTATCCCTCCTAAAATCATGTTTGAAGACAGTCGCTTCTTCTGAGCGTAGCTTTAGACCTTCAGCGTCTAGTTTGAAGTGTTTAAAGACAGCCTAGTCTTCAGCAAAGCTCTCTCTCTCAATACTATGGCTAGGACATCATTTAACCAAGCTAAAATCATATTTGAAGACTAGCTTAAGAACCCTCTAATTTGAAATCTTTAAAAATAGCTTTGTCTACAGCAAAATTTCTTCCCTTAAATCTATAGATAGTACATTATTTATCCACCTTAAAATTATGTTTAAAGACAGTCACTTCCTCTGAGGCTAGCTTAAGACCTTCAACATCTAGTTTGAAGAGTTTAAGATAGCCAAGTCTTCAGCAAGGCTTCCTCTCTCAAAACTAATGTACTTACCCTAAAATCATGTTTGTAGACAGTCGCTTCCTCCGAGAATAACTTAAGACCTCCAGCATCTAGTTTGAAGGGTTTAAGACAGCCAAGTCTTCAGCAAGGCTTCCTTTCTCAAAACTAAGGATAGGACATCATGTACCCACCCTAAAATCATGTTTGAAGACTAGCTTAAGATCCCTCTAATTTGAAATCTTTAAAAATAGCTTTGTCTACAGCAAAATTTCTTCCCTTAAATCTACGGATAGGACATTATTTATCCATCTTAAAATTATGTTTAAAGACAGTCGCTTCTTCTGAGGTTAGCTTAAGACCTCCAGCATCTAGTTTGAAATGTTTAAAATCAGCCCAGTCTTCCTCCTCAAAAGTAAAGATACGGCTTCAATTATCCACTCTATAATCTTGTTCAAAGATAATTGATACTAGTTTAAGATCATTTGGCATCTTGTTTGAAGTGTTTGAAGACAGACAAGTCAGTAAAATCATGTTTAACAACAGTTGAGACTAAAAGATCTTCAGCATCTACTTTAAAGTGTTTAAAAACAGACAAGTCTTCAGCAAAGCTTCGTCCCACAAAACTAGGAGTAAAGCTTTATTAATCCATCCTAGAATCATATTTAAAAACAGCCATTTCCTTTGAAACTCTCTTAAGATTTCCAACATTTCGTTTGAAGTGTTTAAAGACAGCAAAGTCTTCAGCAAAGCTTCCTCTCTCAAAAAAGTAGTACTTCATTTATCTTATCTTAGGTTTAAGACATCTAGAATCTAGTTTAAAGATACACCAATGATACCCAATACATTTTTCAGCTGCTTTATACATGGTACTTCTGGGCTCCAACGGAAAGACATATACAGAACTCGCTCATCTTTTGGGCGTCACTTCCATTTCTTCTTCTTTGAAGCCCCACGAAGACTTCAGTGCAACAGTACGCACTCTTCAGTACACGGGCAATGAGAAGAATATTGTTAAACTAGCAAATGGGTTATTCGTACAGACCGACTATTCTATTCGAGAGGATTATAGGTAAAAAAAATACTCAAATTTTCAAAGCGACTGCAGCGGGATGGTAAGAGATAGAAAGATGAGCCTGGTTTTGTTGGAAAGAGGGCTCTTTAAGCTTTCTAGTGCAGTACTAATGATTTCTCTAAGATTTTTAATTTCAAAGATATCGCTGTTTTCAGGGAAATCATAAGATCTCTGTACCAGTCAACTCTCCAAAATTTAGATTTCCGCAACAATGCTTCTCTCGCCCGTGACGTCATCAACTCCTGGGTGGCTGGAAAGACTCTAGGGAAGATCACGGAGATCTTGTCGACTACCCCGTCACCAGAAACCAAAATAGTGTTGACCAGTTCGTTGTACTTTAAGGGCGAATGGGCTAAACCGTTTCCTAGTGAGTTGACGAAATTGTAAGTAGATAGCAAGTAGTTTGAAATGCTATGCTCCTCTAGAATTAGAATTATTAATTACTGGAAACCATAATCGAACAGCGCTAATTTTGACTGGACTAGTATGAATTATATATATAGAGCTAGTAGTAGCCATACTGTAATTCCAGTACCTTCAACTTCCAGCAGTTTTGCCAACCATAAAACTATATCCCCATCACAAAGTACATTATCAACTTTCAGACAAAACTTCTACCCAGACGGTAGATCCCAATTCGCCAAGCTCAAAGTACCAATGTTGGCAACTCAAGGATCTTTTCGGTACTACCACGACAAGCACCTCAACTGCGAGGTGGTCGCCATCCCCTACAAAGGCGAAGCCATTACATTCTACCTCGTCCTGCCCCAAAACTCCAACAAAGAAAAACTAAAAACCCTAGAAGACCAACTCTCCCACGCTGAATTCCAACGACTGGCAGACAACGCCGTGTTAACAGATGATGTTATAGTTGCCATCCCGAAGATGAAACTGTCTTCGGAATATTTGTTGAACTCTGTCTTGCAGGAGCTTGGGGTGAGGTCGCTTTTTGATCCAAGAGAAGCGGATTTATCGCTTATTTCGTCCGCTAGTAGCGCTGGTAGTCCACCATTAGGGCCTTTTGAAGAAGAGGACAGGTTTATTTTTACTAGAATGAAGAATTTTAACAAGACGGGAGAGGAAAGACGACGACGAAGCTCTACCCAACAAATAGTTCCAGAAATGTCGACAATAAACAGGAGGAGACTACTGGAGTCTAACAGTAGAAGAAAAATACTTACAGGTTTGTTAGTTTATTTCACTTATTACAAATTTGACCAATCAGAATATCTCATTTTCCATTGTTGTGCATTTTAGATAAGTGATTAAACAGCAGCATGCTGTTTATTCGCGATTAAATTGAAGCTAGCTTTTATATGCAAATTTTGAACATTTTGAAGGCATATTTAGCCGGATAATTAGTTGCAGAAGCAACTTTACCTTTACTGGTATTCTATGTCTTTAAACATGCTGAATTATTCAATTCAAGCTATTTTTATTTACAAATTTTTGACATTTATTTGACAAATAAAAAGAAAACAATCAATTTGCTATAGTTACACTATAACAATAAAATTTTATAGTGCCTTTTGCTTATGTGTGTACATATTTATTTATGTGAAAATATGTCAAAATCAACGTTTTAGTTCAATTTCTTCGGCAAGTATTAAAGTTTATGCTATGAATTCATGAAATAATCTTGACATATACCCTTCGTGCTAAACAATTGAATCGATCAAATTTGATGTCTGGCTTATTTATAAAATGTTGCTTTTAAAAATGTGTTATCGTATATAATAATTTAAGATAAAATAATAAATATATCATCACGCCTTTTACCCATTACGGGTGTAGCACTCTGCTTACGCAGATCTCGGTAAGTGATATATTTTTGCGTATGAAGTGCGGTTACCAGCCGTCAAATCATAGCCCCCAAGGATGTTAGTGGAGGGGGAACCACAGGGGTAAATTTAAATTTGTAACTGTCGGCAGTGGGATTCGAACTGAGGATCTCATGATCCACAGTCCGACACGTTACCACGGAGCTATTTACCCCATTTCAAATTATTATGTACTCAAACACTTTTTAAGCAATTTTTTTTGTATAAGCTACACATATCAAATTTAATCGATTAAATTCTTAGCACTCGTGATATAACTATTGAATATTTCAAAAAATCTATTGTGGGCAGCACAATACCTCCCGCCATAGATTTCTTATCGAACAATGCAGAAACACGTACCTTTTGTAAATGAGTATTGAAAGAACTTCAAATCTTGAAATAATCTGTTTTATTTTTATATATTTTGACTTGATACAATACAATACAATACTTTATTTGAAATCGGCACTAAAGTGCTCAAAAATCGTCATTAAAGCTCAGAAATCGTCACTGAAGTAATCCATTATACGACGATTTTGAGCAACGCAGTGTTGGCAACTGTTAAATAATTATTGTACTATTAGGATAATTTTGGCAGATATATTGGACGTAACATGAAACAAAATTTGCAAGAAGAATTATCTAATTAATTCCGATGACGAAATTGAGGACAAAACACATAATTTTGAGTGTTATTTACGATAACTTCACTGTTCGAGGTTGGTCTACACTGACTGTCAGTTTCAATTGACAACTGACAGATGTATAAACTTAACCTATATTGTAATTTTTTACAGTTTTTTCTAATTCTAGATTTGAAATAAAACTTAATATGTACCTCGGCACTGAAGTTCCTTTTTATCACTCACATGGTATACTTTCCTCGGCAAATAAATTCCATATTGGTGATAAAAAATTGAACTTCAGTGCCTTGATACATAAATAACTATTTTATTTATTTTTTATTACTATGGCAACCACATTCATGGCTTCCTCAAAATATAAGTTCTATATTTCAACACCACCACTATCAAGAAACGCTCATCCCTTCAAAAATTGAGTTTTCAATTATTACATGTCAAAAAATGAAATTTTTCAACCATTGTTTTGTTTTTATCAAAAAGCATAGGTTAGCAGATTTAAACGAAAATGTCAAAATATATTTTTTCTTTAACGTGTTGTAATTCGTAAATAGTGACAGTAAGATAAAAATGTTTCAAACAATAACTAAAAATAAAATAAATAAATATATCATCACGCCTTTTACCCATTATGAGTGTGGCACTCTGCTTACGCAGATCTCGGTAATTGATAAGTTTTTACGTGCAGTTACCAGCCGTGCAGTTACCAGCCGTCAAATCATATCCCCCAAAAATGTTAGTAGAGGGGGAACCACAGGGGTAAATTTAAATTGGCAACTGTCAGCTGTGGGATTCGAACTGAGGATCTCAATAATAATATTTGAAACATTATTCTCATTAAAAAATTGTCATTTAACCATAATTTATGTTAATTACAAGGTTTTTAAATAAAGAGTTTAGGACGTGCTAAAATAAAATGCTTTGATGTACTATATCTTGTCGCTTGTCGGTAATGTCGGTAGTCTCATTATCACACCTGTCATCTCAAGTCATATGTTGCAGTTAACGATTTTCAAATTAAACGTATGTTTATTATATCTGTTATATTATTTTGCCCAGCTAATATATTTGTAAAAACCTCTCAGTAAATAACAATGACAGATAACAGTCAATTTGACAGTTGGTGTAGTTCCTCGCTCTCCGCTAGAGCGTGTTTCGTACAATTACAAGATGACGTCAAGAATCGAAACATTTGAAATGGGATGCCAATTTCAAAAAATCGTATCTTAATAACTAAATGCCTTTTAATATTAAAATTAGTATCTATATTTATAATTTTACTCAAACTTACAGAAAAAAAAAATAAAATGAAAAAATGTTAATGACCCCATTTCTTTACAACTTTCAGGTGACGTCCCAAAAGACCTCCAGGTCCCTCAACACCTCCAACGATCCCGAAGAAATCCCAAATCTAACCAACCCATCAATGAAGATCCACTACATCCCAGAAGATCTCTTCGAAAGAAACGTCAAGTCAAACCGGAAACTCCTTCACTTAGTCTACTTCCTCTAGGACGAAACGACAACATTTTGGAACCTGGCAGACGGTTACGAAACCTCGCGAACCCTGGACTCTACGTAAACAAGATCATACATAAAGTAGTAGTAGACCTCAATGAGAAAGGAACTGAAGCTGCAGCAACTACTGCAGTTTCCATGGTGAAGACAGTTTCGCACACTGTTAAAGCTGATGCTCCATTTTTGTTCTTCATTAGACATGAGTTAACTCAGATGGTGTTGTTTTGGGGGTCTGTGGTAACCCCCCCAGGGGAAAGTTAGCATAGGGATGTTTTTTTTTTTTAGGATGTTGATGATTGATAATGTACAAAAATTTATTAATTTTGAGATGTTTTAAGAGCTCTCTAGGTGAAAATATTTATTGATATTTTTGTATTTGTTTATATTTTTAATGTATACTCTAATGTATAAACACTATAATAAATAAAATATTGTTATATTTAATTCAAAAGTAAAACCCTACAATCAAGATTTAAGACAGTTGATTCTTCTAAAGACAGCTAGAATCATTTGAAGACAACCAAGTCTTCAGCAAGGCTTCCTCTCTCAAAACTAAGTATAGGTCCTCATATATTCACCGTAAAATCATGTTTGAAGACAGTCACTTCCTCTGAGGCTAGCTTAAGACCTCCAGCATCAAGTTTGAAGTGATTAAATATAGCCAATCCTTCAGAAAAGCTTCCTTTCTTAGAAATAAAGGTAGGCCATCGAATATTCACTCTAAAATCATGTTTAAAGACAGTCGCTTCCTCTGAGGCTAGCTTAAGACCTCCAGCATCTAGTTTGAAGTGATTAAATACAGCCAATCCTTCAGAAAAGCTTCCTTTCTTTGAAATAAAGGTAGGACATCGAGTATTCACTCTAAAATCATGTTTAAAGACAGTCGCTTCCTCTGAGGCTAGCTTAAGACCTCCAGCATCTAGTTTGAAGTGTTTAAAGACAGCCAAGTCTTCAGCAAGACTTCCTCTCTCAAAACTAGAGGTAAAGTATTATTTATCTACTTTAAAATCTTAATAAATATTCTGTAAAATCATCAGTTATCTCTTCGGACTTAACTTAAATTGTCCAACTTAGAACTATGGTAGAAAACAGTCTCTTCCTTTGAGGTTAGCTTAAGACCTCTAGCATCTAGCATGAAATGTTTAAACAACCAAATTTTTAACTAGGTTTCCTCCCTCAAAATTAGAGGTAGAACATTATTTATCCACTCAAAAACTAAGTTAAAAATCTGTTGTGGAAAGCACAATACCCCCCGCCATATATTTCTTATCGAACAATGCAGGAACACGGACCACCACTATCAAGAAATGCTCATCCTTTCAACAAATTATGACAGACGTCAAAAAGTGACGTTTTTGCTTTCTTATACAAAGTATAAGGAAGTATTGGAATCACGAAAAAATCGTTGACGAGATTTTTGCAGAAATACATATTTTGACGTCCACTGAATCCGTTAAGACTAATGTCTGTGGGTAAGGATGAATGGATGGATGGATGGATGGATGTCCGTGTGCGCAATATCTCATGAACAAGACAAAATATGTAAACGAAACTTGGAATTTATAAGTTTCATGAAAAAATAAAGAGCTGAGTTGATTTTGAATGAAACTGAAAAACCGGAAGAGGAAGTTTACTGGACACACAAAACAATAAATTCCATTTATTTTAAAAATAGAATCAACTATGAGAAAAAGTTTCAAATGAAAGATTTTAGCGAAAATACTTGGAATATAAAATGTACATGTTTCTAATTTTGAGAAAATCTAAATTATATATTTAATAATATATTTCAGTAATCTTAGTTACAATGGGAACAAAAATTAAAACATTTTTAATATCTATGTGCCAAACATGTCAAATAATTGTGAAATGTCAAGAATATGTGTCACGTGAAATATTATAAAAGTAATATTTGTATTATTAATTTACAGTTTTTGAGAAACATATAAAAACATACCAAAAAGTGTGTTTTTTTGGTATATTTTTATTTGTTTCTCAAAAACTGTAAATTCAAATTGAAAATAAACTTAGATAAACAATAGATGATCCTACTTATAAATATAGGAATTATTTGCATTAGTGTAGTTCATGGGAATGAGAGACACAGTATCAAAGTTCTGAATTTTTGACCAACTAGACTTCAACGAATATTTTTTTATAGTTGAATGTCTCAGTTATCCTTTTCATCCACATATATAAATACTAGAATGTTCAAAGACCTCACTGTGATAATTGTTTTGTTTTTCGATAAGAATAATTGTAAGAAATAATTTATTTAAATTTGAATTTGCAAAACAAAATTCATGGGAGTGAACGAACCCAACGAAAATATGTACTTCATCTGACATTGCAATGTACAAGTCACTGGAACAAATCCATGAAATTTGACGGATGGAGGTTGTTGGACCATAAACAACATGAACATAAATGAAGAATACAGAATTTGCTGTTTTTAAATCAAATAAAGGATTAGAGCTTTCGACGCGTATGTTTAACCTTAACACAAACACAAAATCATGTTTAAAGACAGTTGAGGCTAGCTTAAGTCCTCCAGCATCTAGTTTAAAGTGTTTAAAGACAGCCAAGTCTTCAGCAAAGCCTTCGACTCTCAAAAGTAAAGGATGTACGTTATGTATCTAACATAAAATCAGTGGCTTTTCTGCAGCTATTCTTGTGTAGAAAACAAATTTATTTTGAGTATGCTGAGCAGAATGTTTATATACATATTTCATTTGAAAACTGGCTTCCATTTCATTCGTGGTATTCCACGAATTTAATCCTCGGATTATATTTTATATTATTATACAGCTTGAATATTTGCTTATTGTTACAAATGTAGAACGAAAATTACTTGTTTATTATGTTTAAACAAATGAATAGAAATTCGTCATGGTTAGTAGCAATTACAAAAGGTAGTTAATTCAATGACGTTGCGAGATTTGTAATCGATTGTGATAAAGTTCATTGTTGATTTGATGAATAAATATGTACCAAATAAAAAATCTGATGTGGGCAGCACATAACCTCCCGCCCAATACTACTCTTAAACGGTACAAAATAGTATTTGATGATACAGAAACACACTTTCTTATTTGTTTATTTTCTGTTTATATTTGAGAAATTTAATTTTATTTCGTATATTTATTTGATTTTTTGACATATAAGAAAACAGCTTCACAATCACAATGACATGTGTCACATTCCATTAAAAATTGAAAGTATTTAAGTGTTTCCATGGTGTACTAGGAATGCAAGATTTGTGAAATCTAATTTGTTTATATTTTATTATCTCAAATCTAATGAAAATTAATAAAATTAGTGAAATCAAAACACATGTAAAATTAAATATTCTACAACTTTCAAAATAACATAAATTGTTGTAAAAGGAAATTTAACCGTGTTTTTCATGAAAAACTGTTAAGGGCTTCAAGTAAACTGCTACTTCCGATTGACCAATTTTATCCAAAATCTAATCAGCTCTTCTTTTAAATATAAGAAGCAAAAATTCACAAAATTTTATTTTTTGGTATTATAGTATTTTAGTTTTGCGAGACGAAAAAATTGCCACAGACTACACACATACACACACAATACATACATACATACATCATCGCGAAAATAGTAAAATCGTATTGTAGGGACCCTAAAACGTGCTTATTCATTGAAAACTCACTACCCAATGTTTTTACCAAAAACAATACCTCCCTTACCTAGAGGTAGGCACCTCCCACCTACCTAAAAATGATGTTTTCTAGTTTATAACGTCATATTTATTGCTTTAAATTCTTGAAGACATAATTGGAAGTAGATAGGATAATTTTACAAATATTTTTTATTGTAAATTTCATTGCTGACATCTTTCAATTAAATTTTTTTCGTTCTTCGATCAACATTTGAAATAAATTAAATAATGATATAGATCTTCATTATTTTTGAGACTAGCCTCAGAGGAAGCGACTGTCTTAAAACACAATTTTAGGGTAAATTAATAATAATTAATTGTCCTAGAGGAGGCAGACTAACTGAAGACTTGGCTGTCTTTAAACACTTCAAACTAGATGTTGGATGTCTTAAGACAGATACAAATGGATGGAGAGTTCTAGTGGAAGAAACTTGGCTGTCTTTAAATACAACTAATATTCTCTTAAAATATTTGAATTTATGATATACAGAATGTAACAAAAATAAATACATTAAATTTAACCAGTGATAGAACTCGTCGATAACAACAATTTTTCTTAATAACTTTTTTTCTAAATCCCATTTTTTAGCATTTTGACCACCCCATATATTGACGAGTCGTTCAGGTATATTTATAATTTGGTCCAGTAACAGTATCCATGGCAATAGTAATGAAATTATTGATGTTGACAAATTTCACTTGTCAACTTTTTCAAATAAATTTTGACAATATCAAATAAATCAACTAATAAATTATTATTATAACAGTAATAATATGTAAAAGAGCCAGTTCACAAACATTCTGTTGACGTTGAAGGTAACGCTGCTCCATCCTGTCAATTTATTTGAGGCTTTTTCCAAATCATCATCTTAGGAATGTTCGCACTGTTACACATGCTGTTTAGAATATTCGAGATCATGAATCTTTTAAGCCAGTTCAAGATCGGGGTAAAATACGATCTGATCACAGCAAATATTGAACAGAATGATTTGGACTGTGTCGAGGGTTAGCCAAAGTCTAGTAAATACACGAACAATAACAACACATATGAAAATTACACATTAATTAACAGTACATTAAAAGAGCAAAAATCACGTTCTAACCTCATACAAAAGTCCAGTGTTTGATACCAGAAGATTAACTTTGCACAGACGTCCATTTTTGCGAATGGATGCTGACGTCTTGATTTAGTTGGTAATAAATTAACAGTAATTAATGTTGCTACTTGCGTAATTTCGAGTGGTATTCTCATTGGAATTTGTTCTGCAGCTTCAATATTGTTTGAATACATTTTTATTGCAAAAATACAAAATTGAGGTTAGCTTTCACGATGCAAAAACAGATGTAATGCGCAGTAGCGCAGTGTCTACACTAACGCCATCTATGCAGTCATATGTTTTCCATTGGCGGGACATCTAAATTCTAATAAGTTTTTAAAGAATTTTAATTCGAAAACTAGATGTTTTAGAAAAAAAAGTTATAAAGAAATATTGTTCCTCTAGACGAGTTCTATAACTGGTTAAATTTAATGTACCTATTTATGTTACACACTGTATTTGAAGCATCATTTTTCCAACAGTTCATTATCATTATCTATCTTATTAACTTACGAGATTCTAATAACCCAAAACATACAATCTACGAACCATTAATTTTCTTAAATCCTTGTTAAGTACATTCACCTCAACATCGTCTATTTATCACTCCATAATCTCCAAACCAAAGATTATCTTCAACTCTTGCATCGGGTCACAAGATCCTAATTAATCACTTCCGCTCTCTGCCGGCTCCTAAAACTCCGTTTCAAATAATTTGCCAAGTATTTACTCAATACACACTAATCACGGTAATGTAAATAGAGTGGCTTTCACCAGCGACATCAGCGACGCAGTGACGACGTTCCCTACTACGGTGTGACGATAGAATCAGAGTTCTCAATCTTGAACGAATGTTGACGGATGCTTTAACTTTCTTGTATCTCTTGGGGTGCTCGGAATTCTCAAGGATGTCTGTGAGTGTGCAATAAGTTTTTTACGAAAAAAAAAAAAATAATTTCAAGACAATTGGGATCTGACATCTATGCCATCTAGCGGATTATTTTCGAACACAAACTAGGATGAATATTCCGTTAGAAATACTTTATGTCAAATGGGAATAACGATTTTTGAGATAAAAAATCTGGTGTGGGCACCACACTACTTTCTTATACTAATAAAACCAACTGAATACATATGACTTGTTCCTTGCGTATGAATTTATTTTGACAATAATTTGATATATAAATGTTATACTTTTTACCTCCCGCCTACCTCTAGGTAAGGGAGGTATTGTTTTTGGTCAGAAAATTGATCAGTGAGTTTTCAATGAATAAGCACGTTTTAGGGTCCCTACAATACGATTTTACTATTTTCGCGATGATGTCTGTATGTATGTATGTATGTATGTATGTATGTATGTAAGTATGTATGTGTGTGTGTGTGTAGTCTGTGGCAATTTTTTCGTCTCGCATAACTCAAATACTATAATACCAAAAAACACAATTTTTTGAATTATTGCTTCTTATATTTAAATGAAGAGCTGATTAGATTTTGGATAAAATTGGTCGAGCGGAAGTAGCAGTTTAATTGAAGCCCTTAACAGTTTTTCGTGAAAAACATGGTTAAATTTCCTTTTTCAACAATTTATGTTATTTTGAAAGTTGAAGAATATTTAATTCTACATGTGTTTTGATTACACTAATTTTAATAATTTTCATTAGATTTAGAGATAATAAAATATAAAGAAATTAGATTTCACAAATCTTGCATTCCTAGTACACCATGGAAAATTTTCAATTTTTTACGAAATGTGACACATGTCATTGTGATTCTGAAGCTGTTTTCTTAGTGAAATATATGTCAAAAATTTAAATAAATATACGAAAGAAAATTAAAATTCTCAAATATAAATAGAAAATAAACAAATAAGAAGGTATGTTTCTGTATCATCAAATACTATTTTGTACCGTTTAAGAGTACTATTGGGCGGGAGGTTATGTGCTGGACCCACATCAGATTTTTTTTAATTTTTTGTTCTCATTGTAACTATGTTTATATTTTAAATTGAAATTAATTAATATCTAGTCATCAAAACTTTATAATTTATAATACAAATATTACTTTTATAATATTTCACACGACATATATTTTTAACACTTCACAATTATTTGACACGTTTGATACATAGATATTAAAAATGTTTTAGTTTTTGTATTTGTGGTTTTTGTTCCCATTGTAACTAAGACGACAAGATATGTAAACGAAACTTGGAATTTATAAGTTTCATGAAAAAATGAAGAGCTGAGTTGATTTTGAATGACATTGAAAAACCGGAAGAAGAAGTTTACTGGACATACAAAACAATACATTCCATTTATTTCAAAAATAGAATCAGCTGTGAGAAAAAGTTTCAAATGAAAGATGTTAGCAAAAATACGAATTTGGAATATAAAATATTATTTGCATTTTTCTTGTACAAACTTTTAATTTTTAGAAAAACTAAATTAAATATTTAAAAATATATTTCTATAATCTTAGTTTCAATGGGAAAAAAACATTTTTTTCACGACATGGTAGGAAACCCCACCGTTCTTCTCCCGAAATAGTGAGGAAAATGTGTTGTTTTTCTCTAGAGAGGAAAATATAGAAGTGTTACCAATATGAATGTTATTTACAAAAAATATATTATAAAAATTGTGAATAAATTCCTAATTTTATTGAAAATCCTTATTTTAGTGATACTCATACTTTAAATGATCTTACAATTATGTCTGATATTTTTCTTTATCTTATTAAATCACAATTTGACAACTTATTAAAGATATTTAAGATTGGTTCATTGGCAACACTGCTACACAACCTTGTGTCTGATAACCTAACATTTAACGTGTCAGTTGTGTTCTCAAAGTGTATTTTAGGTCCGAGCAAATCGTTTTTAGAAACGTCGTGAAAGAAATATTGTGTCTAACACGAGAGGAAAGCTCTTCTTCCACTCTCGTTCGAAATGCCTCACTCGCTGCGCTCATGAGGTAAACTTCGAACTTGAGGGAGAAAAAGAAGCGCTTTCCTCTCTAGTTTGACAAATGATTATTAATATCTATGTGTCAAACGTGTCAAATAATTGTGAAGTGTTAAAAATATGTGTCTTGTGAAATATTATAAAAGCATTATTTGTATTATTAGTTAGAAAGTTTTGAAGACTACATTGAGAACAAAATTAAACAAGTTTAACATCTATATATCAAATAAATGTCAAAATAGTCATACGCAAGGAACAAGTCCTACGTGTTCAGTTGATTTTATTTATATAAGAAAGTAGTGTGGTGCCCACACCAGATTTTTGAAGCTAGCTTTTCTTTAAAAAGAACAATACACTTTCAAATACTAATTAAAAGATTGTAGATACAAAGTTAATTCAAACATCAGAAAGGATTCCTTAACTAAAATTTATTCGCAATTCCATTCTTGTTCCACCATAAACCATCTCACATTCCTTTGACAAAAGAATAAATTAATTCTTCATTTCTCTCGTATTACCATCCCTACAAAACCCTATAAATGCCTGAAATCCTATTTTTCAAGAAATCACACAATACGCAAGGCGGGCCACGCTGTAAAAAGGTGATTTGAACGCGCTCGCGGCAAAGGAAAACTCGTAAAATCGTATTTTAGGATGGAGGCGGATTTTCTGTTGAGTGTTCGATAGCTTTTCATATTTCTTAACAGAGGAAGCGGATGTCTTTAGGCATGATTTCAGAGTGGATATATGGTGATCTATCCTTAGTTCTGTCAGATGAAATCTAGCTGAAGACTTAGCTGTCTTTAAACACTTCAAACTAAATGCTGGAGGTCTTAAGCTAGCCTCAGAGGAAGCGACTGTTTATCAACATGATTTTATGGTGAATCATGATATTCTTGTCTTAAAGTCACCAAGTGTCTTGAAATTTGATATCATATAGATGCTGAACGTCTTAAGCTAGTCTCAGAGGAAGTGACTGTCTTTAAACATGTTGTCCTACCCCTAGTTTTGAGAGAGGAAGCCTTGCTGAAGACTTGGTTGTCTTTATACACTTCATACTAGATGCTGAAAGTCTTAAACTAGCCTCATAGGAAGCGACTGTCTTTAAACATGATTTTAGTTTGAATACTTGTTGTGCTATCCTTCGAATTAAGAAAGGAAGGCTTGCTGAAGACTTGGCTGTCTTTAAACACTTCAAACTATATGCTAGATTTCTTAAACTAATCTCAGACTGTATTTGAATATGGTGGAAAAATGAAGGCCTATTCATAGTTCTAGGAGAGAAAACCTTGTTGATTTGATGACTTGAACTTGCCACCCTAGTTCTGAGAGAGGAAGTTTTGCTGAAGACTTGGCTGTCTTTAAACACTTCAAACTAGATGCTGGATGTCTTAAGCTAGTCTCAGAGGAAGCGACTGTCTTCAAACATGTTCTGAGAGAGGAAGCCTTGCTGAAGACTTGACTATTTTTAATCACTTGATGTATGAGGTTTTAAGCTAGCCTCAGAGGAAGCGACTGTCTTTAAACATGACGTTCAATATTTAATTCTAAGAGTGGAAATCTTACTGAAGACTTTAAACTTGATCCTGGAGGTTTTTAAGTAACCTCAAAGGAAGCGACTTTCTTTAAACATGACGTTCTACCTTTAATTCGGAGGAAACCTTCCTGAAGACTTGGCTGTCTTTAAACACTTCAAACTTGATGCTAGATATTTTAAGCTAGCCTCAGAAGAAGCTATTGTTTTTAAACATGATTTTAGGGTGAATACATGATGTCCTACCCTTAGTTCTGGGAAAGGAAGTCTTGCTGAAGACTTGGCTGTCTTTAAACACTTCAAACTTGATGCTAGATATCTGAAGCTAGCCTCAGAAGAAGCTATTGTTTTTAAACATGATTTTAGGGTGAATACATGATGTCCTACCCTTAGTTCTGGGAAAGGAAGTCTTGCTGAAGACTTGGCTGTCTTTAAACACTTCAAACTTGATGCTAGATATTTTAAGCTAGCCTCAGAAGAAGCTATTGTTTTTAAACATGATTTTAGGATGAATACATGATGTCCTACCCTTAGTTCTGCGAAAGGAAGCTTTGTTGAAGGCTTGGCTGTCTTTAAACACTTCAAACTCAATGCTAGATGTCTTAAACTAATCTCAGACTGTATTTGAATATGGTGGAAAAATGAAGGCCTATTCATAGTTCTAGGAGAGAAATCCTTGTTGATTTGATGACTTGAACTTGTCACAGATGAAGTAACTGTCTTTAAACATGATTTTAGATTGGAAAAATGATGTCCTAACCCTAGTTCTGGGAGAGGAAGTTTTGCTGAAGACTTGGCTATCTTTAAACACTTCAAACTAGATGTTGGAAATGTATTTAAACAAAAGCTAGATATATGTGAAAACTAACTATTCTTGTTAATAACGAAACTTTAGTAGTAACCGGTAGTTTATATTATCCTCTATTATAACTTCTTATTATACATAAAAGCACGTCGTATTACTTGACCCACATATTCACAAATTTAAACTCTGTCCGATCTTTAAATAGAAAATCAATTGGGGATGATAAAAATAATACCCACTCTTCTTTCATTATTTTTCAAAATATTTAATTAATGTTGCTGCCAGTATTATTATCAATGGCGCGGCAGTCCTATAGGGCATCCAAAATTAAAATACGCTAACTAGTGGTAGAAAGCTGAACTAAACATAAGGTACATACATTTTATTGTATTTTGAAATTAATTGTTATTTTTTAAAGTAATAACAACAGTAGTTATTTTAAGAGTATTCCAATGTAAGTATAACATTTGTTTAAGCCGTATTATTTAAATAAAATCTAAAAATGAAAGGTACATTGTATTTGTAGATTATAGGTTAAGATTAAATTTTCTATAAAAAAAAACCTACAAAAACAGGAAAATTTGCAGTGTGTATGGCAACAGTTCTGCTGCCAATAAAAGCAAACTACCAATACTAATGCCATGTCATCATAAGATATCATACAAAATGAATTTGACATGTACCTTTTGGGAATTGTGATCAACGCCATCTCTTGATAATTTGGAAGCCCAATAGAGGGACCAGGAATTCAAGTAATAGTTATTTGTAAGCCTAGAGAGGAAAGCACTGCTTTTTCCCACTCAAGTTTGAGTGGAAGAAGCGCTTTCCTCTCGTGTTAGACACAACATTTTTTTTACGACCTGGAACCTTAAATACACTTTGACAACACAACACACAACTGACACAACGAAAGTAATGTTATCAAACGCTAGGTTGTGAAACAGTGTTGCCAATGAACCAATCTAAATTAAACTTGTCAAATTGTTATCTAGAAACGGAATAATATAAGACAAAATTAAAAGATAATTTAAAGAATATTACTAAAATAAGGTTTTTTAATAAAATTAGGAATTTATTTATTAAAAGTTGAACTAACTTTAGAATTGTTGAATGAACAGTAATTATTTTATTTTGTTGCTACTACTGAAAAAAACTAAATAAATATTTGGTTATTTATAGACAAAAGAACGCTTAATACACTGGTAAGAACCGTAATGCCGTAACTGCTTTAGTTTCTAAATTATAGTCTTTCAAAATGGATCCAACTTTCAAACTGAAAATTATGATTAGAATTGTAGAATGAACAGTAATTATTTTGTTTTGTTGATACTACTGAATAAAACTAAATAAATATTTGGTTATTTATAAATAAAAAAACGCTGAATCTAGTGGTGAAAGTCGTAATGCCGTAACTGCTTTAGTTTTTAAGTTATAGCCTTTCAAAATTGAACCAACTGTCAAATTGAAAATTATGATTAGCATAATTATTGAATGAACAGTAATTATTTTATTTTGTTGGTACTACTGAATAAAACTAAATAAATATTTGGTTATTTATAAATAAAAGAACACTGTATCCAGTGGTGTATACCGTAATGCCGTAACTGCTTTAGCTTTTAAGTTATATAACATTCATATTTGTAACACTTCTGTATTTTTTCTGTAGAGAGGAAAAAACACATTTTCGTCACCATTTCGGGGAAAGAAAGGTAGCTTGATTATGAGAGACACCCTTCTGTAATATGATCAGACAACTGAACTGTAATTTTGTCAACGAATATTCTTTTATTTCTTAGAATAAGAACAGAAACTTACAACTCAACCCCAACGAAACTTGAAATCCTTCATAAAATATTTCATTCTAATCTCACTTTCTGCGCCATTCGTGTCCCCCACCCTTCCTCCTCCAACACCCCTCCCCTTCTCACCCCACCCCCCTACGCAACTTCAAACGTCTAATATTAGAGGACAGGCATCGTCACTGCATTCCGCTTGTTTGTTTATGCGCGTCAGGACGCTGAAAAGCGCGTCGTTTTTCAACGCGTCCTCTGCTAGCTACTGGAGCTGGATCTAGAGATAACTCCAGGCCCCAGGCAGCAATTTATGTGCGAGGAATAACGCTGCAGAAGAAACGAAAAGGTAGAGGGGTAGATGTAACTAGGACGGAAACATGGCAGTTTTATGTCGAGAGAGAGATAGGTTAATACGTGTACTGTGTATTAGAAAGGGATAGTTGATGGAGGCTTGCTAGAAGTGACATAATTTTAGGGTGGATAAATGTTGTTATACTATTTAAGGAGGAAGCCTTGCTGAATACTTGACTGACTCTAAAAATTCAAACCAGATATTGGATATCTTAAGTTTGCCTCAGAGGCAGCGACTGTCTTTAAACATAATTTCAGACTAGTATCAGACGAAGTTACTGTTTTATTACCCAATTCTGGACTGGATACTATCCTTAGGAGGAAGATTTAACTATCTTTAAATATTTCAAACTAGATGATGGAGGTCTTAAACTAGCCTCAGAAGAAGCGACTGTCTTCAAACATGATTTTAGGGTAGATAAATGTCTTAAGCTAGTCTAGTTTGACGTATGTAAAGACAGTGAAATCTTCAGCAAGGCTTTCTCCCATAGAATGGGCCCATAAACATTTTTTATGCAACTTTATTAGAATATATGACGATCAGTGAAAACCCGATGTGAAAATTTCATATATTACCCGAGATATGATTTTTCAAAGTTTGTGTGACGTCACTGGTATTGCTCCAGTGGCACTAAAACAACGATTTTTCATGATAGTAGATATTATATATTTTTTAAAGTAAAAAAATCTTTACATATTATAAGGCTTAATTTACAACAATTAAACTTAATATAAATAAAGATAAAAATCCTTTGGCAACTTGAGAGTATTTTACTTGATATTCGAGTAAACATCATAGGAAAGTTTGAGAACAGTGGCGCTAGTAGTGACGTAACCTAACCTCAACACACTATTTATTCAATAGTTTTTCAACACAGCTCAATCAAACAGTGAAATTATAAAACAAGTAATAGAAGCTCAACAAATATAATCTTAAATACCAACAAACAAAACAAATAAAATGACATTTCGTAGTTGTATTTTAGCCCACAATAGGCGTTGGGCGCCACGGCAGACGCGCGATTTGAACGTTTCATATTTCTGGCCAATAGAATCAATGCGAGTACCCGTGACGTTAAAATATGTTCAATTCGTTATATCGCTTTACTGCAGAATATTTAAAATAAATAAAATACTTGACTACTAATTATTCCGTAAGTGTTACACGATTTTGATATTATAAATTTGTCATATTTCGTTTATGGTTTATGCACCTATTAGGGATAAAACAGCATCATTTATTACTCTGGAAATTGGGTTTAAAACTGTGGTGGTTTTAAGACAGTTGCTCTCCGAAACTCGCGAAACCTTTTAAAGATATTCCGTGCAATGTTAGTCCGCCTCTCAGCGGTTTAAAATGTGAGGAAGCGACGCATCGGTGGCCCAGATACCATTGGGGAACTCTGCGGACTTAAGGTGAATCATACGGGCTGAAGATAGCGCAAGATGAACATGACTTTTTTGAAACAATATATCATTATTATAATAAATGAAACATATAATGTTTTATACCTACGTTTGTAGATAAAAGTCCAAAGTTTTGTAATAAATTTTAAAATGCCAATTTTGTTTACATATTATACATGAACATAATTTTCAAAGTAGTCAAATATATGTCACACATTCCCATGAACGACTACAGTAATACAAATAATGTGTATATTTATAAATATGATCGTCTATAACATACTAAAATTATTTTACATTTGAATTTACAGTTTTTGAGAAACAAATAAAAATATACCAAAAAGTGTGTTTTTCGGTATATTCTTATTTGTTTCTCAAAAACTGTAAATTCAAATGTAAAATAATTTTAGTATGTTATAGACGATTATATTTATAAATATACGAATTATTTTCATTACTGTCGTCGTTCATGGGAATTAGAAATTCAGTATCAAAATTCTGAATTTTTGACCAACTAGACTTCAACGAATATTTTTTTATAGTTGAATGTTTCAGTTATCCTTTTCATCCACATATATAAATACTAGAATGTTCAAAGACTTCACAGTAATAATTGTTTTGTTTTTCGATAAGAATAATTGTAAGAAATAATTTATTGAAATTTGAATTTGCAAAACAAAATTCATGGGAGTGAACGAACCCAACGAAAATATGTTCTTCATCTGACATTGCAATGTACAAGTCACTGTTAAAAATCCATGATATTTTGACGAATGGAGGTTGTTGGACCATAAAAAACATGAAAATAAATAAAGAATACAGAATTTGCTGTTTTTTAAAAAAATAAAGGGTTCGTTCTTTCGACGCGTATGTTTGACCTTAACACTAACATGAAATCATGTTTAAAGATAGTTGAGGCTAGCTTAAGACCTCCAGCATCAAGTTTGAAGTGTTTAAAGACAGCCAAAACTTCAGCAAGGCTTCCTCTCTCAGAACTAGGGGTAGGACATCATTTATCGTCGATTTGCATATTAATTTTGTAATGTTACATACAAATTTATAAATATGTAATGGTCGTAC
The DNA here is from genome assembly GCA_963942605.1 of Poecilus cupreus. Taxonomy (NCBI): domain Eukaryota; kingdom Metazoa; phylum Arthropoda; class Insecta; order Coleoptera; family Carabidae; genus Poecilus; species Poecilus cupreus. The sequence goes on from OZ012713.1 coordinate 4,117,185, forward strand.
TTGTACCTACATTCAGGTCAGTACAAAATTAGCATGCTACATTGTTCCTGCGTGCCGATCAATCATTTTTACCACTGGCGTATCGAGTGACATGAAATTTACATACGACACACTAATGAACTTGAAATTTGAAACTGTGAACACAAATTACATGAAATTACGAACGTACAAGCCTTGAATATGTTATTATTTTGTATGTGTAAAAAGCTCTTCAACCACCTTAAAATTAAACATATTTGGAATTTCAATAACACGCTTGAAAACAATGTCAAAAAATCTGATGTGGCCAGCACATAACCTCCCGCCCAATACTACTCTTAAACGGTACAAAATAGTATTTGATGATACAGAAACATACCTTCTTATTTGTTTATTTTCTATTTATATTTGAGAATTTTAATTTTCTTTCGTATATTTATTTAATTTTTTGACATATATTTTACTAAGAAAACAGCTTCACAATCACAATGACATGTGTCACATTTCGTAAAAAATTGAAAATTTTCCATGGTGTACTAGGAATGCAAGATTTGTGAAATCTAATTTCTTTATATTTTATTATCTCTAAATCTAATGAAAATTATTAAAATTAGTGTAATCAAAACAAATGCAGAATTAAATATTCTTCAACTTTCAAAATAATATAATTTGTTGAAAAAGGAAATTTAACCGTGTTTTTCACGAAAAACTGTTAAGGGCTTCAAGTAAACTGCTACTTCCGGTTGACCATTTTTATCCAAAATCTAATCAGCTCTTCATTTAAATATAAGAAGCAATAATTCAAAAAATTGTATTTTTGGTATTATAGTATTTGAGTTATGCGAGACGAAAAAATTGCCACAGACTACACACACACACACACACACACACACACACACACACACACATACATACATACATACATACATACATACATATAGACATCATCGCGAAAATAGTAAAATCGTATTGTAGGGACCCTAAAACGTGCTTATTCATTGAAAACTCACTACCCAATTTTCTGACCAAAAACAATACCTCCCTTACCTAGAGGTAGGCGGGAGGTAAAAATCTAACACTTTATTTAAAAAGTAGATATAATAGTTATTTGTTTAACTAGGCATCAAAATACCAGATTAACAGCAGAGGCTGCCGTTTCATTGACGAGGCGAAGACGAGGCAATTTTCAATGAATGCTGCCGAAGCTAAATCTGTGTTTGATGCCGAGTTGAACACATAATTTTTTTCCGATTTGGAATTAATATTAAGTTAGTGATTATTTTATATTATTGCTGTCAAATTACGTTGTGTTGAATGGTTGTTATGTAAAATATTTTTTTTATTATATCTGCATCATAATCCGTGTTTAAAACACGCTACAGCGTTCGTAAACGCAAGATTAAAACACTCCGTGCTTTAAAGGTTGCTAAGCAACAACAAAAATAATTACTATTAATATCTGTCAAAACTGTAAACGTAAACAGCAAATGCTAACCAGTCTTCATGTAAACGAAATACGTCAAACGTCACACGCGCAAAATTATGAAATGAATCAAAATGAAAATGTTGCTTTCCAGTTTTTTCCAGAGTATGATGCAGGTATAATAAAAAATAGCGTATAACACACGTGTATAAGTGCTTTTAAAGTACTAGCGAAGATAAAAAGCACTCCGCTTCGCCTCGTGCTCTTAAACTCGTCGTACGTGCTTTAAAAGCTTACTTATACACTTGTATCATAATATACTATTACAGCCAAGGCATAAGAGTGAAACTTTACAGACTGTTAGCAGTTCGTGAAGTATCATCTTTAATGTCAATCGGCAAAAAAGTACATTATTTTTCGTGTGACGTCAGATTGCCTAGTGACAGATAGATATTTAGATAGATAGATAGATAGATAGAAAACAACAGCAACAAAAATTCTAAATTATTATTTATTTCGGTGCTGTTCTGTCATCAGGCATTATGACGTCACGCGGTTTTATATAGAATCTTTAGTAATTAATTACAGGTTTTATTATATTACAATATAGATGAAAACACGAAAAATATTCATATATTAACGTCCATTTTCAAAAAATAAAATTTAAAAAATTAATTGAAGAGCCTATTCGTGGAATAAATTTCAAAACATTTTTTTACAATTGCAAGTTCTTGGTTACCTGTACACAATTACCAGCCAACTAAAAACAAATGAATTACTGTCCCTCACAGGTCGAGGTCTCTTGTCGACCCTCGAGCAACTCAAGGGCCCTCCAGACTTGCAGTGTTGCCAAAGCATAGCGCTGAAAATTGCGTCTATATCTCATTGCCAGACACAAGAAAAAAAATATTTTTATTTGAAATCGGCACTATTGTGCTCAAAAATCGTCATTAAAAGCTCAGAAATTGTTACTAAAGTAACCCATTATACAAGGATTTTGAGCAACCCAGTGTTGGCAACCGTTAAATAATTATTGTGCAACTAGGATAATTATGGCAGATATATTGACGTACTATAGTAAATTTGGACGTAACATGAAACAAAATGTGCAATAAGAATTAACTAATTAATTCGGATGACGAAATTGAGGACAAAACACATATTTTTGAGTGTTTTTTACGATAACTTCAATGTTCGAGGTTGGCAACACTGACTGTCAGTTTCAATTGACAACTGACAGATGTATAAACTTAACCTATATTGTAATTTTTTTACAGTTTTTTCGAATTTTAAATAAAACTTAATATGTACCTCGGCACTGAAGTTCCTTTTTCTCACTCATATGGTTTAATAAATTCCATATTCGTCATAAAAAATTGAACTTCAGTGCCTTGATACATAAATAACTATTATTTGAAATCAGCACTAGTGCTCTAAAATCGTCACTAAAAGCTCAGAAATCGTCACTAAAGTAACCCATTATACGATGATTTTGAGCAACGCAGTGTTGGCAACCGTTAAATAATTATTGTACAAGTAGAATAATTTTGACAGATATATGACGTATTGTAGTAAATTTATACGTAAAATGAAACAATATGTGCAAGAAGAATTAACTAATTAATTCCAATGAAGAAATTGAGGACAAAACATATTATTTTGAGTGTTCTTTACGATAACTTCAATGTTTGAGGTTGGCAACACTGACTGTCAGTTTCAATTGACAACTGATAGATGTATAAACTTAACCTATATTGTAATTTTTTTACAGTTTTTTTTTAATTTTAGATTTGAAATAAAACTTAATATGTACCTCGGCACTGAAGTTTCTTTTTATCACTCACATGGTTTAATAAATTCCATATTCGTGATAAAAATTTAACTTTAGTACGATACATAATTAACTATTAAATAAAATTACTTCTAAAGTAATAAGTGACACCCTGTATCCAACGGTATCTTTATCTATTTAAAAGTAACAAATAAAACTTCAAAAAGATTCCAACAATTTTCTTATATCCTCCCTTTTACGTTTTACGTCATCACCATCTAACTTCAATTCAATCTCAAGAAAACAGAAATAAAAACTTAAACTCTGAACTTGCTCTATCGCAACAATAACTCCATCTATCGTCGTAAACCGGAAATGCCCACCGTTTTACTTCCGGTAAACTTCCGGAGACGACTTGACCATCTCGGCGTCCGGGTATTATAAATGTTACTCGGCACGTTAATGAAAACACTTGGAAAGTTTTAATATACTTGGTGATTTATCTGCGGCCATTTTGTTGATTTGGGGACTTAGTTTTATGGTTGGCAGCACTGCTGTAGACTGTAGAAGACCCTGGTAAGCCCAGAGGGAAACTTTAGGAAGTGGTTTATCATGGTTTATCAAAGATTAAACTTCCAAAACACCTATTTCTTCAGATTTTTTAGTTTTTAAGGATTATCATACTGCTTGGCACTGATACACCATTATATAAAACCTACCAATCCACGATCAGTAGTTAATGACATCAACTTGCGAACACTACATGCCATTGTCACACGAGGAAACGAGGTAACATAACTTCAGCAGTTGAGATCGCTTAAATATAGAAAAAAAATCTCATGTGTCCATCACATAACCTCCCGCCCAATACTACTCTTAAACTGTACAAAATAGTATTTGATGATACAGAAACATACCTTCATATTTATTTATTTTCAATTTATATTTGAGAAATTTAATTTTCTTTCGAATATTTATTTAATTTGATGACATGTGTCACATTTCGTAAAAAATTGAAAATTTTTAAATGTTTCCATGGTGTACTAGGAATGCAAGATTTGTGAAATCTAATTTCTTTATATTTTATTATCTCTAAATCTAATGAAAATTAATAAAATTAGTGTAATAAAAGAACATGTAAAATTAAATATTCTTCAACTTTCAAAATAACATCAATTGTTGAAAAAGGAAATTTAACCGTGTTTTTCACGAAAAACTGTTAAGGGCTTCAAGTAAACTGCTACTTCCGGTTGACCAATTTTATCCAAAATCTAATCAGCTCTTCATTTAAATATAGGAAGCATTAATTCACAAAATTGTATTTTTTGGTATTATAGTATTTGAGTTATGCGAGACGAAAAAATTACCACAGACTACACACACACACACATACATACATACATATAGACATTATCGCGAAAATAGTAAAATCGTATTGTAGGGACCCTAAAACGTGCTTATTCATTGAAAACTCACTACCCAATTTTTTGACCAAAAACAATACCTCCCTTACCTAGAGGTAGGCGGGAGGTAAAATCTATTTTATCGTTTTGCAACAGAAAAATAGGAAGGCAACTTTTTGTATGTGATATATCTACGGTTCGTGATTTTATTAAAACAGTTGCTAGGTAACAAGGTTTAGTTACAAATAGAAATTTATCCGACAAAATACAAAGCTAGAGTGTAATTACAGTTAATAAATAGAACATTGAACAAAAAAATTATTTGTATCCAACACCTCTCAATAAATGCTCTATAACTATGGCAACTTTAAACAAGCAAAGTGATAGATTTCCCACTAGTGGGTATAATTTTTAGGAAAGTCACTAGTGAGTATTTTTTTATTTATAACAATAATAATAACACACAACACCTTGGTAACTACTTCGATTGACATTTTAATTTAAAAATTTAATGCATATGTCACTGTCAAATACTATTTCTTTAATAAATTTTGTATTTATTAAGAAGTGTTGGATAAAACATTATACTTCACACGTGGGCAAAGTGGAATTACCCTCTCGATAAAATTATCTCACTCAGCCTTCGGCTTCGTGTGCTAAAATTTCTCTCGTGGGTAATTCCTTACTTTGCCCACTTGTAAAGTAAATAACTATTAACCAAAGCTTGAATGATTCTAAAGTATAATATTTAAACATTAAAACACAATAATAAATTATTTTTAAATCAAAAACTACAACAGAAATAATTGTTACAGGATGAAAGAGGAAGTGATTGTCTCTAAACAGGAAGTCTTGCTGAAGACATAACTGTCTTTAAACATATCAAATAAAATTATAACTAAATACTGGATGATATAAGCTAGTCTCATTTGTATGTAATCAAGATTTTATGGTAGACAAATGATGTCTTACCTTTATTTCTAAGAAAGGAAGTCTTGCTGAAGACTTGGCTGTCTTTAAACACTTCAAACTAGATGCTGGAGGTCTTAAGCTAGCCTCAGAGGAAGCGACTGTCTTCAAACATGATTTTAGGTTGAATATTTATTGTTCTATCCTTCGTATTGAGAAACTAAGCCTTGCTGAAGACTTGGCTGTCTTTAAACACTTCAAACTAGATGCTGGAGGTCTTAAGCTAGCCTCAGAGGAAGCGACTGTCTTCAAACATGATTTTAGGTTGAATATTTATTGTTCTATCCTTCGTATTGAGAAACTAAGCCTTGCTGAAGACTTGGCTGTCTTTAAACACTTCAAACTAGATGCTGGAGGTCTTAAGCTAACCTCAGAGGAAGCGACTGTCTTCAATCATGATTTTAGGTTGAATATATAATAACTAGACGCTGGAGGTAATTTTTTTTTTCGTTTGTTCGCATGTATATCTGTTACGTTCATCCGCGATATCGATTAGCCCTGTTCGTTATACAGAACGAATTGCTGTGTTAAATTATTCAAAATAAAACGAGTTACTGTGATCTCTTTGACATTTTGTTTCATTTGCTGTGTCATCGGCTTTAATTTTATCCAAAAGTGTCACAATATTATTCAGGTATTTATACACCAGGAAATAGTGTTTTTTCACGACATGGTAGGAAACCCCACCGTTCTTCTCCCGAAATAGTGAGGATAATGTGTTGTTCCTTTCTAGAGAGGAAAATATAGAAGTGTTACCAATATGAATGTTATTTACAAAAAATATATTACAAAATTATAAATTAATTCCTAATTTTATTGAAAATCCTTATTTTAGTGATATACATACTTTAAATTATCTTACAATTATGTCTTATATTTTTATTTTTCTTATCAAATTACAATTTGACAACTTATTAAAGATATTTAAGATTGGTTCATTGGCAACACTGCTACACCGCCTAGTGTCTGATAACCTAACTTTTAAAGTCGTGTCAGTCTGTCAGTTGTGTTCTCAAAATGTATTTTAGGTCCGAGCAAATCGTTTTTAGAAACACGTCGTGAAAAAAATGTTGTGTCCAACGAGAGGAAAGCTCTTCTTCCACTCTCGTTCGAAATGCCTCATGAGCGCAGCGACATGAGGCAACTTCGAACTCGAGGGGGAAAAAGAAGCGCTTTCCTCTCTAGTTTGACAAATCACTATTAAATATAGCTGCTGAATTTCACACAGTCGTCATTCTAAAATCACGAAATGTTAGTCCGCCTTTTAGGGGTTTAAAATGTTAGGAAAAGACGCATCGGTGGCCCAGATACCATCCGGCAACTTTGCGGACTTAACACTAACAGAAAATTATGTTTGAAGACAGTTGAGGTAAGCTTGAAACCTCCAGAAGCTAGTTTAAGTGTTTAAAGACAGCCAAGTCTTCAGCAAGGCTTCCTCCTCCAGATCTAGGGGAGGACGTCATGTTTAAAGACAGCAGCTTCTTCAGAGGCTAGCTTAAAACCTACATCATCTAGTTTGAAGTGTTTGAAGACAGCCAAGTCTTCAGAAGGTTCCTTCTCACAAAACTAGGTACAGGTTGTTATTAATCTTCATCAATTTATTTATCTCTAAATGTTTTAAGAACAGGATATCTTCTTGAAAGAAAACTTTGTACAAATTGTTAAACATCCATCTTTCGAGGTCCTAAGCTAGCTAAACACGCCTAGCTGGCTTCAAAACAAAATGGCGTACGTATATACCAAAGACTGCTTTACAAAATTATAAATAATTGAATAGGCAGATATTTTTATTTTCAGACATACATTTTATTATTTCCTTACAGAATCTATGAATTATTAATTAATTATTATATTAGGGATTATGATAGTCATTATTAGAGAGCGGATTATATGCACAAAAAAACTGAATTATATGCACTGATTTTCTGGGAAATATGCACTATATATGCACAAATATATGCAGCAAAATATGCAACAAAAAATCTTAAAATAATTAGATAAAAAGTATAAGTGAATGCATTATGAATTTTATTGCACAATACAGTCTTAATCCTGATTCACAATTAACAAATATACTACTAATAAACATATAAACTAACTCTAGAAACTTGATATAAGATTATGACATATTTACATAATTACAATCACAAATTATTCAAAATTTCCTAAAAAGAAAAAAGTGAAACTAAAATAAAAGATATATCCAGCTGAGAATTCTCGGTCTTATATTCATTGTACCCACTTTTACCAGCATGTATACAATGAATACCTACCGTTACCTCTACAGGAATTTCCCTACAAATATAAGAGTTTATTGGTTTGTGTATTTGTTTGTTGCTTTTTCCGTTGCATTCTTCTATTTATTGCGGCCTCCTCCAATATTTGGGAATTATCAATGTGCATTACCAGAAAATTCAGAATGTTTATCACTAGACAAGGTCTTAAAAATATTGAAATATGCAATTATATGCAACTTTTGTAAAAAATATGCATAAGAATGCCCAAATATGCAATATATGCATTTAGAAAATAGCATTAATTAGCTCTAATCAATATAATTCGTACAGATAATTGAATTTATTTGAATATATACAAAAATAGTTTTCATATAATCCACTTTCTAGTCATTATTTACGAAGATGATGCAAATCATCCGAATGAATAATGACCATAATCCCGAATAAAATTATATACTTTTTCGCGCCGCCGTCCGTCATTGACACAATTACATATCTCTTAAAGCGGTCGGAAATCATGTTTTTGTCGAAATAGTTCGACAAAAATTGCTAACTTTTTATGGTTATATGATGGCATCACTTCACTAATTTTAGCTAACTTCTGACGCTAGAAATGTCAAAGTATTACATTGACTTAAAAATATTATGGTAATATATCTACAATTGAGTATTTGCAATACAAGAAAACAGAATATTTATGGATTTTAAACATATTTGTAAGTAATTATAATTGAATTTGCAGTATAAAATCCAAATAAAATAAGTAGATATTTTTGGTTATGATATTGGAAAATATTCACAATTGACATTCAAATATTGTGAAGTTAGCAACATAAAAAAATTCCCTGTCATTAAAAAAAATGAGTAATAAATTAAATTTATTTATTAACTTTACATAAATGTTGGCGCGAAAAATCTTGTGTATCCCTCGGTTGGAAACTATTTTGCGAGTGCTCGTATTTGTAGGACTCGCCTACGGCTCGTCCTATCAAAATAAACTTGCACTCGCAAAATAGCAGTTTCCAACCTTGTGATACAAATAACTATTTCTACGTCTGTAAATTCGAAAATCATTTTTGAAAATGATCGAAATTCGTTGAAAACACGTTGCAAAACATCAACATTAAAATACACAATGACAACTGACTACATGTCAACTGTCAGACGGCCGTTGCTTGGTGATCCACATCACGTCTTTAAAATACCCGTGAATTATGGATTTCTGGATCAGTGATTGGTCGACAAAAGTGAATTATGAATCATAATTCACTTCCGTTAAACGAAAAAAATTGAATTAATGTGAATATATTTATATAGGAGTAGAAAAAATATTATATATTATACTTTAGCAGTAATTTTGAGTCAGTAAAGTGGTTATTTAAAGATAAAAATATTACAAAAAACAACTTACGACTGTCGGGTACTACAATCAAGTACAGAATTTTACAAACTTACCTGAAACAAAAAAAAAACACATTTAGAAAAATAATATCACATATCGAGGTCGAGACTAACTTCATGACTATCAACACAGGATAAGCCGCAGAATGGGCGCATAAACCATAAACGAAATATGAGCAATTTATATCAAAATCGTGTAACACTTATGGAATAATTAGTAGTAAAGTATTTTTTTTCTTTTAAATATTTTGCAGTGAAGCGATATAACGAATTGAACATACTTTGACGTCACAGGTACTTGTATTGGCCAGAAATATGAAAATTGCAAATCGCGCGTTTGCCGCTGCGCCCAACGCCTATTGTGGGCTAAAATAGAACTACGAAATGTCATTTCATATTTTTGTTTGTTGGTATTTAAGATTATATTTGTTGGGCTTCTATTTCTTGCTTTATAATTTTACTGTTTTATTGTGCTGTGTTGAAAATCAATTGATTAAAATTGTGTGTTGAGGTTAGGTTACATCACTACTAGCGCCACTGTCCTCAAACTTTTGTTGTTATTTACTCGAATATCAAGTAAAATACTCTTAAAGTTGTCAAAGGAATTTTGCCTTCGTTTATATTAAGTTTAATTGTTGTAAATTAAGACTTATAATATAAAAATATTATTTTTATATTAAAAAATATATAATATCTACTATCATGGTAAATCGTAGTTTTAGTGCCACTGGTGTAATACCTGTGACGTCACACAACGTCACAGAAACTTTGAAAAATCATATCTCGGGTAATACAAGAAATTTTCACATCGGGTTTTCACTGATCGTCATATATTCTAATAAAGTTTTATAAAAAAATTTAAAAAAAAATTTGTTTATGGGCCCATTGAGCAGTAATATATTATTAATCTACCCATAACTATAAAATCCTTTACTATATAATACAGTAATCGTTTCACTAGCGGTAAACCCGTTTAATAACAATGGGCGTTTACTGCTTTGTTCGTTGGAATACGCAGGCAACGCGATCAATGCAGTTCAGTTTGTAATCGGGAAATATATCGGTAAAGTTGTGAAGAGGAAGCTGTACTTGATTATATAGTATAGTACAGTAGAAACAATAGGTTTGTTCCAAGTGGTCATTTCTGACAAGTTTGTGACAAATTTCAGTGCGCCTGCGAAAAATGTAAACAAGTTAATTTTGAAACATTTCTTTTTTGTGGCGAAAAATGTATGAATTTCTTTATTTATATTTATATTTAAGGTTAGCTGTCAACACAAAATATTAGTATGCACATGCACTTCATTCCATTCGCCGTTCCAGTCTATGTTTCAAAGTTAACTTGTTTACATTTTTCGCAGGCGCACTGAAATTTGTCACAAACATGTCACAAACTTGTCAGAAATGACCACTTGGAACAAACCTAGTAGCTGCTTGCGTTTAAATTAACTCAGCATCTAACTTTCTCTCCTATAGATTTGGAGTATTAGGATGTCAGGTTATATACAACCGATTATATTTTGACGTTTCTTTAAACCAATGAAATGCTTTATTGTATGTCACGTCACGTGTCTGTGTTTTAACCAATCCTGCCATACACTGAGAATAATGCTCTTGTGATTATTCCCGACAATATTCTCTGTAGCTTTTTTGTTTTTGTTGACAGATGTCAGATAGTTATTATCAACACAAGTAAAAATAAGCAAAACAGATAGATTTAGTGACGTGCCTGATGATGAAATCAAAAAATAATCTAATTAAATACAACTCGAGAGTTCGATAAATTAGAAAATAATTCTCCAGTATCTTTCTCAAACTTGTCGCCGTTTGGCAATAGCCACTTAAGCTCTACGGGCTTTCGTGGCTATTGCCTGGCAACAAGTTTTCGAAAGACCTGTAATAGTAATTTACATACCAAATGCGGGAACGTTCGGTTCCCGGATGAGTGTTTGCCATAGAACGAATCCGGGAACCGAGTTCACACAAGAGGTTTGTACAATATTTTTTGTACGAAAAGTATAAAACTAATAACAGGCCATACAAAGAAATGAAGTTCTTCAAGGAGTTATTTTGATATTTGTCAAAGTTGCACTATAAATACAAACACACAAAATAATTTGTCTAATATATTAGAAAACAATTAAAATATTTATAATATTTACCGTCCTCACTTGTAAATTTATTATATTTCTTATTTATATTGAGATAACTAACATTACATTTGTAGGTTATGTATGTTACAGCTGTCATATCGGGCAGATTTTATTGCCAACATTGGTAACCAAATGCACTAAATTTGTTATTTTTAAATTCAATTTCATTCTTATTCCATCATTGTTTACATTAATATTATGTAAAGGAATGTTTAAAATACTATATTATTTTATTATAAATATAATTGATTAATAAACGCTTTAGAAATAGGAATGTTTTCGTCGAAATTTCCCGGTTGTCTGTCTGGTGGAGACCTGGGAAATGGACATTTCGGACGTTGCTTAGGCAACGTTAAACAACACATTTCAATGTATGAGTACAAAAAATTATTTTCAATTTATTCTCACTCTCTTGTTATATATTACTGAAAATAATGCCGAATTCATGCAACCATTTTCATTTTCATTTAATTTAATTATAAATTTTATCTACAATAGTGTTTAGTTGTTAATTTTAAGCTCGTAAAACGGTTGTTTAGTAACACGAGGTCATTAGTCACGGGTTACCGAGTAACGAGTAATTAAAATTTTAAATGCGTCAAATTTGCAAAAATTTTGTTATCATGGTAAACTTCTCATTTAATATTGGGATCCTAATTCATAAATAAAAGGATTTTTTAAATATTTATTGGGTTTTTTCATAATATCGTAGATAAAATATTGTACGATACACATACGTAAAGCGTCTTTAGTCACGAATGGGTCAATTAAAACACGAGCGTAGCGAGTGTTTTAAGACCCCTGTATCGTAAATAACTATTATTTTAATTCTAATTTATCTTTTTTAAATGTATCATTCATGGAACACTATAATATTAAATTAAATGAAAATGAATGCATGCAGCAAAGTACATCATGTGGCACATTGAAGTCTGTTAATCTTAAATATTGGTATAACAAATACAAAAATAGTTACGCGATTTTTGATTTGCAAGCATGAAATTTTTTTAAGTGATTATGTGCTCTGTCATATCATTTAAAATGAAGAAACGAAGACCCAGTTAAGTCGTTTGTCCAACAAACAGATTCTATAGGGAAAAATAATTCTTCAATACCCTTTTGAAATTGAAATCTATGTTACTACATCCTGATCAAAAGAGCTTCTTTATTTTAGAATAAAATTTCATTTTTATCATACAGAAAAGTATATTTTATCATTTCTAATCAGTTCTACTAATATAAAATCATTAAAATCATTCACATTTTCATTTTCATTTCATTCAATTTCAATTCTCAATGATTTAAAATTTTCAATCACAACGTCAAAATTTAGCATTTTCATTTAAAAGATAAAAATTGGTTATCTTATAAATTAAATTAAATGAAAATGAGAACAAATTAAATGATTGCATGAAAAATTATAATACTTAAAAATCAAATTTGAAGTGTTTAAAACCAGCCAAGTCTTCAGAAAGGCTTCCTCTCTCCAGAACTAGTAGGACGTCATTTATACACCCTAGAATCATGTTTAAAAACAGTCTCTTCCTCTGAGGCTAGCTTAAGACCTCTAGCATCTAATTTGAAGTGTTTAAAGACAGACAAGTCTTCAACAAGGCTGCCTTCCTCAGAATTAGGGGTAGGACATCATTAACCTACCTTACCTTAAATCCCCCAGCATCTAGTTTTCACTCCATTTAAATTATATGAAATACTTAAAACAGTCAAGTCTTCAGCAATGAATAAATAACAATAACTACCCTTGCACCTCGATACAAACTCCAAATCGATCAGTTTCCCGTCTTGGAATCACCGCTAAATATAACTTCTATCACATCATATATTTATCAGGACATTTCACAGAGAAACACAATTTCAAACTGATGGATTCTACGAGAACATATCAGTGAACTTTATACGAAATGTTCTACAACGAAATCAACAAATAGTAGAAAACAGAAAGCTGTAAAAGTTTATATGTCATGTTTGATGACAGTCGCTTCCTCTGAGGCTAGCTTAAGACCTCCAGCATCTAGTTTGAAGTGTTGAAAGACAACCAAATCTTCAGCAAGTCTTCCTTCCTGGGAATTGAAGAAAAGACGTCATGTTTGAAGACAGTCGCTTCCTCTGAGGCTAGCTTAAGATTTGCAGCATCTAGTTTAAAGTGTTTACAAACAGCTAAGTCTTCAGAAAGGTTTGCTTTCTCAGAACTAGAGGTAAGATGCCATGTTTAAAGACGGTCGCTTCCTCTGAGACTAACTTAAGACCTCCAGTATCTAGTTTGAAGTGTTGAAAGACTACCAAAGTCTTCCTCTCTGAGAATTGGGGTTAGGACGTCATATTTGAAGACAGTCGCTTCCTCTGAGGCTAACTTAAGACCTCCATCATTTAGTTTGAAATGTTTAAAGCATAGAACTAATAAAATGTATGGAAGGAGTAGAGACAAAGATAGTCTAGCGTGATAGAGATAGAGAGATGAAAGACGTTTGACGTGTGAGTAGAATACTGTTTTGATAGACTTCTGTGCGAGCTTTTGTCCCTAATTTATAGTTTTGTCAATTATTTATGTCATATTCAAATATATCAAATATGGTAAAAAAATTGAATAAGAACTTATTTAAAGAGAAACAGAAGATCTTTAAAATTTTGTAAAAATATTTGGAGCGTTCCATTTAAAAATACTAAGTTGCATACCGTTGCGCGAAAATGGAGCATCCGATAGAAAAACTTATATTGCAGATACATGGGTATTTTAATGTAAAATAAATTTTTTCTTCAAACGTCGTAAAAGTACGTTGGTATGTATTTGTATTCAACAAGCAGAAGTTCAATATTGTCGCCGCAGGCGTAAAAGTGTTTCCTTGGCAACACATTTACTCCGGCGGCGGACAAAGTAAAATATCATGCAAAATAGTAAGGTTGTAATTCAATAATTTGACAGTTAAGAATAAAACAAATAAACAAAAATAACAAAATAACATATTCTGTGGCAACTAGAAGTACTGGATACAGTAGAATATTTGTTGAAGTTTTGAGCATTTTTTAATGTTTTAATCTCTATTTTCTATGTTTGAAGAAAAAATAGCATGTGTTATTCGGAGTAAATGTGACTTTGTATGCTTCGCATGTAATTGTCCGACTCGCTTCGCTCGTCGTTGAAACATTTACTTCTAATAACACAATATACTATTGTCTGAAAAAATTTTCGGTAATATTTATAATAATCGTATAAAATAAAAAATCTGATGTTGCCAGCACATAACCTCCCGCCCAATACTACTCTTAAACGGTACAAAATAGTATTTGATGATACAGAAACATACCTTCTTAATTGTTTATTTTCTATTTATATTTGAGATATTTAAAATTATTTCGTATATTTATTTAATCTCTTGACATATATTTCACTAAGAAAACAGCTTCACAATCACAATGACATGTGTCACATTTCGTAAAAAATTGAAAAATTTTAAATGTTTTCATGGTGTACTAGGAATGCAAGATTTGTAAAAATCTAATTTCTTTATATTTTTTTATCTCTAAATCTAATGAAAAATAATAAAATTAGTGTAATCAAAACACATGTAAAATTAAATATTCTTCAACTTTCAAAATAACATAAATTGTTGAAAAATGAAATTTAATTGTGTTTTTCACGAAAACTGTTAAGGGCTTCAAGTAAACTGCTACTTCCGGTTGACCAATTTTATCAAAAATCTAATCAGCTCTTCATTTAAATATAAGAAGCAAAAATTCACAAAATTGTATTTTTTGGTATTATAGTATTTGAGTTATGTGAAACGAAATAATTGCCACAGACTACACACACACACACATACATACATACATACACACAGACATCATCGCGAAAATAGTAAAATCGTATTGTAGGGACCCTAAAACGTGCTTATTCATTGAAAACTCACTACCCAAATTTTTGACCAAAAACAATACCTCCCTTACCTAGAGGTAGGCGGGAGGTAAAAATACAGACCGATGGACCAGCCGTATATATTATTAAATGTATGGCCAAGTTATGTTTAAAAGCAATCGAGTTATTTTCAGTATTTCAGTTAAATTTAGTATACTTTTCGTGATTCATTATTAACATCAACATTAATATTAGTTGAAACAGAAGTGATTAAACATGATTATGGAATCATATTAAACTCCAGAGTCCCTAAGATCAAACAGAAATTCAAGATTGGTGTCTCTCAAGGTATATGTAATCAGCAAATACTTATAGAAGTGGATAAATCAATTAACGAGTTTAGATTAACATCTAAGAGGATAAATCTCTTACCAGTTCCGGAATCAGTTGAAGAGGGCGCGCCATATCATCTCAGAATCATGTCGACACTTTTTACATCACATGATTTTATTACGAGGAGTATAAAGAATTATTTTTAGAGTTTATTGTAAAAAAATTTATTGTGAATTTTATTTTATGGTAACTTGATTATTTAGTAATATTTTAAAGCCATTTCGATATGTATATTGAATTATAGGACGCATGTTGATTTATTGGAATTAATATCATTTGTAATCCGTTGTGGTTTTTTGTAATTAATTTATTTTTAATCAGTTTATTGGATACGTTGAAACCGAATTGTTTTACAAAATATAACTTCAAATAAAGTTGTAGAATAGTTATTTACATACCAAACACTCATCAGCGAACCGAGTTCACGCAACAGTCCATACAAAGAAATGAAGTTCTTCAAGGAGTTATTTTGATAATTGTCAAAGTTGTACTATAAATATAAACACACAAATTAATTTGTCTAATATATTAGAAAACAATTAAAATATTTATAATATTTACCGTCTTCACTTGTAAAATTATTATATTACTTATTTATATTGAGATAACTAACATTACATTTGTAGCATGGTGCTGTTTAATCACTTATCTAAAATGTACAACAATGGAAAATGATTGGTTAGATTTCTAATGAATGAAATAATCAATAGTTATATCACGAGTGCTAAGAATTTAATCGATTAAATTTGACATGTGTAGCTTATGCAAAAAAATTGCTTAAAAGGTGTTTGAGTACATAATAATTTGAAAAATCCCAAGACCGCAGATCGAGGGATTTTATCTTAAATTATTATGAACGATAACACTTTTTAAAAAGCAAAATTTTATAAATAAGCTAGACATCAAATTTAATCGATTCAATTCTTTAGCACGAGGGGTATATGTCAAGATTATTTCATGAATTCATAGCATAAACTTCAATATTTGCAGAAGAAATTGAACTAAAACGTTGATTTTGACACATTTTCACATAAATAAATCGATACACTCATAAACAAAAAGCACCATAAAATTATGTTGTTATAGTGTAACTATAGCAAATTAATTGTTTTTCTTTTTATTTGTCAAATAAATGTCAAAAATTTGTAAATAAAAACAGCTTAAATTGAATAATTCAGCATGATTAAAGATATAAAATACCAGTAAAGGTAAAAAAACATGTAAGTATCTTGCTTTTGCAACTAATTATCCGGCTAAATATGCCTTCAAATGTTCAAAATTTACATATAAAAGCTAGCTTCAATTTAATCGCGAATAAACAGCATGCTGCTGTTTAATCACTTATCTAAAATGCGCAACAATGGAAAATGAGACATTCTTATTAGTCAAATTTGTAATGAGTGAAATAATCAAAATAAATTCATAGATAGTCAAAATGATTTTTGAAAACTGAAATTACCACGATTACAAAACTTCCTTTAATACAAAGAAGTAAAAAGTGCCTCGCATTTTCAACGTCAGGTACCGTTCCAGTATAATAACATTCACTGGAAATACCCCATTGCATGAGCCTCCATATGCTATCTCTCTCGCGTCACAAAATAATTAAACACTACCGCATCATTCCATCAATAACCACTCACTCACACTTGATTTTATCCTACACTGTATCATAATCACTCACTTCCGCCTCGCGCCTAGCTTCACTACTATCCATCCTCATCCTCACTACCGGTTCGTTACCGCTTCATCCCGAACCGGTAAAGCCCCGATTACGCTGCCTAACTGACCCGCTGCTGCTATCGGAACCAGTTGTAGAAAAGAGCATTCAGACTGTAAACCGGTTCTCACCGGTAAGCACAGGCCACGCCCCCTGGTGGCTCCGCCCTCACCCCACTGTTGACCTCTACCGCCGACAGGAACGAAGGTTGACAGATGGAAGGACTGTGGATTGAGTGAATTCGATATTGGTGCTTGCGTGATGGATATGGGTTTCTGATGCATTTATAACGTTTTTAGCGATGGATATATAGGGGGGAGGGGGGGGGGTATGGTTATCTGATTGATTTCATATGTGCATGTGAGAATGCATATACAATATTATTTTTAGATGTTTAAATCTAATATTAATATTAAATTGATTTGGGCCATTTATACTTTATTTTAAATTTTTTTAACATAAATATTATTGTTAATATTTTTCCATAATAATATACAGGCGTAATATAAATAGGTAAATTTGAACAGTTGGAAAAATGACTTGGAAGATGCATCAAATACAGGGTGTTACATAAATAGGTACATTAAATTTAAACAGTTATAGAACTCGTTAAGAAGAACAATATTTCTTAATAACTTTTTTTTCTATAACATCTAATTTTCGAGTTAAAATTCTTTTAAAATTTATTAGAATTTAGATGTCCCGCCAATGAAGAACATATGACTGCATAGATGGCGTTAGTGTAGACACTGCGCTACTGCGCATTACATCTGTTTTTGCGTCGTGAAAGCTAACCTCAATTTTGTATTTTTGCAATAAAAATGTATTCAAACAATATTGAAGCTGAAGAACAAATTCCAATGAGAAAACCACTCGAAATTACGCAAGTAGCAACATTAATTACTGTTAATTTATTACCAACTAAATCAAGACGTCAGCATCCATTCGCAAAAATGGACGTCTGTACAAGGTAAATCTTCTGGTATCAATCACTGGACTTTTGTATTAGGTTAGAACGTGATTTTTGTTCTTTTAATGTACTATTAATTAATGTGTAATTTTCATATGTGTGTTGTTATTGTTCGAGTAGTTACTAGACTTTGGCTAACCCTCGACACAGTCCAAATCATTCTGTTCAATATTTGCTGTGATCAGATCGTATTTTACCCCGATCTTGAACTGACTTAAAAGATTCATGATCTCGAATATTCTAAACAACATGTGTAACAGTGCGAACATTCATGAGATGATGATTTGGAAAACGCCCCAAATAAATTTGACAGGATGCAGCAGCGTTACCTGGAATTCCAACAGAATGTTTGTGAACTGCCACTTTTACATATTATTACTGTTATAATAATAATTTATTAGTTGATTTATTTGATATTGTCAAAATTTATTTGAAAAAGTTGACAAGTGTCATTTGTCAACATCAATAATTTCATTACTATTGCCATGGATACTGCTATTGAACCAAATTATGAATATACCTGAACGACTCGTCAATTTATGGGGTGGTAAAAATGCTAAAAAAATGGTATATAGAAAAAAAATTAGTAAGATAAATTGTGGTTCTTGACGAGTTCTATCACTGGTTAAATTTAGTGTACTTATTTATGTTACACCCTGTATAGTTGTATTCAGAAAAAAAAAAACTGAATCGAATAAGCTAATAAAAAATGTAGATTCTAATTTAAAATAAAAAATCTGATGTGTCCAACACATAACCTCCCGCCCAATACTATTAAACGGTAAAAATAGTATTTGATTATACAGAAACATACCTTCTTATTTGTTTATTTTCTACTTATATTTGAGAATTTTAATTTTCTTTCGTATATTTATTTAATTTTATGACATATTTCACTAAGAAAACAGCTTCACAATCACAATGACATGTGTCACATTTCGTAAAAAATTGAAAATTTTTCCATGGTGTACTAGGAATGCAAGATTTGTGAAATCTAATTTCTTTATATTTTATTATCTCTAAATCTAATGAAAATTAATAAAATTAGTATAATCAAAACACATGTAAAATTAAATATTCTTCAACTTTCAAAATAACATAAATTGTTGAAAAAGGAAATTTAACCGTGTTTTTCACGAAAAACTGTTAAGGGCTTCAAGTAAACTGCTACTTCCGGTTGACCAATTTTATCCAAAATCTAATCAGCTCTTCATTTAAATATAAGAAGCAATAATTCAAAAATTGTATTTTTTGGTATTATAGTATTTGAGTTATGCGAGACGAAAAAATTGCCACAGACTACACACACACACACACACACATACATACATACATACAGACATCATCGTGAAAATAGTAAAATCGTATTGTAGGGACCCTAAAACGTGCTTATTCATTGAAAACTCACTACCCAATTTTTTAACCAAAAACAATACCTCCCTTACCTAGAGGTAGGCGGGAGGTAAAAAGTTGGGTCTTATATTTCAAGAACCACTAGTAAATAAAAAAAATTGTTTCATTCAAATTAATTGTCATATAATTTAGAAATTGTTTACTAATTTAGCAAACTTCGTATTTCTAATACTTCTCGAGATAGCATTAGTGTAGCACTTAAATGAAACACCCTGTATATTAAGACTTTTTAACTTGTTTTCAACTGTACTTCATACACATCCTGTAAGTCTTTAAACGTTGTTTTCTGACATTCTGTATTGCTTTATTTTATAACAAAATAACATTGAAATTCCTATAGGACAATATCAAGGATCATTTGGTAGAATTGTATGAACTATTAATATTAATTACAACACTGAACAATTTTTTAATATATCAGTTTGAAAACAGCAATTACAAATGTATATTTAAATTTAAAAGTCGATTCGAATCATCCTACTATAATAGGAAATGGAGGTAAAGATTCTGGATTTGGTGTTTTGACCAATGTAATACTAGAAGATCCAGATCTTCTAGATCCTTGTATGCTGATCGCTATAGGCTCATCTGCAGGCAAAAGTAAATGTACATTATCGTTATCAGTGGTGCCACCTACAATTTCACAAAATGTGTTATGGTTCACAAGTATTTAGTGGTGACATTTTGTGCCTTTAACTTTGTTTTGGAGAGAAAGCCTTGCTGAAGACTTGGCTGTCTTTAAACACTTCAAACTAGATGCTGGAGGTCTTAAGCTAGCCTCAGAGAAAGCGACTGTCTTTAAACTTGATTTAAGGTTGGATAAATAATGTCTTATCCTTAGTTTTGCGAGAGCAAGCCTTGCTGAAGACTTGGTTGTCTTTAAACACTTCAAACTAGATGCTGGAGGTCTTAAGCTAGCCTCAGAGAAAGCGACTGTCTCTAAACATGATTTAAGGTTGGATAAATAATGTCTTATCCTTAGTTTTGAGAGAGCAAGCCTTGCTGAAGACTTGGTTGTCTTTAAACACTTCAAACTAGATGCTGAAGGTCTTAAGCTAGTCTCAGAGGAAGTGACTGTCTTTACAAATGATTTTAGGTTGTATACATGACTTAGCAGTCCTAAAATACTTCAAACTAAAATTTGGTTGTTTAAAGCTAGTATTAGAGGAAGCGACTGTCTTTATACATGGTTTAAAGATGTAAAAATAATGTCCTACCTCCATGTCTCGAAAAGAAAGTCTTGTCTCTTCTGTTAATTATTTTTCGGTATAATTTAGAGGTGAATATATGACACAAGAAGCCTTGCTGAAGACTTGGCTGTCTTTAAACATTTCAAAACTAAACTCTGGAGGTCTTAAGCTAGCCTCAGAGGAAGTGACTGTATTCAAACATTATTTTATGGTGAATATATGAGGACCTATACCTAGTTTTGAGATAAAAAGCCTTGTTGAAGACTTGGCTGTCTTTAAACACTTCAAACTAGATGCTGGAGGTCTTCAACTAGTCTGTTGTCGATTATGATTTTAGGATGAATACAAGTCATCTTATTCCTCCTTCTAAAGGAGGAAGCTTTTCCGAAGACTTGACTCTCTTTAAATACTATTTTTTCTACGCCCTGTAGATGCGCAAGCGGACACAAAAATGACATTAAGGACCTTTTGGTGGGATCATATAAAGTATAAACCATTAATAATAATTACAACAGTGATAAAGTTTTTAATATATCAAATTGAAAACTGTAGTTACAAATGATTAAATTTATAATCCAATCAATCATCCTGCCATATGTCAATAGGGAATGGGTATAGGGGGTATAGGCTGTGGAGGTGGTCTTCTGCCGTATATACTACTAGAAGATCTATATCTTCTATATCCTTGTATGCCGTTCACTACAGGTTCATCTGCAGGCAAAAATAAATGCCCATTATCATTGTTAGTAGTGCTACCCACAATTTCACAAAATGTGTTATGGTGAATTAATTAGTTGTGACATTTTGTGTATTTCATTATGCATGGGGGGAATATTTCTTTAAATAATTTAAACTAGATGCTGGAGGTCTTAAGCTATCCTCAGAGGAAGCGACTATCTTCAAACATGATATTCAGGAAGCCCTGCTGAAGACTTGACTGTCTTTAAACCCTTCAAACTAGATGCTGGAGGTCTTAAGCTATCCTCAGAGGAAGCTACTATCTTCAAACATGATATTCAGGAAGCCTTGCTGAAGACTTGACTGTCTTTAAACCCTTCAAACTAGATGCTGGAGGTCTTAAGCTATCCTCAGAGGAAGCGACTATCTTCAAACATGATATTCAGGAAGCCTTGCTGAAGACTTGACTGTCTTTAAACCCTTCAAACTAGATGCTGGAGGTCTTAAGCTAGTCTCAGAAGAAGCGACTGTCTTCAAACATGACATCGTATCACCAATTCTGCGGTAGAAAAACTTGCTGAAGACTTGGCTGTCTTTAAAGACTTCAAACTAGATGCTGGAGGTCTTAAGCTAGTCTCAGAAGAAGCGACTGTCTTCAAACATGACATCGTATCACCAATTCTGCGGTAGAAAAACTTGCTGAAGACTTGGCTGTCTTTAAAGACTTTAAACTAGATGCTGAAGTTCTTTAGCTAGTCTCAGAGGAAGCGACTGTCTTCAAACATGTATCCTATTTCTATTACTGAAAGAAGAAGACTAGGCTAGTTTTAAACACTTCAAACTAAATGCAATCCTAATTTTAACAAGAAAATAACAACCTTCAAAGATACTAGAGGGCAAATAAAATCGAGGATTCATTATAGTAACGAATATAGGAATTAAAAATAATCAAAAATAATCTTTAGCAAATTTTTATTACATTCAAATAAATAAGCAAAATGAAGACCAAAATATAAAGCAATATCAACACATTCAGTGGAAGAAGATAGGTGAAGATTTCTATCCTGATCCTGGGAACGGCCACTGATGGGGGGGCCAGGTGGGAGGAGCTCTATGTCGAAAACTTCGTCGTGTATCAGGAATATCTTCAAATGGTGATGTTGGGTGTGAAGGAACGAACAAATACGCCAAGTTTCTGAGGTTTCTAGCAACACGAGCTGCAATAAAATAACGTGGTGTGCCAGCACATGACTTCCTTATACATATAATCAATAATCACGAGTGATAAAAATTTAATCGATTAAATTTGACATGTGTAGCTTATGCATAAAATGTTGCTTAAAAAGTGTTTGAGTACATAATAATTTGAAAAAATCCCGAGACCGCAGCTCGAGCGATTTTATCTTAAATTATTATGTACGATAACACTTTTTTAAAAGCAAAATTTTATAAATAAGCTACACATCAAATTTAATCGATTCAATTCTTTAGCACGTGGGGTATATGTCAAGATTATTTCATGAATTTATAGCATAAACTTTAATATATGCCGAAAAAATTGTACTATAACGTTGATTTTGACACATTTTTACATAAATAAATCGGTACATACATAAACAAAAAGCACCATAAAATTATGTTGTTATAGTGTAACTACAGCAAATTGATTGTTTTTCTTTTTATTTGTCAAATAAATGTCAAAAATTTGTAAATATAAATAGCTTGAATTGAATAATTCAGCATGTTTAAAGACATACAATACCAGTAAAGGTAAAAAACATGTAAGTATGTTGTTTCTGCAACTAATTATCCAGTTAAATATTCCTTCAAAATGTTCAAAATTTGCATACAAAAGCTAGCTTCAATTTAATCGCGAATAAACAGCATATTGGTCAAATTTGTAATGAGTTAAATAATCATATATATCATATCATAAATCATCATGCCTTTTACCTATTATGGGTGTGGCACTCTGCTTACGCAGATCTCGGTGATATATTTTTCTATAACACTGTTTTGGAAACTGGGCATTCCACAACTAAAAATTGTTATGGAATCACTAACATTCCATACGCTGCGTATGGAATATTTTCGACGAATCAGAGCCGCATATTAGCGCGACATATGAAGTATCTTGATACAGTTACTATGGTTACGTCTGTTTGTTTTAATTTGATTTATTTGAGTTTGACGTTTACAACAATTTTATATTTGTATTTTTTGTATAATTTCCAAAATCTTGTTATAGAAAGTATAGTCTACAACATGTAACGGAATGACATATCCCACACGAGAAAAGCGTAGAAATTTTTTGCTCGTGTGGAATATATGCCATTCCATTACTTGCTGTAGAATATACTATTACGTATGAAGCCATCAAATCATAGCCCCCAAAGATGTTTGTAGATGGGGAACTACAGGGGTAAATTTAAATTGGCAACTGTCAACTGTGGGATTCGAACTGAGGATCTCATGATACACAGTACGACGCGTTACCACGGAGCTATTTACCCCAATTACAAATAATAATATACTTATAATCAAAGTTTAATTGTTTAGGAATGATATGTGAGAAATGGTTGATGGACAGGATGATTCATAACATACAGAAAAGATTAAAATTGTAGCTAGAGATGACCAAAATAATAACCAAAAAGTCTTTAAACACTTCAAATTAGAAGGATGTCTTAAGTTAGTCTCAGACGAAGCGACTGTCTTCAAACAGTTTACAGATGAATAGATGATGTCCTATTGCTTGATATAAAGGAGGAAGTCTTGTTGAAGACTTGGCTGTCTTTAAACACTTGCAACTAGATGATGATCACATCAAATTCAATCTGTCTTCAAATTTTAGGTCGATACATAAAATTTCTGACGACTTGGATGTCTTTAAATACTTCAAACTAGATGCTGGAGGTCTTAAGCTAGTCTTAGAAGAAGCGACTGTCTTCAAACATGATAGAAGAGCAGGACATTCATAGTTCTGAAAGAGGAAGCCTTGTTGAAGACTTAGCTGTCTTCAAAAAACTACATACTAGATGATGTAGGTCTTAAGCTAGCCTCAGATGAAACAACTGTCTTCAAACATAATAAGGGAGTAGGACAACCCTAGTTCTGCAGGAGGAAGCCTTGCTGAAGACTTGACTGTCTTTAAACACTTCAAGCTAGATGATGTAAATCTTAAGCTAGTCTCAGAGGAAGTGACTGTCTTTAAACGTGAATTAAAGGTGGATTAATAATATACTACTCCTAGTTTTGCGAATCAATTCTTGTTCATTACTGGGTTTTAAACCCTCGAAACGTCTAAACGAACTATTAAAAGTCTTAAACTAGCCTCAAAGGAAGCGACTGTCTTCAAACATGATTTAATATTAGGAAAAGATAAAGATAAGCCCTTTTGATTTCTATAGTGCAAGGAAGAAAAGATGAACGAAGTGATAGTAAACTATTATTTTGTTTAAGGGCTGGTATTTCTAAACTTATAGTGGGATTCTGAGCATTATCTTAAAAATCTATAACTTTTAAGATCTATAGCTTAAGAGAAATCTATAAGTTGAAGTCTAATAGATTCTCATAAATCGGTATTCTGAACGCAAGTCTATAACTTCTGATTTCTATAACTACGACTTTAAGATATCTTAAAACCAAGACTGCCACTCTTTGGAAAATAAAACATGTATCTACGTTAAATACTCATAAAACACGGATAATATTTTATTTACAGCTATATTATTTAACGATATTTTTTATTAAAAACGAATTAATACTATTAAAATAAATAAAAATACAAGTTTTCTAAATTCTTAAATGCAAATAAACAGTATTTATTTTTCTGGGGTTAAGTACACTGATTCATTGTCAATTGACAGTTATCAAAAGTTGACAGAACGATATATGTCAAAATTGTTTGTGTGGTTTGTGTTGATTACAATTCAAAATGAGCTAAGATACAATTATTATTATTTGTCATTTTATATATTTCTGTTGATTCAGATTATAATAAAAATATAAAATTATTTTAATTTATTATTATTTGTCATTTTGTATACTTCTGTTGATTCACATTATAATAAAATGATAAAATTATTTTACAGCAAAAGAAAACGAACAAAAAATACGATGAAAGAGCAATATGTGGCATATTTACAATACATGGAAAGGAGATTACGCCTTTAGATCAAATACCATAAACCTCACACTAGGTGAAATTATTTAGTGCTAAAATGGGAACAATTAACTGGCAAACCAAATGCTTATCTTGCAAACCAAATGGGTTCATTGCATCCCTTATATTTTTTCTTATAATTCGCATGTGATTACTAAAAATTGAGCATTGGTAACCTCAAATATTAACAAATGTCAATAAATTTTAATTATATAACGTAAATATTACTTACAGTTCATATTCATCTTCCTATAATAAATACATGGGGTAAATAGCTCCGAGGTAACGTGTCGGACTGTGGATCGTGAGATCCTCAGTTCGAATCCCACTGCCGACAGTTACAAATTTAAATTTACCCCTGTGGTTCCTCCTCCACTAACATCCTTGGGGGCTATGATTTGACGGCTGGTAACCGCACTTCATACGAAAAAATATATCACTTACCGAGATCTGCGTAAGCAGAGTGCCACACCCGTAATGGGTAAAAGGCGTGATGATATATTTATTTATTTTATTTTATTTATAATAAATACGCAAATTTTAAAATTTGCATATTTTTATGCATTTGCAAGCTATTTATTATTTCTATAACAAGTTATGACAAACTGAACAGTAACCGTAACTTTTTAAGATAACTTAAGATATTTAAGATAAACCTATAAGCTATAGATGTGCTCAGAATACCACTCTAATATTTAAGATCTATAAGTCCTTAGATCACACTTATAGAAGTTATGGAAACGCTCAGCATACCACTATATGTTACCTAGAGAATAAATTTATCAAGAGAATAAACAAAATATATCGCATCAAAGTCATAGCTTAAATGATGATTATTATTCTAGCTGTCATCTTTTGATGCGATATTTTTTGTTTATTCTATTGATAAATTTATTCTCTAGGTAACTAAGTTTGGAAATACCAGCCTTAAAACAATTTAAGAATACTTCTCTTTCTCGTTATAAATACAAACCTAATAAATTCGTATACTCTTCATCATTGACTTCTGAAACCGCCGGTGCACCACTGATGAAATTTTCATTGTAAAAACCGAATTCTACAATAAAATAAATTCTTAATATTACAAACTTCTCAGTGAGGAACTTTCGTATATAGGTGCTTGTAAAATTGACACTTTTAGAAAAATGTTTCTTTTTACAGCATTTGTTAAAGATACAAGTTAGTTTTACTAAAATTGGAAACAGAGAATTTTACAAATAATAGGTTTGTTCTAAGTGGTCATTTCAGACAAGTTTGTGACAATTTCATTGCGCCTGAGAAAAATGCAAACAAGTTAACTTTGAAACATAAGCTTAATTTCTTTTTTGTTGCGAACAATGTATGATTTTCTTTATTTAAATTTATATTTAAGGTTTGCTGTCAAAACAAAAATGTCACAAACTTGTCAGAAATAATCACTTGGAAGAAACCTCATTTTTATTCCAAATACAGGGTGATTTATAATATACAAAAAAGATTTAAAATGTAACTAGGGGGTCCCAAAATAATGACTTTTCCTTAAAAACTTAATAACAAAAAAAGTTACAGCACATTAAAGTTGAAGCAATCAATGAGCACTTGTTATAAACTCCAACAACTAATTTTCGGCTTCGTGTGCTAAAATTTTTCTCGTGGGTAAATCCTTACTTTGCCCACGTGTGAAGTACAACGTTTTATCCAACAACTCTTAATAAATGCAAAATTTATTAAAAAAATATTATTTGACAGTGACATATGCTTTAAATTTTTTAAATTAAAATGTCAATCGACGTGGTTACCAAGGTGTTGTGTGTTATTATTATTGTTATAAATAAAAAATCTGATGTGGCCAGCACATAACCTCCCGCCCAATACTACTCTTAAACGCTACAAAATAGTATTTGATGATACAGGAACATACATTCTTATTTGTATATTTTCTATTTATATTTGAGAATTTTAATTTTCTTTCGTATATTTATTTAAATTTCTAACATATTTCACTAAGAAAATAGCTTCACAATCACAATGACATGTGTCACATTTCATTAAAAATTGAAAAATTTTAAATGTTTCCATGGTGTACTAGGAATGCAAGATTTGTGAAATCTAATTTCTTTATATTTTATTATCTCTAAATCTAATGAAAATTTATAAAATTAGTGTAATTAAAACACATGTAAAATTAAATATTCTTCAACTTTTAAAATAACATAAATTGTTGAAAAAAGAAATTTAACCGTGTTTTTCACGAAAAACTGTTAAGGGCTTCAAGTAAACTGCTACTTCCGGTTGACCAATTTTATCCAAAATCTAATCAGCTCTTCATTTAAATATAAGAAGCAATAATTCACAAAATTGTATTTTTTGGTATTGTAGTATTTGAGTTATGCGAAACGAAAAAATTGCCACAGACTACACACACACACACACACACACACACACACACACACACACACACACACACACACACATACATACATACATACAGACATCATCGCGAAAATAGTAAAATCGTATTGTAGGGACCCTAAAACGTGCTTATTCATTGAAAACTCACTGCCCAATTTTTTGACCAAAAACAATACCTCCTTTACCTAGAGGTAGGCGGGAGGTAAAAAATACTCACTAGTGGATTTTCTCAAAATTATACCCACTAGTGGGTAATCTGTTACTTTCCTTGTTTAAAATCGCCATAGTTATAGAGCATTTATTGAGAGGTGTTGGATAATAGTTATTTGTCAAACTAGAGAGGAAAGCGCTTCTTTTTCCCCCTCGAGTTCGAACTCGAGTGGAAGAAGAGCTTTCGTCTCGTGTTAGACACAATATTGTTTTCACGACATGTTTCTAAAAACGATTTGCTCGGACCTAAAATACACTTTGAGAACACAACTGACAGACTGACACGACTTTAAAAGTTAGGTTATCAGACACAAGGCAGTGTAGCAGTGTTGCCAATGAACCAATCTTAAATATCTTTAATAGGTTGTCAAATTGTGATTTAATAAGAAAAAGAAAAATATAAGACATAATTGTAAGATAATTTAAAGTATGTATATCACTAAAATAAGGATTTTCAATAAAATTAGGAATTTATTTATAATATATTTTTTGTAAATAACATTCATATTGGTAACACTTCTATATTTTCCTCTCTAGAGAGGAACAACACATTTTCCTCACTATTTCGGGAGAAGAACTGTGGGGTTTCCTACCATGTTCGTTCTGAAAGCACCTGTATTATTATATCTTTTATTTTAATTTTTTTTTGTACTCTGACCCACATTTGTAATAAATGTATGTTTAGGCTGCCCTGCAAATCTATTCTGCTCACAATATTGCCATCATATGAATTGTTTAAAGACAGCCAAGTCTTCAGCTAGTACTGGAGATTTTACCTAACCTCAACTGTCTTTAAACATGAATTTAGAATGGATTCATAACGTTCTACTTCTATTTTTGAGGAAGAAAGCCTTGCTGAAGACTCGGCTGCCTTTAAACACTTCAAATTGAATGTACTGCTTAAAAAAAAGTAAAAATGGTTAAATAAATATTTCTTTCTTACCTGCATGAACAGAACCCAAAATAATGGATGTGACACACAAAGAAATAATTGTTATTAACCCCATTTTTATATTTGATTCAGATTTCTACATTGAAACTTTATATAGGACCCCAAATTTAATTAAGAATACCAATTAAATTTTGTTTTCGTAAATTAATTTAGTTTTATATTAAATTTCAATTTATCCCCAATTATTCACCTCGTTAAACAATGAGATTTGTTTAAATTTAATTATGCGCAAATTATTGTTCGGATTGAATTAAATTAAAACATTGAAATTGAGGTTTTTAATTTTACTCTTAAATTTTAATTAGTTATCGATGTTAGCAGTAAAGTCAGGACACAATTAATAACAAAGAAATAAAATATAAAATAAATGTGCTAGCGTGTCATTGTATTAACTTTGGGTGTTTTGTCATAACATAATTTAATTTAACGGATTGAAAATTATGCATGTTGGATGTATTAAACTAGCTTCAGAGGAAGTGACTGTCTTCGAACCTGATTTTATCGTGATTATCAAGGAGTACCAGGAGATTTCACTCGCATGGTGAAATTTGGTCCGCGTTGCGCGAGCCATCTGGCGGATCTGGCCGAAATTATATTTGCTTATAGAATATTAACGTAGGCTACGATTTATTTAAAACAATGGGGTCTTACACCTTTTTACCTCCCGCCTGCCTTTAGGTAAGGGAGGTATTGTTTTTGGTCTAAAAATTGGGTAGTGAGTTTTCAATGAATAAGCACGTTTTAGAGTCCCTACAATACGATTTTACTATTTTCGCGATGATGTCTGTATGTATGTATGTATGTATGTATGTATGTGTATGTATGTGTGTAGTCTGTGACAATTTTTTCGTCTCGCATAACTCAAATACTACAATACCAAAAAATACAATTTTGTGAATTATTGCTTCTTATATTTAAATGAAGAGTTGATTAGATTTTGAATTAAATTGGTCAACCGGAAGTAACAGTTTACTTGAAGCACTTAACAGTTTTTCGTAAAAAATACGGTTAAATTTCCTTTTTCAATAATTTATGTTATTTTGAAAGTTGTAGAATATTTAATTTTACATGTGTTTTGATTACACTAATTTTATTAATTTTCATTAGATTTAGAGATAATAAAATATAAAGAAAATAGATTTTATAAATCTTGCAGTTTTTGTACACCATGGAAACACTTAAAAATTTTCAATTTTTTACTAAATTTGACACATGTCATTGTGATTGTGAAGCTGTTTTCTTAGTGAAATATATGTCAACAAATTAAATAAATATACGAACTAAAATTAAATTTCTCAAATATAAATAAAAAATAATAAATAAGAAGGTATGTTTCTGTATCATCATATACAATTTTGTACCGTTTAGAGTAGTATTGGGCGGGAGGTTATGTGCCGGCCACATCAGATTTTTTAAATATTTTTTTGTGAATCTTTATCTAAATTGAAGACTATCTACACTTTTAAAAAGTCTTAATTGTTATTCATTAAACCACAATGATTTTTTTTTAAATGTTGTGACGTCATAGAAGAGGTGTTGCTGGATCTAAAACAGTAGAGATTTAAATAATTTTTGTTACACAAATGTTCTATTTTATTGTAATAATAATAATAAAATAAGTAAAAAAAAATATGACTACAATTATTTACAATCTGTACTGTTTTAATTCCAGCAACACCTCTGATATGACGTCATAACATTTTTTTAAAAATCATTGTGTGTTAATGAATAACAATTAAGACTTTTTAAAAGTGTAGATAGTCTTCAATATAGATAAAGTTTCATAAAAAAAAAATATGTTGAAAGACCCCATTATCAAAATATGTCACATCTGTCAAAAATTCTTCTTAAAATTAGAATTTTATCGTTATGTGAGGTAATATTTCATTGATGTTCAAAAAGCTTGCACTTATTTAAATTTACAGCCACAACTCTACATAAAAATAATAAGCTACTGTTAACTATTTCTTCCCCCACGATAAAATTTCTAGTAGGATTCGTCGCCTCGAGATATTTAAATAATTCTTGAAAAACAACTTGTTTATAGGCACTGTAAAAGTTATCCATTGTGACAAACCAGATTTGTCACTCCTTTCTTTTCTTCCTACAAAAATAAACATTTGTATAGGTTATAAACATTTAACATTTAAGCACCTAATTTACCTCAAAGTAATTATTGTATTGTAAATGTCCACTTTTATTATTGATGTTCATATTCAATTCATATTGTCTCAACTCATGTAAATATGTTGTTACTTAGGTTAACTAATTAAGAAAAGAATCTGAAATTTAAATTATCACATAAACACATTCAACTTAACTATACTTTACATTTACACGTTAAATCTGACAGTTAATTTATCGCGGGAAAAG
Source organism: Poecilus cupreus (assembly GCA_963942605.1). Lineage (NCBI taxonomy): Eukaryota > Metazoa > Arthropoda > Insecta > Coleoptera > Carabidae > Poecilus > Poecilus cupreus. Next base: position 4,148,844 of record OZ012713.1, read on the forward strand.
GTCGAACTTCCAAAACGCGGCCGTTTCCCAACAGATGGCTCGCGCCGTCTTTTGTTACCTCTCAGGTACGCTTACCAAAGCCGAATTAATAACTCGACATAAAAAGGTACAAAAAAATGTCGAAAGACCATAGATTAATATTAACTTCACTTGTTCGTCAGCTAGTATTACAAATGTCAAATGTCGAAAGACCAAAGATTGATAATAACTTGACTTGTTCGTCAGTTATTATTAAAAATGTCGAATGTCAAATGCTGAGATTTGATAGAGACCATAATAACTTGACTTGTCCGTCAGTTATTATTATATAATATTATTTTTCTCAAACCTGTTCGTCCAGACTTGCACTGTCGGGCGAATTGTGAAAATTCAACCAAAAACAAATCAACTCACCAGCTTCTATTTGCGATTCACCTAGACTTGCACTGTCAGGTGAATCTCCTCCACATCTCCAAGGCATTTCCTTACAACCTCACAATATTTCAGATTCACTGCACCATGTTCAAATAAATATAAGCTAACCTTAAATTGTAACTTACCTTTTTAGAACAATAATAATTTTTTTTACCATTACTAAAACAAATGTCTTTATTTCACTAGAATCTCATTCACGGAGAGACTGGACCCAGTCAGGATAGTTGATTTTATTTTCACTCAGGTTAGTTAAAAAGGCGCCCGAAAAATCTACATAATTAGCTGTCAGTGAAGTTTCTTTTTGTTCTATCACCGAGCAATCATCCGTTTGCAAACTCAAATATTGTGTATTCAGTGCCAAAAATAAAATCTAGGTAATCGGCATACGATTTATCTGTTATTAAGTTGGTCACACTTGCGTATGGAATAATTGTCCAACCTATGCCATACGACTGTGTGAAATATACAATTTTCAAGCTGTGTTTAGTGTGCAGTAGTGATTGTAAATAGTTTCCCACTGACCTTAAAGTGCTGGTGCAGCTGTCCAGCGCTGGAGGCCTGGGTGGATCCATAGTTGAGTTGGTAAGCCGTGTCCAGGATCTTCTTGTGAGCGGAGGCGTGCGCGCGGTACGCCGACACGCTTAACTTCATCGCGCTACCGCCCAGACCACCACCGCGCCGAACTCATCGCGCTAACCACTGCAACACTACCTGCAACCAACGAACCAGTACTTCAGTCTAGTGCGGATATTATAAATAGTTCAAATGGAATGGATACTATAGATGCTGGATGAGTTAGGATTGTCTCAACTGTCTTCAAACATGATTTCAGGGTAAGCAAATGAGGTCCTTGCTGAAGATTTGCCTGAATGTAAACACTAAACTAGACGCTGGAGGTTTGAAGCTAGCCTCAGAGGAAGCAACTGTCTTCAACTCCTAGTTTTGGAAGAGGAAGTCTTGTTGAAGACTTGGATGTTTTTAAACACTTCAAAGTAGATGCTGGAGGTCTTAAGCTAGCCTCAGAGAAAGCGACTGTCTTTAAATATAATACGTCGCAGGCAAGAAAGAGAAAGATGAGGTAACAGTTGAGATGGACGTTCATAAAACAAACACAGTATAAGAATTCACACAGTAGCGACACTTCAAATATTTTCATGATACCAAAATTTCAGTGGTGCGCAGCCCGAAAGATGCAACTGGCAGTTATTCAAATTTACCGCCGTATGCCGCAGCTGCCAATATGGCCGCTCGGCTCAAGGTCAGCTGTCGATGCGACATAAAGATCAAAGGGACCAACAGCGAGTGTCGCTACTGTGTGAATTCTTATATTGTGATACAAACATCCATGTTTTGACGTTTGAGATGGTGTTTTAACAAGGTTATGTTTTTATTTTTGAAGTTTATTATTTAGGAAACTTAATAAATTAAACACTGACTATATATTCTTTATGCAATTGCGAGAGTCACTATTGCACAAACCACACACATACTCTGTTTTTTTATATTTAGCATCATTTCAAGAACTGTCATTTTGACAGCGTTTTGTTTGTATTTCGCCAACGTGAATTTCATGGTAGTTCAATGAAAACATCAATAGATGACAGCACGAAAATTTGCTTTTGTATAACCGCCCATTAAATTAACTAGTTCAAATGGAATGGATACTATAGATGCTGGATGGGTTAGGATAGTCTCAACTGTCTTCAAACATGATTTCAGGGTAAGCAAATGAGGACCTTGCTGAAGATTTGGCTGTCTTTAAACACTTTTAACTAAATACTGCAGGTCTTAAGCTAGCCTCAGAGGAAGCGACTGTCTTCAAACATGATTGTAAAGTGGATACATGATTTCCTATTCTTGCTCCCGATTTGAATGGTATAACAAATGAAATGTTGAAATATGGTGGTGAAAGATTACTTGATTGGTTAGTTTATTTGTTCAGATTTTGATTGAAACGGTGCGTGGCTCCTGATGATTAGAAACGTGCTGTTATTTGTCCTTTATTTAAAGGCAAAGGCAGTTCGAGTGAATTTACAAATTTTCGAGCTATAAGTTTATTGAGTGTGGTAGGGAAGTTGTATGGAAATATCTTAATTCATAAGGTGCGAGCCTTAACCATTTCAAAGTTAAGTGATATGCAAGGAGGTTTTTTGCCTGAGAGAGGTTGTGTAGATCAATTGTTTTCTCTTCGAATGATTGTTGAGAAGTCACTTGATAAGAACAAAAAGGTGTTCTGTGGCTTTCTCGATTTAAAGAAAGCGTATGACAGTGTTCTTCGAGAGACTATGTGGGATGTACTTGTAGAGTACGGTGTGGATGGTAATTTGTTGGGAGCGATTCGAGCGTTGTATGAAGGAAGCGAGACTGCGGTGAGAGTTGATGGTAGATGTAGGTGTTGCACAGGGTTGTGGAATGTCTCTTTGGTTGTTTCATTTGTATATGGATGTGTTGTTACAGCATTGAATAGAACGTATGGTGTACGTATTGGTGGACGTGTAGTGCCTGCGTTAGCTTATGCGGATGATGTTGTTGTGTTGGGTGAAACTGAGAAGCAATTGAGAAGAATGATTGCGAGCATAAAAGAAGTAGGGAAAGGTTTAAATCTGCTATTGAATGTCGATAAATGTAAAGTGTTGGTGTTTGAGAAGAATGATTTGGTGAGTGATTGTAATGTTTCAGTGAATGAATTTGTATATTTGGGTGGTATGTTCTCCAGGGATGGACGTATTGACCGGGAGATCGAAAGGCGGGTGTCTGCAGGGTGCAAGGTATTGGGTGCTCTGGGTACATTTGCTCGAAACGTGAATGTATCTAGAGTCTTCTAGAGATGCTCAATTGAGTGTTTATAATGGTGTGTTAGTGGCTACTGAATGTTGGGTGTGGATGAAGAAGCATGAACGACGTATAAGTGCTGTTTCGGTTTTTCAATTTGTTTTGCTAGCCTTATATTAAGCTACCAAAAACATTTTTTTAAGCGCTGCAGCACTGAATTTTTCAATTGGGCACTAAAATAGCACTAAATTATCACTATATTTTAAAATATGTAAGAGTTCATTCTGCTCACATTGCTTTTCAAGCTTAAGAGGTCTTTTGAAGACAGATAATTTTCTCAGAAGTTTTTACAACCAGCTGTATTTCTCTCGATGTACAGAACCCGGGTTCGTCTACATTAACCTTAGGGTATTTCAAAATCTCCTCTTACTTTCTACACGAATTAAATTGAATTTTTTTTATCCAATTCTGTGGTTAAACCCCTCGCGTCTCGTAAGTATATCCGTCTACGTCGTTTCGTATTTTATTAAGTGAACTCCAAGTCTTTCCAGACATTTTAATGCGTTTTTTGTTGTCGAGATCATTTAATTCAGAGCTGATGGAACCAAGAAACTGATCCTAGTGGAATCGGTGATCTGTATGATCTGTAATCCTTGTAGGATGTTTTGTATATTACCTCAGAGCGAATATATTTTTTCAAGGACAGTTTCGACAGCGTGAGCTTGGTTAACAAAGGTTAATTCTTTAATCTTAATTTTAAATTGTCCGTGTGTCAATATTCCCGTTCTGTAATATTTCAATGGAGTTCCCCCGTCTAATTTAATTTAATTTCGGGTGAAGGTAATCACTTGGAAAAGCAAATTGGCTGTGCAAATTTTATGAGAATAAATTTTTATTAAAATTTTTGATGAACGTTTTAAGGGGAATGTAAGATTATGTCAGTCATTGGGAACATTGGAGAACATCATTAGTTAATTTCTGGTGGATAAATGAAGACTTGGCTGTCTTTAAACACTTCAAACTAGATGCTGGATGTTTTAAGCTAGCCTCAGAAGAAACTACTGTCTTCAAACATGATTTTAGAATGGATACATGATGTTCTACCTCTAGTTCTAGAGTAGGGAGCCTTGCTGAAGACTTGACTGTCTTTAAACACTTACCGAAAGTAATACAAACTATACCGGGTGGAGCATCATACCTGTGTACATAGGCGATTAACATGAAAAAACAGTTTTTCCGTGCGCGTTGCTCCCCAAATTATTTTAGGCAAAAATGCTTCAAATACATGTTGTAGAGCATAAAATTCTGCATCTAAATCAATAAACAGAATTACTTTTACTTGCTTTGTAACGACAGAAATTAAATATGAAAACATGGAAAATTACGATGAAAATATCAAATAGCCATGGAATTGAAACAAAAATAAATAAATGCTTGACATTTGACAGATGAATGATTAATTTGACATTTATTAATTTTTGTTTCAATTCCATGGCTATTTGCTATTTTCATCGTAATTTTCCATGTTTTCATATTTAATTTCTGTCGTTACAAAGCAAGTAAAAGTAATTCTGTTTATTGATTTAGATGCAGAATTTTATGCTCTACAACATGTATTTGAAGCATTTTTGCATAAAATAATTTGGGGAGCAATGCGCACGGAAAAACAGTTTTTTCATGTTAATCGCCTATGCACACAGGTATGATGCTCCACCCGGTATAGTATACAACAGTATACTTGAAAATAGTATATTGTCTAAAACAAGTCAGAAAAAATAGTTATTTGCATATCAAAGCACTAAAATATAATTTATTTGTAATCGTCACTAGAGTGCTCAAAAATCGTCATTAAAAGCTCAGAAATCGTCACTAAAATAACCCATTATACGACGATTTTGAGCAATCCAGTGTTGGCAACCGTTAAATAACATGAAACAAAATTTGCAAGAAGAATTAATTAATTAATGCCGATAACGAAATTGAGGACAAACACATAATTTTGATAACTTCACTTCTTGAAGTTAGAAACACTGTCAGTTTCAATTGACAACTGACAGATAACTTAACTTAAACTTAACCAATATTGTAATTTTTTTACAATTTTTTCGAATTTTGGATTTCAAATAAATCTTAATATGTACCTCGGCACTGAAGTTCCTTTTTATCACTTACATGGTTTATTTTCCTCAGCAAATAAATTCCATATTCGTCATAAAAAATTTAACTTCAGGGCCTTGATACATAAATAACTATTTTTCTTACGAATAAACTATGTGAATAATAAAAAAGTTATTTATAATATAAGTGTTATAAGTAACATTTTGTGTGTAGGTGGAAAAGTTTGTGAAACGAGGCGAAGTCGAGTGAAACAACCCCATGAACGAAATAAATCACTTTTAACACGAATATCTTATCAAAATTTTATCTGCGATCTTGCTAGTGTATTAGTAAATACTAATGTTACTTTTAACATTAGTGTTCACAAGTGACACTTTTAACTTGCTAAGCAATCGTTAAAAAGTCCACTTTTAACAACGGTCATAGATAAAATACTTTTTCGCGCCGCCGTCCGACATTGACACAATTACATATCTCTAAAGCGGTCGGAAATCATGTTTTTGTCGTACTAGTTCGACAAAAATTGCTAACTTTTTATTGTTATATATTGACCTGTGTGAAGTTAGCCCACTAAATCGAAATAGAAAGTTAATTTTTTGCTCATCGTTTGCCCAACGTTTGCCCACGTTTGCCCAATACAAATTTTCGTTTGCCCACAAATACAACAAAAGATATAGTAAAAAACGCCTTTACGGGCTAACTTCACGCTGGCGCAACACATTTAATAGTTAACAATTTTTAATACGGCATTCGTTTGCCCACGGATTGCCCATGTTTGCCCAATAAAAAGTTTTGTTCGCCCACGAAGAAGAAATGAAAAAAAATTTTTTTTCGTCTTAAATTCAAAATATCACTAAGTAAGATAATATATATTTAAAAAAAGCTTCTTTTCCCGCTAAATTGAAATAGAAAGTTAATATTTTGTTAGTCGTTTGCCCAACGTTTGCCCACTATAAATTTTAGATTGCCCAAAAATACAACAAAAGATATTACAAAATAGCACCTTTACGGGCTAACTTGACGCTGGCGCAACACATATAATAGGTAACAACTTTTAATACGGCATTCGTTTGCCCACGGTTTGCCCAACAAAAAGTTTTGTTTGCCCACGAAGAAGAAATGAAAAAAAAATATTTTCGTCGTAAATTAAAAATAGAAAGTTAATATTTTGGTAATCGTTTGACAACGTTTGCCCATGTTTGCCCACTATAAATTTTTGTTTTTGTCCACAAATACAACAAAAGATATAACAAAATAGCACCTTAACGGCCTAATTTGACGCTGGCGCAACACATAATAGTTAACAATTTTTAATACGGCATTCGTTTCCCACGGTTTGCCCATTTTTGCCCAAGTAAAAGTTTTGTTTGCCCACGAAGAAGAAATGAAAAAAAATTTTCTTCGTCTTAAATTCAAAATATCAATAAGTAAGATAACATATGCTTAAAAAAGCTTCTTTTCCCGCTAAATTGAAATACAATGTTAATATTTTGTTAGTCGTTTGCCCAACGTTTGCCCACTATAAATTTTAGATTGCCCACAAATACAACGAAAGATATAACAAAATAGCGCCTTTACGGGCTAACTTGACGCTGGCGCAACACATAATAGTTAACAATTTTTAATACAGCATTCGTTTGCGCACGGTTTGCCCAACAAAAAGTTTTGTATGCTAACGAAGAAGAAATGAGAAAAAAAAACATGGGCAAACGAATGCCGTATTAAAAATTGTTAACTATTATGTGTTGCGCCAGCGTCAAGTTAGCCCGTAAAGGTGCTATTTTGTTATATCTTTTGTTGTATTTGTGGGCAAACGAAAATTTATAGTGGGCATACATGGGCAAACGTTGGGCAAACGATTAACAAAATATTAATTTTCTATTTCAATTTAGCGGGAAAATAAGCTTTTTTAAACTTATGTTATCTTATTGATATTTTTAATTTATGACGAAAAATATTTTTTTTCATATCTTCTTCGTGGACAAAAAAACTTTTTGTTGGGCAAATATGGGCAAACCGTGGGCAAACGAATGCCGTATTAAAAATTGTTAACTATTATATGTGTTGTGCCAGCGTCAAGTTAGTCCATTAAGGTGCTATTTTGTATATCTTTTGTTGTATTTGTGGGCAAACGAAAATTTATAGTGGGCATACATGGGAAAACGCTGTGCAATCGATTAACAAAATATTAACTTCCTATTTAAATTTAGCGAGAAAATAAGCTTTTTTAAACTTATGTTATCTTACTTAGTAATATTTTTAATTTATGACGATAAGTTTTTTTTTCATTTATTCTACGTGGGCAAACAAAGGTTTTTGTTGGGCAAACATGGGTAAACCGTGGGCAAACGAATGCCGTATTAAAAATTGTTAACTATTATGTGTTGCGCACGCGTCAAGTTAGCCCGTAAAGGCGCTATTTTGTTATATCTTTTGTTGTATTTGTGGGCAAACGAATATTTATAGTGGGCATACATGGGCAAACGTTGGGCAAACGATTAACAAAATATTAACTTTCTATTTCAATTTAGCGGGAAAAGAAGCTTTTTTAAGAATATGTTATCTTACTTAGTGATATTTTGAATTTAAGACGAAAAAATTTTTTTTTTCATTTCTTCTTCGTGGGCAAACAAAACTTTTTGTTGGGCAAACATGGGCAAACCGTGGGCAAACAAATGCCGTATTATAAATTGTTAACTATTAAATGTGTTGCGCCAGCGTGAAGTTAGCCCGCAAAGGCGGTATTTTGTTATATCTTTTGTTGTATTTGTGGGCAATCTAAAATTTATAGTGGGCAAACGTTGGGCAAACGACTAACAAAATATTAACTTTATATTTCAATTTAGCGGGAAAAGAAACTTTTGTAAGCATAAGTTATCTTACTTATTGATATTTTGAATTTAAGACGAAAATTTTTTTTTTTTCATTTCTTCTTCGTGGGCGAACAAAACTTTTTATTGGGCAAACATGGGCAATCCGTGGGCAAACGAATGCCGTATTAAAAATTGTTAACTATTAAATGTGTTGCGCCAGCGTGAAGTTAGCCCGTAAAGGCGTTTTTTACTATATCTTTTGTTGTATTTGTGGGCAAACGAAAATTTGTACTGGGCAAACATGGGCAAACGTTGGGCAAACGATGAGCAAAAAATTAACTTTCTATTTCGATTTAGCGGGCTAACTTCACACAGGTTATATATTGGCATTACTTCACTAATTTTAGCTAACTTCTGACGCTAGAAATGTCAAAGTATTACATTGACTTAAAAATATTATGGCAACATATCTATAATTGAGTATTTGCAATTCAAGAAAACAGAATATTTATGGATTTTAAACATATTTGTAAGTAATTATAATTGAATTTGCAGTGTAAAATCCAAATAAAATATGTAGATATTTTTGGTTATGATATTGGAAAATAAACATAATTGACATTCAAATATTGTGAAGTTAGCAACATACAAAAATTCCCTGTCATTAAGAAAATGAGTAATAAATTAAATTTATTTATTAAATTTACATAAATGTTGGCGCGAAAAATCTTGTGTATCCCTCGGTTGGAAACTATTTTGCGAGTGCTCGTATTTGTAGGACTCGCCTACGGCTCGTCCTATCAAAATAAACTCGCACTCTCAAAATAGCAGTTTCCAATCTTGTGATACAAATAACTATAGTGTCGAGGTACTTGTACTTTATATTCTTTCCGAAATCATTAAATTATTAATTAAAAACATAAATAAATAGCATTATGTATTTGTAAAACGTCAGCTATAGCTGTTGCTATGGAGATAGCTGTGATAACAAAAGTACTTGTCAAAGTGTCAAAATTAGTTCAAATTTTCATTAATTTTACCTCGCGCCACATCCTGTAAGGGAGGCATAGGAATCATGTTAAAAATTCGGTAGTGAGTTTTCAGTGGATGAGCACTTTTTAGGGTCTATAGAATACGATTTTAATAGTTTCACGATAATGTCAGTGTGTGTGTGTGTGTGTGTGTGTGTGTGTGTGTGTGTGTGTGTGTGTGTGTGTGTGTGTGTGTGTGTGTGTGTGTGTGTGTGTGTGTGTGTGTGTGTGTGTGTGTGTGTGTGTGTGTGTGTGTGTGTGTGTGTGTGTGTGTGTGTGTGTGTGTGTGTGTGTGTGTGTGTGTGTGTGTGTGTGTGTGTGTGTGTGTGTGTGAGTGTGTGTGTGTGTGTGTGTGTCAGTCTGTCAGATTATTAATAAACTATATTAAATACTACATAATTTTGAAGATGCCCAATATAATATGAGATAATGGCACACGAGAAAGTGAGTATGGAGTGAATGTGTGTGTGTGAATTTGTAATGTATTGAATTATCCATCAACTCTCTTGAATAACCCACATCAACATCAAGTAAATAATGCATCAAAGTAGACCGACCTGCCGATATGAACTTAAGACGTTGAGAACTCGTCTCATACCTCGTTTTACAGGAACAGTGGCGTTTCATGAACGAGGGCTAAATTTAAATATTCCCCTTAAATTTAGAATGAATCATAAGATACATAATGCAAAGGAAATTAAAAATGTATTTAGGAAACCATAGACATTAAAAAATTTATACAGAGAATCCATTGTTCATTTTTGTTAATTTAACAAGTTTCAAATTTGTTAGCAAGTAACAATAGTTATTTGTGTATCAAGTGCGGATAGAGCATTGTTTGTTGCACGCGGCGAGAAATTGTTGATCGAGGCGAAGCCGAGATCAACAACTCGACAAGCGCACCGAACAAGCTCTATCCGACGAGATACACACAATATTTTTTCTACAATCGTTGAACAATTTCAAGCTGTAGAACAAAATTAATTTTCAAAATTATCTTTGGTCACTCCTATAACAATTCAGTAAAATTGTAGTTACCCATGTCACCGTAATCATGACAACGTTTATGAACAAAATACAAATTTTCAAAGAAATCATAATTTGACACATGGAGTACATTTGACATATGGAGTACATTTGACATAAAGTCTACAGAGTGAATACGTTTATGGTGATTAAGTTGAAGTGTATGTATGTACGTATATGCCAACTGTATTTGCAATAGCAAGAAAAATCCAATGCATCATTTACTTCTTTTACCTAATTTATTTTTGTTTTGTTTTTGTCGCACTAGTGCGACAATATGTCACTTTGTCGCCCTAGAGCGACAATTTTGAACATTTCCTAACCAAAAATGGAATAACAATGTCGATATTGTGCAACGATTGTAGAAAAATTATTTTTGTGCATTTCGTAACTAAATTTTTATAGGGAATAGAAAATTTTCTTCATATACAATAGTTATTTGTATCACAAGGTTGGAAACTGCTATATTGAGAGTGCGAGTTTATTTTGATAGGACGAGCCGCAGGCGAGTCCTACAAATACGAGTACTCGCAAAATAGTTTCCAACCGAGGGATACACAAAATTTTTCGCGCCAACATTTATGTAAAATTAATAAATAAATTTAATTTATTACTCATTTTCTTAATGACAGGGAATTTTTTTATGTAGCTAACTTCACAATATTTGAATGTCAATTATGTTTATTTTCCAATATCATAACCAAAAATATCTACATATTTTTATTTGGATTTTACACTGCAAATTCAATTATAATTACTTACAAATATGTTTAAAATCCATAAATATTCTGTTTCCTTGTATTGCAAATACTCAATTGTAGATATATTGCCATAATATTTTTAAGTCAATGTAATACTTTGACATTTCTAGCGTCAGAAGTTAGCTAAAATTAGTGAAGTGATGCCAACATATAACCATAAAAAGTTAACAATTTTTTTCGAACTAGTACGACAAAAATATGATTTCCGACCGATTTAGAGATATGTAATTGTATCAATGTCGGACGGCGGCGCGAAAAGTTTTATGTTATACTATTTGTTGACAGCTACAGAATTTTTTTATAAAGTCAGGTTTACATGATGCGACCATCAACTTTTATTTTTCAAATGGGAACCTAAAATTGTTTTACTAAAATAAATTGTCATAAATTAATACGAAAAAATTCGAGATAAATAAAATAATTGAAAAAAATCAGAAATTATTTTTATTCAAATGTAGGTGGCTATGCGAAATTAAACAAAAATTACTTTATTTGAAATCGGCACTATAGTGCTCAAAATTCGCCATTAAAAGCTCAGAAACCGTCACTAAAGTAACCCATTATACGACGATTTTGAGCAACCCAGTGTTGGCAACCGTTAAATATTAATTGTACAAGTAGGATAATTTTGGCAGATATATTGACGTACTATAGTAAATTTGGACGTAACATGAAACAAAATGTGCAAGAAGAATTAACTAATTAATACCGATGACGAAATTGAGGACAAAACACATAATGTTGAGTGTTATTTACGATAACTTCACTGTTCGAGGTTGGCAACACTGACTGTCAGTTTCAATTGACTACTGACAGATGTATAAACTTAACCAATATTGTAATTTTTTACAGTTTTTTCGAATTTTAGATTTGAAATAAAACTGAATATGTACCTCGGTACTGAAGTTCCTTTTTATCACTCACATGGTTTATTTTCCTCGACAAATAAATTCAATTTTCGTGATAAAAAATTGAACTTCAGTGCCGCGATACTTAAGGTCAAACATACGCGTCGAAAGAACGAATCCTTTATTTTTTTAAAAACAGCAAAATCTGTATTCTTAATTTATTTTCATGTTGTTGATGGTCCAACAACCTCCATCCGTCAAAATTTCATGGATTTTTTACAGTGACTTGTACATTGCAGAGTCAGATGAAGTACAAATTTTTGTGGGTTCGTTCATTCCCATGAATTTTGTTTTGCAAATTCAAATTTAAATAAATATTTTCTTACAATTATTCTTATCGAAAAACAAAACAATTATTACAGTAAGGACTTTGAACATTCTAGTATTTATAAATGTGGATGAAAAGGATAACTGAAACATTCAACTATAAAAAAATATTCGTTGAAGTCTAGTTGGTCAAAAATTCAGAACTTTGATACTGTGTCTCTCATTCCCATGAACGACTACAGTAATGCAAATAATTCGTATATTTGTAAATATGATCATTTATAACATACTAAGTTTATTTTCAATTTGAATTTTATTATGTTATAGACGATTATATTTATAAATATACACATTATTTGCATTACTGTAGTCGTTCATGGGAATGTGTGGCATATACAGGGTGGGCCATTTTAAGTTGCGTTCAGGAATATCTCGGAAACGAAGCATCGGATGAAAAATCCAAAAAACACGACTAAAATATTTTCGAGGGGGACATCCCATGACACCAAATTCAACCCCCCCGCCCCAACCCTGGTGGGGTGGAGCGGGGGTAAGTTTGAAATCTTAAATGGGAACCCCAAATTTTTTTTGCAGATTCGCATTCTACGTGAAAAACGGAATTCAGTGACATCAAAATTTTCGCTCCCGCCCACCCCCCCGGGCCAGTTGGGTGGTGGGAAACTTTCAAATTGGTTACGGGAACACCCACTTTTTCTCAAAGATTCGCATTCTGCGTTAACAACTACATGCAGTACCATCAAAATTTTCACCCCTGCCTCCACCCCGACCCTGGAAGGTGGGGTGGGGGTGAGTATGAAAACTTAAATCGGAACCCCAAATTTTTTTACAGATGCGCATTCGGCGTGAAAAACTAAATTCAGTAACATCAAAATTTGCGCCCCTGTCCCCCTCCCCCGTGCCAGTGCCGTGCACCCCGTTGGTTAGATGCGAGGGGACTCGAGAATTGGATCGAATCTTCGAGAAAAAGTGGGTGTTCCCGTAACCAATTTGAAAGTTTCCCACCACCCAACTGGCCCGGGGGGTGGGCGGGGGCGAAAATTTTGATGTCACTGAATTTCGTTTTTCACGTAGAATACGAATCTGCAAAAAAATTTTGGGGTTCCCATTTAAGATTTCAAACTTACCCCCGCCCCACCCCACCAGGGTTGGGGCGGGGGGGTTGAATTTGGTGTCATGGGATGTCCCCCTCGAAAATATTTTAGTCGTATTTTTTGGATTTTTCATCCGATGCTTCGTTTCCGAGATATTCCTGAACGCAACTTAAAATGGCCCACCCTGTATTTTACTACTTTGAAAATTATGTTCATGTACAATATATAAACAAAATTAGCTTTTTAAAATTTATTACAAAACTTTGGACTTTTATCTACAAACGTAGGTATAAAACATTATATGTTTCATTTATTATAATAATGATATATTGTTTCAAAAAAGTCATGTTCATCTTGCGCTATCTTCAGCCCGTATTGGCCCCGATGGTTCACCTTAAATAACTATTACAAAGCACGTAAAACAGGTAACAAAAAATAAATATCTGCTTTAATGATATTATTTTAAGTAGTTACCATGTTTGCTGACAAGATATGTTTTTGAAAAATATTAAACACGTGTTTTTTAGTTTTTTGATTCGATGTATATTTCTCGATATATTTCACCGTCCTGAAACTTGTTGAACACTTTGTATATATGTTAACTGTTCTCAGTAAAAAACAGATATCTCTATTGATAACCCCCTACCCCCTTGTAAATTTACCCCCTGCGCCACTGCCAGGTCTCCGATAAAGCCGTATACATATATTCCATCCTTATACTTTCAATTTCCCCGAATAAAATTAGTTGAAAAGGTCGACAGGGTTTGGAATGAATAAATAAATATAAATGTATATCCCGTCGTACTTTTCAGCGAGTATACTCACATTTCCGTAACGCACCGTAAGGTAATTGGTTGCAAAGAAGGACTTTACATTCATATGTAGGGAAGTTTCAAGCAAAATGTTTTATAGAAGTACAAAGAAAAATGAAAAAGTGTAATCAAGTTTTTGTGAATGAAAGAGATGTACATGATTTCAGGAAGGATACGCTTAGAGGGAGGAAGCTTTGTTATAGTTAATTACATTACAAGCAAGGTAAAACAGTTTTTACTGCTGAATGGAGGAAATGACCGGCGAGCCTGTCACCTCCTTAGTTAGCTTGCGTGTCTTGTACAACATTTTACTTGTTACTCATTTGTAAATCAAATTAAAATTATAACCAAGTCCTGTCAGTTACACACAACTGTTCTGTCAACAATTATTTGAAATGATTTCGCACAAGCCTTGTAAACATTACTGTGGCAACGTGCATTGTTTACCTTGTTTATTAACTTGTAAAAATTTTACAATGTAGCTGTCAATTAGTAACATGTAAAGATTCATTTTCAAAGGCAATAGAGGGCTTGGGTAAATGCTGTTTACAAGTGAGTAACAAGTAAAAGATTTGGTTGTCTTTAGACATTTTAAATTAGATGCTGGATGATTTAAGCTAGACTCAGAGGAAGCGACTGTCTTCAAACATGATTTTAGGTTGAATATTTATTGTTCTATCCTTCGTATTGAGAAACTAAGCCTTGCTGAAGACTTGGCTATCTTTAAACACTTCAAACTAGATGCTAGAGGTCTTAAGCTAGCCTCAGAGGAAGCGACTGTCTTCAAACATGATTTTAGGTTGAATATTTATTGTTCTATCCTTCGTATTGAGAAACTAAGCCTTGCTGAAGACTTGGCTGTCTTTAAACACTTCAAACTAGATGCTGGAGGTCTTAAGCTAGCCTCAGAGGAAGCGACTGTCTTCAAACATGATTTTAGGTTGAATATTTATTGTTCTATCCTTCGTATTGAGAAACTAAGCCTTGCTGAAGACTTGGCTATCTTTAAACACTTCAAACTAGATGCTGGAGGTCTTAAGCTAGCCTCAGAGGAAGCGACTGTCTTCAAACATGATTTTAGGTTGAATATTTATTGTTCTATCCTTCGTATTGAGAAACTAAGCCTTGCTGAAGACTTGGCTGTCTTTAAACACTTCAAACTAGATGCTAGAGGTCTTAAGCTAGCCTCAGAGGAAGCGACTGTCTTCAAACATAATTTTAGGTTGAATATTTATTGTTCTATCCTTCGTATTGAGAAACTAAGCCTTGCTGAAGACTTGGCTATCTTTAAACACTTCAAACTAGATGCTAGAGGTCTTAAGCTAGCCTCAGAGGAAGCGACTGTCTTCAAACATGATTTTAGGTTGAATATTTATTGTTCTATCCTTCGTATTGAGAAACTAAGCCTTGCTGAAGACTTGGCTGTCTTTAAACACTTCAAACTAGATGCTGGAGGTCTTAAGCTAGCCTCAGAGGAAGCGACTGTCTTCAAACATAATTTTAGGTTGAATATTTATTGTTCTATCCTTCGTATTGAGAAACTAGGCCTTACTGAAGACTTGGCTGTCTTTAAACACTTCAAACTAGATGCTGGAGGTCTTAAGCTAGCCTCAGAGGAAGCGACTGTCTTCAAACATTAATTTAGAGTGGATATATGATATTCTACCAGTTTCTAGAAAAGGAAGTTATATAGTTAAACTCTTCTAACTAAATTCTACAGTTCTTAAAACACCCTCAGCTATCTTTAAACCCAATTTTGGGGTGGATATATAATGATATAAAAATAAAATAAATAAATATATCATCACGCCTTTTACCCATTATGGGTGTGACACTCTGCTTACGCAGATCTCGGTAGGTGATATATTTTTGCGTATGAAGTGCGGTTACCAGCCGTCAAGTCATAGCCCCCAAAGTTGTTAGTGGAGGGGGAGCCACAGTGGTAAATTTAAATTGTCAACTGTCGGTAATGGGATTCGAACTGAGGATCTCACGATCATAATAATTAATGTTAATTAATTTATTGATCATTACTCATCTGAAAATAAACAAAAATGCTAAACTAATAAACAAATAAACTGTCTTCTCTTCCAAACACATTTGACCATTTTTTCCTCATCAACCCACTGTACACCAGCGCTACAAAAGTTGCGTGCTCGGATCCAGCAGGCGTTGAAACCATAACATTTACGTATTTATATTCCCATTCATCACCGCGATAAAATCTTGTTATACTAGCAATTGTTTTGTGACTGTTAACACCTTATTCAGACATGTTTAAACAGGACTAGCGATAATGATCATATTGCGTGCATGCGAGCCGGCGGAAATGGAGCTATTAGGGTTTTTATTATTTAATGTGTAATGCCAGGCGATTAGTGACACAGGGATGGAATAAAGGAGGTTCTGTAAAAGTTTATTTCGCGCCGCCGTCCGACATTGATACAATTACATATCTCTAAAGCGGTCGGAAGTTATGTTTTTGTCGAACTAGTTCGACAAAAATTGCTAACTTTTTACGGTTATATGTTGGCATCACTTCACTAGTTTTAGCTAACTTCTGACGCTAGAAATGTCAAAGTATTACATTGACTTAAAAATATTATGGCAATATATCTACAATTGAGTATTTGCAATTCAAGTAAACATAATATTTATGGATTTTATACATATTTGTAAGTAATTATAATTGAATTTGCAGTGTAAAATCCAAATAAAAATATGTAGATATTTATGGTTATGATATTGAAAATAAACATAATTGACATTCAAATATTGTGAAGTTAGCAACGTAAAAAATTCTCTGTCATTAAGAAAATGAGTAATAAATTAAATTTATTTATTAAATTTACATAAATGTTGGCGCGAAAAATCTTGTGTATCCCTCGGTTGGAAACTATTTTACGAGTGCTCGTATTTGCAGGACTCGCCTACGGCTCGTCCTATCAAAATAAACTCGCTCTCTCAAAATAGCTGTTTCCAACCTTGTGATACAAATAACTATAACAGGTTTGGTTTTAAAAAATAATAATTGCACGTAAAGATACTCATATGTCTGTGTGTCCTTAAAGGCTAGCTTAAGACCTCCAGCATCTAGTGTTAAGTGTTTAAAGACAGCCAAGTCTTCAGCAAGGCTTCCTCCTCCAGATCTGGGGTAGAACGTCATTTTAGACAGTCACTTCCGAGGTCGCTTCCTCTGAGGCTAGCTTGAAATCTCCAGCATCTAGTTTAAAGTGTTTAAAGACAACTGAAGATGTATAACTTTATTTTGAATATTATTGGACATATACAAGTTAAAAATGTTTTAGTTTTTGTTCCCATTGTAACTAAGATTATTGAAATATATTCTTAAACATATAATTTAGTTTTTCTTCAAACGTCATAAAAGTACGTTGTTATGTATTTGTATTCAACAAGCAGAAGTTCAATATTGTCGCCGCCGGCGTAAAAGTGTATCCTTGGCAACACATTTACGCCGGCGGCGGACAAAGTAAAATATTATGAAAAATAGTTAGGTTGTAATTCAATAATTTGACAGTTAAAAATGAAACAAATAAACAAAAATAACAAAACAGTATATTCTACGGCAACTTGAAATGCTAGATAAGACAGAATATTTTTTGAAGTTTTGAGCATTTTATAAAATTTACAATTTTATTTTCTATGTTTGAAGAAAAAATAGCATGTGTTATTCGAAGTAAATGTGTCTTTGGGTGCTTCGCATGTAATTGTTCGACTCGCTTCGCTCGTCGTTCAAACTTACATGCTCAGCACCCAAAGTATCACATTTACTCCTAATGACACAATATACTATTATGTATCAAGGCACTGAAGTTCAATTTTTTATCACGAATATGGAATTTATTAAACCATGTGAGTGATAAAAAGGAACTTCAGTGCCGAGGTACATATTAAGTTTTATTTCAAATCTAAAATTAGAAAAAACTAAAAAAATTACAATATAGGTTAAGTTTATACATCTGTCAGTTGTCAATTGAAACTGACAGTCAGTGTTGCCAACCTCAAACAGTGAAGTTATCGTAAATAACACTCAAAATTATGTGTTTTTCAATTTCGTCATCGGAATTAATTAGTTAATTCTTCTTGCAAATTTTGTTTCATGTTACGTCCAAATTTACTATAGTACGTCAATATATAATTGTAATTGTACAATAATTATTTAAGGGTTGCCAACACTGCGTTGCTCAAAATCGTCGTAAATGGGTTACTTTAGTGACGTTTTCTGAGCACTTCAGTGCCGATTTCAAATAAAATAACATATTTCTCCTTTCGAAAATATCCGCGTGACGCCGCTGGCGCCACTGTCGCTCTATAGTGGCCTTTTAATGAGAGCTATTGATTTTTATCGTTAATTAATTTAAGAGACAACGTGGCCCGCACGTGTCTCTTCGGCTGTCTCTGATTACTGATTTAATCCAAGTGAATAGAAAAGCCTATAAACACAGGTAAAAAACACGTATTCAGTACGCGAGTTGCATAATAAATAACGATGGAAATAGTCTTTAAACATGATTTTAGGATGGGTATGAACATGAACGTACATCTTGAAAACTTACACAATATCACAAAATGTCAATTTTTTCTCGAGTGACACTTCATTACGAAGTTCTGTGAAAGTATTTTAAATTGTGGGGAACTTGTTAATGCTGTGAATATAATCTAATTTAAAAAAGTTGTAAATTATTCGTTGGCTCGCAGACGTAAACACGCGAAGCAGGACCGTACTCTGGAATATTTTCCACGCGTTTTTTGCTAATTAGATGAATGTTGATTAAAGTTTAATGAGCTTAAATTTGTAATAACAGTCCATACAAAGAAATGAAGTTCTTCAAGGAGTTATTTTGATAATTGTCAAAGTTGCACTATAAATATAAACACACAAAATAAATTGTCTAAAATATTAGAAAACAATTAAAATATTTATAATATTTACCGTATTCACTTGTAAATTTATTATATTTCTTATTTCCGTAAAACATTCCTCTTACTCATTTAAACACAGTTCATATGATGTACTTCACGAAATATCACTTAAAATTGGCAAATACTTTTATTGTATTTCTATATAATATAAACCCTAAAAAACTCACTGGTGCAGAGCGCATCATCATATCTCTGAAATTTTTCGAGATATGGCGGTTTTTGATGTATTTCGAAGTGCAACTTTGAGGAACTGCAACTCAAAAATTACGCAAGGTATCGAAAAATACTCTTCAGTTTTGTGTTATTCGTGCATATTATAGCAAAATAACAAATTTTTTTTAAATTGAAAATTTTGGAATTTTTTTCAAAATTTTAATTAGCAATATCTTAAATAATAAACGAGATACGAACTTACAGACTAAACCATTGGATACAGCTCATCGAAATACATAAACCCTAAAAATTTCAGAACATTCAGATGGAGGGTTGAAATTTTAGAGCAAAAAGTCTGAAAATGGCCTTTTTCAGGCCAAACGTTTTTCGTTAAAAACGTCATTTTCACACTTTTTGCTCTAACTCTATAACGCGTAAAGCAATTTTAATGAAATACATACTTACTTATGTATTTTGACGAGCTGAATCGAATGGTCTAGTTGGCGAGTCTGTATCTTTAATATTTATCGAGTTATCGCCTATCGAAATTTCGGGAAAAAATCGAAAAATTTCAAAATTTTCAAAATTTGCCAATTTGTAATAAAATGCATGAAACGAACAGAACTGAGTCTATTTTTCAATATCTTTAATAGATTTTGAGTTGCAGCCACTCAAAGTAGCATTTCGAAAAACATCGAAAATTGACATATCTCGATAAATTTAAGAGATATGACGGTGCGCTCTACAGCATTGAGTTTCTTAGGGTTTATATTATATAGAAATACAATAAAAGTATATGCCAATTTTTAGTGATATTTCGTGAAATCTGAAATTGTGCAGTACTGTCTTAACATGTATTTGTTGTCAATGGTAAATGAACTTGTGTTAAATTTTCTTATTTGTACAGATATTATAAACATTTTTCAAATTATAATCACAATTCTCGTTTAAATAATTGGGCTATATTGTGCAGTTCCAGATAATGTAACAATTTACTGATCTACAGATATGTTATCCTCAGGAGTGAAGCATCAATATAAAATACAAAGTAATCTTTAAAATGTTATTAGTTGTTAAAAAAAAATAATAAAAAGCATGTCAAAATATTTTTTTGACAACTGCATGTTAAACATCATTATTTTATTTAACAGAAAGAACCGAGTTTACGCAAGAGGTTTGTACAATATTTTTTGTACGAAAAGTATAAAACTAATAACAGTTCATATAAAGAAATGAAGTTCTTCAAGTAGTAGTCTTATTTATATTGAGGTAACTAACATTACATTTGTAGGTTATGTATTTTACAGCTGTCATATTGGGCAGATTCTATTGCCAACATTGGTAACCAAATGCACTAAATTTGTTATTTTTAAATTCAATTTCATTCTTATTCCATCATTGTTTATATTAATATTATGTAAAGGGATGTTTTAAATACTATATTATTTTATTATAAATATAATTGATTAATAAACGCTTTAGAAATAGGAATGTTTTCGTGGAAATTTCCCGGTTGTCTATCTGGCGGAGACCTGGGAAATGGACATTTCGGACGTTGCTTAGTCAACGCTAATCAACACATTTCAATGTATCAGTACAAAAAAACTATTTTTACTTGTTACTCACTTGTAAACACCATTTACCCAAGCCCTCTATTGCCTTTTAAAATGAATCTTTACAAATTACTAATTGACAGCTACATTGTAAAAATTTTACAAGTTAGTAAACAAGGTAAACAATGCACGTTGCCACAGTAACGCTTACAAGGCTTATGCGAAATCATTTCAAATAATTGTTGACAGAACAGTTGTGTGTAGCTGACAGGACTTGGTTATAATTTTAATTTGATTTACAAATGAGTAACAAGTAAAATGTTGTACAATACACGCAAGCTAACTGTTTTACCTTACTTGTAATGTAAATAACTATTTTCTACGACCATTTAGAAATCTGCTCATTGTATGTTTGCTGTTGCTAGGGATAGGTACATTGCAAGCATCTTGCGAAATTAATTTGTTTTGTGAGTATTTCAATACAGGTCATTCCATTTAAGTACAGGTGCCATTGCTATGATACTCATTTAGAATTGTCAAATATTGGAATGATGGAAACGAGACAAATTAAGTATTAAAATTAAATTAATTAGGGAACAATATCGAAGTCGTAGAAAAAGTATAGTGTACATCTCGCATGGAATGTCCATTTCACACTCGTAGGAAATGAGTACCATTCCATGCTCGTTGTACAATATACTAATCCCATACGCCTATGTCGCGTATTTCATATTACCCCCTATAGGTAAAGTGTGGGAAGCAAAATGAACAATCCCAAACATAATCCACATGACAATTGGGATGAGCCAACAAAGTAGCTGACATCTGGTGGCTAAATTCGAATTACGACCAATAGGGAAAACATTGCTGTGTTCGTAATGGTGGTATATGGAGATTTAGATTTTTAGTGAACAAAATGTCAAGTAAATCCAAAATATATTGCTCTTTGCATTAATATAACAATTATGTTACTACAGAAATGTTATTACATTATTTTCTAAAGAATAAGGAGATGGAAAATTGCTTCAAATGTGGGAAAAAAGTCAAGACATATATGAACGTTCGTTATGCTCATTTCTGGCTCTTGGATTTTTATAAAGGTATGATTGCTTTTAATTTTTTATTCTGAAATTAACTAAACAATTATATTTATAGTTAGTACTGCCAATAAGAAAGGAATTCTTAAACATGAGGTCATTCCAACCCAAGATTTTCCACTGACCGTTTGTCATAAGAAATGTCAAAATAATTAGACGAAAGACAGAAAGAATAATTGTATAAGTAATTGTTTATAATTTTTATTTCTTTATAATATGTACTATTTTTGTTATGTATTTATTTACTACAATATTTTTAGAGAAGTACTGGCAAACATAAACATGAAAATTGATGAAATATCTAGTGAGTCCAAAATATCAGAGAATGATGGACCATAAACAGTTAGGCAAAGAATTTGGTAGTAACTGGCACACTAGATAAACATTGCTACATTAATTTACAATGTGATCATAATCATAGTGTAAATAAGTGTATTTTCACCAGGAATGGAATGAAATCAGATGAAAATTTGATTGCATTTGCCGGAGTAAACTTCCACAGGCGCACAACTTTTCGAGTGAAATGTTTATATTATGTAGTGTGCCTTTTAATTTATATGTTTGTAAACATAGACCGTATATTATACTTTTATTCTTGATATGTATTTTATATCCACATATTATAATATGCCCAGCTAAACCAAGGAAATATATCAATGTTAACCAAAAAACCTGATTTTATTTTTATCTTTATATGCAGGTTATTCTTTCAATAACGTTCGAACTGCTTCATTCAAATAAATGTATATATGTCTATTAAAGAAATGAATATCTTTTTTTCTAAATATTGCGACCAATAAATAAAATTTGTACACTCAATCCTACACCAGTTCTAATGCTTTTAAATACAAGAACGTAATGTTTTCCCTATTGCTCCACTTTTAGTGCTGCCATCTGTTATCAGTGGCTCATGCGGATAACAATATAAATGCATTACGGGACATACTGTGTGGATGTAGGTAGTATGATTACATGATTAGGTGTAGGTAGGCGTTTCTACAACGCATCTCACGCGAGCAGAACGCAGAACGAACGCCGCGAGACGAGGTATTGATTGGAAGAGATGCGGTCGCCTCTCGACATTGAGGGTGAACTGTAGCTGAGGACAGGGTGGTTCTATTTCTGCTCGTACGGCGCTAGTAGACGTACTGTGTTAGTAGTTTTTATTTATTTTGTACATATTTTGACGTCCATTGAATCCGTTAAGACCAATGGGGTCATAAACCTTTTTTCGTTTTATTTTTTTTCTGTAAATTTGAGTAAAGTTATGAATGTAGATACTAATTTTAATATTAAAAGGCATGTAGTTATAAAGATATGATTTTTTGAAATGGGCATCTCATTTCAAATTTTTCGCTCGTGACGTCAGCATGTTATACTATTACAAAACACGCTCTAGCGGAGAAAGAGGAACTACACCTACTGTCAAATTGATTGTTATCAGTCATTGTTATTTACTGAGAGGTTTTTACAAATATAGTTTATTCACATTACCTGGGCAAATTAATATAATAAATATACTAAACATAAGTTTAATTTGAAAATCGTTGTTAACTGCAACATATGACTTGAGATGACAGGTGTGATAATGAGACTACCGACATTACCGACAAGCGACAAGATATAGTACAACAAAGCATTTTGTTTTAACACTTCAGCAAGGAAATTATGAATGAAAAGTTGAAAAATTATAAGAAATATTGAATAATATGTGACTGAAATGATCTAAATTTTTATGATTTGTAAAAAAACACAACTTTTTACCTCCCGCCTACCTCTAGGTAAGGGAGGTATTGTTTTTGGTCAGAAAATTGGGTAGTGAGTTTTCAATGAATAAGCACGTTTTAGGGTCCCTACAATACGATTTTACTATTTTCGCGATGATGTCTGTATGTATGTATGTATGTATGTATGTGTGTGTGTGTGTGTGTAGTCTGTGGCAATTTTTTCGTCTCGCATAACTCAAATACTATAATACCAAAAAATACAATTTTTTGAATTATTGCTTCTTATATTTAAATGAAGAGCTGATTAGATTTTGGATAAAATTGGTCGACCGGAAGTAGCAGTTTACTTGAAGCCCTTAACAGTTTTTCGTGAAAAACACGGTTAAATTTCCTTTTTCAACAATCTATGTTATTTTAAAAGTTGAAGAATATTTAATTCTGCATTTGTTTTGATTACACTAATTTTAATAATTTTCATTAGATTTAGAGATAATAAAATATAAAGAAATTAGATTTCACAAATCTTGCATTCCTAGTACACCATGGAAAATTTTCAATTTTTTACGAAATGTGACACATGTCATTGTGATTGTGAAGCTGTTTTCTTAGTGAAATATATGTCAAAAAATTAAATAAATATACGAAAGAAAATTAAAATTCTCAAATATAAATAGAAAATAAACAAATAAGAAGGTATGTTTCTGTATCATCAAATACTATTTTGTACCGTTTAAGAGTAGTATTGGGCGGGAGGTTATGTGCTGGCCACATCAGATTTTTTTTTTTAAGTGTATGACCCCATTTCTCTATGATGTCTGTGAGTGTGGATGGATGGATGGATGTCCGTGTGCCCAATATCTCATGAACGAAACAAGATATGTAAACGACACTTGTAATTTATAAGTTTAATGAAAAAATGAATAGCTGAATTGATTTTGAATGAAATTGAAAAACCGGATGAGGAAGTTTACTCGACACAAAACAAATTCCATTTATTTCAAAACTAGAATCAGCTATAAGAAAAAGTTTCAAATGAAAGATGTTAGCAAAAATATTTGGAATATAAAATGTTATTTGCAGTTTTCTTGTACATGCTTCTAATTTTGAGAAAAACTAAATTATATATTTAATAATATACAGGGTGTTTCAGGACTAATGTAACAAACTTTAACAGCTTATTCTTGAGGTCATTTGAGCCAAAAATGTCATATGAATATAGGTCCTATTCCTTCTAGTTGCCAAAATACAAGAGGTTGAAGTTCTGTAAATAACACGAAATTTTCTAATTTTTTAAATCAAGGTACTTTCGGTAAACAAGAGTTTTATTGAAAAGTCATACTCAATTAAAAATTGTTGTACTTTTGATTGTATTTCTGTTTCATAATGGATGGTTATAGTACTGCTGAATATGCAGATATGTTTTTTATTTATGGATTATGTAATGGTAATACCCGTTACGCGTGTAGAGAATACCAAGACAGATACCCAAACAGACGCCAACCTTCCCATGTTGTTGTTATGTTGTTCTGTGTTTAGAATTTATTTATTTGTCTATTTAATTGTGTCATTGAGTGTTTTGTTCTCTAAATTTTATTCGTTAATATTAATAAATAAAATTAATTAAGGGCCGGTATTTCCAAACTCAGTTACCTAGAGAATAAATTTATCAATAGAATAGACAAAAAATATCGTATCAAAATCATAGCTTAAATGATGAATATTATTCTAGCTGTCATCTTTTGATGCGATGTTTTTACCTCCCGCCTACCTCTAGGTAAGGGAGGTATTGTTTTTGGTCAAAAAATTGGGTAGTGCGTTTTCAATGAATAAGCACGTTTTAGAGTCCCTACAATACGATTTTAATATTTTCGCGATGATGTCTGTATGTATGTATGTATGTGTGTGTGTGTGTTTGTGTGTGTAGTCTGTGGCAATTTTTTCGTCTCGCATAACATATAATACCAAAAAATAAAATTTTGTGAATTATTGCTTCTTATATTTAAATGAAGAGCTGATTAGATTATGGATAAAATTGGTCAACCGGAAGTAGCAGTTTACTTGAAGCCCTTAACAGTGTTTCGTGAAAAACAAGGTTAATTTTCCTTTTTCATCAATTTATGTTATTTTCAAAGTTGAAGAATATTTAATTTTACATGTGTTTTAATTACACTAATTTTATTAATTTCCATTAGATTTAGAGATAATAAAATATAAAGAAATTAGATTTCACAAATCTTGCATTCCTAGTACACCATGGAAAAATTTTAAATTTTTTACGAAATGTGACACATGTCATTGTGATTGTGGAGCTGTTTTCTTAGTGAAATATATGTTAAATAATTAAATAAATATACGAATGAAAATTAAAATTCTCAAATATAAATAGAAAACAAACAAATAAGAAGGTATGTTTCTGTATCATCAAATACTATTTTGTACCGTTTAAGAGTAGTATTGGGCGGGAGGTTATGTGCTGGCCACATCAGATTTTTTGTTTATTCCATTAATAATTTATTCTATAGTTTATCTGAGGTTGTAAAACCGGCCCTAAGACAAATAAGGTATGACCTTTCAATAAAACTCTTGTTTCCCGAAAGTACCTTGATTAAAAAAATTAGAAAATTTCGTGTTATTTGTAGTTCTTCAACCTCTTGTATTTTGGTAACTAGAAGGAATAGGACATATGCTTATATGACATTTTTGGCTCAAAATGACCTCAGGAATAAGCTGTTAAAGTTTGTTACACTAGTCCTGAAACACCCTGTATTTCAGTAACATTAGTTACACTGGAAACAAAACCTAAAATATTTTTAACATCAATGTGTCAAACTAAGGCACTAGAATATATGAGTATTCTCATCCGCCATTTTGGGTCCAAGTGTCATAAATAAAACAAATTATTGGAATCCAATTACTTTAATTCTCTTATATCAAATTTGAAGTTGATATTGATTAATAATTGTGATCTATCATTCTCTTATTTATTATATTTCATATTTAACAGGTAAGTGTACAGAATACTTTCTAATATATTACCGTATGATTTGTGTAGTTGGATTTTACAGGATTTCAAGAAATATGTTTTCAAATTTGACAGATACAAATTTTAAACGTTTTTTTTTTTTAGTAACTGGATTCCAATAACTTATTTTATTTATGACATCTGGACCCAAAATGGCGGACGAGAATACCTACATTCTTCTAGAGCTCTAGTCAAACGTGTCAAATAATTGTGAAGTGTCAAAAATATGTGACATGTGATATATTATAAAAGCAATATTTGTATTATTACATGCAAAGTTTTAAAGACTAGATATTAATTAATATTTTAAATTAAAATTATAGCTGAGAACACAAAATTAAACAGGTTTAACATCTATATGTCAAATAATTGTCACAATAGTTATACGCAAGGAACAAGTCATACATACTCAGTTGGTTTTATATGTATAAGAAAGTAGTGTGGTGCCCACACCAGATTTTTTCACATTAATTTTTAAAGACAGTTGAGGTTAGCTTAAATCACTCAGTATCCAATTTGAAGTGTTTAAAGACAGCCAAGTCTTCAGCAAGGCTTCCTCTCTCAAAACGAAGGATAGGATATCATATATCAAACCTGAATTCATATTTAAAGACAGCTGTTTTCTCTGAAGCTAATTTAAGACAGCCAAGTCTTCTGCAAGACTTACTTCCTTAGAACTATTGTTAGGACCTTATTTATTCACCCTAAAATTATTTTTAAAGGCAGTTTCTTCTTTTTGGGCTAGCTTAACACATCCAGCATCTAATTTTCAGTTCGTTTGAATTATTTGGAATTTTTAAAGATCAGCAAGGAAATAGTATAACATCGTTTATATATTTTAAAATCATGTTTAAAGACAGTTGAGGTTAGCTTTAGACCTCTAGCATCTAGTTTGAAATGTTTAAAGACAGCCAAGTCTTCAACAGCAAGAGGTAGGACGTCATATGTCTCTTGTGAGAGGAAATCTTGCTGTAGACTTGGCTGCCTTTAAACATTTCAAACTAGATGCTAGAGGTCTTAAGCTAGCCTCAAGAAAGCGACTACCTTTAATTAATTATAATAAAATATATAAATAATTTAGGGTGTATTAATGAAGTACTACCCCTAGTGCTATATGAGGAAAAGCCTTGTTGAAAACTTGTCTGTCATTTAACACTTCAAACTAGATACTGAAGGTTTTGAACTAGCCTCAGAGGATGTGACTGTCTTCAAACATGATTTAAGGACAGAAAAACGTAGTTCTGCATGTAGACCTAGAGGAGGAAACTTTACTGAAGACTTGGCTGTCTTTAAACACTTCAAACTAGATACTGAAGGTTTTGGACTAGCCTCAGAGGAAGTGACTGTCTTCAAACATAATTTAAGAACAGAAAAATGTTGATCTGCATATAGACCTAGAGTAGGAAACTTTACTGAAGACTTGGCTGTCTTTAAACACTTCAAACTAGATACTGGAGGTACTGAACTAGCCTCAGAGGAAGCAACTGTCTTCAAACATGATTTAAGGACAGAAAAATGTTGTTCTGCATGTAGACCTAGAGGAGGAAACTTTACTGAAGACTTGGCTGTCTTTAAACACTTCAAACTAGATGCTGAAGGTCTTAAGTTGGCCTCAGAGGAAACGACTGTCTTTAAACTTTAAACATGTTATGTATATCACATTACTCATTTGGGTGCTGCTAGTTTATTGGAACACCTATCAAGTTTTTTGGGTGTATCTCAATAAAAAATTGAGTTACAGTAAACTTAGTTATAACAAAAATATTATAGAATAATGTTGGCTACAATTTTTATTTAAAACTTTTTTTTATATTTTATACCGTTTAGACAAAACATTCGATTTTATAACACTAAGTAGTATTTTATAAAATTCGTTTAAATCCTATTCTAACCTACATTAAAACAGAAAATACATTCTTTTTAATTATTTACCTACATCCCGCTTCGCGCTGATGTAGTAATGTTGGCTGACATTTTAATGGCCGCACCAGTGGCGCCCGTTAAAACTGGGCTCAGGGGACCAAAGTAATTATAATTTCAATTAGTGAAAAGATATGCGTACGAGTAACTCGCATTAGTGGAACTGCTTTATAGCTCTGTTTAGGATCACATGGGAACCCCTATTTAAATGTAGTAGAGGTGTTACATATAATTACATTGCAGATTTTGACAGATGGGTCAAATTAAATAAACTTAGGTCAGTAAGGAGTACATGTACAGAATGGTGAATCGATGGACGCGCTATTCACAACTGAAATGGACCCGTATCCATCTGGTGGTAAAAATCTAAACTGCTATGAGGAGTAATGGTGTGTAAGACGCATTTAACGCTATGTTAATAAAAGTGATCTTTGTGTAGTTGTTTACTGCAATATTATCCCATTTCATTTATTTGTTCTTCACCTATCGTATTCAATTTGATTCGTTTTATAATGAGTTCCACAATCAAGAAAATAATCACAATAAAAACTGCTGTGTACATACATGGCTGCCATTTTCGTGCTACCAACAATATGTGATTTAGTTTCAATTTATTTCCAAGAAAGGGTGCAAGTAAAGTGTAAATATTAATTAAATATGGATGACTTGAATTGACCGAATATAAGAAAATTTTATATTACTAGGATTTTTATAATAGCTTGTGCGATACCTAACCTAACCATTCGTCACAAATTTTCAATGAGGTTTTTGGAATAAGTTATTTAAGCAGTGAAATTGAATATTTTTAATACAAAAATGTATTTTTTAATATATTGTTCTAGTTAGTTATATCAATACAAACCATTATTGAAACCATTATTTATATGTTTTATATTTTTGACTCACACCCGTACCTAACGGATAAAGTAACAAATAAACCATTTTAATAATAAAGTAACTCGTTTGATGGTAATTATAATATACTATACAATATATACAAACATTTTATATAAAAAAGTTTTCCAAAAGTTATGAACGAGTCGCCACCGCTAGTCTTGTCAATACTTAAAAATAAAAACAAAAAGGTTGGTAGAACTGTACTCGGCGCAATAGAATATACAACAATACTCCCCTATACAGAATATTAGACGTCAAAACTTCGTCTATTCAAAATGAATTTAATTTTTTGATTGACTTTCCTATGTTGCACATGTTATCTACAACTCCGATTACTCCTTTTAGTAGCCATTTTATAGGTACAGTGCTGCCACCATCGGCGATTTCATTTGCGAATTGTAATTACACAAGAGCTTTAATTTTTCCGGATAAATTTGTTTGTCGATTCCACCTTAGGACATAGCAATTTGACAAAAAAACTGTTTTAATAAAATCACGAGACCAACATCGAGATACAATTTTTATTTGAAATATTTTTCTATATTTCGTATTGTTTAAATTTATTTAATATTAATAATTTCCCCAGAAAAAAACTGTCATGATTTTATAATGAATTCATTATATTTGTTTTGTATAATTGCCCACAATAATTAATTATCGTTTCAATAAACGACAAATTGATTTTAATTAATTTTGTTTTGAAATATCTTTATTTCGCGTTTGAATTCAATTGTTTATGTTCCGTGACGCTATAAACACAGGCCGTTTGTCACTTGTTTAGTATAACATTTCCTTAGCAACGAGAAATAATGGAACATTATGAAGTTTGTTTGTATATGAAACAAATGAAAAGTTTCACGGATATGGTTGAATTGTTTTGACAGTTGACTGTGGTTGTTGATTTGTGCGGAAATGTTGTTGCAATTGTTTTATTCAAAAAGACGCGGCTGAATAACATGGAAGCCTATCTGCATGTATATGTATACAAAAAAATATTTTCTCATACAGAACTAGAGACAAGAGATATGTATCCACTCTAAAATCATGTTATAAGGCAGTTTAATATTCAGATTGAAGTGTTTAAATAACTAAAGGTAGGACGTCATTGGTCAAACCTTAAAATTAAGGCAGTCTCAAGTTAGTTTAAGACCTCCAGCATCTAGTTTGAAGTATTTCAAGACAGTCAAGTCTTCAGCATGACTTCCTCCTCCATAACTAGGTGTAAGAACATCATATATCCACTATGAAATTGGTTTTAAATATAGTCACTTCATCTAAAGCTAGCTAAAGACCTCCAGCATCTAGTTTGAAGTGTTTAAAGACAGCCAAGTCTTCAGCAAGGCTTCCTCTTGCAAAACTGGGGGTAGGACGTCATATATTAAGACAATCCTTTCCTCTGAGGCTACTCTAAGACCTCCAGCATCTAGTTTGAAGTGTTTAAAGACAGCCAAGTCTGCAGCAAGGCTTCCTCTTGCAAAACTAGGGGTAGGACGTCATATATTAAGACAATCCTTTCCTCTGAGGCTACTCTAAGACCTCCAGCATCTAGTTTGAAGTGTTTAAAGTCAGCCAAGTCTTCAGCAAGGCTTCCTCTTGCAAAACTAGGGGTAGGACGTCATATATTAAGACAATCCTTTTCTCTGAAGCTACTCTAAGACCTCCAGCATCTAGTTTGAAGTGTTTAAAGTCAGCCAAGTCTTCAGCAAGGCTTCCTCTTGCAAAACTAGGGGTAGGACGTCATATATTAAGACAATCCTTTCCTCTGAGGCTACTCTAAGACCTCCAGCATCTAGTTTGAAGTGTTTAAAGGTAGCCAAATCTTCAGCAAGGCTGCCTTCCTCAAACTTTATCCGCATTTAAATTACGTTTAAAAATTGTTTGTGTTACTTTAAGGGATTAAAAAAGTAAATGTTCAGCAAGTTTTCCTTTCGTAGAACTAGAGGTAGGACGTATGTATCCAGCCTTAAATCATGTTTAAAGGCAGTCAGACCTCCAGCATCTAGTTTGAAGTGTCGCTTCCTCTAAGAAAATTAACTTAAACAACCCTAGATCTAAATGTTCACCTACATCCCTGCTTTTAAAATCAGTCGCGTTCTTTTAGACTAGCTTAAAACATTCAACATTAATTATTATCCTAAACCATATTTAAAGACAGTCGCTTCCACTCAGGCTAGCTTAAATCATCTAACATTTAGAGTTGGAAGTATTTAGAGACAGTCAAATATACCTCTCCCTGAATTAAAGGTAGAACGTTATTTGGGTACCCGGAAATTAATTCGCTTCCTCTGAGTTTAGCTTAAGACCTGTAGCATCTAGTTTGAAGTGTTTAAAGACAGCCAAGTCTTAAGCAAGACTTCATTCCTAGAACTTGAAGTAGGACAGGATTTATTTACATTAAAATTATGTTTAAACACAGTTGAGGCTAGCTTAAGACATCCGTCTTTCAGTTTAAAATATTTAAAAACTGTCAAATCTTCTGCATAGCTTCCTCACCCACAACTAAGGGTAGGACATTAATTATTCATCCTAAACCACATTTAAAAACAGTCGCTTCCTTTGAGGCTTGCTTAACATTTTCAGCATCTAGTTTGAAATGATTAAAAACAGTCAATGCTATCATATATCCCTCCTAAAATCTACTTCGAAGATAGTTTTAGGATAGTTTAAGACAGTCAGTGTCTAGTTTAAGGTATTTAAAGCCAATCAAATCTTTAGTAAAACATTCTGTCTTAGAACAAGGGGTAGGACATCATTTATTCACCGTAAAATAATGTTTGAAGACAGTCGCTTTCTCTGAGGCTAGCTTAAGACCTCCAGGATCTAGTTTGAAGTGTTTAAAGACAGCCAAGTCTTCAACAAGGCTTCCTCTCTCAAAACTAATGTACCCACCCTAAAATCATGTTTGAAGACAGTCGCTTTCTCTGAGGCTAGCTTAAGACCTCCAGCATCTAGTTTGAAGTGTTTAAAGACAGCCAAGTCTTCAGCAAGGCTTCCTCTCTCAAAACTAATGTACCCACCCTAAAATCATGTTTGGAGACAGTCGCTTTCTCTGAGGCTAGCTTAATACCTCCAGCATCTAGTTTGAAATGTTTAAAGACAGCCAAGTCTTCAGCAAGGCTTCCTCTCTCAAAACTAATGTACCCACCCTAAAATCATGTTTGAAGACAGTCGCTTTCTCTGAGGCTAGCTTAATACCTCCAGCATCTAGTTTGAAGTGTTTAAAGACAGCCAAGTCTTCAGCAAGGCTTCCTCTCTCAAAACTAATGTACCCACCCTAAAATCATGTTTGAAGACAGTCGCTTTCTCTGAGGCTAGCTTAAGACCTCCAGCATCTAGTTTGAAGTGTTTAAAGACAGCCAAGTCTTCAGCAAGGCTTCCTCTCTCAAAACTAATGTACCCACCCTAAAATCATGTTTGGAGACAGTCGCTTTCTCTGAGGCTAGCTTAATACCTCCAGCATCTAGTTTGAAGTGTTTAAAGACAGCCAAGTCTTCAGCAAGGCTTCCTCTCTCAAAACTAATGTACCCACCCTAAAATCATGTTTGAAGACAGTCGCTTTCTCTGAGGCTAGCTTAATACCTCCAGCATCTAGTTTGAAGTGTTTAAAGACAGCCAAGTCTTCAGCAAGGCTTCCTCTCTCAAAACTAATGTACCCACCCTAAAATCATGTTTGAAGACAGTCGCTTTCTCTGAGGCTAGCTTAAGACCTCCAGCATCTAGTTTGAAGTGTTTAAAGACAGCCAAGTCTTCAGCAAGGCTTCCTCTCTCAAAACTAATGTACCCACCCTAAAATCATGTTTGGAGACAGTCGCTTTCTCTGAGGCTAGCTTAATACCTCCTAGTTTGAAATGATTAAAGACAGCCAAGTCTTCAGCAAGGCTTCCTCCTTTAGAATTAGAGGTATAACGTCATATAACCACCTTAAAATCATGTTCAAGAATAGTCAAACTCATCCATTAGTGTTAAAAGGCAACCATCTCTTCAGCAAGTCTTCCTTCCTCGGAATTATAGTCAGGATGAAGTGTTTAAAGACAGCCAAGTCTTCAACTAGGTTTCCTCTTGCAGAACTAAGAGTAGGATGTCATATATTAAGACAGTCGCTTAGTCAGGATGTCATTTATCCTCCACTAGACAGTCGCTTCTTCTGGGATAGCTTAAGACATCTAACTTTCAGTTTGAAGTATTTTAAGACAGTCAAGTCTTCAGAAAGATTTCTTCCCCAAGAATTAAATATAGGGCGTCTAAAAACATGTTTCAAGACAGTTGAGGCTAGCTTAAATCATCTAACATCCCCTACATCTAAATCTAAGAATAGGATGTCATATATTCACCCCAAAATCCACGTATAAATAACATTTTACCCAAAAACCTGTCCACTCGTCTTCACACTTTCACCCTAACATCTTCCTCACCCCCTACCCTTCCTCCCCTGTCTCCCCAGCCCGGATAAAAGCGCCAATTTACAAATGACCGCGTTTAAAATAATGAATTTTTAAATTGCATTTTCATGCTAAACACAGGGACAGTTTCTTTTTGTATCTTTCTCTTCTCCGTTCATTCTTTGCCATCAGTTATTGCATCCTTGTCGTCGCTACGTTCACGTCGGACTTGGACGTAAATGTAACATTACGGAGTCAAGTTTAACGCTGTGCGAATATTTTAATAAAAATTTCCATGAACACCAGCGAACGACACTCAGACTTGCAGATGAAAAACGTGAGTAAGTGAATAATTAAATAGAAGATGATCGTCGCGTAACTGCTGAATAATGTCGGCATATTTCTATTTATTTCTTTAATGTTTTTACTTGTTACTCACTTGTAAACACCACTTACCCAAGCCCTCTATTGTCTTTGAAAATGAATCTTTACAAGTTACTAATTGACAGCTACATTGTAAATGTTTTACAAGTTAGTAAACAATACAAACAAATAAATCAAATGCAGAAATAATTGGAAAAACTGTAATTATGAAAATAATTATTAATTTAGTTGTTACAATACAGAAATACAGAGGTACACTTCAAAAAACTAATATTAAAAATTGTTTGATTTATTTGTTTTCTTCCATGGCAAACTTTGATATGCATATTTAAATAAAAATGATACATTTTTATTTTGCATTTCTCAAATATTTTGCATTATTTGGTCATTACATGTGAATATCATTGAATTCAGAAAAAATACTGAATCGAATAAGCAAATAAAAAAAGTAGGTTGCCATTTAAAATAAGAAAGTTGCACCCCGCATTTTGAGAACCACTGGTCTTGTTTCGCTCATTTTCATTGTCTTATAATATAGAAATTGTTTGTTAATTTAACCGACCTCGTAGCTCTTATAGTTCTCGAAATAGCAATAGTGTAGCACTTCAAATGAACATGTTGTATTTTAATTATTTATTATGTATTTATTGTTTTAAACTTTGACAAAGAGATTGGTGAAGACTTGGCTGTCTTTAAACACTTTAAATAATTCAAACGAAATAAAAAAATCTGAGGTGCCCAGCACATAACCTCCCGCCCAATACTACTCTTAAACGGTACAAAATAGTATTTGATTATACAGAAACATACCTTCTTATTTGTTTATTTTCTATTTATATTTGAGAATTTTAATTTTCTTTCGTATATTTATTTAATTTTTTTACATATATTTCACTAAACAGCTTCACAATCACAATGACATGTGTCACATTTCGTAAAAAATTGAAATTATTTAAATGTTTCCATGGCGTACTAGGAATGCAAGATTTGTGAAATCTAATTTCTTTATATTTTATTATCTCTAAATCTAATGAAAATTAATAAAATTAGTGTAATCAAAACACTTGTAAAATTAAACATTCTTCAACTTTCAAAATAACATTTTATTGTTGAAAAAGGAAATTTAACCGTGTTTTTTCACTAAAAACTGTTAAGGGCTTCAAGTAAACTGCTACTTTCGGTTGACCAATTTTATCCAAAATTTACTCAGCTCTTCATTTATATATAAGAAGCAATAATTCATAAAATTGTATTTTTTGGTATTATAGTATTTGAGTTATGCGAGACGAAAAAATTACCACAGACTACACACACACACACGCACACACATACATACATACATACAGACATCATCGCGAAAATAGTAAAATCGTATTGTAGGGACCCTAAAACGTGCTTATTCATTGAAACCTCTCTACCCAATTTTTTGACTAAAAACAATACCTCCCTTACCTAAAGGTAGACGGGAGGTAATTAGATACTGGATGTTTTAAGCTAGTCTCAAACTATCTTCATACATAATTTTAGGGTTGATAAATAAATTCATGTCCCTAGTTCTGTGGAGGGAAACCTTGCTGAAGACTTTGAAACACTAGTATTCGTATATAAAAAAAATTAACTCTTTAGTTATCATTAAAATTAAAGTTATTCTCCTAACAAACACTCACTTAAACATCGTCTCGTCTCTTCTAAATGTAACAATTCGCATTTAACTTTGTAAAATGCAACGAAACAGTAGTCCTTTCTGTGATTAGCACTGCATTTGTGATATGCAAGTTGCAAGTCAAAAAGATCAAAGGCGTTGTAATTAAATCATCTTTGTTACAAACGTTTACTGTTGAAACTACAATGAATAACAACAAAATGTCACGTGTACAAGTAACTAGATTAATAATAATTAGTGTAGAAAGAGACAGAGTTGTAAATTATCATACTGGGTGTTCAAAAAGTTCCGAGACGGTGAAATATCTCAAGAAATACACATCGAATCAAAAAATAAAAATCTGGTGTGAGCACCACACTACTTATACAAATAAAACCAATTGAACACGTATGATTTGTTCCTTGCGTATCACTTTATTTTGACAATTTTTTTATATATAGATGTTAAACCTGTTTAATTTTTTGTTCTCATTGTAACTATGAATTTATATTAAAATAGAAATTAATATCTAGTCTTCAAAACTAACGAACTAATAATACAAATATTACATTTACAATATTTCACACGACACATATTTCTGACACTTCATAATTATTTGACACGTTTGACACATAAATATTAAAAATGTTTTAGTTTTTATTCCCAGTGTAACTAAGATTATTAAAATATATTCTTAAATATATAATTTAGTTTTTCTCAAAATTAGAAGCATGAATGAAAATTACATGTAATGTAACATATTTATACCTAGTTCGCGTACTTAAAAACAAAGTGGGGTAAGTAAATGTCATTAGCATCAGTTTGGAAATTCCACCCTTTCCAAACAACAGCGGTTGCTTCGACCACTTTAAAGTTAATGCCAACAAATGTCTATTGAATATTGGTTACACTAATCTTCTTAAAATGGTGTTAATATTTTGGTATTTTAAAATACATTAAATTTCTTTGTTCGCTGGGCTCAAAAGAATTAGTGTTCGCGCGACATTTTTTATTTATTCGGCGATTAATTTATTCGATACTTTATTCGTAAATGGAAATATCGGCCCTTATTTGTTTTTATATTGATAAATGTTTTATTATAAGTCATACATATTTGATATTATGTTATTATTATTAGATTTCAAGAAGTTTGGATGCCTCATCGAACTTGTGTACAGCATCCAATATTCACTTGCATTTTGCCAAATATTATAATATCTGAAGTGTGAAATTTTATAATCTCTACAAGGTGTTTACCTGGTTCAGGTAAACAATGGATTATATATCTGTCCTTCATTTCGTATCGTTTATCTTTCTCATTCGACTAGCGAGAACGTTTGTCGGATTTTAGTTCAGTTTTGGTACCTGTGGAGGGGTTATGGGGCATAACTTCTGAACAATACTGTACATGTACAAGAAAAGTGCAAATAACATTCTATATTCCAAATATTATTTGCTAACATCTTTCATTTGAAACTTTTTTCGCAGCTGCTACCATTATTCAAAAAAAATTAATTAATTGTTTTGTGTGGTCTAAAAATTGGGTAGTGAGTTTTCAATGAATAAGCACGTTTTAGGGTCCCTACAATACGATTTTACTATTTTCGCCATGATGTATGTATGTGTGTATGTATGTATGTGTGTGTGTGTGTGTGTGTGTGTGTAGTCTGTGGCAATTTCTTCGTCTCGCATAACTCAAATACTATAATAACAAAATATACAATTTTGTGAATTTTTGCTTCTTATATTTAAATGAAGAGCTGATTAGATTTTGGATAAAATTGGGCAACCAGAAATAGCAGTTCTCAAAAAGCCCTTAATAGTTTTCCGTGAAAAAACACGGTTAAATTTCCTTTTTCAACAATTTATGTTATTTTGAAAGTTGTAGAATATTTAATTTTACTTGCGTTTTGATTACACCAATTTTATTAATTTTTCTTAGATTTAGAGATAATATAATATAAAGAAATTAAATTTTATTAACCTTGAATTCCATGTAACATTTACAAATTTTTAATTTTTAACGAAATGTGACACATGTCATTGTGATTGTGAAGCTGTTTTCTTAGTGAAATATATGCCAAAAAATTAAATAAAAATACGAAATAAAATTAAATTTGTCAAATATAAATACAAAATAAACAAATAAGAAGGTATGTTTCTGTATCATCAAATACTATTTTGTACCGTTTAAGAGTTGTATTGTGCGGGAGGTTATGTGTTGGACACATCAGATTTTTTTTGTATTGAACTGTTTATTGTCACATTCTAAGAAAAATGTATTACAGTAGTTAGTTCACAATAATTTTGTTTATAAATGTTTTGGTTGTAATTTCCAAAACTATTTACAAATTTTTGTATAATTACTAATTTTTATTATTACTGCATAGTTTTAGGAGTAAATTTGATAGGAAAAGACAAATACAAAACTCTTTATATATTTTTAAATTTGTTTGTTCCAAGTGGTCATTTCTGACAAGTTTGTGACATGTTTGTGACAAATTTCAGTGCGCCTACGAAAAATGTAAACAAGTTAAGTTTGAAACATAGACTGGAACGGCGAATGGAATGAAGCGCATGTGCATGCTCATATTCTGTTTTGACAGCTAACCTTAAATATAAATATAAATAAAAAAATTCATACATTTTTCGCCACAAGAAAGAAATGTTTCAAAGTTAACTTGTTTACATTTTTCGCAGGCGCA
The DNA here is from genome assembly GCA_963942605.1 of Poecilus cupreus. Classification (NCBI taxonomy): domain Eukaryota; kingdom Metazoa; phylum Arthropoda; class Insecta; order Coleoptera; family Carabidae; genus Poecilus; species Poecilus cupreus. The sequence continues at coordinate 4,187,301 of OZ012713.1, forward strand.
TTGAAATTTGTCACAAACATGTCACAAACTTGTCAGAAACGACCACTTGGAACAAACCTATTGTTAATAAGTTCGTTATTGTGCGTTTTGCATTTCTCAAAGAATTTTGATGTTATTTTTGTACATAGTCTTTAATCATAGACATGTTCACTTGTTCATGTAATTCACTTATTTTATTAGCACGTATCAAGTATTGTAACAGGCCAGTACGGCCCTGGACAGACAGCGCAGACGATGACTCATCGTTCTAGCGAGTTCTCGAATTGTTCCATGTCCGAAGCTAGTAGATCTTTCTAGACCGCCAGTGTAATAGCTATATAAATGCGCTACCCTATCCAGTGGGGCATTCGACTCCGATACGCTGTTCGGGATATATTGAATAACGTATAAATAAAACGTTTGAAACATGAATATAAATAGTGTAAATAAATATTTCTTGTGTGATATTCTCAGTTTATTATTGATTTGTTGTTATTTTGTGTTTATAAATAAGTGTTTAAAATAAATAAGTAGTTCAAATAAATATAAGCGTAAGTACATAAATTATTTGTGACTTTTAATTGTTGCTTTAATTGTTGATAAATAAACTTGTCCGAACTCGCCAGTTACAAACGTAACAGTATGTAATAACGCGAAGGCACTTATTTTATACTACTTATAATTCTAATTCTTACTAGCACCCTCAGAAAATCTCAAAAATCACAGAAATTTCTCCCGTGCTATCCTATCCAGTATTCCGCAGGCAACTTCGTTCTGAATCAAATCGTCACGTAGTTAGTTTCAAGTGCTCGCCCACGTTTCAGGAAATAAATAACGGGAGCGCCAGGGTCGGCTCCAGGAGGGGTTATGCGATTAATTTATGGGGTAGTAAAGTTGATTGAGATTTATAGAAGCGCTGGACGGAGGGTGGATAGGCGGGGATGATAATTGGAGGGGTTGAAAAGAGTGGAGGCTTCCTCCTTTAGAATTAGGGGTATGGCGGCATTTATTACCCTGGAAATTGGGTTTAAAACTGTGGTGGTTTTAAGACAGTTGCTCTCCGAAAATCGCGAAATCTTTTAAAGATATTCTGTGAAATGTTAGTCCGCCTCTCAGCGGTTTAAAATGTCAGGAAGAGACGCATCGGTGGCCCAGATTCCATTCGGGAACTCTGCGGACTTAACACTAACAGAAAATCATGTTTGAAGACAATCAAGTCTAATAAATTTAATCTAATTTTTCCACTGTATAATCTTGCTTAAAGACAGTCACTTCCTCTGAGGCTTAAGACCTCCAGCATTTAGTCTGAACTATTTAAAGACAGCCAAGGTTGGTAGCCTTAAAACAGCTACCTTCCAAAAATCTCTCACTTTTTACCTCCCGCCACATCGTGTAAGGGAGGTATAGGAATCATGCTAAAAATTACTTAGTGAGTTTTCAGTGGATGAGCACTTTTAGGCTCCCTAGACTACGATTTTAATAGTTTTGCGATGATGTCTGTGTGTGTGTCTGTTTGTCAGTCTGTGTGGATCTCTGGAGTTACGATTTACAAAAAACTACTAAACTGAAACTTTTGATATTTTGTGTATATCAATTGTATCCCCTTTGGAAGAGCTGATTAGTTTTTGGTGATAATCCAATAACCGGAAGTGCTAGTTTACTTGAAGCCCTATCAAGTTATTTGAAATATCTCAGTAAATTATGGTTAAATGACAATTTTGTTATTTGAATAATGTTTCAAATACTATTATCTATAATTGTTGCTTAAAACATTTTTCTCTTACAGTCTCCATTTACGAATTACAACACGTTAAAGAAAAATTATTTTTTGACATTTTCGTTTAAATCTGCTACCCTGTCCATTTTGAAAAAACAAAACAACCGTTGAAAAATATCTATGAGCATTTCTTGATAGAGGTGGTCTGTGTTTCTGCATTGTTTGATAGAAAATTTATGGCGAGAGGTATTGTGTTGCCCACAACAGATTTTTTAGAAATATTCCGTGGAATGTGAGCCCGCCTCTCGCGTTTTAAAATGTCAGGAAGAGACGCATCGGTGGCCCAGATACCATTGGGGAACTCTGCGGACTTAACACTAACAGAAAACAGTTTAAACTAACTTGTCATTCAGTTTGAAAGTGTTTAATGACAGCCAAGTCTTCAGCAATATTTCCTTCTTCAGTACCAAAGAAAAGAATTTATTATTCCACCCTAAAATAAGGTTTAAAAAACAGACACTTCTTCTAAAGTTAAATGAAGATATTCCAAGTTCAACCAAATTCAAACTAATTACATTTTCACATAATCAAAAATCAATAAATCTTTTCATATCCTTCTAATCATAAGATTAAACCCAGACGCGAATATCTCTAATCCTGGAACCCACCAAATCCGCGCCAGAAAATCCAAGATTATTCTGTCTCAGACCCTGTTCGCAGCTTCTGCAACCACATTTAATACCTTCACTATCTTCCAGACATTCGTCCTCACATATTCCATTTTAACATCTTCAGAAATTTGGCAAATTACGTTAAGGTCAAGCATACGGGCTGAAGATAGCGCAACAAGAACATGACTTTTTTGAAACAATATATCATTATTATAATAAATGAAACATGTAATGTTTTATACCTACATTTATAGATAAAAGTCCAAAGTTTACTAATCAATTTTAAAAAGCTAATTTTGTTTGCAAATTATACATGAACATAATTTTCAAAGCAGTAAAATATATGTCACACATTCCCATGAACGACTACAGTAATGCAAATAATTTGTATATTTATAAATAAGATCGTCTATAACATACTAAGATTATTTTTCATTTGAATTTACAGTCTTCGAGAAACAAAAAAAATATACCAAAAAGTGTGTTTTTTTGTATATTTTTATTTGTTTCTCAAAAACTGTAAATTCAAATTGAAAATAAACTTAGTATGTTATAGATGAGCATATTTATAAATATTTGAATCATTTGCATTAGTGTAGTCGTTCATGGGAATGAGAGACACAGTATCAAAATTCTGAATTTTTGACCAACTAGACTTCAACGAATATTTTTTTTATAGTTGAATGTTATAGCTATCGTTTTCATCCACATATATAAATACTAGATTGTTCAAAGACCTCACTGTGATAATAGTTTTGTTTTTCGATAAGAATAATTGTAAGAAATAATTTATTTAAATTTGAATTTGCAAAAGAAAATTCATGGGAGTGAACGAAGCCAACGACAATCTGACATTGCAATGTACAAGTCACTGGAACAAATCCATGAAATTTTGACGGATGGAGGTTGTTGGACCATCAATAACATGAACATAAATGAAGAATACAGAATTTGCTGTTTTTTTTTTTAAAGGATTCGTTTTAAGACGCGTATGTTTGACCTTAAAATGAGTTATCAGCGTTTCAAAAGTAATTCTTTTGAAGAAATTGATTGAAAAATTAAAGATATTATCCCTTTTGTCCTTTAAAAAGGCATGCTGCTGTTTATTCACTTATCTAAAATGCACAAAAATGGAAAATGAGACTTTCTAATTGGTCAAATTTATAATGAGTGAAATAATCTTCATTATCATCAATCAAGCATCCATAGCCTACTCTACACTAATATTATTAATAACATTTATTTTAATTTCAATTGTTTTTTCAAGTATTTTTATTATGTAAGGATATAAAATGTTTACATGACTGAATTAAGAAAAAAATATACTATCGAATGGTATAAGTTTCAACATAGCGTTCCAATTGTAAAAATATTATCTTGGTTCGTAACTTAAGATCCACTGGTTTAAAAAAATATTACCTTCTACAATCAGATGTCCCCCTTGTCCTCGTACAACTTTGTTATTTAGTGTTTTGTTGTATCTTTAATAATAAAGAAAATAATTGCGCTGACTCGTTTCGCGGATACACCCTGTAATTTAAGACAGTCAAGTCTTTCCCAAACTTGGGGTAGGACATCATATATGAGCCATAAAATACATTTAAAGACAGTCGTTTTCTCTAAGACTAGCTTAAGACCTTCTGTATTTAGTTTGAAGTGTTTAAAGACAGCCAAGTCTTCAGCAAGACTTCCTCACTCAAAACTAGACATAGAACATCATTTACCTAAACCAAGGAGTACCAGGAGATTCCACTCACATGTAAAAAAATCTGATGTGGCCAGCACATAACCTCCCGCCCAATACTACTCTTAAACGGTACAAAATAGTATTTGATGATACAGAAACATACCTTCTTATTTGTTTATTTTCTATTTATATTTGAGAATTTTAATTTTCTTTCGTATATTTATTTAAATTTTTGACATATATTTCTCTAAGAAAACAGCTTCACAATCACAATGACATGTGTCACATTTCGTAAAAAATTGAAAATTTTCCATGGTGTACTAGGAATGCAAGATTTGTGAAATCTAATTTCTTTATATTTTATTATCTCTAAATCTAATGAAAATTATTAAAATTAGTGTAATCAAAACAAATGCAGAATTAAATATTCTTCAACTTTTAAAATAACATAAATTGTTGAAAAAGGAAATTTAACCGTGTTTTTCACGAAAAACTGTTAAGGGCTTCAAGTAAACTGCTACTTCCGGTCGACCAATTTTATCCAAAATCTAATCAGCTCTTCATTTAAATATAAGAAGCAATAATTCACAAAATTGTATTTTTTGGTATTATAGTATTTGAGTTATGCGAGACGAAAAAATTACCACAGACTACACACACACATACATACATACATACATACATACATACATACATACAGACATCATCGCGAAAATAGTAAAATCGTATTGTAGGGACCCTAAAACATGCTTATTCATTGAAAACTCACTACCCAATTTTTTGACCAAAAACAATACCTCCCTTACCTAGAGGTAGGCGGGAGGTAAAAATGGTACCGTCGTTGCTATGGTAATTATAACTGCGGCCACAACCGTTAGATGGCACCACATGTAATATTTATACAAATTTTTTTAAATATTTATAATTATTTTATTCAAGACAATAAAAATCAAAGTCACATATGTCAAAAATAAAATATATTTTGAAAGAATTAAGAAATAAATACAACGTACAAATATCGAATGTATATTCGCTGATCCATTTGCATGATACATTTTATATCAGTGAATTTAACAATCTCATTCTATCCACTATTCATCTAACATTTATATTTTCCATCATACACCCAGACCATGCTAACTTCGCAGAGAAAGGCATATATTTCTTGCCGCATCTTTAAAAAATATTGAAAATATAAATAATAATTATATTCTATCGGATTGTGCATTGGAAATAGCGACAAATTTACCTATGGTCAAATTTAGTTTAAGTCTAGAATTCAATCACGCAATAATGCTCTATGAATCTTTCAATTTATTATTTAAACGAAAATGATTGGTGGAAAATAAGATCTTCGTTTCGTATTTAATACATTAAGGTGAACCATACGGGCTGAAGATAGCGCTAGATGAACATGACTTTTTTGAAACAATATATCATTATTATAATAAATGAAACATATAATGTTTTATACCTACGTTTGTAGATAAAAGTCCAAAGTCTTGTAATAAATTTTAAAATGCCAATTTTGTTTACATATTATACATGAACATAATTTTCAAAGTAGTCAAATATATGTCACACATTCCCATGAACGACTACAGTAATACAAATAATGTGTATATTTATAAATATGATCGTCTATAACATACTAAAATTATTCTACATTTGAATTTACAGTTTTTGAGAAACAAATAAAAATATACCAAAAAGTGTGTTTTTTGGTATATTCTTATTTGTTTCTCAAAAACTGTAAATTCAAATGTAGAATAATTTTAGTATGTTATAGACGATCATATTTATAAATATACGAATTATTTTCATTACTGTCGTCGTTCATGGGAATTAGAAATTCAGTATCAAAATTCTGAATTTTTGACCAACTAGACTTCAACGAATATTTTTTTATAGTTGAATGTTTCAGTTATCCTTTTCATCCACATATATAAATACTAGAATGTTCAAAGACTTCACAGTAATAATTGTTTTGTTTTTCGATAAGAATAATTGTAAGAAATAATTTATTGAAATTTGAATTTGCAAAACAAAATTCATGGGAGTGAACGAACCCAACGGAAATATGTTCTTCATCTGACATTGCAATGTACAAGTCAATGTAAAAAATCCATGATATTTTGACGAATGGAGGGTGTTGGACCATAAAGAACATGAAAATAAATAAAGAATACAGAATTTGCTGTTTTTTAAAAAAATAAAGGGTTCGTTCTTTCGACGCGTATGTTTGACCTTAAAGACAGTTGAGGCTAGTTTAAAACCTCTAGCATCTAGTTTGGTATCTAAAGACACCCTAAAATCATGTCATACTACATAATTTTCTTACAAGTTAGAATTAATTTTGATTACTATTTAAATAATACAATATTTTGTGTAACTTTTGGGTCATAGCGTGACTAAATCCTTAAGTTGGTACTCGTGTATTCGTGTAACTTAGTTGTAAACTACCACGGCCAAAACTGTGACACTAAATAATTCAATTTCAAATTACATAATTGAGAATAAACTATGAGAGATCAAGAAATGTCAGTCTGTATTTATATACATCAATAATTAGAAAGTCTAAAAACAGATTCAGTCAATATTTAAGCGATGAATTTTTAATTAGATTGAATATTAAAGCAGTATTTAATAAGATCTCTAACATTTTATGACAAGAGGCGGAAATTAAAAATGCTATCTGATTATTTTATAGAATGAATTTTTATTTTCTGCTATATCGCGGCACTGAAGTTCAATTTTTTATCACGAATATGGAATGTATTAAACCATGTGAGTGATAAAAAGAAACTTCAGTACCGAGGTACATATTAAGTTTTATTTCAAATTTAAAATTTGAAAAACCTGTAAAAAAATTACAATATAGGTTAAGTTTATACATCTGTCAGTTGTCAATTGAAACTGACAGTCAGTGTTGCCAACCTAGAACATTGAAGTTATCGTAAATAACACAAAATTGTGTTTTGTCCTCAATTTCTTCATCGGAATTAATTAGTTAATTCTTTTTACACATATTGTTAAGTTTTACATATAAATTTACTACAATACGTCATATATCTGTCAAAATTATGTTACTTTTACAATAATTATTTTACAGTTGTCAACACTGCGTTGCTGAAAATCGTCGTATACTGGATTACTTTAGTGACGATTACTGAGCTTTTAATGACGATTTTCGAGCATTTTAATGCTGATTTCAAATAATAGTTATTTGTAAAACTAGAGAGAAAAGCGGTTCTTTTTCCCCCTTGAGTTCGAAGTTTTCCTCATGAGCGCAGCGAGTGAGGCATTTCGAACGAGAGTGGAAGAAGAGCTTTCCTCTCGTGTTAGACACATTTTTTTCATGACATGTTTGCAAAAATGATTTGCTCGGACCTAAAATACACTTTGAGAACACAACTGACAGACTAACACGACTTTAAAAGTTAGGTTATCAGACATAAGGCGGTGTAGCAGTGTTGCCAATGAACAAATCTTACATATCTTTAATAAGTTGTCAAATTGTGATTTAATAAGAAAAAGAAAAATATAAGACATAATTGTAAGATAATTTAAAGTATGTATATCACTAAAAAAAGGATTTTCAATAAAATTGGGAATTTATTTATAATTTTTATAATATATTTTTTGTACATAACACTTCTATATTTTCCTCCCTAGAGAGGAACAACACATTTTCCTCACTATTTCGGGAGAAGAACGGTGGGGTTTCTTACCATGATGTGAAAAAAATCTGATGTGGCCAGCACATAACCTCCCGCCCAATACTACTCTTAAACGGTACAAAATACTATTTGATGATACAGAAACATACCTTCTTATTTGTTTATTTTCTATTTATATTTGAGAATTTTAATTTTCTTTCGTATATTTATTTAATTTTTTGACATATATTTCACTAAGAAAACAGCTTCACAATCACAATGACATATGTCACATTTCGTAAAAAATTGAAAATTTTCCATGGTGTACTAGGAATGCAAGATTTGTGAAATCTAATTTCTTTATATTTTATTATCTCTAAATCTAATGAAAATTATTAAAATTAGTGTAATCAAAACAAATGTAGAATTAAATATTCTTCAACTTTCAAAATAACATAAATTGTTGAAAAAGGAAATTTAACCGTGTTTTTCACGAAAAACTGTTAAGGGCTTCAAGTAAACTGCTACTTCCGGTCGACCAATTTTATCCAAAATCTAATCAGCTCTTCATTTAAATATAAGAAGCAATAATTCACAAAATTGTATTTTTTGGTATTATAGTATTTGAGTTATGCGAGACGAAAAAATTACCACAGACTACACACACACATACATACATACATACATACATACATACATACATACATACATACAGACATCATCGCGAAAATAGTAAAATCGTATTGTAGGGACCCTAAAACGTGCTTATTCATTGAAAACTCACTACCCAATTTTCTGACCAAAAACAATACCTCCCTTACCTAGAGGTAGGCGGGAGGTAAAAATGGTACCGTCGTTGCTATGGTAATTATAACTGCGGCCACAACCGTTAGATGGCACCACATGTAATATTTATACATATTTTTTTAAATATTTATAATTATTTTATTCAAGACAATAAAAATCAAAGTCACATATGTCAAAATAAAATATATTTTAAAGAATTAAGAAATAAATACAACGTACAAATATCGAATGTATATTCGCTGATCCATTTGCATGATACATTTTATATCAGTGAATTTAACAATCTCATTCTGTCCACTATTCATCTAACATTTATATTTTCCATCATACACCCAGACCATGCTAACTTCGCAGAGAAAGGCATATATTTCTTGCCGCATCTTTAAAAAATATTGAAAATATAAATAATAATTATATTCTATCGGATTGTGCATTGGAAATAGCGACAAATTTACCTATGGTCAAATTTAGTTTAAGTCTAGAATTCAATCACGCAATAATGCTCTATGAATCTTTCAATTTATTATTTAAACGAAAATGATTGGTGGAAAATAAGATCTTCGTTTCGTATTTAATACATTAAGGTGAACCATACGGGCTGAAGATAGCGCTAGATGAACATGAATTTTTGAAACAATATATCATTTTTATAATAAATGAAACATATAATGTTTTATACCTACGTTTGTAGATAAAAGTCCAAAGTTTTGTAATAAATTTTAAAATGCCAATTTTGTTTACATATTATACATGAACATAATTTTCAAAGTAGTCAAATATATGTCACACATTCCCATGAACGACTACAGTAATACAAATAATGTGTATATTTATAAATATGATCGTCTATAATATACTAAAATTATTCTACATTTGAATTTACAGTTTTTGAGAAACAAATAAAAATATACCAAAAAGTGTGTTTTTTGGTATATTCTTATTTGTTTCTCAAAAACTGTAAATTCAAATGTAAAATAATTTTAGTATGTTATAGACGATTATATTTATAAATATACGAATTATTTTCATTACTGTCGTCGTTCATGGGAATTAGAAATTCAGTATCAAAATTCTGAATTTTTGACCAACTAGACTTCAACGAATATATTTTTATAGTTGAATGTTTCAGTTATCCTTTTCATCCACATATATAAATACTAGAATGTTCAAAGACTTCACTGTGATAATTGTTTTGTTTTTCGATAAGAATAATTGTAAGAAATAATTTATTGAAATTTGAATTTGCAAAACAAAATTCATGGGAGTGAACGAACCCAACGAAAATATGTTCTTCATCTGACATTGCAATGTACAAGTCACTGTAAAAAATCCATGATATTTTGACGAATGGAGGGTGTTGGACCATAAAGAACATGAAAATAAATAAAGAATACAGAAATTGCTGTTTTTTTTTTAAAATAAAGGGTTCGTTCTTTCGACGCGTATGTTTGACCTTAAAGACAGTTGAGGCTAGTTTAAAACCTCTAGCATCTAGTTTGGTATCTAAAGACACCGTAAATTCATTTCATACTACATCATTTTCTTACAAGTTAGAATTAATTTTGATTACTATTTAAATAATACAATATTTTGTGTAACTTTTGGGTCATAGCGTGACTAAATCCTTAAGTTGGTACTCGTGTATTCGTGTAACTTAGTTGTAAACTACCACGGCCAAAACTGTGACACTAAATAATTCAATTTCAAATTACATAATTGAGAATAAACTATGAGAGATCAAGAAATGTCAGTCTGTATTTATATACATCAATAATTAGAAAGTCTAAAAACAGATTCAGTCAATATTTAAGCGATGAATTTTTAATTAGATTGAATATTAAAGCAGTATTTAATAAGATCTCTAACATTTTATGACAAGAGGCGGAAATTAAATATGATATCTGATTATTTTATAGAATGAATTTTTATTTTTTGCTATATCGCGGCACTGAAGTTCAATTTTTTATCACGAATATGGAATTTATTAAACCATGTGAGTGATAAAAAGAAACTTCAGTACCGAGGTACATATTAAGTTTTATTTCAAATCTAAAATTCGAAAAACCTGTAAAAAAATTACAATATAGGTTAAGTTTATACATCTGCCAGTTGTCAATTGAAACTGACAGTCAGTGTTGCCAACCTAGAACATTGAAGTTATCGTAAATAACACACAAAATTATGTTTTGTCCTCAATTTCTTCATCGGAATTAATTAGTTAATTCTTTTTACACATATTGTTAAGTTTTACATATAAATTTACTACAATACGTCATATATCTGTCAAAATTATGTTACTTTTACAATAATTATTTTACAGTTGTCAACACTGCGTTGCTGAAAATCGTCGTATACTGGATTACTTTAGTGACGATTTCTGAGCTTTTAATGACGATTTTCGAGCATTTTAATGCTGATTTCAAATAATAGTTATTTGTAAAACTAGAGAGAAAAGCGGTTCTTTTTCCCCCTTGAGTTCGAAGTTTTCCTCATGAGCGCAGCGAGTGAGGCATTTTGAACGAGAGTGGAAGAAGAGCTTTCCTCTCGTGTTAGACACATTTTTTTCATGACATGTTTGCAAAAATGATTTGCTCGGACCTAAAATACACTTTGAGAACACAACTGACAGACTAACACGACTTTAAAAGTTAGGTTATCAGACACAAGGCGGTGTAGCAGTGTTACCAATGGACCAATCTTACATATCTTTAATAAGTTGTCAAATTGTGATTTAATAAGAAAAAGAAAAATATAAGACATAATTGTAATATAATTTAAAGTATGTATATCACTAAAATAAGGATTTTCAATAAAATTAGGAATTTATTTATAATTTTTATAATATATTTTTTGTAAATAGCATTCATATTGGTAACACTTCTATATTTTCCTCTCTAGAGAGGAACAACACATTTTCCTCACTATTTCGGGAGAAGAACGGTGGGGTTTCCTACCATGTCGTGAAAAAAATTATATTTTAATATTTTCGTTTAAATCAGGTAACCTGTGTTTTTTGAAAAAACAAATCAATGGTTGAAAAATGTCATATTTTGACATGTGTCATAATTTGTTAAAGGGATGAGCGTTTCTTGATAGTGGTCCGTGTTCCTGCATTGTTCGATAAGAAATCTATGGCGGGAGGTATTGTGTTGCCCACAACAGATTTTTTTATTTAATGTATATAAAATTATATTTTACAGGCTAATGCATACAAAATTATATTTACAGATTGAGTTTAAAAGACAGTCGCTTCCTCTGAGGCTAGTTTAAGACCTCCAGCATCTAGTTTGAAATGTTTAAAGACAGCCAAGTCTTCAGCAAGGCTTCCTCTCTCAAAACTATTATTAGAATGTCATTGTTCTATCCAAAAATCATGTTTAAAGACAACCACTTTTTCTAAAACCAACCCAAACACCCAATTTTACATTTCAACGCCTAATAAATTCCACAACGTAACTAGCACATCACCTGTGTTGTGTGGGATGTCAAGCAAAATTATAACTTAAAATTTAAGATAGGTTATTTTGTTTGACACATCAGATACTCATTTACATTCAAACAATAGTAGATTGTGTCATTAGGAGTAAATGTGATACTTTGGGTGCTGAGCATGTAAGTTTGAACGACGAGCGAAGCGAGTCAAACAATTACATGCGAAGCACCCAAAGACACATTTACTCCGAATAACACATGCTATTTTTTCTTCAAACATAGAAAATAAAATTATAAATATTATAAAATGCTCAAAACTTCAAAAAATATTCTGTCTTATCTAGCATTTCAAGTTGCCGTAGAATATGCTGTTTTGTTATTTTTGTTTATTTGTTTCATTTTTAACTGTCAAATTATTGAATTACAACCTAACTATTTTTCATAATATTTTACTTTGTCCGCCGCCGGCGTAAATGTGTTGCCAAGGATACACTTTTACGCCGGCGGCGACAATATTGAACTACTGCTTGTTGAATACAAATACATAACAACGTACTTTTATGACGTTTGAAGAAAAACTAAATTAGGTTGTTATCGAATTCTTTATTGTCTTATTCATGAAACAATAGCATATTACAAAACAAAAGAATGAAAGAATAGCGAGGCAGACAAAAATAAATCTTGGAAAAAGTTCAAAATTCATTTTGATGTAATGTTACATATTTCTCGCATAATTCAAATATCAAATGTTTAATATAACAAAAAAAAAAACATGCAAAGCAAACATGAAATATGAAATACAATATATTATTTAATATTAACATTACCGAGCTGGTTTATAAAATAAATTAACTTTTAAACCATTCAAATCCCAATTTAATTTAGTTTTTAATTAGCAATTTTTTACCAAACGCTCTCATATATGCTAGAAAGATTTTATAATATATAATCATATTTTATGGTCTGTAAAACACGAGTTTAATGTTTAAAGGTTGGCTCCACAGTCACTTGTTTTAACCTAACCTAACTTAACCTAACCTGACTTTTAAGTAAAAAGCAAGCTAAAAATATCACTTTCTAACACTAGTGTTAAAAATAATATAGCAATAGTTTCTATATTATTATATGAGGGATTATGATAGTCATTATTCAGGAAGATGAAGTTTGAGACACGAGCCGTAGGCGAGTGATGCCAATCATCCCAGAGAATAATGACCATAATCCTGAATATACTACTATACTTTTTTTCGGAAACGGTAGACATTATTTACGAAGATGAAGTTTGCGACGCGAACCGTAGGCGAGTGATGCAAATCATCCCAGAGAATAATGGCCATAATCCCGAATATAATACTAGCTATACTTTTTACCTCCCGCCACATCGTGTAAGGGAGGTATAGGAATCATGCTAAAAATTGGGTAGTGAGTTTTCAGTGGATGAGCACGTTTTAAGGTCCCTAGAATACGATTTTAATAGTTTCGTGATTATGTCTGTATGTGTGTCTGTCTGTCAGTCTGTGTGGGTCTCTGGAGTTACGGTTTATCAAAAACTACTAAACTGATAATTTTGATATTTTGTATATATCAATTGTATCTCCTTTGGAAGAGCTGATTAGTTTTTGGTGATAATCCAATAACCGGAAGTGGTAGTTTACTTGAAGCCCTATCAAGTTATTTTAAAATATCTTAGTAAATTATTGTTTAATGAAAATTTTGTTATTAGAATAATGTTTCAAATATTATTATCTACAATTATTGTTTGAAACATTTTCCTCTTACTGTCACCATTTATTAATTACACGTTATAGAAAAATTATATTTTGATATTTTCGTTTAAATCTGCTAACCTTTTTTTTTTTTTGAAAAAACAAAACAACGGTTGTTTTGTCAGTTTTTTCACGGCCGTGAGAGATACTCGGTTTCTATGATACCAAAATCATGACAAAAACAGCCCATTTCATATCTACGGGAGATTTGTGCACTTCTTCTCCCGTCATGAGGGAAACTGCTCAAATAATGTGAAAATGATCATATATCATAAATTATATTAAAATTCAAATTATTTTGAAACACATAAAAACCATCATAAATATTGGGGAAGTGAAAAATAGTATTTTATACACCAAGGGAGAGAAGTGTATGTTTTTTTCCCGCGGAGTAAAATACGATACTTCTCTTCATTTGTGTATAATATACTATTGTTTACTTTCCTAAACTATTTAGTAAAATAAGCTAAACTTTTTTGACAGAACGTAATATTTAATAGTTTATTTGATTTAAAATATATAACTCACTGCAAATATACAATTATTATACCGTGTGTCTGTTTTAAAGGTGTACATAGGAGATGAACATGGGAAATCAGTATTTTGCGTGCTGTTGCTCGGTGTTCTATCGGACAACAATGACTATAGTACCAATCGAAAGATATCATTTTTCTGAATCAAACAATGTAAATACATTACAATTTAGTAGTAATTTAGTTCCGTAAATTAATTTTTAAACGTCAAATAAATAGCTTTAAATAATTCAAAACAAAACAGTCATAGGTGACTATAATTTATTTTCGATAAAAATTGAATAAATCGGAGAATTTTAAAATTTTTTAAGTTAATTTACTGAGCCAAATTACTACTAAATTGTAATGAATGTTACATCGTTTGATTCAGAAAAATGATATCTTTCGATTGGTACCACAATCATTATTGTCCGATAGAACACCGAGCAACAGCACGCAAAAAACTGATTTCTCATGTTCATCTCCTATGTACACTTTTAAGATAGACCAATTATTTCGGTATGTCTAAAATTTACAGGACACCCGGTAAATAATTTACAAATAATTGTAGTGTAAATAAAATCGTCAGAAAAAATAATAAAAAAGAGACTTCTGCTAAATTAATACCTAGCTTGATACTATATCAGCTTTAAGGCTTCTTTAAACATGTATTAGTTTTCGTAGTAAAACTATATTTAATCAAAAACATTAACAATTGTAAAAGACAATAGACAAAATATTTTTGGCACAAAATAGCAAAGAACTTGAGCTAATATTTTACTGGCACTTCTAGTTGATTCATTATTGTAAATTTAAAATATAAAAGTTCTAAACGACTTGTCTAGACATCACCGAGCAAATACAGAAACGTAGTTTAAGAACGTAGTTAAACTCGTAATTTTCGATAACAATTATTAATAATATATACCGTAATACGTTTAAAATTGCGTTATTCAAAAGCTGTCAATAAACTAAAATCACTTATTAACCTATCAAAAATAAATAAAATCCTTTCGTAAATAAATTATGCGTAAATACAATTGTCACTAGAAAAAAATCTCAAATTTAACTAACCGTAATTGCACTGGATGGTAGTATCCATATCCCGCAATAATCACTATTCACTCTCACTAAAAATCACTCTAATCAATTGAGAAAACATAACGCCTCGATATCGACACACACACTTACACAGACGCACGTCAACTGGCCTGTCTGCAAGATTGCAAGAAAAAAACGCTTGCGATTGGTGGACGCCGAGCACGCGCAGTGCTGCCAACCTGCCGCTGCGAAAGAAACTGCTACCGGCGGTTGTCAATGTTTGTATGGGGTTGGAAATAAGCTGGATTATAGTTTACTGGGTTAGATTCGCCAATCCGCTTTCCGGTTCTTTTAGGATTTGTGGTTTGATGACAATTCGACTGATCGGATAAATGGAATTTGGCCAGGAGCTGGGAAAGCTGTTTTTTAAGTTGAAACTATAGTTTGTAATGAATATTGATCAGTTTAAACTTGTCTGTTTCTGGGATATTCTTGAATGAGCCGGGAATGTTTGAGAGGCCGCAATACAGAAGTGTGTAAAGGGGTGCTGAGCGTACGGCTGACAGTCTAGTCTAAAGCAGAGACAAGACAAAGGAGACGTGTCAGCTACAGCAAAATTGAAAAGGATAGAAGTTCTGCGCCTCTACCGTCGGGACCACAAACTAATAGCGTATATAGGCGGGAAAGTATGAAATTTCAAATTTGAACAGGAATAAAAATTAATTGAAAACAATAATTATGTATTAAGAAAAATGTTATATTTCAAATTAATGAAATAGACATCAAATAACAGAAAATATATACATAATATATATGTAAGATACATGTTCTTCATACAGACGGAATATTTGGTAGACGACAAAACGTCAAATGTTAGATCCTCCTCATTGAAACTCCTGCAGCCAGAAACAATACATTTGAAGCCACGCATGAAATAAATAGTTATTTACTTTACAAGTGGGCAAAGTGGGTAATTCCACTTTGCCCACGTGTGAAGTATAACGTTTTATCCAACACCTTTTAATACCAAAAAATTTATTAATGAAATATTATTTGACAGTGACATATGCTTTAAATTTTTAAATTAAAATGTCAATCGAAGTAGTTACCAAGGTGTTGTGTGTTATTATTATTGTTATAAATAAAAAAATACTCACTAGTGGCTTTCCTCAAAATTATACCCACTAGTGGATAATCTGTTACTTTGCTTGTTTAAAATCGCCATAGTTATAGAGCATTTATTGAGAGGTGTTGGATAAAATAATTTAATGACATTTATAATCATGTATAAAAACAAATTAGAAGAAATAAAGATGTAAAATGAGTTGCAAACTCCTTAAAGATTCAAATACAGTTTCAATTAATGAAAATATGTGAAATCGGCTTACCTTTCAAATAAGATGCACTAGTCAGAATAATCACACACAAAATCAACTAAATCAGAGTATTATCGATCCAAACGAAACGAAATCAGAGAGCAGTGAATGTTTCAAATTTCAAATGTCACTTGGAAACTTCAAAATAATACGAGTGTGCTGCCACGTAGCGTGAAGACCATGGAACTAATTTGACATTTCTATCACAAGTCGTGCATATAGCTGACAGGGCCCGGTCTAAAGCGTTAGAGAATGTGGATAAATAGTTGTGTAAATAAATGTAATTATTTGTGTTTTTGTGTGATAAATAAATAAGAAAAATAAATTAATTAATTTTCTTAGTTATTATTAAACTTTATGTATAATTTAGAGGACTTGAGTGTTTGTAACCATTTCAAACTAGATGCTGGAGGTCTTAAGCTAGTCTCAGAGAAAGCGACTGTTTTTAAACATGATTTTAGGGCAATACACGTTGTTTTATTCTTATTTCTGAGAGAGGAAGCCTTGCTGAAGACTTGGCTGTCTTTAAACACTTCAAACTAGATGCTGGAGGTCTTAAGCTAGCCTTAAACTATTTTTAAACCCAATTTTAGGGTGCATTATGTCCTAACTCTAGTATTGAAAACTTTAAAACAAAATTTCAATGAACATAATTCAGTTTTCTTCAAAATTCAAATCAGATAAAAAAATAAATAATATTATTTTTTGTGCAACACGCAGCAATCTGAAACGAAACAGGGTAAAAAACGATAATTTTGACACTTGAGAATTGACATTATTTTTTCAAAACTATTTGTTTTGTTTATCAAATCCCATAGCCACATTCTATTTACAATAAAATTGCTTAAAATTTATAATGAATATTTTTTTACGATTGCACAAAAAATAGTGTGTACACCTTGGCCGCGAAATCCTTTATCGCCGTCGAGAATGTCCTGCCTGCGACCTCGGCGGCAATTTTTCTCTCGGTTGCAGGCTGTGCAACCGTAAAAAATATCCAATAGTTATATCACGAGTGCTAAGAATTTAATCGATTAAATTTGACATGTGTAGCTTATGCAGAAAATTTTGCTTAAAAAGTGTTTGAGTACATAATAATTTGAAAAATCCCGAGACCGCAGCTCGAGGGATTTTATCTTAAATTATTATGTACGATAATCGATTCAATTGTTTAGCACGAGGGGTATATGTCAAGATTATTTCATGAATTCGTAGCATAAACTTTAATACTTGCTGAAGAAATTGAACTAAAACGTTGATTTTGACACATTTTCACATAAATAAATCGGTACACTCATAAACAAAAAGCACCATAAAATTATGTTGTTATAGTGTAACTATAGCAAATTGATTGTTTTATTTTTATTTGTCAAATAAATGTCAAAAATTAATAAATAAAAATAGTTTGAAATGAATAATTCAGCATGTTTAAAGACATAGAATACCAGTAAAGGTAAAGAACATGTAAGTATCTTGCTTCTGCAACTAATTATCCGGCTAAATATGCCTTCAAAATGTTCAAAATTTGCATATAAAAGCTAGCTTCAATTTAATCGCGATTAAACAGCATGCTGCTTTATCTAAAATGCACACAATGGAAAATGAGACATTCTGATTGGTCAAATTTGTAATGAGTGAAATAATCAATAGTTATATCACGAGTGCTAAGAATTTAATCGGTTAAATTTGACATGTCTAGCTTATGCATAAAATTTTGCTTAAAAAGTGTTTGAGTACATAATAATTTGAAAAAATCCCGAGACCGCAGGTCGAGGGATTTTATCTTAAATTATTGTGTACGATAACACTTTTTTAAAAGCATAATTTTATAAATAAGCTAGACATCAAATTTAATCGATTAAATTCTTTAGCACGAGGGGTATATGTCAAGATTATTTCATGAATTTATAGCATAAACTTTAATACTTGCCGAAGAAATTGTACTATAATGTTGATTTTGACACATTTTCACATAAATAAACTTGTACACTCACTCACAAAAAGCACCATAAAATTTTGTTGTTATAGTGTAACTATAGCAAATTGATTGTTTTTCTTTTTACTTGTCAAATAAATGTCAAAAATTTGTAAATAAAAATAGCTTGAATTGAATAATTCAGCATGTTTAAAGACATAAAATACTAGTAAACGTAAAAAACATGTAAGTATCTTGCTTCTGCAACTAATTATCCGGCTAAATATGCCTTCAAAATGTTCAAAATTGCATATAAAAGCTAGCTTCAATTTAATCGCGAATAAACAGCATGCTGCTGTTTAATCACTTATCTAAAACGCACAATAATGGAAAATGAGACATTCTGATTGGTCAAATTTGTAATGAGTGAAATAATCATTACAAATTTTAAACAGTTTTATTGTAAATAGAAAGTGGCTATGACATTTAATAAACAAAACAATTAATTCTGAAAAATAATGTCAATTCTTAAGTGTCTAAATTATTGGTTTTACCCTATTTCAAATATTATTGTTGACATTTTTCATTTGAAACTTTTTCCTGTTTTAAATTACATTTTCAATCATTTCTTGCATGTGATACGGGCTGCAGTCGCTTTACTCTTTTCTTATGAGAAATGTAGTATAATAATAGTTATTTACTTTACAAGTGGGTAATTCCACTTTGCCCACGTGTGAAGTATAACGTTTTATCCAACACTTCTTAATAAATGAAAAATTTATAAAAGAAATATTATTTGACAGTGACATATGCTTTAAATTTTTAAATTAAAATGTCAATCGAAGTAGTTACCAAGGCGTTGTGTGTTATTATTATTGTTATAAATAAAAAAATACACACTAGTGGCTTTCCTCAAAATTATACCCACTAGTGGATAATCTGTTACTTTGCTTGTTTAAAATCGCCATAGTTTTAGAGCATTTATTGTGATGTGTTGGATAAAAATATTATTTGTTCTTTATTATTTCCACATTTATAATGAATAATCAAAAATATTATTATTTTGCAGTCAATTATTACCAAAACGTCTAAATTCAGGATTTTTTTCCCTCTCAAATTCAACCATTTAATAAATTTTAATAAATAATTAACAATGATAATAATGTTTGTTGAATTATCAGTAACTTTTATCGTAGCATTTTTTTTTTTTATCTCGGCGAACAAACAAAAAGAATAATTAAGAAAACGATTAATTTTAATTATAAGTTTCAAATTGATTGAATATAATTTGAACGGTTTTTTTTTTGTCGTACGTTTGCGTGTTTTGTACAACTTTATTTGAAATACAAAGTTTTGGTGAAACTTCAAATTAGATAGGTACTGGATGTCTTAAGTTAGCCTCAACTGTCTTTAAACCCAATAATAGGATGGACAATGATGTCCTATCTCTAGTTCTGGTAGAGGAAGCCTTGCTGAAGACTTGGCTGTCTTTAAACACTTCAAACTAGATGTTAGATGTTTTAAACTAGCCTCAGAGGAAGCGACTGTCTTTAAACATGATTTTAGAGAAAGGAAACCTTATTTTTAAACACTTCAAAGTAGATTTTGAATGAGTTAAGCTAGCTTGAAAGGAACTGTCCTTGAACGTGATTTTAGATTTAAATTTATTTGTTAATTTTCGTTGAAGATTTGACTGTTTTCTAAAACCTTCAAACTAGATGCTGGAGGTCTTAAGCTAGCCTCAGAGGAAGCGACTGTCTTTATATGTTATGTGTATCACATTACTCAATTGGAAGCTGCTATTTGACGAAAAATCGCGTTTAAAGTCCTGAAGTGCTAGTTTATTTGAATATCTATTAAGTTTTTGCGTTTATCTTAGAAACTAATTGAGTTAAACTACATTTTATCCAATACCTCTCAATAAATGCTCTATAACTATAGCGATTTTAAACAAGGAAAGTAACAGATTATCCACTAATGGGTATTTTTTTATTTATATCAATAATAATAACACACAACACCTTGGTAACTACTTCGATTGACATTTTAATTTTAAAAATTTAAAGTATATGTCACTGTCAAATAACATTTCATTAATAAATTTTTTGGTATTAAAAGGTGTTGGATAAAACGTTATACTTCACATGTGGACAAAGTGGAATTACCAACTCGATAAAATTATCACACTCAGCCTTCGGCTTCGTGAGCTAAAATTTCTCTCGTGGGTAATTCCTTACTTTGCCCACTTGTAAAGTAAATAACTATTGTTATATTCAAAAGGCTGTAGAACAGTTTTAGGGGGTTAATTATATATTTATTTGAAATCGGCACTAATGTGTTCAAATATAGTCATTAAAAGCTCAGAAATCGTCACCCATTATACGACGATTTTGAGCAACCCAGTGTTGGCAACCGTTAAATAATTATTGTACAATTAGGATAATTTTGGCAAATATATGAACGTACTATAGTAAATTTGAACGTAACATGAAACAAAATGTGCAAGAAGAATTAACTAATTAATTCCGATGACGAAATTGAGGACAAAACACATAATTTTGAGTGTTATTTACGATAACTTCACTTCTCGACGTTGGCAACACTGACTGTCAGTTTCAATTGACAACTGACAGATGTATAAAATATTGTAATTGTTTCACAGTTTTTTCGAATTTTAGATTTCAAATAAAACTCACATGGTTTATTTTCCTCGACAACTACATTCCACATTCGTGATAAAAGTTGAACTTCAGTGCCTTGATACATAAATAACAATTATAAATAACGACGATTTTGAGCAACTCAGTGTTGGCAACCGTAAAATAATTTTTGTACAATTAGGATAATTTTGGCAGGTATATTGACGTACTATAGTAAATTTGGACGTAACATGAAACAAAATTTGCAAGAAGAATTAACTAATTAATTCCGATGCCGAAATTGAGGACAAAACACATAATTTTGAGTGTTAAGATAACTTCACTGTTCGAGGTTGGCAACACTGACTGTCAGTTTTAATTGACAACTGACAGATGTATAAACATAACCTATATAGTAATTTTTAACAGTTTTTTAGAATTTTAGATTTGAAATAAAACTTAATATGTACCGCGGCACTGAAATTCCTTTTTATCACTCACATGGTTTAATAAATTCCATATTCGTGATGAAAAATTGAACTTCATAATTATTATAAATAAAAAACAATAAATATTCATTTAAAATTATTTATTGGGCCCCATACAAATACTCATTAAAATAACAACAAAAGTGTACATAAATATATTTCACATAAAATATACAGAAAACATAAACATAAAATACTTTTAAAATCAATAAATTTAAAACAATTTAAATGCAAAAATAGGTTATATTTGACACGGAATGTTAGGAAGAAGAAAACGATAAAATGCGAAAGGAATGACATTGTACAACAACATACATAAGACACTTAAAATAGAATTAAAAACTATTCGTTCGTAATCAGAAAAGAATGTGGCTTGACTACCGTAGTACAAAGACATCATAACCTCACTTTTTTGACATGTGCATTGTACGTTATGGTATCAATAAATTATACACTTCTCTCCTAGAAACCGAGTTTTTCTCCTGGACGTGAAAATAACTGTTTCAAAATTCAAGAAAACATTGAAGGTAGGTTTAATTCTTTCCTGATTACAAAATTTGTTAGAAATACCTGAGACCCTACAATTTTACAAACAGTTCTATGAAAAATGTTACAAAATTTTCACACAACAGCTTCTGTACAAAATTGTATAAAAAAATATGCACATAGCTCTAAATTGATGTTTGTTTCTTCATAATTAGTTCTGTTAGGTTGAAATGCAACATACATGTATAATTATTTCTAAAGACATTACTTGTTTGTACTTTTGTGTTTTAAATAAAATGTGGTAAAACTAAGGTACTAGAATATATGAGTATTCTCATCCGCCATTTTGGGTTCGTGTCATTAATTCTTTTCTGTCAAATTTAGAGTGGATACTGATTAATAATTGTGATATATCATTCTCTTAATTATTATATTTCATATCTAACAGGTAAGTGTACAGAATACTTTCTAATATATTACCGTATGATTTGTGTAGTTGGATTTTACAGAATTTCAAGAAATATGTTTTCAAATTTGACAGATACAAATTTTAAATGTTTTTTTAAGTAACTGGATTCCAATAACTTGTTTTATTTATGACATTTGGACCCAAAATGGCGGACGAGAATACCTACATTCTTCTAGAGCTCTAGTAAAACCGTAGTTTATGGCTAATTGTGAAGTTAGCTACGGATCGCCAGTGATGTTTGGTGGGCAAGTCAAACAACAAAAATCTAGTAAATTTTCATTCTGAAAATGCTGTTGAACAAATTAGTGTTTATTCAACCGCAAAACTAAAATAAATCTGAATTTCTTCCTTTTTTAAATTGTTTTTCTTTAACTATGACCAGCTAAAGAAACTGGGACCTGCAGCTAACTTCTCTTGTGGCCGTAAACTATGGTTTAGCCAAAAATGTATATTTAGGGCCGATTGTACATTGCGAGCTTAAGCCTGGTTTAATCTTAAACCGCAAATGAACTTCAGTTTTTCAAAAACATGAGTTGTACAATACGAGTTTAGTACTGCAAGGAAGTTTAAGCTTGGTTCAATTTGAGCCGCCGAATTTGAGGGCTTAAGCTTTATTTAACGGAATCGAACCTCAGTTTTGTTTTATTTTTAATGAATATTCCTTTTTATTCTCTAACTTCGTAATTTTATTGTTACTATGTAAAATATGGAAAGATTCCATGATACAGATGAAGACATGTTAGAGCTGGTATATATTATGGATCGACACCGAGCTCATTTCGTCTTCGTGAAAACTTCATAATTTAGAAAATGGAATGAGTTCAGAGATTTAGTTTTTCAACAAAAATTGAGAACATTTTATTTTAGAGGATACGAGCTCAGAATCATATCGTTTAACAGTTAAAATCATACGAAGGAAAATTCATCAATTTTACCTCCTATGTGTAAGGGAAGTATTATGTTCTTGTTATGAATTGATTAGATTTTTGGGAACAATTCATCAACAGTAAATGCTAGATTATTTGAAGGCCTGTCAAGGTTTTTGGGCATATCTTAGTAAATAAATGAGATAGAGCAAACTTCATTGAAATTAATAACATGTAGAATAATATAACCTACAAATTTTATTTGAAACATTTTTCTATATTTATTATGTCATCAGATTCACATACCTTTGGGCAAAATGAAATCTTTATGTTAGTCATTTTTGTTAATTTGTTATTATTTCAGTTACAAATAAATTAAGTACAGCAGTACAAAGTCATAATTGAGCCAAATGATATGATTCTGGCGAGGATTCTGGGATCATCAACAAAGTTTCTTCTTTTGAGATAAACTTGGCTGCCTTTTTTAACACTCATAATTTATCCAGGTACTTTGCGAACAGCACTCCATATATATTGATATCTATGCTACACGATAATCTCTACTGAAAGCAATGTATTCCAATCTAAAATATTCTTTATTACTTTTATTTAGTAATATAAATTACCCTTTTTTGTATTTATTGAGGTTAATTCAACATTTGACATCTGTCAGCACTCTACTTTATTCTAAAAATTCTGCAAATCGCGCATGCGTGGCATGTACTAACCACATAAAAACATTGCTCTCTGTAGTTTAGCAAAGCTCGATGTAAACACGATTTGTACAACAGATCAAAATCTTAAGCTTAAGTTCAGTTAAACTTCAGTTTAGCTAAGCTTCAGCTGAACGCGCATTTGTACAATCGGGCCTTAGAGGCAATCTTTCCATCTAAGAATAAAATACCGATAAATTAGTCGACGAATAGATGCAAAATAATAGAAATTGTTCTAGCTGACATTTTGTATGCATATTTTTTATTTATTTGACGTATAACTTATTCTGAAGTTTATTCGTTTAAACATGATTGTAGGATAGATAAATGACGTGTTACCCTTAATTCTAGGGCAGGAAACTTTGCTGAAGACTTGGATGTCTTTAAACGCTTCCAATTAGATTTTGAATGTTTTAAGCTAGCTTCACAGGAAGGGGCCATTTTAAATCATGTTTGATAACTTGACTGTCTTTAAACTAAATGCTGGAATTCTTTAGCTAGCCTTAACTGTCTTCAATAGTTATTTGTATCACTCGGTTGGAAACTGCTATTTTGCGAGTGCGAGTTTATTTTGATAGGACTCGCCTACGGCTCGTCCTACAAATACGAGCACTCGCAAAATAGTTTCCAACCGAGGGATACACAAGATTTTTCGCGCCAACATTTATATAAATTTAATTTATTATTCATTTTCTTAATGACAGGGAATTTTTTTTATGTCGCTAACTTCACAATATTTGAATGTCAATTATGTTTATTTTCCAATATCATAACCTAAAATATCTACATATTTTTATTTGGATTTTACACTGCAAATTCAATTATAATTACTTACAAATATGTTTAAAATCCATAAATATTCTGTTTACTTGAATTGCAAATACTCAATTGTAGATATATTGCCATAATATTTTTAAGTCAATGTAATACTTTGACATTTCTAGCGTCAGAAGTTAGCTACAATTAGTGAAGTGTTGCCAACATATAACCATAAAAAGTTAGCAATTTTTGTCGAACTAGTTCGACAAAAACATGATTTCCGACCGCTTTAGAGATATGTAATTGTGTCAATGTCGGACGGCGGCCCGAAAACACTTTAAACTAGATGTTGAAGATCTTAAACTAGCCTCAGAGGAAGCGACTGTCTTCAAACATGATTTTATGATGGATGTATAATGTCCTATAGTTATTTCTGGAGGAGGAAGCCTTGTTGAAGACTTGGCTGTCTTTGAACACTTCAAACTACACCCTAGAGCTCTTTAGCTAGCCTCAACTCTCTTTAAAATGAATTTAGGGCGGAAAAATTGTTTCCTATTCCTAAATTTGAATAGGATCGTATTCTTTAACTAAATAGTGGATGTTTCGAGCGACTATCTTTAACCTGACACACAAAAAAAAATTCTTTATAACTTTGAAAGTTTTCATACAAATTTTAAGTTTAAAAGATTAAAAAATACAAAAATTACAATATTTTATTTGTAATCGGCACTGAAGTGCTCAAAAATCGTCATTAAAAGCTCAGAAATCGTCACTAAAGTAACCCATTATACGACGATTTTGAGTAACGCAGTGTTGGCAACCGTAAAATAATTATTTTACAATTAGGATAATTTTGGCAGATATATTGACGTACTATAGTAAATTTGAACGTAACATAAAAACAAAATGTGCAAGAAGAATTAACTAATTAATTCCGATGACGAAATTGAGGACAAAACACATAATTTTCAGTGTTATTTATGATAACTTCACTGTTCAAGGTTGGCAACACTGACTGTCAGTTTCAATTGACAACTGACAAATGTATAAACTTAACCTATATTGTAAGTTGTTTACAGTTTTTTCTGATTTTAGATTTCAAATAAAATTTAATATGTACCTTTTTTTAAAAAAAGTTAACTTTAGTGTCTTGTTACATAAATAACTATTTCGTCAAATTTAAATTTTATTTTTTTAACCTTGTCAAAGACATCAACAACTATAAAATTTGGCATAAATCATTTCTATCGGATCTTAAAGATATCTCAGAATATTTTTTGGCCCGCCTAAAAAGTTTTGGGTCAGATTTGACCCTACAGTGTTCTCGGAGGATTAAACATTAATTTAGGGTAAAAAAATGATTTCGTATCCCTAGATCTGGGGGAGAAAGCTTTGCTGAAGACTTGGCTGTCTTTAAACACTTTTTTTTTTTAGTATTGCAAAGTTTGAAAATTGAAAGTATTTTCATAAATAAAATGTCAAAAATTGATATAAAATATATATTTTGCATTAAACAACTAATTAAATACCTAATAATAATTTTAAAAAAATAATAAAATAAATATAACTCTGTTGTCTAAAATATGGAATGTGTAACAAAATAAAATTAAAAACCTTTTTGTGGTCAATTCTTATAAAAAAGTAGAAACAAGTAATGTAAACTAAAGGCAGTTCACCACTATCATTCACGTACTATACAAAATAACCAATCCATTAATTCAAACCACATTTAAACCTTAAACTGACTCACATTTAGGGAAAAATCTACAAACCAAAATTCTATTATTGTTTGAATTCAATAAATATTTTTTCTGGTTCAACTTTCGTGGAATAATTCAAGTAAACAAATAAATGCAAATGAATCAATTTAGGGCTCAAAAACAGTTTAACGGATCAGTTCACACTTGCCTAACCCACCCAGATCACTCTCTCAAGTGATCCGGATCAGTTCATGATCAGTTATGGCCAGAATTTATTGAAGAGATCCATGAAGCTATCGTAGATCATGAAGGTGATAGCTACGTCTAGACAGACGCGACTTAGTCGAGGAACTGTGCCTTTGTAGAATGCCATGGGGCCCTCTTGTTTCCAGATCTGGAGGGCGCAGTCTGCGGTGTTTTTGTATTTGTGTGCTTCGAGGCCCTGCATTCGTGTTTTGACTACGTCGATGGGTGTGTTGCCTGGAAAATTGGGGAATTTGTTATTGTGATGTGTGTTGAGTGTGGGTGAATTGAAAAGAATAATTAGATGTTGGGTGACCTAAACTAGTCTTAGAGGAAGCGACTGTCTTTATATATCATTTTTAGAGTGGTTGAAAGTTGTGCTATCTTTAGTTTTGGGAAAGAAAATCATGCTGAAGACTTGGCTGTCTTTAAACATTTCAAACTAAATGCTGGAGGTCTTCAGCTAGCCTCAGAAGAAGCGACTGTCTTCAAACATGTCTTTTGGGAGGGAAATGATGTTCTAAACCTAATTTAATACTTAGTTGTCTTTAAACATTTCAAACTAGATGCTGGAGGTCTTAAACTAACCTCAAAGGAAGCGACTGCCTTCAACCGGCTTAAATTATGATGTGCAATTTAGTTCAAGGTAGTTATCGATAAAGAAAGATTTGAAAAAGAAATATTAAAAGTTTCAGAGTGATTGGTCCAGAGCTACAGTCAGGAGAAATTTTTTTGGAAATTTGAAATTTAGGTGGAAACGTATTATTTTATCATGAGCCTAAACCGACTTAAATTATGATGCGCAATTTATTTCAAGCTAGATATCGATAAATGAAGGTTTGAAAAAGAAATATTTAAAGTTTCAGAGTGATTGGTCCAGGGGTACAGCCAGCATAATTTTTTTTGGAAATTTGAAATTTAGGTGGAAACGTATTATTTTATCATGAGCCTAAACCGACTTAAATTATGATGTGCAATTGATTTCAAGCTGGATATCGATAAAGGAAGGTTTGAAAAAGAAATATTTAAAGTTTCAGAGTGATTGGTCCAGAGCTACAGTCAGGAGAAATTTTTTTGGAAATTTGAAATTTAGGTGGAAACGTATTATTTTATCATGAGCCTAAACCGACTTAAATTATGATGCGCAATTTATTTCAAGCTAGATATCGATAAATGAAGGTTTGAAAAAGAAATATTTAAAGTTTCAGAGTGATTGGTCCAGGGGTACAGCCAGCATAATTTTTTTTTGGAAATTTGAAATTTAGGTGGAAACGTATTATTTTATCATGAGCCTAAACCGACTTAAATTATGATGCGCAATTTATTTCAAGCTAGATATCGATAAATGAAGGTTTGAAAAAGAAATATTTAAAGTTTCAGAGTGATTGGTCCAGGGGTACAGCCAGCATAATTTTTTTTGGAAATTTGAAATTTAGGTGGAAACGTATTATTTTATCATGAGCCTAAACCGACTTAAATTATGATGCGCAATTTATTTCAAGCTAGATATCGATAAATGAAGGTTTGAAAAAGAAATATTTAAAGTTTCAGAGTGATTGGTCCAGGGGTACAGCCAGCATAATTTTTTTTGGAAATTTGAAATTTAGGTGGAAACGTATTATTTTATCATGAGCCTAAACCGACTTAAATTATGATGTGCAATTGATTTCAAGCTGGATATCGATAAAGGAAGGTTTGAAAAAGAAATATTTAAAGTTTCAGAGTGATTGGTCCAGAGCTACAGTCAGGAGAAATTTTTTTGGAAATTTGAAATTTAGGTGGAAACGTATTATTTTATCATGAGCCTAAACCGACTTAAATTATGATGCGCAATTTATTTCAAGCTAGATATCGATAAATGAAGGTTTGAAAAAGAAATATTTAAAGTTTCAGAGTGATTGGTCCAGGGGTACAGCCAGCATAATTTTTTTTTGGAAATTTGAAATTTAGGTGGAAACGTATTATTTTATCATGAGCCTAAACCGACTTAAATTATGATGCGCAATTTATTTCAAGCTAGATATCGATAAATGAAGGTTTGAAAAAGAAATATTTAAAGTTTCAGAGTGATTGGTCCAGGGG
Organism: Poecilus cupreus; assembly: GCA_963942605.1. Classification (NCBI taxonomy): domain Eukaryota; kingdom Metazoa; phylum Arthropoda; class Insecta; order Coleoptera; family Carabidae; genus Poecilus; species Poecilus cupreus. Next base: position 4,216,308 of record OZ012713.1, read on the forward strand.
TACAGCCAGCATAATTTTTTTTGGAAATTTGAAATTTAGGTGGAAACGTATTATTTTATCATGAGCCTAAACCGACTTAAATTATGATGTGCAATTGATTTCAAGCTGGATATCGATAAAGGAAGGTTTGAAAAAGAAATATTTAAAGTTTCAGAGTGATTGGTCCAGAGCTACAGTCAGGAGAAATTTTTTTGGAAATTTGAAATTTAGGTGGAAACGTATTATTTTATCATGAGCCTAAACCGACTTAAATTATGATGCGCAATTTATTTCAAGCTAGATATCGATAAATGAAGGTTTGAAAAAGAAATATTTAAAGTTTCAGAGTGATTGGTCCAGGGGTACAGCCAGCATAATTTTTTTTTGGAAATTTGAAATTTAGGTGGAAACGTATTATTTTATCATGAGCCTAAACCGACTTAAATTATGATGCGCAATTTATTTCAAGCTAGATATCGATAAATGAAGGTTTGAAAAAGAAATATTTAAAGTTTCAGAGTGATTGGTCCAGGGGTACAGCCAGCATAATTTTTTTTGGAAATTTGAAATTTAGGTGGAAACGTATTATTTTATCATGAGCCTAAACCGACTTAAATTATGATGCGCAATTTATTTCAAGCTAGATATCGATAAATGAAGGTTTGAAAAAGAAATATTTAAAGTTTCAGAGTGATTGGTCCAGGGGTACAGCCAGCATAATTTTTTTTGGAAATTTGAAATTTAGGTGGAAACGTATTATTTTATCATGAGCCTAAACCGACTTAAATTATGATGCGCAATTTATTTCAAGCTAGATATCGATAAATGAAGGTTTGAAAAAGAAATATTTAAAGTTTCAGAGTGATTGGTCCAGGGGTACAGCCAGCATAATTTTTTTTGGAAATTTGAAATTTAGGTGGAAACGTATTATTTTATCATGAGCCTAAACCGACTTAAATTATGATGCGCAATTTATTTCAAGCTAGATATCGATAAATGAAGGTTTGAAAAAGAAATATTTAAAGTTTCAGAGTGATTGGTCCAGGGGTACAGCCAGCATAATTTTTTTTGGAAATTTGAAATTTAGGTGGAAACGTATTATTTTATCATGAGCCTAAACCGACTTAAATTATGATGTGCAATTGATTTCAAGCTGGATATCGATAAAGGAAGGTTTGAAAAAGAAATATTTAAAGTTTCAGAGTGATTGGTCCAGAGCTACAGTCAGGAGAAATTTTTTTGGAAATTTGAAATTTAGGTGGAAACGTATTATTTTATCATGAGCCTAAACCGACTTAAATTATGATGCGCAATTTATTTCAAGCTAGATATCGATAAAGGAAAGTTTGAAAAAGAAATATTTAAAGTTTCAGAGTGATTGGACTAGAGGTACATTCAGGAGAAATTTTTTAGAAAACTTGAAATCTAGGGGGAAACGTATTTTTTTATCATGAGCTTAAAGCGGCTTAAATTATGATGCGCAATTTATTTCAAGGTAGTTATCGATAAAGGAAGGTTTGAAAAAAAAATATTTAAAGTTTCAGAGTGATTGGTCCAGGGGTACAGCCAGCATAATTTTTTTTGGAAATTTGAAATTTAGGTGGAAACGTATTATTTTATCATGAGCCTAAACCGACTTAAATTATGATGCGCAATTTATTTCAAGCTAGATATCGATAAATGAAGGTTTGAAAAAGAAATATTTAAAGTTTCAGAGTGATTGGTCCAGGGGTACAGCCAGCATAATTTTTTTTGGAAATTTGAAATTTAGGTGGAAACGTATTATTTTATCATGAGCCTAAACCGACTTAAATTATGATGCGCAATTTATTTCAAGCTAGATATCGATAAATGAAGGTTTGAAAAAGAAATATTTAAAGTTTCAGAGTGATTGGTCCAGGGGTACAGCCAGCATAATTTTTTTTGGAAATTTGAAATTTAGGTGGAAACGTATTATTTTATCATGAGCCTAAACCGACTTAAATTATGATGCGCAATTTATTTCAAGCTAGATATCGATAAATGAAGGTTTGAAAAAGAAATATTTAAAGTTTCAGAGTGATTGGTCCAGGGGTACAGCCAGCATAATTTTTTTTGGAAATTTGAAATTTAGGTGGAAACGTATTATTTTATCATGAGCCTAAACCGACTTAAATTATGATGCGCAATTTATTTCAAGCTAGATATCGATAAATGAAGGTTTGAAAAAGAAATATTTAAAGTTTCAGAGTGATTGGTCCAGGGGTACAGCCAGCATAATTTTTTTTGGAAATTTGAAATTTAGGTGGAAACGTATTATTTTATCATGAGCCTAAACCGACTTAAATTATGATGCGCAATTTATTTCAAGCTAGATATCGATAAATGAAGGTTTGAAAAAGAAATATTTAAAGTTTCAGAGTGATTGGTCCAGGGGTACAGCCAGCATAATTTTTTTTGGAAATTTGAAATTTAGGTGGAAACGTATTATTTTATCATGAGCCTAAACCGACTTAAATTATGATGCGCAATTTATTTCAAGCTAGATATCGATAAAGGAAAGTTTGAAAAAGAAATATTTAAAGTTTCAGAGTGATTGGACTAGAGGTACATTCAGGAGAAATTTTTTAGAAAACTTGAAATCTAGGGGGAAACGTATTTTTTTATCATGAGCTTAAAGCGGCTTAAATTATGATGCGCAATTTATTTCAAGGTAGTTATCGATAAAGGAAGGTTTGAAAAAAAAATATTTAAAGTTTCAGAGTGATTGGTCCAGAGGTACAGTCAAGAGAAATTTTTTAGAAAACTTGAAATCTAGGGGAAAACACATTTTTTATCATGAGCTTAAACCAGCTTGAATTATAATGTGTAATTGATTTCAAGCTGGCTTTCGATAAAGAAAGGTTTGAAAAGGAAATATTTAAAGTTTCAGTATGATTGGCCCAAGGATACACTCATGAGAAAATTTTTACTAACTGGTTCTTTGAGACTGTACTCGCGTCTGCCATTTAAGTAAATATAACTTTCATTCCCCACACCACACCCCTCTAATAATTTTATTTTACCAGCCGTACAATTATGTCCCTCTCCTTGCTGTATAAACTAGTGTATTTATTTTTTCTCTAAAGTTATTAGTTAGCAAGCAAAACTAACTTTTATAAAAATATAGACGGCAGCCTTAAAGGCTTTAAGACTTTATATCCACAACTTTATATTAAAAAAAAAATTGATTAGTATAAAACTTACCAAAGACACTCGCAGCGCCAGCAACGGCACCAAAAGCTCCAACCACCAGCTTGGGCACCGGTTTCGAAGAGTCTCCGCCTCTGTATTTGTCCTTGAGTGTTTCCATCACGTAGAATCGAATCGCTTGGTTCGAGCCTTGTTTAAGTATTGTTGCACTCAGGCCTTGGTACACCTACATACATCATAAGTTTAGTAAAAATCATTTGTAAAATTCTTGGACTTGTTTCCACTATTGAGGAAAATTAAGTTTTCTCTCACCCCCATGAATCCTTGCTGTTTGATGATCAGGCCAACCCCATGTAAAAATCCTCGATACTGCGGTTTGGCACTACGTTGGTCGTTGATAAATTTCACTTTAATCGTTTCCATGGGGGTCACCGCGAAGATGGCTTCCATAACACCAGCTCCTAAACCACAGAGCAGTCGACCTCCAGCTGTTAGGTTACCGTTTTCGTCCGCCATTTGGTTCTTGAGTGCTTCAAATGATCCAAACCTACAAAGATACACTTTTTATTAGATTAATAATATAAAAATAAGTATAGATGAAGACAACCAAATCTTCAGCAAAACTTCCTCAAAAAAACCATCATTAAGGTCAAGCATTCGGGCTGAAGATAGCGCTAGATGAACATGACTTTTTTGAAACAATATATCATTATTATAATAAATGAAACATATAATGTTTTATACCTACATTTGTACATCAAAGTCCAAAGTTTTGTAATCAATTTTAAAAAGCTAATTTTGTTTATAAATTATACATGAACATAATTTTCAAAATAGTAAAATTTATACCACACATTCCCATGAACAACTACAGTAATACAAATGATTCGTATATTTATAAATATGATCGTCTATAACATACTAAAATTTGACAACTTATTAAAGATATTTAAGATTGGTTCATTGGCAACACTGCTACACCGCCTTGTGTCTGATAACCTAACTTTTAACGTGTCAGTCTGTCAGTTGTGTTCTCAAAGTGTAATTTAGTTCCGAGCAAATCATTTTTAGAAACATGTCGTGAAAAAAATGTTGTGTTTAAACTTCGAACTCGAAGGGAAGAAGAAGCGCTTTCCTCTCTAGTTTGACAAATAACTATTAAGACATTCAAATCTTCAACAAGAATTCCTCCCACAAAATTAAAGGTAGGGCATTATTTATAAACCCTAAAATATATTTAAAAGACAGTCGCTTCCTCTGAGGCTAACTTAAGACATACAGCATTTAGTTGGAAGTGTTTAAAGACAGCCAAGTCTTCAGCAAAGCTTCCTCCCCCAAAATAAGAGGTAGGATTACATTTATCTACCCTCAAATTGGATTAAAAGATTGTCGCGATTAAATAATAATTATTCAAAATACGTCCACCGAATAATCAATAGTTATATCACGAGTGCTAAGAATTTAATCGGTTAAATTTGACATGTGTAGCTTATGCATAAAAATTTGCTTAAAAAGTGTTTGAATACATAATAATTTGAAAAAATCTCGAGACCGCAGCTCGAGGGATTTTATCTTAAATTATTATGTACGGTAACACTTTTTTAAAAGCAAAATTTTGTAAATAAGCTACACATCAAATTTAATCGATTCAATTCTTTAGCACGAGGGGTATATGTCAAGATTATTTCATGAATTCATAGCATAAACTTCAATATTTGCAGAAGAAATTGAACTAAAACGTTGATTTTGACACATTTTCACATAAATAAATCGGTACACTCATAAACAAAAAGCACCATAAAATTATGTTGTTATGGTGTAACTATAGCAAATTGATTGTTTTTCTTTTTATTTGTCAAATAAATGTCAAAAATTTGTAAATAAAAATAGCTTGAATTGAATAATTCAGCATGTTTAAAGACATAGAATACCAGTAAAGGTAAAGAACATGTAAGTATTTTGCTTCTGCAACTAATTATCCGACTAAATATTCCTTTAAAAAGTTCAAAATTTGCATATGAAAGCTAGCTTCAATTTAATCGCGAATAAACAGCATGCTACTGTTTAATCACTTATCTAAAATGCGCAACAATGGAAAATGAGACATTCTGATTGGTCAAATTTGTAATGAGTGAAATAATCTACAAAATTTCGATAAAACAACCATAAATTAACAAAACCACTCACCTGACAGCTGATTTCGGTATGGACCCATAGAGCAGAACACTAAGCCCTCGGTAGAGCCCAAAAAACCCATTCGTCTTCACAGTTTTCTTGACACAATCCAAAATTCCCGTATACTTTTTTGTTGCACCTTTCTCGTCTAACTGCAGCTGTGTTTTTACGTATTCCGTAGGGAAAGTAATACAAATTTCAATCCCTCCAGTTATTCCTCCAGCAATAATCCCCTTCACGCCTTTATTACCGCCCCCAGATGGGGCGGCGGCACCATTTCCAGCCAGCCATGGTCTGGTGTAGAACGGATTTTTGAAATTTGGTTGCATCTTCTGTTAATGACTTCTACAAGTTAAATGAAATGTCATGAATAACCTCTTGTAGTAAAGAGAGGTCAAACAATGTCAGAAACTGTTATCACTAACTTGGTTTTTCAAAAAAACTCGTGATACAATTAATAATTAATGATATGATTATTCAGCGATTTTTAGGTTAGTGATATTTCACGGAAAAGATTACATAAATACTAATGCTAATGCGGTTCAAAAATCATTTATTTGATAATTCTGAAGGTAAACAACTATTACACAGTTTTTTATGCTTATTTTTGACGTGCGATGACAACATAACCTAAAATCTTGACATCAAATTTTGGGGAAAATTTATTTAAAAGTACATACTGGATTATTTGACAAGTTATAAAATTATATTCGTGCAAATCTACCTCATTTTAATTAATAATTTTTAGAACACTTACATTTTAGTGTTAATCACGAAATCATCACGCACTTCTACTCTCTTCGTTTATCAAAACTTTTTATTTTGATCGTACGATGGGCGTCAACTTTCATCTTGACCTTCAAGGATAAATGGTAATAACATATTATCTTCCGCTATAGACTTTTTATCAAATTTTGTACCAATAAACACCTTATATCTCTTTACTGTTTATAAAATGCAATTTTCTATGCATGTAAAGTCATTAGTTTAAAATTGTTTTGTTGTTTGGCTGACGGAATCATCTTTAGAATGTATTTGAACACTTCAAACTAGATGCTAGAGGGCATAAGCTAGACTTAAGAGGAAGCGACTGTCTTTAAAGATGATTTTAAAGAGGATAAATGTTGTCCTATCCTAGGCAGTTTTGCTGAAGACTTGGATGTCTTTAAATACTTCAAACTAGGTGCTTGAGGTCTTAAGCTGGCCTCAGAGGAAGTGACTGTTTTTAAACATGTTTTTAAGGAGATAAATGACGTCCTACTCCTAATTCTAGGAGAGGAAGCTTTGTTCAAGACTTGGTTGTTTTTAAACACTTCAACTTAGATGCTGAGTATTTTAAGCTAGCCTCAACTGTCTTCAATCTTGATTTAATGTGAATAAATGATGTCCTACCTCTAATTCTGGGGGAGGAAGCCTTGTTGAAGACTTGGCTGTCTTTAAACACTTCAAACTATTTGTTGGAAAACTTAAGCTAGCCTTAGAAGTGACTGTCTTTAAACATGACTTTCCATGCACGCCACTAAATCTATCTTTTTTGCTCATATTTTACTTGTGTTGATAACTATCTGACATCTGACATTTGTCAACAAAAAAGCTACAGAGATTATTCCCGAGAATAATTACTAGAGGTTTATTCTAAATAGTTATATCACGAGTGCTAAGAATTGAATCGATTAAATTTGACATGTGTAGCTTATGCAAAAAATTTTGCTTAAAAATTGTTTGAGTACATAATAATTTGAAAAAATCCCGAGACCGCAGCTCGAGGGATTTTTATCTTGAATTATGATGTACGATAACACTTTTTTAAAAGCAAAATTTTGTAAATAAGCTACACATCAAATTTAATCGATTCAATTGTTTAGCACGAGGGGAATATGTCAAGATTATTTCATGAATTCATAGCGTAAACTTTAATATTTGCCAAAGAAATTGTACTAAAACGTTGATTTTGACTCATTTTCACATAAATAAATCGGTACACTCATAAACAAAAAGCACCACAAAGTTATGTTGTTATAGTGTAACTATAGCAAATTGATTGTTTTATTTTTACTTGTCAAATAAATGTCAAAAATTTGTAAATAAAAATAGCTTGAATTGAATAATTCAGCATGTTTAAAGACATAGAATACCAGTAAAGGTAAAAAACATGTAAGTATCTCGCTTCTGCAACTAATTATCCGGCTAAATATGCCTTCAAAATGTTCAAAATTTGCATATAAAAGCTAGCTTCAATTTAATCGCGAATAAACAGCATGCTACTTTATCTAAAATGCACACAATGGAAAATGAGACATTCTGATTGGTCAAATTTGTAATGAGTGAAATAATCAAAGTAATCCTGACAGGATTGGTTAAAACGCAGAGAGTGGGTAAAAGATGTCCTACCTTTAGTTCTGTGGGAAGAAACCTTGATATTTCAACACTTCAAACTAGATGACAAACTAGTACATACACACATCCATCCATCCGTCCATCTACTCAAACACTGTCAAACACACTCACAGACATCATCGTGAAAATATTTAAATCGTATTGTAGGGACCCCAAACCATACGTCAAGGTAAAATAAAAACAGTTTATTTCAATTATAAATCTATTATATTTTAATTCAAAATTGTACACATTTTCACTTCTAATCCTTTTATAAAATACACAAACATTCTTTTATAATTAATCGATATTTTTAATTCTATAACCTATTATTTTATATCGTATAAATTTAAATACATTTTACTACAGTTTCAAACTATTGTAAAAAATACTTACTTCATTATTTCAAACAATTACAAATACAAATACGTACGAAATTGTTTATTTACAATAAATTGGTGACCTAACAATCGGCTCGCCGCAAATAATCAATCAATAGTGTTTTTAAACTTACAAGTCACGAAGTTTCTTTGCTACGTCTTCTTCCTCTTCAACCTTAAGAACCTTTCAAACAAAAAACTCTGAAAACCAACTAAAAAGTCCCTTATTTCTACCAGCCCGGCGTGGTGTTCGCCAGTCGTCGCATACGACGAGTATTTCTGTCTTGGTCTCTGATTTTTTTCTCCATCTCTGCGTCGGTGAGGGTCTCCAAAAATGGGGCCCATTGGTCGGCTTCGCTGGGAGGCCGGAAAGGGACCTGGAATAGAAAGTGGCCATTAATTGTAGTATTTGATGTAACAATGTTTTTAAAAGTATTTACAAGAAAAACTAGATTTTTTAACTTTTATGTTTTGTACATTTAAACACTTACGAGGAATATACCGCGTGTCTGTCTTAAAGGTGTACATAGGAGATGAACATGGGAAATCAGTTTTTTGCGTGCTGTTGCTCGGTGTTCTATCGGACAACAATGATTGTAGTACCAATCGAAAGATATCATTTTTCTGAATCAAACGATGTAAAATACACTACTATTTAGTAGTAATTTGGTTCCGTAAATTAATTTTTAAATTTTGAGAATTCTCCGGTTTATTCAATTTTTATCGTAAATAAATATAGTCACCTATGACTGTTTTGTTTTGATTTCTGTCAAGCTATTTATTTGACGTTTCTGACTTTTGAACTTGTTTAAGACAATTTGTAAAAATATGGCTAGTTATACAACTGATAGTAAAACTATTTGTTGGAGGAAATAGTTAGCTCAGAGTGCGAGATCTATTTTCTATTAAGTTTATGAATCGAAATCAAAACAAAACAGTCATAGGTAACTACATTTATTTTCGATAAAAACTGAATAAATCGGAGAATTTTCAAAATATAAAAATTAATTTATGGAACCAAATTACTACTAAATGGTAGTGTATTATACATCGTTTGATTCAGAAAAATGATATCTTTCGATTGGTGCTACAATCATTGTTGTCCGATAGAACACCGAGCAACAGCACGCAAAAAACTGATTTCCCATGTTCATCTCCTATGTACACCTTTAAGACAGACACACGGTATATTTTTTTAAATTCACAATTTTGCGTAAAATTGTCGTAGGTACTCGAAACTTGAGAAACGTAAAGGAAAATGTTTGAACTTTATTGCCCTGTTTGCCAATTGAATCTACGATTTTTTTGGCACTGCGTACGAGCTGTCAAAGTTAGACATTTTTTGACATCAGGAACATTTTTTTTATATGGGGGTGGGAGGGGGTTGATATCATATTGACTAGCATCACATTAAAGAGAACATTTCAAAGTTTCCAAAACTCAAAGAATCATCCAATTTCAACTAAATGCAACCAAGTTATGGCACTCGGAAATTTAGACATTTTTGGTGCATTTTCAAGTGCTACCTTTTTTTTCTCGAATGTATTTAATCAGAGAATGAAAATTATTTGTAGACATTTGTAATTACGTACACGATTTGAAACACAATTTTGTTTAATAAATCTGAATTTGAATTTATTATAGTTTTGATTTTGATACTTTTTATAAACAATGGAATCATACACTTTTAAAAAAAAGTTGTGTTTTTTTACAAATCATAAAAATTTAGATCATTTCAGTCACATATTATTCAATATTTCTTAAGGTTTTTCAACTTTTCATTCATAATTTCTTTTCTGAAGTTTCGCGGCTGCAAAATCGTGACGTCATCTTGTAATAGAATGTACAGCATGGCAAAGCAAAAGAGGTGTTGATAACAAATAATAATTTGCTTTTCAGTGTTGTAAAAATTACTTATTATTATTAAAATGAACATTCCGATAAATTAAATTAGGTATTCGTTAATTATAACGTTTTTAGTCAAAAAGTTTAGGACGTGTTAAAATAAAAATGCTTTGTTGTACTATATCTTGTCGCTTGTCGGTAATGTCGGTAGTCTCATTATCACACCTGTCATCTCAAGTCATATGTTGCAGTTAACAATGATTTTCAAATTAAACGTATGTTTATTTTATTTGTTATATTATTTTGCGCAGCTAATATATTTGTAAAAACCTCTCAGTAAATAACAATGACAGATAACAGTCAATTTGACAGTTGGTGTAGTTCCTCGCTCTCCGCAAGAGCGTGTTTCCTACAATTACAAGATGACGTCACAAGAGAAATACTTGAAATGGGATGCCAATTTCAACAAATCGTATCTTAATAACTACATGCATTTTAATATTAAAATTAGTTTCTATATTTATAGTTTTACTCCAACTTACAGAAAAAAAAAAATGAAAAAAGGTGTATGACCCCATTATCTACCTTATTTAGTCCGGTAGGTACGGTTTTACGGCCTCGGCCGGTAGTACATAACAACGACTTTGACGTTTGTATCCACAAGAAACTTGTTCAAAAGAAATACGACACTTTTAATTAAATAATTATTTGCAACTATTTGCTTTTAAAATAGCCCTCTCAATGTTGATTGGCTGAAAAACCATAAACGAAATATGACAAATTTATTATCAAAATCGTGTAACACTTACGGAATCATTAGTAGTCAAGTATTATTTTTCTTTTAAATATTTTACAGTAAAGCGATATAACGAATTGAACATATTTTGACGTCACAGGTACTCGCATTGATTCTATTGGCCAGAAATATGAAACGTGCAAGTCGCGCGTCTGCCGCTGCGCCCAGCGCCTATTGCGGGCTAAAATACAACTACGAAATGTCATTTTATTTGTTTTGTTTGTTGGTTTTTAAGATTATATTTGTTGGGCTTCTATTACTTGTTTCATAATTTTACTGTTTTATTGAGCTGTGTTGAAAAACTATTAAATAAAATTGTGTGTTGAGGTTAGGTTACATCACTACTAGCGCCACTGTTCTCAAACTTTCCTATGATGTTTACTCGAATATCAAGTAAAATACTCTAAAGTTGTCAAAGGAATTTTGTCTTAGTTTATATTAAGTTTAATTGTTGTAAATTAAGACTTATAATATGTAAATATTATTTTTACATTAAAAAATATATAATATCTACTATCATGAAAAATCGTTGTTTTAGTGCCACTGGAGGAGTACCAGTGACGTCACACAAACTTTGAAAAATCATATCTCTGGTAATATATGGAATTTTCACATCGGGTTTTCACTGATCGTCATAGAATCTAATAAAGTTTCATAAAAAAATTGGTTTATGGGCCCATTATATTATTACAATTTTACATCAAGCAAGTTCATATCGTCTAAATATTTTAACAGGGACTTAATTTATTAGCAGAATATTAGTAGTATTTTCGAAGTATTACACATAATGAAAAAATGAGAGATATACTTACTGGTATCCTCGACTTCGTTATGAAATTTTTGGAAAGAAAAAATATGATAGTCATTCAATCAAGACAACGATTGGATACGTGTTTACCAAAAACAAAATTAATTCTGAGGCGGTAATGATTACAGGTGATAGAAAATACCTTATGATAACAAACTTAAAAATGTCATATTCACCTCAACTGTCGGGAGCGGTGCTTCGCTGAAAGCGTAGGTTCTTTGATGCCAGGAGAGTTGTCCGCGAATTGAATACGCGATGGCTGTCACGAATTCGCCCCCTAAGCCCAGCTCTGCGCATAGTTTTAGGGCGAACTGTTCTGGGTTGTTTTCTTTTTCAGACATGTCCCATTCAACCTAAAATACAAAATAAACTGTCTTTAAACATGATGTAAGGTTAGGTTAAGTTAGGTTTCTTTTCAACAACGCATTCATCAAATTATGATATATAAAAAAAACATTTTTCAAGCGTTGTTTATGGTGCAATTCTAAGCAATTTTTATATTTAATCGTAAAACCGTAAAACCGTAGTGTACGAGACAATCGTAACAAGTCAAGTTACAGATTTACCATAAATGCAATTCTATGCAGAAAACTGTATCGATGAACGTTACAGATTTAGCTTTACGATTGACGTCATATTTTACGGTCAGTGTCTAACTTCATTGCTAATACAGTGTCTGAATATTGAATATGACAGTTGTTTTTTTTTATTTGTTTACTTATCAAATACAACCATGTGATGAGTTTTCATTATAAATTTTAAGAAAAATAGTCTTGTCTGCGAATTATGAAACAAGATCTTCATTTACATCCCCATCGCCTACAATCATCCATGAACAATCGGTGACATGTGTCATTGTCAATTATGACATACGAAAAATTTGTCTTGGCAGTATTTGATGCCATTTTTATTTAATCACCCGATATATTTAAATATAAATGGAATACTATAATATGCAATGGAATTCTTGAATTTGATGGATTATAAAATGGTTCTATATTACAAATAAAATTGATTGTCCATTACTGATCCAATCTAAATATTTGTTTGAAATTTGCTATAGTAATGTCAAATGGGTTTACCAAATCTTTTATATCTGTGTCTGCGCAAGAGACGCAAGTAATTTCTAAAATATGTAATAAGTTAATTTTTCTTGACGTATAATTAACATATTTTTGTTATGCATTACCTGTTATATTCAACAAGAAGGAGAGCAATATTCCAAATATTTATATTTTCATTCATTTTATTGAGAAAATTGAGCAATGATTAGAGAGAAAAATCAAAACCGTAATGTTACGTCCAGTTACCCTCTCAACGTAACATTTTCGAGAAATCGTAAGATATTTACGAGTGATCGTAAGCAATAGTTTTGCACAGAATTGCTCTTTGATTCGTAAACTGTTACGAGTCTTACGAGAACACCTTACGTGCCTTACGATTATGCTTAGAATTGCACCATTAGTTTTTTCGTTAACGTGTCGTAATTCGTAAATGGTGACAGTAAGAGAAAAATGTTTCACTACCACTTCCGGTTATTGGATTATCACCAAAAACTAATCAGATCTTCCAAAGGGTATACAAATGATTTATACAAAATATCAATATTTCCAGTTTAGTAGTTTTTGAGAAACCCTAACTCCAGACAGACAGACAGACCGACAAAAAAAACTAACCTGATCAACTAGAGAAGTGTTTCCAACATGTATGTTGAGCTTGATGATGACCCTCTGGTCGCACTGGTCCTCGATGATGACTCCTGTCTCGCTGGGGAAGGCCTCCAGCTGCTGGCGAATGGCCTGCGCGATGGCAGGTACGAAAGTCAACGGGTTCAAATCCAGGTCGTCGCAGAGCACCTCAGCGAACTGTTCGGGAGTTATGATGCTTTCTACAAATAGAAGAAATGTTTTTGAAAGTAGTTCCGATGCAGCAAGCCCTATTTTGCACACGCTGTATTAAAACAGTCACCTGCAACTATTTATAAAAAAATACAGGAATAAAATATGAGTATAAGTTTTGAAATAACCAGCTGTCAAAATTGTGTTTCAAAATGTATTCTTTATACATTTTTTCCATTTTTCATATTATGTTCCTCAGAATTTTTTTTAATAAATAAAAATGGATAATAATTGAGGTAGTTACTAATTAAGCTATGGGGAATATATAAAAAAATACAGGACTAAAATATGTGTATTAGTTTTGAAATAACCAGCTGTCAAAATTGTATTTGAAATCGGCACTAAAGTGCTCAAAATTCGCAATTAAAAGCTCAGAAACCGTCACTAAAGTAACCCATTATACGACGATTTTGAGCAACCCAGTGTTGGCAACCGTTAAATAATTATTGTACAAGTAGGATGATTTGGGCAGATATATTGACGTACTATTGGGCTTCCAAACTATCAAGAGATGGCGCTGATCACAAATCTCTAGCGGTACATGTCAGATTCATTTTGTATGGTCTTCTATGGCGAATGCGTGCTCTAGTTGTGCTAATTTGTGTTTTATTAGTGTATTTCGTAGATTTTATTATTATTAATTATTGACTATAGTTATATTTACATTAGCCATTAGTTGTTTTGTAGTTTTTTATTGTAGGTAAGTAGTTATTAACTGCAGCATTATTTTGTTTAAGATAGGTTATCATTCTTCTTTGTTGATATTAGTTTGTAGTTGTATATATTTTCTAGTAGTATTTAATATTAATATTTTTGTAGTTATTTGTTGTTGTTTTCAGTAGTTTTATTTTACTTTTAGTTTAAATAGTAGTATGGATTCATTTATTTGCTTAGATTTAGATAGTATATGTAAGTTCGCACGTTGCTCTTTATCTTCTAGAAGCATGGTAGAAGGCCAGCAAATAACAAATAGTGGCCACATAATATTATGTGGAAGTACATCAACAATATCATCGCAATTTTCAATGCTCTTTTCCATGCCTTTAATTTGTCACACTGTCACACATCATTGTGACACCCCATTTATTCTTCACACAAACTAGTCTTTCACCTTTTTTTGAGAATGAATGAAATCGAACTGTTCGACTTTTATTAGCAGAAGAACTGCAGCCATAAACAATGCAAATTTTTCTGTTTTTAACAGGTTTTTTTTTTAGAGAAAACTCCATTTTAACCTCTAATTTACAAATTAAATGTAGTACTTATTTAAACAATACGTCATAGATAAATGCAATACTTCCATTGAAATTCTTCTATAATCACTACTGTTGATATAAATTTAGAAAAAATAACAAATAAGTTCCAATTCTTTAAATAAATAAAAACTCAGAATAAACGTCAAAAACACAATGTACCGCGAGACGTAGTTCAGAATTCTGCCGCTAGTTAGCGTATTTTAATATTGTAAGCCCAATAGTAAATTTGGACGTAACATGAAACAAAATGTGCAAGAAGAATTAACTACTTAATTCCGATGAAGAAATTGAGGACAAAACACATAATTTTCAGTGTTATTTACGATAACTTCACTGTTCGATGTTGGCAACACTGACTGTCAGTTTCAATTGACAACTGACAGATGTATAAACTTAACCTATATTGTAATTTTTTTACAGTTTTTCTAATTTTAGATTTCAAATGAAACTTAATATGTACCTCGGCACTGAAGTTCCTTTTTATCACTCACATGGTTTAATAAATTCCATATTTGTGATACAAAATTGAACTTCAGTGCCGCGATACATAAATAACTATTTTTTTTTATTTATTTTTTCCTGAAGTATTAAAAGAATCTCTTACCATTCTTGTTCCAAGTAAAAGTATCTCTCAACTTCTGTCCTTCTATTTCCATATCCAGTCTTATAGGAACTAGACATTCATTTGTAGAAGCGTTCGCGATATTTGCATTGGCTTCCATGTCATCAAAACAAAGAGGAAACGTTCTTATCTACATAAAAATAAAAAGAAATATTAACAATGTTAGTTTATGTAACAATCCGACAAAACTGTTCAAAATATAGAACAAGTTGCAAATAAATATTGTAGCCAATAACTCTTCCGTATCTTTTTTTACACTAACTCAATTATTATTTCATTCATTACAAATTTGACCAATCAGAATGTCTCATTTTCCATTGTGTGCATTTTAGATAAAGCAACATGCTGTTTATTCGCGATTAAATTGAAGCTAGCTTTTATATGTAAATTTTGAACATTTTGAAGGCATATTTAGCCGGATAATTAGTTGCAGAAGCAAAATACTTACATGTTCTTTACCTTTACTGGTATTCTATGTCTTTAAACATGCTGAATTATTCAATTCAAGCTATTTTTATTTATTAATTTTTGACATTTATTTGACAAGTAAAAAGAAAACAATCAATTTGCTATAGTTACACGATAACAACATAATTTTATGGTGCTTTTTGTTTATGAGTGTACCGATTTATTTATGTGAAAATGTGTCAAAATCAACGTTTTAGTTCAATTTCTTCGGCAAATATTAAAGTTTATGTTATGAATTCATGAAATAATCTTGACATATACCCCTCGTGCTAAACAATTGAATCGATTAAATTTGGTGTCTAGCTTATTTACAAAATTTTGCTTTTAAAAAAGTGTTATCGTTCATAATGATTTAAGATAAAAATCCCTCGAACTGCGGTCTCGGGATTTTTTCAAATTATTATGTACTCAAACACTTTTTAAGCAAAATTTTTTGCATAAGCTACACATGTCAAATTTAATCGATTCAATTCTTAGCACTCGTGATATAACTATTGAGAATAAACCTCTAGTAATTATTCTCGGGAATAATCTCTGTAGCTTTTTTGTTTTTGTCAGATGTCAGATAGTTATCAACACAAGTAAAATATGAGCAAAAAAGATAGATTTAGTGGCGTGCATGGAAAGTCATGTTTAAAGACAGTCATTTCTTCTAAGACTAGCTTAAATTTTCTAACAAATAGTTTGAAGTGTTTAAAGACAGCCAAGTCTTCAACAAAGCTTCCTCTCCTAGAATTAGGAGTAAGACGTCATTTATCTCCCTAAAATCATGTTTAAAAACAATCGCTTCCTCTGAGGTTAGCTTAAGACCTCTAGCATCTAGTTTGAAGTGTTCAAAGACATTCTGAAGATGATTCGTCAGCTTTCACAAACAACAAAACAATTTGAAACTAATGACTTTTCATTAATAGAAAATTGCATTTTACAAACACTTTTTAAACAAAATTGTCAATAGTTATATCACGAGTGCTAAGAATTTAATCGATTAAATTTGACATGTGTAGCTTATCCAAAAAAATTTGCTTAAAAAGTGTTTGAGTACATAATAATTTGAAAAAATCTCGAGACCGCAGGTCGAGGGATTTTTATCTTGAATTATTATGTGCAACATCTTTTTCAAAGCAAAATTTTATAAATAAGCTAGACATCAAATTTAATCGATTCAATTGTTTAACACGAGGGGTATATGTCAAGATTATTTCATGAATTCATAGCATAAACTTTAATATTTACTGAAGAAATTGAACTAAACCGTTGATTTTGACACATTTTCACATAAATAAATCGGTACACACATCAACAAAAGCACCATAAAATTATATTGTTATAGTGTAACTATAGCAAATTGATTGTTTTTATTTTTATTTGTCAAATTAATGTCAAAAATTTGTAAATAAAAATAGCTTGAATTGAATAATTCAGCATGTTTAAAGACGTAGAATACCAGTAAAGGTAAAGAACATGTAAGTATCTTGCTTCTGCAACTAATTATCCGGCTAAATATGCCTTCAAAATGTTCAAAATTTGCATATAAAAGCTAGCTTCAAATTAATCGCGAATAAACAGCATGCTGCTTTATCTAAAATGCACAACAATGGAAAATGAAACATTTTCTGATTGGTCAAATTTGTAATGAGTGAAATAATCAATGCTAACAGATGTCACTAAATAAAAGTAGAAAATTTCATTTGACACACATATATTTTTATTGGTTAAATTTTTAAACAGGCCGTTAAAACTGCAACAAACAATACTCAAGAAATATCAAAATACCTTTTTCGAAGCAACCCTGTTTCGATTGATTGGCGTGGCTTGGGGAACCGCGTCCAAGTGACTGGAATTGGGTAAAGATGGGACCCATGGAACAGATTTCTTGCTTTTTCCTTCTCTGGGAACTGGAGGATCTGTTGTATGCACTGAGACAGCCTTGTATCTGTAAATGCTCGAATTACAAATTAGTGGGATGTTTAATAAAATTAGTAGAGGTACAAAAGCAGATGTTGAAATCGGACACCAAAATATAATAAGAATAAGTATACAAAATAATATAGCAGTCAGGAAAAATGTTCTATCTTTAATTCTGAGACAGGAAGCTTTGCTGAAAACTTGGCTGTCTTTAAACACTTCAAACTAGATGCTGGATGATTTAAGCTAGCCTCAGAGGAAGCGACTGTCTTCAAACATGATTTTAAAGTGGATAATAATGGGGTCATACACTTTTAAAAAAAAGTTGTGTTTTTTTACAAATTTACAAAATTTACAAAAAATGAGATCATTTCAGTCACATATTATTCAATATTTCTTATAATTTTTCAACTTTTCATTCTTAATTTCCTTTATGAAGTTTCGCGGTTGCAAAATCGTGACGTCATCTTGTAATAGAATGTACAGCATGGCAAAGCGAAAGAGGTGTTGATAACAAATAAAAACTTGCTTTTCAGTGTTGTAATAATTACTTATTATTATTCAAATGAATACTCCGATAAATTAAATTAGATATTCGTTAATTATAACATTTTTAGTCAAAGAGTTTAGGACGTGTTAAAACAAAATGCTTTGTTGTACTATATGTTGTCGCTTGTCGGTAATGTCGGTAGTCTCATTATCACACCTGTCATCTCAAGTCATATGTTGCAGTTAACAACGATTTTCAAATTAAACGTATGTTTGTTATATTATTTTGCGCAGCTAATATATTTGTAAAAACCTCTCAGTAAATAACAATGACAGATAACAGTCAATTTGACAGTTGGTGTAGTTCCTCGCTGTCCGCAAGAGCGTGTATCGTACAATTACAAGATGACGTCACAAGCGAAACATTTGAAATGCGATGCCAATTTCAACAAATCCTATCTTAATAACTAAATGCCTTTTAATATTAAAATTAGTATCTATATTTATAATTTTACTCAATCTTACAGAAAAAAAATAAAATGAAAAAAGGTTTATGACCCCATTTCTGCAACTAGTTGAAGACTTGGTTGTCTTTAAACACTTCAAACTAGATGTTGGATGACTTAAGTTTGCCTCAACCTTTTTTAAATATAACTTTCGGGTAAATAATTTATTCCCTCACCTTTCTGAAGATTTTTTAGTCTTTAAAGAATTCAAGATTAGATGGATGATTTAAGTTAACCTCAACTGTCTCTAAAAATAATTTTAGAGTGTATAAATAATGTCCTACCCCTAGTTTTGGAGGTGGAAGTCATGCTGAAGACTTGGCTGTCTTTAAACACTTTAAACTAGATTCTGAATAATTTAAGTTAGCCACAACTGTTTCTAAATGAATGAATAAATTCTTAGTTTTGACGAAGAAAGACTTGGCTGTCTTCAAACACTTCAAACTAGATGCTGGAGGTCTTAATCTAGCCACAATTGCCTTTAAACACGATTTTAGAATAGATAAATGTTGTCCTGCTCCTAATTCTAACACTAGTTTAATCATTTTGAAAATGGATATTTAATTCAGCACAAAATACTTCAAACAGATCAGTTCGACTTATCCAAACAACAACACAAAATTTTAGAAGAACTTTAAACACAGAGAACAGAATACCGTCAAGTTTTATAAGATCGCACAAATTCACACAATTCCAACTAAATTTCATCGATTTATTCCTATTATTTTCAACATTCCGATTCCAACAACAACTAGTTTATAAAGTACTTACTTCTCATCATTCCCCTCGATGATATCTTCAACTTCCGAAGCCCTAAGAAGAGACACACTGCTCGCCAAGACATGCTGACTCAACCCCAACTCAACTAGCTTTTTACGTTCTTCATTCGTAATGGAACGTCTGTACATACCAGGGTACTTCTTGTAAAGCGACCCTCGGAATAACCGAAGATAATTTCCAACCTTCACAAAAATGATTTAGGTTTCATGTTTGTAGGTTATGTTAAATGTTATCTCTTACCTCTGAACCAACGCAGAAATATTCGCCATTCTCTTCAAGTTGAAAACTTATTGGTTTATCACCAAATGTACGTACGGCCATTTCAAGTCTTATTAGTAGAAATTGTAAATTCAAATTATAAACAAATTTGACAAATATGACGCCGACAAGAAACTAATACCAACTTAAAGCGTTTAGGGATTTCCAGTGCTTTCCAAACTGTCTCACTCAGGTTTTTGGGTCCCTAGAATACGTTTTCATGATGACATTTCTGCTGATAAATCAAAATCCTCATTTCTATATTACATATTTGGAATCTATAAGATCTAGTTAGGAGCCGATAAGATTTTGGGAGCATTTATCATGTTTAAAATTAGTTGTTTCCTCTGAAACTAGCTTAAGACCTCCAGCAACAATTTTTAAGTGTGTAAAGACATCTAAAGTCTTCAATAAAGCTTTCTCAATCAGAACTAGATGTAGGACAGCATATATCCATTCTAAAATCATGTTTGAAGCTATGGCACACTGGTCGATGAGCGTCGATGAGCATCAATGAGCTCATTGATGAAACACCAGAACGAACCCACCTTTTAAAATTTTTATGTCTTCAATGACAAATACAGGGAATTTCTCTGTGACAAAAAATGTTAACATGAAATGAGACACAAAGATACGTCTGAAATGAGACCCGTTTGTTTCCTCGATGCTCATCTATGAAAAATAGAGAAGCCACTATTTTTCGTCGTTGACGGGTTCGTTCTGTTGTTTCATCAATGAGCATCGATGCTCATCGACGCTCATCGGCCAGTGTGCCATAGGCATAAGGCACTCAGCATCTAGTTTGAAGTGTTTAAAGACAGCCAAGTCCTCAGCAAGACTTCTCCTCCCGAACTAATAATAATAATAATAATAATGATTTATTTTCTGAGGATACAATACATTGTATATAGAAAACGTCACAAATAAAATATATAAACAGATACAAAAGTTAAATAAATTATAAATTAAAAAATACATTTAAATCATAGAAGTTGTAATGTAACTAGGGACAAGACATCATTTATTTACTCTAATATAATGTTTAAAGACAATCGCTTCCTCTTTTGAACATACTAAATAATTGCTCAGGGAATTTTGAAGCTTTTTAAAATAGTTTTGGAAGTACTGCATTACACTAGTACTTATACAGATGGCGTTATTCAGTTATTTGTTGGAGATGGCAGCACTTACTTCCGTGAATCATTTTTTTTGCTGACATTGCACTTGGGCAACTTGAAATCGGTATTCGGTCTCATTTTGCGTCAGTTCGTCGACCCTAAAGGTCGCTTTTGGCCTTTGGGGTCGGTAAGTAAATTATTCAAACTTATAAAACTCCTATAATTGTTTTATTTATTACAAAAGTGTTTAATACGAAAATTTTCTACAATAATTACAAAAAGTATTACACGTAAAACATCTATTTATACGTGACAAACAACGCCCAAGTTATCAAGGACGCACGTATTCCTTATCTAAATCAATCAATAAGTGTTTTACGTGGACAAATCAACTTTATTAATTCTACAATTTGCTGACGATTTACAAAAAAAATCCAATGATGAAAGTAAGTTTTCTCTTTAATAAACAAATGAATTTTGTATTTATCGCCGTGGAAAACTGTTTTAGGCTCCATCCAAGTCACCTGGCTGACCACATACCGGAAGTTGACGCATACCTGAAGCCAACGCGCTCAAAATGGCGTCCTAATCTTGAAGAAACTACATCTTTATTACCAACATTTCTACAAATTTTTATTATCACAAATTCTACAGAGGTACGTCTTAATTTTCAACAAATCGTTCCTGAATGTGTTTAATATAAAATGGGGCCCAACAATTTCATTTTGTTCGTCTCTCCAAATATCTTTATGGGAAGTTAGATGTTCTGAGTGGAACATATTGTAATATATGTAATGGGGCCCACCAGTTCATCTAGTGGGGCTGAATACAATGCACACGTACCGCCGATGCTCGCACAGTGGCCCTAAAAATGTTCCCATGTGAAAACAACGCGCAGATAATGTTTTTTCTTCAATTTCATATTGTTTTATTATTGTATTTTGGGGGTGTTTGGGGCCCACCAGTTCATCTAGAGGGGCTGAATACAATGCACACGTATCGCCGATGCTCGCACAGTAGAACAGCAGTCCTAAAAATGTTTCCATGTGAAAACAACGCGCAGAGAATATTCATTTTTCTATTTCATACATTGTATTTTGGGGAGGTGTCTGGGGCCCACCAGTCCATCTAGTGGGGCTGAGTACAATGCACACGTACCGCCGATGCTCGCACAGTGGTCCTAAAAATGTTCCCATGTGAAAACAACGCGCAGATAATTTTTTTTTCTTCTATTCCATATTGTTTTATTATAATATTTTGGGGAGGTGTCTGGGGCCCACCAGTTCATCTAGTGGGGCTGAATACAATGCACACGTACCGCCGATGCTCGCACAGTGGTCCTAAAAATGTTCCACAACGCACAGAGTATTTTTCTCTTTTCATACATTTTATTGTATTGTGGGGAGGTGTCGTGGGGCCCACCAATAAAAACTGCGCAGTTTTAAGCCAAGCACAGTACACACGTAGCGCCGATACTCGCACATAAGTCCAGCAGTCCTAAATAGTTGTGAAGACAACGTACAGAATATTTTCGACAATTTTTTTATTTTTCATTATGATGAGATACTGTGGTTTCCCCACATTTGGGGCCCAACAGTTACCTGAAATAAGGTCTCAAATAAAGAAAACAAAATAGAATTTATTCATTTTTAATGATAAATTCAACAACTGCATTACCAAGAAAAAAATACTTTTTATTCCTTTTAAAAAGTAACTTACATTCAATGAGAATTCTGGGGGTGTGTGGGGGCCCGCAGGGCCCCACAGTGTACACATACCTGCAACTTGCTCATTATTTCTGCCATTCTACCATTTTTATTTATTTTTTCTTACCGGCAACCATTATTCGGTGTCGTTTTACTAGAGTCATCTTAATGTTCCTCAAGAACAGCTTCGGATGGATTCTCATTTTTTTTATTTTTGATTATAAAGAGGTACTGTGGTACCCCACATTTGGGGCCCAACAGTTACCTGAAATAAGGTCTCAAATAAAGAAAATTAAATAGAGTTTATTCATTTTTAATGATAAATTCAACAACTACATCACCAAGAACAAAGTACTTTTTTTATTCATTTTAAAAAGTAACTTATATTCAATGAGAATTCTGGGGGTGTGTGGGGGCCCGCGGGGCCCCACAGTGTACACATACCTGCAACTTGCTCATTATTTCTGCCATTCTACCATTTTTATTTATTTTTTCTTACCGGCAACCAATTTTCGGTGTCGTTTTACTAGAGTCCTTTTAATGTTCCTCAAGAAGAGCTTTGGATGGATTCTCATTTATATGAAGAGGTACTGTGGTTCCCCACATTTGGGGCCCAACAGTTACCTGAAATAAGGTCTCAAATAAAGAAAACGAAATAGAATTTATTCATTTTTACTGATAAATTCAACAACTACATCACCAAGAAAAAAATACTTTTTATTCCTTTTAAAAAGTAACTTACATTCAATGAGAATTCTGGAGGTGTGTGGGGCCCGTAGGGCCCTGCTACTTGCTCATTATTTCTGCTCTACCATTTTTATTTATTTTTTCTTAGCGGCAACTAATTTCCCCGTTCGCTTCACTGTCCTGTTAACGTTCCTCAAGAAGAGCTTTGGATGGATGTTGATTCATTTTATTTTTATTTAGGGCCCCCAATATTCTACCCATCGCCTCATAAGCCGCTGAAGCGATTTTTTATCTTTTGGGGGCCCTACTTTTTTATTTTATACTGTGGGGGTCCTACAATTTTCTGCCCACCGCCTCATAACTCAGTGAAGATTTTCCGAGGCTCAATTTTCCTCTATTTTTGTCTTTACTGTCACTGAGGCGGTTTTTTATTTGTTGGGGCCCACCAATGTACAGTATAACCTCTTTATTGTTGGTGCTAGTGGGGTTTGGGGCCCACAACCTTTTCTTTTAGTTTGTGCCTCAGAATCATTTATTTCTGAATCATGAACTAAAATAACCATAAAAGTTTAGGTGAATTTATTTATACCTATCTTCTACAAACTACTTTACCTAAAAACAATTTTTTCAATCACAAAGTAACTCTTTTTAGTTACAATTGAATTGGTACAAAAACATTATTCGATTTATTATCGATCGATAATTTTTGGAGGTCCAGTTGTTGCATGGGAACTTTAGAAACTTCGCATTTTCAAATCGCAATCTTTCTGTGTTTGTTTGTTGTACAAACATTACTGATTTTTGCAAACTACCTAAAAACAATTATTTCTTTGACAAGTAATTTTTCATAATTACTGTTGAATTGTTACAAAAACATTATCATTCGAGATGATAGACAAACTGAAACATTTTGAAATATCAAAATTAATTACTTACCAGTTTGTTTATATCTTAAAAACATATGCTTTAGAAACTTTGTTTGTGAAACAACCAAAAAAAGTTAGGTTAATTTATACCTATCTTCCACAAACTATTTTACCTCAAACAATTATTATTTTGTCTTCAATAAAGCATGTGTTCTTAATTACTATTGAATTGTTACAAAAACATTATCATAGGAGTTACTTTCGCATTTTCTGCAAACTACCTAAAAACAATTTGTTCTTCCTAATTACTATTGAATTGTTACAAAAACATTATCATTCGAGAGGTCTTTTAGGGACCACTCAATTTACAATTCATGTCCTTAAAACGTTAATTATTTACAAACTAATACATTTACATACTTTTTATGATTGAGAAGTAGCATTATTTTGAATGCTCAACTTTTCAAATTTTTAAATACAGACATTTTTGTCAATTACTTGCTTTTCTATTTAAAAATTAAAATATTCTTACCTATAACTGCTTTGATGACAGTTTTGTAAACTTAATGTTGTCATCAAAGTATTGGAATTGACAGGTATTCCCTGAGAACAACACAAATTTGTGAATTTATCTGAAATGTTAGGTTATAATTTTGTATTTTTGTAACATTGAATTATAATCATTGTTTGATTGTTAATAAAATGATTTATATTTGAATAAAGATGTTTTTAACCTTATTTCCTTTCTCCATCCAAAATTTCTTTATAAAATATTATTAGCAGTTTGAAAACGGCACTCCAAACAAGGTAAATTTTTATTTTATATTTTCAATTGTCATTTAATAGGTAGTTATTTGTATATCAAATACACTTTTATTACGCATTTGGAATTTATTCTCCGAAGCGATAGCTGAGTAATAAAAAATACTTTAGTGCTAAGGTATACATTATATTTTATCCGAAATCGTTAAATTATTAATTAAAAACATAAATTAAAGTTATTTATGTATCAAGACACTGAAGTTCAATTTTTTATCACGAATATGGATTTATTAAACCATGTGAGTGATAAAAAGGAACTTCAGTGCCGAGGTACATATTAAGTTTTATTTCAAATCTAAAATTCGAAAAAACTAAATAAATTGCAATATAGGTTAAGTTTATTCATCTGTCAGTTGTCATTTGAAACTGACAGTCAGTGTTGCCAACCTCGAACATTGAAGTTATCGTAACACTCAAAATTATGTGTTTTGTCCTCAATTTCGTCATCGGAATTAATTAGTTAATTCTTCTTGCAAATTTTGTTTCATGTTACGTCCAAATTTACTATAGTACGTCAATATATCTGCCAGAATTATCCTAATTGTACAATAATTATTTAACCGTTGCCAACACTGCGTTGCTCAAAATCGTCGTATAATGGATTACTTTAGTGACGATTTCTGAGCTTTTAATGACGATTTTTGAGCACTTTAGTGCCGATTTCAAATAAATAGCATTGTGTTTGTAAAATGTCAGCTAGTTATGGAATGGCTGTAACAAAATTCAGAGTCAAAATATTTGTGAATATTCTTCATTATTATTTACATGTTCTTAGATAAGATCTGCATTAAATCCGATAAATTATTATCAATAATAAATTCATCAATAGTATTATAGAATACATAATTTTAATTAAGGGTTATCTATGCTAAAAGAATAAAATGACAGCGACCAATTAAAATTTATAAAAGTTTAAGGAGGCATAGCTTTGGAACTAGACTAGATGGGGCCTTAGGGACCACACCGTTAGATTCAGGGTAGTTTCTAGTACAACTGTCTAAAATTATATTAATTTAGATTAGGAGGTGCATTTGCTAGAACCAAGAGAGTAAAATGGGAGCTTGACTGTCTTCAACAAAATATTATTGAAGTTTGAGGGGGCATAACTCCGATACTAGACTAGATGAGGCCCTGGCGACCTCACCACTGAATTCAGGGTGGTTTCTAGTACAAGTGTCTAAAATTATATTAATTTAGATTAGGGGATACAATTGCTAGAACCAAGAGAGTAAAATGGGAGCTTGACTGTCTTCAACAAAATATTATTGAAGTTTGAGGGGGCGCAGCTCCGATACTAGACTAGATGGGGCCCTGGCGACCTCACCACTGGATTGATGAAGGATTTTAGTACAACTGTCTAAAATTATATTACATAATTTGTATGTTATTTTAGGTTTATAGTTCATGTTTGATAGATGAGTCTGTATAGTTTTATTTTAGCTATTTTTTGACTAACTTCCCGGAGTGATATTCGTTTACTTTAGCATTGTTTTTGGAAAAAATATTTTGTTTCATTTTGGTCTAATTTAATTAGGGAATAGTAATTTGTCAAACTAGAGAGGAAAGCGCTTCTTTTCCCCCTCGAGTTCGAAGTTTGCCTCATGAGCGCAGCGAGTGAGGCATTTCGAACGAGAGTGGAAGAAGAGCTTTCCTCTCGTGTTGGACACAACATTTTTTTCACGACATGTTTCTAAAAACGTTTTGCTCGGACCTAAAATACACTTTAAGAACACAACTAACAGATTGGCACGTTAAAAGTTAGGCACGAAGTATAATACAGACAGGAGGGGAAACGAATGCGTACGAGATGGGCCGAAAGTTGTCCTAGTAGGAGTGAGATAACACGGAGACAGAGAAAAAAGATGTAGTCTGTGTATCGCACAGTTTTTACGGTACTAACTCAGTAATATCGTAATATATTTTCATTTGTAATGAGGAGAATCAAAATTTATATATAGATTATATACAGGGTCGCCTTTAGGCATGGGCCACCTGGGCCCGGGCCCAGGGCCCCGAGGTCCTAGGGGCCCCTAAAAGTTTGTATGATTAAAAAAACTTTGTCAAAAAAAAAACAGTTGAAATTTTTGTTTGTGATTAAACAGTAAAACAAAAGTTGTGAATACTTCTGCAAGGTTCTTGGGGGCCTCTAAATATATAAAACCGGCTCTGCATAAACTATAGAAAATTTAAAAACACAACCACAGCGCCACGCGAGCGTGAGTAGACGCGAGTCGTGCCATTTAGACTCATGTTGTCAATTTGCGCCGTAGCATTTAATTTTACAGGATTATAAAAATACGCGCTGTGCTATATATGTTCCTACACTTGCTTTTAAAAATATCGGCTGGTATCACGAGCTCTGCTTTTGGGTGTTTTAAGAGCAGTGTTTTAGACTTGGTTTTATCGCTGTACAATGTTTTAAAATTATTTTATAAATGCTTCAAATAGAAGTTACAGACCACTTTTATTTGAAGTATTTTTTTATAAAATAAAACATTGTACAGCGATAAAACCAAGCCTAAAACAATGCTCTTAAAACACCCAAAAACAGAGCTCGTGGTAGCGGCTATTATATTTAAAAACCAAAATTAATTATGAAACCAATAAAAAAATTAATCTATACGGATATTGTATCTTACAATTTTGAATTTGTATGTATGAAATAATTTACAATTATTTATTTTAAATTAAACATTATTTTATAGTGGCGTTATAGTATGTTACTATTATCAAATAGTATTTGGTACATTCATGGAAATATGAAGGATAAAATTCAAATATATAAATAAAATATTTTATTATTTTAATAAAAATAAAAAAAAATATCGTCACGCCTTTTACCCATTATGGGTGTGACATTCTGCTTACACTGATCTCGGTAAGTGATTTATTTTTACGTGTGAAGTGCGGTTACCAGCCGTCAAATCATAGCCCCTAAAGATTTTATAACTCGGAAAGACTCCAAATTACAGAGTAGCTCTATAAATTATACAATTAAAAAAATTATATAATAAATGACAAATACCTTATTGTAAATTATAGAACGAAAAATACAAATAATTTCAATATCACAACATAACAATAAAATCATACATACTAGTGTTTCAAACAGATATCTTAACTAATTGTTAGTAGGATTGTTACAAAACAACATTTTATAATTTTTCAAAAACAACAATCATTTAAAATTAATCTTTGCTAGGCGATATTAGAGTATTTGTACTACCACAGGACCATTCTTTTACAATGTCGTCACTGGAAAAATGTTTTTCACAAAGTCTTTTCTCCTAAGTACACGATCATTTCGCGGTATAGCCTTTCGCCATTTATTTAACAAATTCTCATGTTTTGGCACTGACAAAACGGAAACCTTTTCTTTATTCGAATCATATCCACTTTTACAATTAGGTACAAAGTATCTTCTACACATTATTATAACATATATCTTTACTATAAACACGTTTAATGTAAAAGAGCACTACTCAAACAGCTGTCAAACATGTAAACAAGCAAGGAAGGCCAGACTAGATCTACTTTCTCTCTCTAGCGGTCCTTGTTGCGCAGTCGGACATAGATCGTCCCATTTTCCCTATACAGCTGAGATACGTTGTTGCGTAGACGTGAAGTTAGGTTATCAAACACAAGGCGGTGTAGCAGTGTTGCCAATGAACCAATCTTAAATATATTTAATAAGTTGTCAAATTGTGATTTAATAACGAAAAGAAATATATAAGACATAATTGTAAGATTATATAAAGTATGTATATCACTAAAATAAGGATTTTCAATAAAATTAGGAATTTATTTATAATTTTTATAATATATTTTTTATAAATAACTTTCATATTGGCAGCACTTCCATATTTTCCTCTCTAGAGAGGAACAACACATTTTCCTCACTATTTCGGGAGAAGAACGGTGGGGTTTCCTACCATGTCGTGAAAAAACAACAATTACTATATTAACAAAATCTGGTGTGGGCACCACACTACTTTCTTATACAAATAAAGCCAACTGAACACGTGTGGCTTGTTCCTTGCGTATGACTATTTTGACATTTATTTGATATATAGGTGTTAAACCTGTTTAATTTTGTTCTCAATATAGTCTTCAAAACTTTCTAACTAATAATACAAATATTACTTTTATAATATTTCACACGACACATATTTTTGACGCTTCACAATTATTTGACACGTTTGACACAGATATTAAAAATGTTTTAGTTTTTGTTCCTATTGTAACTAAGATTATAGAAATATATTCTTAAATTTATAATTTAGTTTTTCTCAAAATTAGAAGCATGTCCAAGAAAAGTGCAAATAACATTTTATATTCCAAATACTTTTGCTAACATCTTTCATTTGAAACTTTTTCTCACAGCTGATTCTTTTTTTGAAATAAATGGAATTTATTGTTTTGCGTGGCCAGTAAACTTCCTCTTCCGGTTTTTCAATTTCATTCAAATTCAACTCAGCTCTTCATTATTTCATGAAACTTATAAATTCCAAGTTTCGTTTACATATCTTGTTTCGTTCATGAGATATTGCGCATACGGACATCCATCCATCCATCCTCACACACAGACATCATTGAGAAATTGGTCTTAACGGATTCAGTGGACGTCAAAATATGTATTTCCGCAAAAATCTCGTCAGCGATTTTTTTCGTGATTCCAATACTTCCTTACATTTTGTATAAGAAAGTAAAAATATTGTATTCTCTATGATACATATTTCAATTCAACATCCGGTTATAAAATATAATTAAATGAAGATGAAAGAACTAGACGAATTGCGTAGTATGTATTATTTATAAACATTGTGAAATATCAAAATTAATTACTTACCATTTTGTTTATAATTCGCAAAAACAACTAAATATAATTGAGTAAACAGTTTTAATAATACTCTCTTGATGATAAAACTTTATATAGTTCACAAATATAATCAAATATTATTTGTCTGTACCACGTACGGGTGAGCAATGGAAAGAATGTGTGAGCCGTTGTTTGGTCTGTGTTGCTAGCGAATGAATCAGAGCAAAAATATTTTAACTGCTACCCACGCTGCTACCCAAGCTTGCAGTTTTTCAATGTCTGTCTCGTGATACAGTGGCGCGGATTTTAATTTGTGCATGATGCATTAAATGTTTTTTAATTGTGTATATTTAAAGCAGTAATAATTTAAGGAGTTTTCCTGGAGGGCTGAGGGAGGAATTTCCGGGGATGAGGTCAGCCTTCTCTCTCTCTTGTCAATGCGGGAGACTGATCCAGGCTTTACATTTCAAATTGAAATGTATATATAATGAAATGTATATACAAACAAACAAAAATGTATATATTTAAACTTCGTTAACACAATAAAATAAATTACCTACCAATAAATATGTATTTTTACTTTCTAGTATACCTTACACCAATTATATTTTCAGATTTCAAAATAAATAAATCTATAAACTCAATAACTCAATATGTATTTTTTATTATCTAATATCCCATTTTACCCAATACCTACTTATTCAAATTAAAAAATAGAGTAATAAGTTATATATTTAAAATTATTTGCAAAATATCTTTTATTCTATAAGCACTTAAAAACAAAATTTAATAGTTATCTTTTTTTGATTTACTTAAATATCCTAAGTTTACAACACTTTTATAAATGTCAAGCAATAGTTATTGGTATCACAAGGTTGGAAACTCCTATTTTGAGAGTGCGAGTTTATTTTGATAGGACGAGCACTCGCAGAATAGTTTCCAACCGAGGGATACACAAGATTTTTCGCGCCAACATTTCTGTAAATTTAATAAATAAATTTAATTTATTACTCCTTTTCTTAATGACAGGGAATTTTGTTATGTTGCTAACTTCACAATATTTGAATGTCAATTATGTTTATTTTCCAATATCATATCCAAAAATATACATATTTTTATTTGGATTTTACACTGCAAATTCAATTATAAATACTTACAAATATGTTTAAAATCCATAAATATTCTATTTTCTTGTATTGCAAATACTCAATTGTAGATATATTGCCATAATATTTTTAAGTTAATGTAATACTTTGACATTTCTAGCGTCAGAAGTTAGCTAAAATTATTGAAGTGATGCCAACATATAACCATAAAAAGTTAGCAATTTTTGTCGAAC
The DNA here is from genome assembly GCA_963942605.1 of Poecilus cupreus. Taxonomy (NCBI): domain Eukaryota; kingdom Metazoa; phylum Arthropoda; class Insecta; order Coleoptera; family Carabidae; genus Poecilus; species Poecilus cupreus. The sequence continues at coordinate 4,247,377 of OZ012713.1, forward strand.
TAGTTCGACAAAAACATGATTTCCGACCGATTTCGAGTAATGTAATTGTGTCAATGACGGACGGCGGCGCGAAAATGAATTGTTTCTCGTATTAGAAGTTCTAATATATTATACCAAAAATAAAGAGTGATTTCTACTGATATGTTTTAAGTAAATGCTTAAGGTCAAACATACGCGTCGAAAGAACGAACCCTTTATTTTTTTAAAAAACAGCAAATTCTGTATTCTTTATTTATTTTCATGTTCTTTATGGTCCAACAACCTCCATTCGTCAAAATATCATGGATTTTTTACAGTGACTTGTACATTGCAATGTCAGATGAAGAACATATTTTCGTTGGGTTCGTTCACTCCCATGAATTTTGTTTTGCAAATTCAAATTTCAATAAATTATTTCTTACAATTATTCTTATCGAAAAACAAAACAATTATTACTGTGAAGTCTTTGAACATTCTAGTATTTATATATGTGGATGAAAAGGATAACTGAAACATTCAACTATAAAAAAATATTCGTTGAAGTCTAGTTGGTCAAAAATTCAGAATTTTGATACTGAATTTCTAATTCCCATGAACGACGACAGTAATGAAAATAATTCGTATATTTATAAATATAATCGTCTATAACATACTAAAATTATTTTACATTTGAATTTACAGTTTTTGAGAAACAAATAAGAATATACCAAAAAACACACTTTTTGGTATATTTTTATTTGTTTCTCAAAAACTGTAAATTCAAACGTAAAATAATTTTAGTATGTTATAGACGATCATATTTATAAATATACACATTATTTGTATTACTGTAGTCGTTCATGGGAATGTGTGACATATATTTGACTACTTTGAAAATTATGTTCATGTATAATATGTAAACAAAATTGGCATTTTAAAATTTATTACAAAACTTTGGACTTTTATCTACAAACGTAGGTATAAAACATTATATGTTTCATTTATTATAATAATGACATATTGTTTCAAAAAAGTCATGTTCATCTTGCGCTATCTTCAGCCCGTATGGTTCACCTTAATTATATGCGTTAAAAAATAGTTCAGATAAAATTGTTTGAGCTCGCACATTCTATGCGCCGAATGCCAGCAACCATAGAAAAAAGAAGTAACGACGCGTTCGAGCACTGGTGTTGTTGGCTGAACTTTTGCGGTGATTTTTTCTTCGTCTTATCGCAAAATGGTTCAAATAAAACCTGCTAAGAATTAAATAATAAACAATTAATATCAATAAATCTTTACTGCAAAATGACTAGTATAGCCATAAATTATGAAAATCGGTTTCCAATAAATTTCAGATATGTAGTTCTTGATGTCGTCTAGAGGAATTTCGCAGATGGCGCCAGCTACCACGCTGAAAATTGAACAAAATAGTTATAACTAAGGCAGGCTACACATTTGCCGTTTTTGCCAAGAAGTCACTTTCTTTGGCTAAGCCTCTAAGCGGTTGTTCTTCTACCGGTAATGAGTAGCGGCGCTTTTACCGCTAAATGTGTAAACACATCAAAATCTTTACGCGACGGTCAATTTACCGCTGTAGAAAAATACTGTGAAATGTGTAACCGGCTTTAAAAAGATTTATGTATCAGGAATTCCATAATTTGCGCATGCGCATTAACAACACTTGACTCGGATCGATCAATATTTTGAATTCTGCGCAGTTCACGTTTTGTTTAAACATTTGAATAGAAATTACTTGCAATACAATATTTTTCCAATAAATATTATGAATTTGTGCTTAAAACATTTTGAAACATAATTTTGACAGCTGGTTATTTCAAAACTTATACACATATTTTAGTCCTGTATTTTTTAATATATTCTCCATAGTTTAATTAGTAATTGCCTGAATTATTATCCATTATTATTTATTAATAAAAATTATGTGGAACAAAATATGAAAAATCTGATGTGGCCAGCACATAACCTCCCGCCCAATACTACTCTTAAACGATACAAAATAGTATTTGATGATACAGAAACATACCTTCTTATTTGTTTATTTTCTATTTATATTTGAGAATTTTAATTTTCTTTCGTATATTTATTTAATTTTTTGACATATATTTCACTAAGAAAACAGCTTCACAATCACAATGACATGTGTCACATTTCGTAAAAAATTGAAATTTTTTAAATGTTTCCATGGTGTACTAGGAATGCAAGATTTGTGAAATCTAATTTCTTTATATTTTATTATCTCTAAATCCAATGAAAATTAATGAAATTAGTGTAATCAAAACACATGTAAAATTAAATATTCTTCAACTTTCAAAATAACATAAATTGTTGAAAAAGGAAATTTAACCGTGTTTTTCGCGAAAAACTGTTAAGGGCTTCAAGTAAACTGCTACTTCCGGTTGACCAATTTTATCCAAAATCTAATCAGCTCTTCATTTAAATATAAGAAGCAAGAATTCACAAAATTGTATTTTTTGGTATTATAGTATTTGAGTTATGCGAGACGAAAAAATTGCCACAGACTACACACACACATACATACATACAGACATCATCGCGAAAATAGTAAAATCGTATTGTAGGGACCCTAAAACGTGCTTATTCATTGAAAACTCACTACCCAATTTTTTGACCAAAAACAATACCTCCCTTACCTAGAGGTAGGCGGGAGGTAAAAATGGAAAAAATGTATAAAAAAAATATTTTGAAACACAATTTTGACAGCTGGTTATTTCAAACATACATTTTGTTATTTTTAACTTACCAAAATACAATATGCAACTGCCGCTGTAAATAAGAGCTTTTCCAAACTACGAAATAAATAAACAACACAAATTACATTGTACTACCTTCAAATATAATCTTTATTATTTAATAAATTACTAATTAACGATACAAATGATCAGCATGAATATTCGTCGCTATTTCCGACTCCCACTTATCCCCATTATTCAACAACTTCTCTTTATTATACAACAGCTCCTCGTGCGACTCCGTGGAGAACTCAAAGTTGGGCCCCTCGACGATGGCGTCCACGGGGCACGCCTCCTGGCAGAACCCGCAGTAGATGCACTTGGTCATGTCGATGTCGTAGCGCGTGGTGCGCCGGGAACCGTCCGCGCGCTCTTCCGCCTCGATGGTGATGGCCTGAGCGGGGCAGATCGCCTCGCAGAGTTTGCAGGCAATGCAGCGCTCCTCCCCTGAGGGGTAGCGGCGCAGGGCGTGCTCGCCGCGGAAGCGGGGAGAAAGGGGGCCTTTCTCGAAAGGGTAGTTGATGGTGGCTGGCTCTTTGAAGATCATTCCTGAAATAAATTGTACAAATTGCTACTTTGGTGTTTTTAAACACTTCAAACTAGATGCTAGAGGTTTATCACTTGAAGGTATTTTATTGATGATATTAGGTGAAAAACAAATTAGATGTGTGTGCGGCAGTAAATTACTTGTAAATAAATAATAATTTTGAAGGAATATCTTGACTTGTTACTTCTGGAAGCCATAGAGAATAATGTACTAAGATTTATCAGGTCATGATTGTTAGAATTAACTGTCAGATCGTAAATTCGTAAATCTGTTAGCTACGATGCGCCCGTAACTAACAACTTTACAGATTTACAGTTTTGGGAATTCTCGACAATTAGCTGTAAGAAGACAATTTACAGATCAACTTTACGCTCGCGAGACGATTATTTTACGACATTCGTCTAACTTCACAATGGGGTCATACACTTTTAAAGAAAAGTTGTTTTTTTACAAATCATAAAAATTTAGATCATTTCAGTCACATATTATTCAATATTTCTTATAATTTTTCAACTTTTCATTCATAATTTCCTTTATGAAGTTTCGCGGTTACAAAATCGTGACGTCATCTTGTAATAGAATGTACAGCATGGCAAGGCGAAAGAGGTGTTGATAACAAATAAAAACTTGCTTTTCAGTGTTGTAATAATTACTTATTATTATTAAAATGAACACTCCGATAAATTAAATTAGATATTCGTTAATTATAACATTTTTAGTCAAAGAGTAGGACGTGTTAAAACAAAATGCTTTGTTGTACTATATCTTGTCGGTAATGTCGGTAGTCTCATTATCACACCTGTCATCTCAAGTCATATGTTGCAGTTAACAACGATTTTCAAGTTAAACTTATGTTTATTATATTTGTTATATTATTTTGCGCAGCTAATATATTTGTAAAAACCTCTAAGTAAATAACAATGACAAATAACAGTGAATTTGACAGTTGGTGTAGTTCCTCGCTCTCCGCTAGAGTGTGTTTTGTACAATTACAAGATGACGTCACAAGCGACAAATTTGAAATGGGATGCCAATTTAAAAAAATCGTATCTTAATAACTAAATGCCTTTTAATATTAAAATTAGTTTCTATATTTATAATTTTACTCAAACTTACAGAAAAAAAAAATGAAAAAAGGTTTATGACCCCATTATATTCTGGTTATCTGTAAGTGACACGTGACACATAAAATAAAATATTTAATTATTTACACTTGTACATCCATTTAAAATGAAGTAAGTACTGAAAATACTTAAATAATATATTAACTGAAGTCGAAATTAAATTATTTATTGTTTGAATATATGGAATTACAAATTCGGTACTGAAAACATATATTAAAAAACGAAAACGGATGATCATTGTCAGTTCTGGAGGCGCTAAAATACTACTAATATTTTTTAATACTTGACTCACAGACGACTGACTTAAACATATCCAACAGTTTGAACCAACTGGATTTTGGAAAGAACTACCACACACTAAATATAAAGTTACGAAAACCCTTCAAGTTAAATTGATATTTTATATAAATTGGTAAAGAAAAATGTCTGTATCAAATACCTAAAAATGAATACGCGTTGTTGGATAATTATTGTTAAACTTCGCTAAGTAATCCAATAAATAATATCACCTTGATTATTAATTTTTAACTGATTTAATACTTAGAAGTCTCTCGAGGGAATAAATAATAGTAGTGATAATATTATTCATAAGATAATGATGAATTTTCGCATTCTACAGTGACTGTAAGAGTTTACAGGCACCTTAAACTTCACCGTGACTTTTACAGGCATCTGTAACATATTTACGATTTTCTGTATGGAACAGGAGCTATGAGAATTGCCATTTGACCTGTAAGCATTTACAGATCTTACAGATTTTACAGAATTGCTCAGAATTGGCCTATAAATCATTTTACTTCTCCATATTTATTTTATTTTTTATGTCAACTAGATTGCCGTTAATTTTGTTTCTAATATAAATAATTATTATTGGCAAGTATTGTTTCAGTAATAATATAACAAGAGAGTGAGAATAAATTGAAAATAATTTGACAGATCTTTCGAAAACTTGTTGGCAGGCAATAGCCACGAAAGCCCGTAGGGCTTGAGTGGCTATTGCCAAATGGCAACAAGTTTGAGAAAGATACTGGAGAATTATTTTCTAATTTATCGAACTCTCGAGTTATATTTAATTAGATTATTTTTTGATTTCATCATCAGGCACGTCACTAAATCTATCTTTTTTGCTCATTTTTACTTGTGTTGATGATACCTATCTGACATCTGACATCTGTCAACAAAAACAAAAAAGCTACAGAGAAAATTGCCGAGAATAATCACAAGAGCATTATTCCCAGTATAATAATGACAGGATTGGTTAAAACACAGACACGTGACATACAATAAAGCATTTGATTGGTTTAAATAAACGTCAAAAAATAATCAGTATAATAATGACAGACATACAATAAATTATTTCATTGGTTTAAAGAAATGTTAAAAAATAATCCGATTTTATTCAATTTATATCGAAAATATAAATATAGTTACCGATGCCTGTTTTGTTTTTATTTTTTAAGGCTATTTATTTGACGTTTAAAAATTAATATACGGAACCAAATTACAACTAAATTGTAATGTATTTTACATCATTTGATTCAGAAAAATGATATCTTTCGATTGGTACCACAATCATTGTTGTCCGATAGAACACCGAGCAACAGCACGTAAAAAACTGATTTCCCATGTTCATCCCCTATGTACACTTTTAAGACAGACACACGGTATTGGCAACGAAAATGACCGATGGCGGCAGCACTGAGTATTTGCAAATGGCCGACATCGTAGGTAACGTGCAGTGAATGACATACGGAGAAACATAAATAAGGTTCATATAATTATAGTTATAAATAAAATATGAGCATATTTGAAGTACGGTATTGTGCAAAGGGAAGTATTTGTGCTTTATTTATTTTTAAAATCACAGTTATACGGTCTCTTTAATATAATTTTAGGCATGGGTAACTTTTACGGTGCTGATAAACAAGTTTGTTTTCGAGAATTATTTAGATATCTCGAGGCGACGAATTCTACCAGAAATTTTATCGAGGGGGAAGAAATAGTTAACAGTAGCTTGTTATTTTTATGTAGAGTTGTGGAGGTAAATTTAAATAAGTGCTAGCTTTTTGGGTTATGTTTGCAGATCAGTGCTCTTACTACAAATCCACATGAGATACATGGAACTATTTATGCTGAAAATATTATATTATATAACTTGTGAACTGTATCACAAAATACATTTTTATATGTTACCCTAGTTACATATTTGAATAAAACTGCTAATACAGCATAAGTAATGTTTAGTTTCATTTCAATAAGTGTGGGTATGATTTTCTCTAGTCGATAATTTGAAAATTTTTATATTAGGATAAGTCTATAATTATTATTCCTTCAAAATTTGGTAAGCCAGTTAAAGTATTTAATTTCTAATCAGTTTGTGTTGTACATTTTGAATTTGGATTTAAAATCCATTCTAAGAGCTTTTCAGATAAATTATACTTTAGAACAGTAAGAAAAAATGAAGAGTATGGAAAAGGTGAAAGAATATATAAACAATTAAGATACAAAATACAAGAAAATAGCACAAAATTAACTCAATAACCACTCTGTATAATATACCGTGTGTCTGTCTTAAAGGTGTACATAGGAGATGAACATGGGAAATCAGTTTTTTACGTGCTGTTGCTCGGTGTTCTATCGGACAACAATGATTGTGGTACCAATCGAAAGATACACGGTATACGCTGCAAATAGTTACTGTTTTGACTAGTTCATAATTTCGCCACCAGAGGGCTACGAGTTCATTTTCGTTGCCAATATAGTAGTAGTTTTCAACAACGGACGAAGATATAACAAGAATTAAGATGCTTTTTATGAAAAATATTTAAAATTTAAGAATAATTTGAATTTAAAATTCGAAACACTTTCTACTAAATAAAGCCAGATTACTTGTTTAAATTAGTAAAAACGGCACTGTTTAAATTCGGATACTGTTGATTGAAACCTGTTCAAAACTAAATGTTGGATGTCTTAAGCTAACCTCAAAGAAAGTGACAGTTTTTATACATTTCAAAATAGATGCTAGATGTCTTAAGCTACTCGCAAATAAAACGACTCTCTAAATATAATTTTAGAGTGGATAAATCATAAATAACTCAAGGCTTGGCTGTCTTTAAACACTTCAAACTAAATGATGAATGTCTTAAGCTATCCTCAGAGGAAGTGACTGTCTTTAAACATGTTTTAAGGTGGGCGAATAATACCCTATTTCTAGTTATATTATTGAAGACTTGGCTGTCTTTAAACACTTCAAATAATCTAAATGAAATGAAAACTAGATGTTGAGGGATTAAAGTTAGCTTTAACTGGCTTTAAACATGATTTTAGGGCGGATAAATAACATCCTAGGCCTAATTTTGGGGGATGAAGTCTTGTAGAAGATTTGACAATCTTCAAACATTTCAAAATAGATGTCAGATATTTCAATAAGATACTATCTTTAAACATGATTTTAGAGTGGCTAAATTATATCCTATTTCTAATTAAGAGGACGAAAACTTTGCTGACTTTAATTCTACTAACAATAAGTAAACATACCCAATGTAACTCCAAAACCACGAGCCAATTCCGTCCAGAACATTGTTTGGGCTGCCCTATTTGTAATATCCTTCCATTCCATGCTGGGCTCCTTATTATTTATATAAACAAAGCCATCTTTGGGTGCTGAGCCCTCAAAGCGCATCTGCATGCTTGAAACCATCGGTCGCACCAGTCTGCTGCCTAAATAACGAAAGAAATATATTCATACAACATCAGCAACTCTTAAAAATAAATTTAGAAGTTATAGAAGTGTTTTCATCAGTGTTTTGTAGCTATTCGCGTATAAATTTAATGTAAAACCAGAAATAAACATAATTTAAGATAGATAATAACATGATATAAATGCCAGAATAGAATTATAAGTTAAACGCAGAGTGGGACATTTAGGTTATCTGCAGTTAAATATTATGTAATAAGTTGATTGATGTCTGAATTACGACAAAACGGTGTATCAATGAATATTATTGTATATTTACCTGATTTGGCAACAGAAAATATTTTTAAAGCTGACATTTTCGCTTGAAATCTTATGTAAAAACTAAAATTGCATAATTTTGACAGATGCTGTTCTTGCACCAATCTGGTGACTTTTCTGGAAAGTGGAAACCAAATACCCTAAACATAACTGCAAATATTGTTATTTTAAATTTCACTGATTTTTTATACTAATTTCATATTATTAAACTGCTTTGAATCAATCGCTAATTTAATTTAAATATATTTTTTGTTCAAAACGACTCCTGATGTGTTTTTTGTTAGTAGCTATAGGGATTTTTTTGTTACTACGGTGGCGGCACTAGTGTGTATAAATGTCAAACAATAATGGTGAACGACGCGTCGTTTATTTGTAAAAATTAGAATTATTATCATAAGTAGGTAAATAATTCTATAAATAATATGGAAGTTGAGGAGGAAAAGATAACTATAGTAAGTGAAGTTTAAAATATACAAAATATATCGTAAATACACAATTTTGTGGTGCGAATTTGATCAGATCACACTGCGACACGTACAAACAAAACAAAGTACCAATAATTTGGTTCATTTTGTAGGATTGGGGCAACGATAAACTAATTCGCACCCAAAAACAAATCGAAAGGAACCCATATGATTTAGAAGCGTGGTCTATTTTACTTAGAGAATCGCAAACGAAACATGTCTCAGAAGTCAGACCACTTTACGAACATTTGATAACAATTTTCCCGAGTGCGGCGAGATACTGGAAAATATATATCGAACATGAGGTAAAGTTAGTGTTTTTATAGATTTCCCAGAAACGTAACAATGTTTTTGTCGTTGCAGATGAAGACTAGAAATTTTGAACGCGTTGAAAAGGTACGTGTACTTGCAGTTGTAATGTGAATATTTCTAGGTTAAGATCAATAAAACTTAATATTTTTTCCTTTTTACTGGCATATACCACGCAATAAAATAACTTATAGCAGAGTTATTTTTTTATTTCTAATGTCTGAACTGCGTTAAGAACTCGGGAGGAAGATTTCTGTAAAATGTTAAACAAAAATATGTTTTTTAAATTTGTTGACTTGAGAGATTTTACAGAAGTTTGCTTTCTAGGTTACCTGAAGTTTCAATCCTATTTTTTATTTGGTTATCTTTTGTTTTATGCGAGATCTAGGGGAATTTACGTCACAATTCAAACATAGTTACTATTTTGCTACGATATATTTCTTGTCACACTTCACATTTTTTCAGTTGATCAATTTATTTTTTTTACACATTTTGTACCACTTTCGCTAATATTTTTGGGGCAATATATTACAACCGATCTCCAAATATTCCTCTACTTTCGCCTCGTCCACATTCATATATTCGTTCACACAACAAACCGTCAATCATACAGTTGCACAAAATTCAATTTTGTAGCATTGTTTTTAGAAAAACAGTGTCACAAAATTGACTTTGTGTACGTGAAATAGGAAAACAGTTTTTTGATATTTTTGAACGTCTTTTTAGTCTCTATTAGGGCTGGTATTTCCAAACTCAGTTAACTAAAGAATAAATGTATCAATAAAATGATGATTATTATTCTAGCTGTCATCTTTTGTTGCGATATTTTTTGTTTATTCCATTGATAATATATTACATACATACATAGATAACATCACGCTATATCCCACTTAGTGAGGTAGCACGAACCCAGAAACACAGTCAACCAACAATCAAACATTCCTATCGTGACACACCACTTTCGCCTCGTCCACATTCATACATGCTCGTCTATTCTTTACACTCGGAATCATTCCACCTTTAATCATACCCAACCAGTTATTCCTCGGACGCCCACGCAATCGTTCACCCACATACATTAGTTTCACCAACCTTTCATTCGACCTCAACTGACTCACTCCCACTTTCTTAACAACATTCTTCTCAATCTCACTCACCGTACACCAATGTGAACACGATCACTGCCCTCTCAAATACCTTATTTCCACAGCAGTTATACGTCGTTCATGCTTCTTCATCCACACCCAACATTCACTAGGCACTAACACACCATTATAAACACTCAATCGAGCATCTCTAGAAGATTCTAGATACATTCAGGTTTCGAGCAAATGTACCCGGAGCACCCAAAACATTGCATCCTACAGACACCCGCCTTTCAATCTCCCGATCAATACGTCCATCCCTCGAGAACATACTAGACAAATATACAAATTCATTCACTTGTTCCAGTCTCACACCATTCACTGAAACATTACAACCAGTCACCAAATCATTCTTCTCAAACACCAACACTTTACATTTATCGGCCCGATTTTCTAGTCAGTTGTTGAATTTTAACCAATTGCTAATATTTTAATCCAATGAAAATTCTTAACACATAAGAAAACATCTAATTGTCACTTGTTACATTTGTTTCTATTTATCAAAAATTTTGGTTAAAAGTTAACTGAGTTAGAGAATTGAGCTAAATATCAACTGCATTTGAATGTTGTGGACAACCCGATTCGTTTTGTCTTCCTGAATTCCTTTTATCTTTCACGATTGAATTGTGACGTCCATATTGAATCATTTTACCATGTTACACACAGCTCCACCAAGCATAGTGTCCTGCGGAGAAACCACGAATTAACTTGACGTTTTTAGCTGTTTTTCAATATTTATTTTATTATTGGGCGCGTTCAGCCGAACCTAGCAGCTAGATTGCTAACCTAGCGGTCACAGCACGTATTGCTAAATAACCGCTAGATTTCAGCAGCTCGACTAACGACCTAACGAAATAAATTTGCGCTAGATGAGCTAGCGAACCTTCTAGAACTGTCAAATGTATAAAAATTCATTTTTTCACGACATGGTACGAAACCCCACCGTTCTTCTCCCGAAATAGTGAGGAAAATGTGTTGAGAGGAAAATATAGAATATATATAGTGTTGCCAATATGAATGTTATTTACAAAAAATATATTATAAAAATTATAAATAAATACTTAATTTTATTGAAAATCCTTATTTTAGTGATATACATACTTTAAATTATCTTACAATTATGTCTTATATTTTTCTTTTTCTTATTAAATCACAATTTGACAACTTATTAAAGATATTTAAAATTAGTTAATTGGCAACACTGCTGCACCGCCTTGTGTCTGATAACCTAACTTTTAACGTGTCAGTCTGTCAGTTATGTTCTCAAAGTGTATTTTAGGTACGAGCAAATCGTTTTTAGAAACATGTCGTGAAAAAAATGTTGTGTCTAACATGAGAGGAAAGCTCTTCTTCCACTCTCGTTCGAAACTTCGAACTCGAGGGGGAAAAAGAAGCGCTTTCCTCTCTAATTTGACAAATAACTATTGTAATGTCATCAATATTAATTAAATGTCTGCAAAAAAACTATATAAATAATTTAAAATGTAGTGAAATATTTGAAGTATTTGACATCTATTACTTATCAATATTAAAATTATAGGTTTGTTCCAACTGGTCATTTCTGACAAGTTTGTGACATGTTCGTGACAATTTCACTGCGCGTGCGATAAATGTAAACAAGATAACTTTGAAACATAAGCTTCAATTCCTTTTTTGTAGCGAAAAATGTATGAATTTCTTTATTTATATTTATATTTAAGGTTAGCTGTCAAAACAAAAAATGAGCTTGCACATGCGCTTCATTCCATTCGCCGTTCCAGTCTATGTTTCAAACTTAATTTGTTTACATTTTTCGCAGGCGCATTGAAATTGTCACAAACATGTTACAAACTTGTCAGAAATGACAAGTTGGAACAAACCTACTGTTTTGGATTTGTCTGTTATCAAAATTTGAGGTTAATTCCACCTAACTTGACTGACACGAGATGACAGTACCAGCAAAATTCCATCCATGTTCGTACTACTTTTCATCTGCTAGAATCTAGCACTAGCCGCTAGGTTCAGATGAACGCGCCCATTATTTTAGTTTTCAACTCCTGTACAAATGCATCCCCATTATTTAAATATTTTCGATGAATTATACTAGCCATAATTCACTCTTCTCGATCAATGACAGAGCCAGAAATCCATAATTCACGGTAATTTTAAAGACGTGATGTGGATCACCAAGCAACGACCGTCTGACAGTTGACTTTGTGTATTTTTATGTTGACGTTTTCAACTTGTGTTTTCAACAAATTTCGATCGTTTTCAAAAGTAAATTCCGAATTTACAGGAGTAGAAAAAGTACAGTATTATCACAGTATAAGAATTCACACAGTAGCGACACTCGCTGTCGGTCCCTTTGATCTTTATGTCGCATCGACCGATGACCTTGAGCCGAACGGCCATATTGGCAGCTGCGGCATATGGCGGTAAATTTGAATAACTGTCAGTTGCAAAGGGGATAAAATCTAAAAATATTATTACACCTGCACTATAAAAGTTCCTACTAATTCTTTTGGTACAAATAAGTTGACCTCTCTGTTTTGCACTCATTTTATGAACTTAATATGACAGAAATACTGTAGCTTGATATTTGACAGATAAAACTGACACTGACATATCATATTTTCTTTTCTATGGTTACAAAGATAGCCTATCAGCGAACACTAAGCGGCCATCTTCCCGGCTGCGCACCACTGTAATATTGGGATCATGAAAATATTGGAAGTGTCGCTACTGTGTGAATTCTTATACTGTGGTATTATATTCGGAATTATGGTCATTATTGACTCGGATGTGACGTAAACTTCATCTTCGTGAATAGGAACTATCATAATCCCTCATATAATAATATACTATTACACTTAGTATAGTGAAAAAATCATCCAGTATTTATTTTGAAGTTTTTAAAGACAGCCAAGTCTTCGGCAAGGCTTCCTCTCTCAAAAACGCCATTTATATCCACCCTAAAATCATGTTTGAAGACAGTCGCTTCCTCTGAGGCTAACTTAAGACCTCCAGCATCTAGTTTAAAGAGTTTAAACTATTTAAATACAACCAAGACTTCAGCAAGGTTTTCGTCTCTAGAACTAAGGGTAATAATGTATTGTTTGAAGACAGTCGCTTCCCCTGAGGAAAGCTTAAGACCTCCAGAATGTAGTTTGAGGTTATTGAAGACAGCCAAGTCTTCTGCAAAGCTTTCTCCCTAAGAACTGCGGCTGGAAAACATTTATCAACACTAAAATCATGTTTGAAGACAGTCGCTTTCTCTAAGGTTAACTTAATACCTTCAACATCTAGTTTGAAATGTTTAAACTTACTACAGCGCTCCTGGCGGCACTATGCTTGGACTTCCAACATTATACTACACATAAAATAAATAATTTACACAATAATAATAATTCCTTACCAACACTACAATAAACATTGTTTTAATTCAATTGTTTGATTATTTGTTTGCAATAAAGTATCACTGTTGTTTTGTTTTTGTTGTTGTATCATAATGTTGTTTCTTGACAGCTTTTTCAACGTTGTTTGATGAAGATTTTAAATATTGAACTATGGAAACTCTACCTTACCTACGTCAAAGAAACCAAAGCAACGTTACCGACTTACAAGTAAGTTTTATTTTTTGGTTCGCCTGTTTAGCATTATTTTTACCTCCCGCCTACCTCTAGGTAAGGGAGGTATTGTTTTTGGTCAAAAATTTGGGTAGTGAGTTTTCAATGAATAAGCACGTTTTAGGGTCCCTACAATACGATTTTATTTTGTGTATTTTTGCTCTTTATATTTCTATAAAGAGCTGATTAGATTTTGGATAAACTTGGTCAACCGGAAGTAGCAGTTTACTTGAAGCCCTTAACAATATTCCGTGAAAAAACACGGCTAAATTGAATTTTTCCACAATTCATTTTATTTTGAAAGTTGTAGAATATTTAATTTTACATTTGTTTTGGTTACACTAATTTTATTATTTTTCAATAGTTTTAGAGATAATCAATAGTTATGTAACGAGTGCTAAGAATTGAATCGATTAAATTTGACATGTGTAGCTTATGCATAAAATTTTGCTTAAAAAGTGTTTGAGTACATAATAATTTGAAATTATTATGTACGATAACACTTTTTTAAAAGCAAAATTTTATGCATAAGCTACACATGTCAAATTTAATCGATTCAATTCTTTAGCACGAGGGGTATATGTCAAGATTATTTCATGAATTCATAGCGTAAACTTTAATATTTGCTCGATAAAATTAACACACTCAGCTTTCGGCTTCGTGTGCTCAAATTTCTCTCGTGGGTAATTCCTTACTTTGCCCACTTGTAAAGTAAATAACTATTTTTTTCGACCACAGAAATTTGCTCAGTGTATGTTTGTTGTTGCTAGGGATATGAGGTACATTGCAAGCATCGTGCGAAATGAATTTGTTTTATGAGTATTTCAATACAAGTTATTTCATTTCAGTACAGGTGCCATTGCTAGGATATTTATTTAGAATTGTCAAATATTGGAATAGTGAAAGCGAGACAAATTTATTATTAAAATAATATAAATTAATTAGAAAATAATATCGTGGTCGTAGAAAAAGTACAGTTTACAACTCGCATGAAATGTCCATTTCATACTCGTATGAAATGACTACCATTCCATGCTTAATGTTCAATATACTATTATTTGTCATCAGTGTTTTATTTAAGAGGTTTTGACTGAAAATGTGTAATTTGCAAGAGTAATAAGATACATTATGTATTTAATAAAATGAACTCAATTAATATCACATTTATTTTAATATTTCATGACATTGACAGATTTAATAAAATTACCAATAAACATTTCCGTCTTTTTTCTGGTTCCAGGTAGAGTGAAATTATAAATATTAGTGTCAAAATATGCAGAAATTTTTCCTTTACAATAGACTATTTAACTTTTTTATGTAAACTAATTAGAGAAGCTAATATCATTCAAAACGATACGCTGCGACCTTCGTTTCACCATCTGGTTAATTACGAGGGCAGTTTGATAAGTCCGTGACTTTTCGAATTTCCCGTGTAGTAACTTTGATGGTAACACTGCTCCCGTCAACTAACATCTAGTAATAGACTAAAGTCAAAATTTGAGTAAGCTGCGTCGTTACGTTTTTGTTTGTCAGCCATTAAAAGCAGTCTACCTCGTGAATTTTAACGAAAATGGTAAAAAGTAAATTTCATGTGCTGATTAATCATTAATTTTTGCGTAAAAAAACCATCAGCGAAACCAAGGAAAAGCTCGATAAATATTATGGGGACTCTGCACCATCAATTTCAATGGTTAAGAAGTGATTTACTGAGTTCCGTTGTGGTCGTACCAGTACAAATGACGCTGAACGTTCAGGTCGCCCAAAAGAGGTCGTCATGCCAGAAATTGTCGATAAAATTCATGAAATGATATTGGACGATAGGAAAATGAAAGTGCGTGAGGAGGCTGAGGCTGTGGGCATTTCAACTGAGCGGGTACATCACATTTTACATGAATATTTGGACATGAAAAAACTATCGGCGCGATGGCTGCCGCGATTGATCACATTCGAGCACAAGCGCAACCAACTTCACCATGGCAAAATTTATAAATTAGGCTATAAACTGCTACCTCATCCAGAATATTCTCCAGATTTAGCCCTCTGTGACTATTTTCTTTTAATAAACTTGAAGAAATGGCTGGGTGAAAGGAGATTTGGGTCTAATGAAGAGGTCATCACTGAAACAAACGCCTATTTTGAGGCTCTTGAGAAAACCTTTTATTTGGAAGGTATTAAAAAATTGTAAAAATGGTAGACTAAATGTATCGAGCTAAAATGGGACTATGAAGAGAAATAAAACGCTTTTTCTCCGAAAAAAAATTTTTTTATTCGAAAAGTCACGGACTTATCAAACTGCCCTCGTATTTATACACCGCGTTTAAAATATTGTAATAATTAGAAATTTCTTAATAAATAATATTTTAATCAATAGTTATATCACGAGTGCTAAGAATTTAATCGATTTAATTTGACATATGTAGCTTATGCAAAAAATTTTGCTAAAAAAGTGTTTGAGTACATAATAATTTGAAAAAATCCCGAGACTGCAGCTCGAGGGATTTTATCTGAAATTATGTACGATAACACTTTTTTAAAAGCAAAATTTTGTAAATAAGCTACACATCAAATTTGATCGATTCAATTCTTTAGCACGCGGGGTATATGTCAAGATTATTTCATGAATTCATAGCATAAACTTTAATATTTGCCGAAGAAATTATACTAAAACGTTGATTTTGACACATTTTCACATAAATAAATCGGTACATACATAAACAAAAAGCACCATAAAATTATGTTGTTATAGTGTAACTATAGCAAATTGATTGTTTTTCTTTTTACTTGTCAAATAAATGTCAAAAATTAATAAATAAAAATAGCTTGAATTGAATAATTCAGCATGTTTAAAGACATAGAATACCAGTAAAGGTAAAGAACATGTAAGTATCTTGCTTCTGCAACTAATTATCCGGCTAAATATGCCTTCAAAATGTTCAAAATTTGCATATAAAAGCTAGCTTCAATTTAATCGCGAATAAACAGCATGCTGCTGTTTAGTTACTTATCTAAAATGTACAACAATGGAAAATGAAACATTCTGATTGGTCAAATTTGTAATGAGTGAAATAATCAGTTACAATACACTGACAATGGCTTATGTAATAATTTAGACGAATATTTCGACAGTAGCAGTATGGAAATAAATTATATTCATTATAGTAAATTTTCAAGTGTTACGAATACATTTGGGGTATATTTACATTTCGAGGACCACCATTAGGGTCTGGAGAATTCGGTTAGTTTTAGATTTTTGATATTTTTGAACGTCTTTTTATTCTTTATTAGGGCCGGTATTTCCAAACTGCAAACTCAATTAACTAGAGAATAAATTTATCAATAGAATGATGATTATTATTCTAGCTGTCATCTTTTGATGCGATATTTTTTGTTTATTCCATTGATAATTTATTACATACATAACATCACGCTATGTCCCACTTAGTGAGGTAGCACGAACCCAGAAACACAGTCAACTAACATACAATCATTCCTATCCTGACACACCACTTTCGCCTCGTCCACATTCATACATCATTCGTTCACGCAACAAACCATCAATCATACCCAACCATTTATTCCTCGGACGCCCACGCAATCGTTCACCCTCTTGTATTAGTTTCACCAACCTTTCATTCGACCTCAACTGACTCACTCCCACTTTTTTAACAACATTCTTCTCAATCTCACACTCACCATACACCAATGTGAACACGATCACTGCCCTCTCAAATACCTTATTTCCACAACAGTTATACGTCGTTCATGCTTCTTCATCCACACCCAACATTCAGTAGGCACTAACACACCATTATAAACACTCAATCGAGCATCTCTAGAAGACTCTAGAGTCTAGAAGACTCTAGATACATTCACGTTTCGAGCAAATGTACCCAGAGCACCCAATACCTTGCACCCTGCAGACACCCGCCTTTCAATCTCCCGGTCAATACGTCCATCCCTCGAGAACATACTAGACAAATATACAAATTCATAATAATTTATTCTATAGTTTATATCTAAGGTAGGAAATACCGAGCCTTAAATAAAAAAATCTGATGTGGCCAGCACATAACCTCCCGCCCAATACTACTCTTAAACAGTACAAAATAGTATTTGATACAAAAACATACTTTCTTATTTGTTTATTTTCTATTTATATTTGAGAATTTAAATTTTCTTTCGTATATTTATTGCATTTTTTGACATATTGCACTAAAAAAACAGCTTCACACTCACAATGACATGTGTCACATTTCGAAGAAAAAATTGAAAATTTTTAAATGTTTCCATGGTGTACTAGGAATGCAAGATTTGTGAAATCTAATTTCTTTATATTTTATTATCTCTAAATCTAATGAAAATTAATAAAATTAGTGTAATCAAAACACATGTAAAATTAAATATTCTACAACTTTGAAAATAACATAAATTGTTGAAATAGGAAATTTAACCGTGTTTTTCACAAAAAAACTGTTAAGGGCTTCAAGTAAACTTCTACTTCCGGTTGCCCAATTTTATCCAAAATCTAATCAGCTCTTCATTTAAATATAAGAAGCAATAATTCATAAAATTGTAATTTTTTGGTATTATAGTATTTGAGTTATGCGAGACGACAAAATTGCCACAGACTACACACACACACATACATACATACATACATACATACATACATACATACAGACATCATCGCGAAAATAGTAAAATCGTATTGTAGGGACCTTAAAACGTGCTTATTCATTGAAAACTCACTACCCAATTTTTTGATCAAAAACAATACCTCCCTTACCTAGAGGTAGGCGGGAGGTAAAAAATCATATATGCTCATTGATTTAAAAGCAGATATTAAATCTTTCATTCGAAACATTTTTCTCTAAAATGATAAAGGAAGTAGGAAATTGTATAAGTATTATTTAACATGTAAAACGCTTGAGTCAGCCACCATCCTGTATATGTTAGAGAGGTATTGAGACGGGTCAAAATGTTCGGTAGTGAGTTTTCAACGGATAAACACGTCAAATTTCAAATTTAGGTTTTACATACTTTTTCATGTTCGAGCTAATTAGATTTTTGAAGCATTTATCTGATGACGCATTTGGTTTATTGAGTGCAGCTCAGGAAAAAATCGAGTTACATCATACATTTGGTTGTTATAATCCGAAATTTAATTTCTTTATATTTTATTATCTTCAAAACTAATGAAAATTAATAAAATTAGTGTAATCAAAACACGTGTAAAATTAAATATTCTACAACTTTCAAAATGGCATAAATTGTTGAAAAGGAAATTTAAGCGTATTTTTACGGAAAACTATGTAGATGAAAATTGTGACTTTCACATTTTCTGCAACTGTCATGGCGACCTTCCATAGACAGCAGCTAATAGCTCGGCTATTTCCGGAAGAAATGACTTGAAAAAATTATCAGATGTACTTCAAAACATGATTAAATATTTTCTTAGTTTGAAAGAATTCTAATTATTCCTTCACTGTTACAAAATTCACGAAAAACGCTCCTAAACTAGGTTCCCCTTTAAACCCAAATCAATATTTAATTTTATCTGTGCCTAAACTGTTTTCATCCGTTTCCTGTAGGGAAAAAATGGCCCAAGCCTACGACTTCGCCCTAGACAAAATAGGCATGGACATCCATTCCTATTCTATCTGGAACGACTATGTGAATTTTTTGAAGGCTGTAGAAGCAGTTGGGTCATATGCAGAGAATCAGAAAATCAGTGCAGTTAGAAAGGTATGTGTGTGGTTTAAAATAAAATAGAAATCATGATTTAAGGTTAACTCTCGATTCAGCAAAGTATTTGTAACGTTATTGGTTCTATTGAAAATAACATTAACTACACTGTTGTATTTGGTTTATTTTATTTTATTTATTTCATTTATTATTTACACTTGTACATTCTTATGCCTGGTTTTTCAGTCATGGTTTAAGTAAAAGTTCAGTAGAGCCGTGAACTAATTTTTGAACTAGTTCAGTGGACAGGGCGTTTCTAAGTTACAAGTTTAGTTGAACTGAAGTTCAACGATTCTATGCTTTAATTTGATTAAGTTGGTAGTAGAAAAGTCACATAACGTCAAAATTATTGACAAATTTGATAGATTGGTGAGTTTTTTGCTCTAATTTTCCGTATGACAGTTAAGATGATTGTAATTAAAATGTGAATAAATTTCACTATAGAAGAGGAGCAAATATTTCTAACATATAAATCTATTTATACCTTTATTTATTAGCAGGGGACTGTATTTTAACAATGACTACAGTAAATTGTTCCTATTACTTTTGGGAAACGTGCTATATTATAGCAAACTGAAACTGCTATTGCATGCAATATTTTTTTAAATAATTTTACGGATCGCAGATTTACTCGTATGTATCCCCAGTTAAATCTCTTGTGTTCAAAAAAACTTGCAGTATCGTAAAATCTGAATGTTAATGGGATCGTTTTATCTGGACTTACAGTATGATTTCTTTAAATTTCAGCAGTTAAAGTACATGAATCTACTCGCATATATATGTAACCTATATCTTTAACAAATTTGCCATGCAGTAGGACATTTATAATTATACTAATGGTTTCTTTGCTCAATCTAAATTTTTCAAAAAGATCGTAATCGTTTCAAAAAAGTTTATATCCTTCTCATTGTCAGATGACTCCATAATAAATAAATAAAGCACACAATTTCTCCTAATTTAATATTATTCACAATATTAATATTTAATAATATATCTTTTGACAACCAAATTCATCGCGAAAACTGTCATTATTTGTCATTAAACCTTGAACTCAACGTTGAACCAAGTACCCGATAAGGTTCAAGTTTAAGCGAAATTTGAGTTTAGTTCATGGTTTAAGTAGAACTGAAATACACTTTAAACCTTAAACTGAAACTTAAACTAAAAATTTGGTTTAAACTCGCACTGAAAAACCGGGCATTAGACAGCCATCTTCTATCTGCCCCACGCCAACTAACTTACGTGTGTCGTCGGATACCAGAGCCCTCTGTATGAAACTATTCATACTACAGTATTCTTCCCTAGAATTAGGGGTAGGACGTCATTTATCTACCCTAAAATCATGTTTAAAGACAGTCGCTTCCTCTGAGGCTAGCTTAAGATCTGCAGCATCTAGTTTGAAGTGTTTAAAGACAGCCAAGTCTTTAGCAAGGCTTCCTTTCCTACAACTAAGGATAGGACGTCTTTTATACATACATAACATCACGCTATATCCCACTCAGTGGGGTAGCACGGACCCAGAAACACAGTCAACCAACAATCAATCTCCTCCAAACATTCCACCACTTTCGCCTCATCCACATTCATACAAAATCATTCGTTCACGCAACAAACCTTTAATCATACCCAACCAGTTATTCCTCGGACGCCCACGCAATCGTTCACCCTCTTGTATTAGTTTCACCAACCTTTCATTCGACCTCAACTGACTCACTCCCACTTTCTTAACAACATTCTTCTCAATCTCACACTCACCATTCACCAATGTATTCCATATACGATCACTCTCTTGTCAAATACCTCATTTCCACAGCAGTTATACGTCGTTCATGCTTCTTCATCCACACCCAACATTCACGAGGCACTAACACACCATTATAAACAATCAATCGAGCATCTCTAGAAGATTCTAGATACATTCACGTTTCGAGCAAATGTACCCAGAGCACCCACCCTGCAGACACCCGCCTTTCAATCTCCCGGTCAATACGTCCATCCCTCGAGAACATACTAGACAAATATACAAATTCATTCACTTGTTCCAGTCTCACACCATTCACTGAAACATTACAACCAGTCACCAAATCATTTTTCTCAAACACCAACACTTTACATTTATCGACATTCAACAACAGATTTAAACCTTTCCCTACTTCATTTATGCTCTCTAAAATCATGTTTAAAGACAGTCGCTTCCTCTGAGACTATTCTAAGACCTCCAGTATTTCGTTTGAAGCTATTTAGCAAGGCTTCCTCTTATAGAACTGGAGGAGCCGTACTTTAGCGCAAAAATATTTTTCTACGATCACTACTGAAAATTACACTTTCTCCATACAAAACAAAGCTTGAAAATTGGGTAAAACCGTAGTTTACGGTCAATTGTGAAGTTAGCTACGGATCGCCAATGATATGACAGTTTGTGGTGATGCAAGTCAAACAACAAAAACCTAGTAAATTTGCATTCTGAAAATGTTGTTGAACAAATTCGTGTTTAATCAACCTCAAAACTAAAATAAATCTGAGTTTCTTGCTTGTTTAAATTGTTTTTCTTTAACTATGACCGGCTAAAGAAACTAGGACCTGCAGCTAACTTCTCTTGTGGCCAATAAACTACGGTTTAGCCTTGTGTATTTCACACTGTTGTGGTGTAGAACCTCCATGGGAATTATTCCACACGCAAGTGTGACCAACTTACTGACAATATAATAAATATAATATTTTTATATCAAGTATACTTACACATTTATAGTCATAAAATAATTAATCATTATTTCAAAGTTTATATAAATCTTCGTTTTTTAATATTGAGATTACAAAGAAAATACAATATAATTTTTTTAGTCAAATATGTTTTTATATTACAATCTATAGATTTATAGTTGGTACCACTGCGCATATCTGCGCTTGCGCCGCCTCCATGTAAGCTACTAATTATATGAGTATTCTCATTCGCCATTTTTGGGTCCAAGTGTCATAAATAATAGTATATTATGATACAAGTGTATAAGTAAGCTTTTAAAGCACGTACGACGAGTTTAAGAGCTCGACGCGAAGCGGAGTGCATTTAACGTCGCTAGTGCTTTAAAAGCACATATACACGTGTGTCATACGCTATTTTTTATTATACCTGCATCATACTCTGGAAAAAACTGGAAAGCAACATTTTGATTTCGATTCATTTCATAATTTTGCGCGTGTGACGTTTGACGTATATCGTTTACATGGAGACTGCTTAGCATTTGTTGTTTACATGTACAGTTTTGACAGATATTAATAGTAAATATTTTTGTTGTTGCTTAGTAACCTTTAAAGCACGGCGTGTTTTAATCTTGCGTTTATGAACGCTGTAGCGTGTTTTAAAGACAGATTATGATGCAGGTATAATAAAAAACAAATTATTGGAATCCAGTTACTGATATATCATTGATTCAAATATTGTATCATTGTATTACAATGAAATACTTTTTAATGATTTAGAGATTAATATAGATTTGAGTTTTAAAATTTAAAATAGATGTTTTAATAATAAATTTACAATATCAATTTCAAAATTGACAGATACAAATTTTAAATGTTTATTTCTTTTTCAAAGTAACTGGATTTCAATAACTTGTTTTATTTTTGATGTTTGGTTCCAAAATGGCGGACGAAAATACCTACATTCTTCTAGAGCTCTACTCTTTGTTGTCAAATAGCTTCAGTTTGAGATGTCATTTCTTGTTCCTGAAAAGTAAGAATTATTATTATTAAATCTTGACAAAAGTGTGATCGTAGAATTACCTATATCGCGCTCGTGTGATTTCAGCACTCGATTTCGTTTCGTGATAAAACTCTCACAACTCGTGTGAAATAAATAACTTTTTGCATTTGTGTACAATTTACTATAACCTATCAATATTAAGGTCAAACCTACGCGTCGAAAGAACGAACCCTTTATTTTTTTAAAAAACAGCAAATTCTGTATTCTTTATTTATTTTCATGTTTTTTATGGTCCAACAACCTCCATTCGTCAAAATATCATGGATTTTTTACAGTGACTTGTACATTGCAATTTCAGATGAAGAACTTATTTTCGTTGGGTTCGTTCACTCCCATGAATTTTGTTTTGCAAATTCAAATTTTAATAAATTATTTCTTACAATTATTCTTATCGAAAAACAAAACAATTATTACAGTGAGGTCTTTGAACATTCTAGTATTTATATATGTGGATGAAAAGGATAACTGAATCATTCAATTATAAAAAAATATTCGTTGAAGTCTAGTTGGTCAAAAATTCAGAATTTTGATACTGAATTTCTAATTCCCATGAACGACAACAGTAATGAAAATAATTCGTATATTTATAAATATAATCGTCTATAACATACTAAAATTATTTTACATTTGAATTTACAGTTTTTGAGAAACAAATAAGAATATACCAAAAAACACATTTTTTGGTATATTTTTATTTGTTTCTCAAAAACTGTAAATTCAAATGTAAAATAATTTTAGTATGTTACAGACGATCATATTTATAAATATACACATTATTTGTATTACTGTAGTCGTTCATGGGAATGTGTGGCATATATTTGACTACTTTGAAAATTATGTTCATGTATAATATGTAAACAAAATTGGCATTTTAAAATTTATTACAAAACTTTGGACTTTGATGTACAAACGTAGGTATAAAACATTATATGTTTCATTTATTATAATAATGATATATTGTTTCAAAAAAAGTCATGTTCATCTTGCGCTATCTTCAGCCCGTATTGGCCCGGATGGTTCACCTTAACAATATCATCGTGATGATATATTTATTTGTGAAGCAATGTTGACCAAGCATACCGCCTGCAGGTATACCAACGTGGTGTCATCAACCCCATGTCCGGTATGGAACAGTTCTGGAAAGACTACATTGCGTTCGAACAAGCCATCAACCCTATTATCGCAGAGAAGATGTCCATCGAACGTTCACGGGACTACATGAATGCTCGAAGAGTCGCCAAAGAATTAGAGGTGCAGATTCGAGGGATTAACAGGAATGCTCCTAGTGTTCCTCCTACAGGATCACAAGAAGAACTTAAACAGGTATTTAGTACAGTTTCATTTATTTCAAATTCTTGATAATAAATCAGTGTGTTTAACATATTAATAATTGTTTGTTTTTGGGTGTTTTAGCCTGGGTAATACTTCAAATAAAACTGATAGATAATACATTTTTCTGTTTCTATTAGAAGCATTTCTTTCTAAAATAATTCCTGAACGTTTACTGTGCTAAAATCGAAGCTAAAACACCTAAAAAACACTATTACATTTAATGAAAACATTGAAATTTTTTAGGTAGAACTTTGGCAAAAATACATAGCGTGGGAAAAATCCAATTCTCTTCGAAGCGAAGACACTTCGTTGTTAACCAGGAGAGTGGTCTTCGCCCTCGAGCAGTGCCTGCTGTGTATGGGGCACCATGCTGACATCTGGTACCAGGCAGCGCAGTTTCTTGAACATAGCTGCAAACTTCTTCAAGAGAAAGGGGTAAGAATTATACAATTTTTTTATGAAACTTTATTAGATTCTATGACGATCAGTGAAAACCCGATGTGAAAATTCCATATATTACCCGAGATATGATTTTTTAAAGTTTGTGTGACGTCACTGGTACTCCTCCAGTGGCACTAAAACAACGATTTTTCATGATAGTAGATATTATATATTTTTTAATGTAAAAATTAAATTTACATATAAGTCTTAATTTACAACAATTAAACTTAATATAAATAAAGATAAAATTCCTTTGACAACTTTAAGAGTATTTTACTTGATATTCGAGTAAATAACAAACGAAAGTTTGAGAACAGTGGCGCTAGTAGTGATGTAACCTAACCTCAACACACAATTTTATTCAATAGTTTTTCAACACAGCGCAATCAAACAGTGAAATTATAAAACAAGTAATAGAAGCCCAACAAATATAATCTTAAATACCAACAAACAAAACAAATGAAATGACATTTCGTAGTTGTATTTTAGCCCACAATAGATGTTGGGCGACAAACGCGCGACTTGCACGTTTCATATTTCCGGCCAATAGAATCAATGCGAGTACCAGTGACGTCAAAATATGTTCAATTCGTTATATCGCTTTACAGTAAAATATTTAAAAGAAAATAAAATACTTGACTACTAATTATTTCGTAAGTGTTACACGATTTTGATATTATAAATTTGTCATATTTCGTTTATGGTTTATGCGCCCAAACACTCCTTTCTTTCATTAATACTGAGTTTAAAGTCACTTCGTTACTAAGATATGAGGCATTTATCCGTTCCTGATATGTGTTTAAAGAGAGTTGGTGACTGTAAGAGAGTTACTGTCTCAAAATCGCGCAACCTTTTAATGATATTCCGTGAAATGTTCGTCCGCCTCTCAGCGGTTTAAAATGTCAGAAAACGTCGCATCGGTGGCCCAGATACCATTCGGAAACTCTGCGGACTCAACACTTACATGAAATCATGTTTAAAGATAGTTGAAACTAGCTTGAGATTTTCATCAAACGTACTAATCGGTTAGAGTATTTCTCTATTCTTTCATCTGCTTAGTAACCAAATATGTGCCGCCCTCTAGAGCCTAGACGGTTTGATGGAATCGCGTGAAACCTATTTGAGGATATAAAGAATTTGTTGTAGAAGTGCCTTTTGGGTGTTTCAGATTTTTAGTACACATGATGTGCGAGATATTAAATAAATAAGGCGGAAATCAGAGTATGCGAGCGTTGCTATGAATGTGAAATTTGTTGATTTTAAATGAATAACTGTATTGTAGTAACTTTTCACAAAGTGTTCATCTTGTCATTTTTGACAGATCTCTTTAAAAAATGAAGTATAAATTACATTAAGGTGAACCATACGGGCTGAAGATAGCGCTAGATGAACATGACTTTTTTGAAACAATATATCATTATTATAATAAATGAAACATATAATGTTTTATACCTACATTTGTAGATGAAAGTCCAAAGTTTTGTAATCAATTTTAAAAAGCTAATTTTGTTTACATATTATACATGAACATAATTTTCAAAGAAGTAAAATATATGTCACACATTCCCATGAACGACTACAGTAATACAAATGATTGGTATATTTATAAATATAATCGTCTATAACATACTAAAATTATTTTTCATTTGAATTTACAGTTTTTGAGAAACAAATAAAAATATACCAAAAAGTGTGATTTTTGGTATATTCTTATTTGTTTCTCAAAAACTGTAAATTCGAATGTAAAATAATTTTAGTATGTTATAGACGATTATATTTATAAATATACGAATTATTTGCATTAGTGTAGTGGTTCATGGGAATGAGAGACACAGTATCAAAATTCTGAATTTTTGACCAACTAGACCAACGAATAATTTTTTATAGTTGAATGTTTCAGTTATTGTTTTCATCCACATATATAAATACTAGAATGTTCAAAGACCTCACTGTGATAATTGTTTTGTTTTTCGATACGAATAATTGTAAGAAATAATTTATTGAAATTTGAATTTGCAAAACAAAATTCCTGGGAGTGAACGAACCCAACGAAAATATGTTCTTCATCTGACATTGCAATGTACAAGTCACTGTAACAAATCCATGATATTTTGACGAATGGAGGTTGTTGGACCATAAACAACATGAAAATAAATAAAGAATACAGAATTTGCTGTTTTTTAAAAAAATAAAGGGTTCGTTCTTTCGACGCGTATGTTTGACCTTAAGATAGCTCGCCATAAACATGACTTTTTTGAAACAATATATCATTATTATAATAAATGAAACATATAATGTTTTATACCTACATTTGTACATCAAAGTCCAAAGTTTTCTAAGCAATTTTAAAAAGCTAATTTTGTTTACATATTATACATGAACATAATTTTCAAAGTAGTCAAATATATGTCACACATTCCCATGAACGACTACAGTAATGCAAATAATGTGTATATTTATAAATATAATCGTCTATAACATACTAAAATTATTTTACAATTGAATTTACAGTTTTTGAGAAACAAATAAAAATATACCAAAAAGTGTGTTTTTTGGTATATTTTTATTTGTTTCTCAAAAACTGTAAATTCAAATTGAAAATAAACTTAGTATGTTATAGACGATCATATTTACAAATATACGAATTATTTTCATTAGTGTAGTGGTTCATGGGAATGAGAGACACAGTATCAAAGTTCTGAATTTTTGACCAACTAGACTTCAACGAATATTTTTTTATAGTTGAATGTTTCAGTTATCGTTTTCATCCACATATATAAATACTAGAATGTTCAAAGACCTCGCTGTGATAATTGTTTAGTTTTTCGATAAGAATAATTGTAAGAAATAATTTATTCAAATTTGAATTTGCAAAAGAAAATTCCTGGGAGTGAACGAAGCCAGCGACAATCTGACATTGCAATGTACAAGTCACTGGAACAAATCCATGAAATTTTGACGGATGGAGGTTGTTGGACCATCAACAACATGAACATAAATGAAGAATACAGAATTTGCTGTTTTTTAAAAAATTAAAGGTTTCGTTTTTTCGACGCGTATGTTTGACTTTAAAGTCAGCCAAGTCTTCTAGAGCAAATGTATATTTTTTCCTATTTGAATTTAATTTTTATTTTTTCTAGGATGTGAACGCAGCGAAGCTGTTCAGTGAAGAAGCAGCCAATATGTTTGAAAGAGCCACTAGTACACTCCTGAGTAAAAATATGCTGTTGTATTTTGCCTATGCGGACTACGAAGAAGGCAGAGTAAAGTACGACAAAGTTCATCAAATCTACCAGAAGTATTTGGATATTCTTGACGTTGACCCCACGTTGGTGAGTAAACAATTTATCCACCCCTTAAATTATAGTTGTTTGCAGGTAAATCTAATCATTCAGCAGCGCTCCGCTAACTAACTAACAGTCGCTTCCTCTGAGGCTAGCTTGAAACCTCCAGTGCTTCATTTGAAATGTTTAAATACACTCAAGTCTTCAGCAAAGCTTCCTCCTTCAGAACTAAAGTCAAAACATCCTGTAATCACCCAGCATCTAAATTTGTATTATCATAAACTTTTTCTTAAAAAAAGTATAATGTATTTTACCCATTATGGGTGTTACCAACTGTCAAGTCCTATCCCCCAAGTGTATTAGTGGAGATAAATTAAAAATGGCAACTTTCCACAAAAAAAAAAAGAAAAAACTTATTTATACTTTTAATACCCTTTTGAACTTTAGGCCTACGTCCAATACATGAAATTCGCCCGGCGCGCCGAAGGCATAAAATCCGCTCGAGCCGTCTTCAAACGCGCTCGCGAGGACCCCCGCTCTAAATACCACGTGTTCGTGGCGGCGGCCCTCATGGAGTACTACTGCAGCAAGGATAAGAACATCGCGTTCCGCATCTTTGAACTCGGCCTGAAGAAGTTCAGCGACAGTCCGGACTACATCCTGTGCTACATTGATTACCTTTCACATTTGAATGAGGATAACAACACTAGGGTGTTGTTTGAGAGGGTGCTCAGCAGCGGAAGCCTGGAGCCAGAGAAATCTGTGTAAGGATCTACAAATATATTCTAATAGTTATTTATGTCTCAGTGGAGTTGTTTACTCGAGTTACAAATGATGACTAGACCCAAAAATATCGTACTAAATATAACACAAGTTTAACAATAGTTATTTATCAAACTAGAGAGGAAAGCGCTTCTTTTTCCCGCTCGAGTTCGAATACACTTTGAGAACACAACTCAAAACTGACACGTTAAAAGTTAGGTTATCAGACACAAGGCGGTGCAGCAGTGTTGCCAATGGACCAATCTTAAATATCTTTAATAAGTTGTCAAATTGTGATTTAATAAGAAAAAGAAAAATATAAGACATAATTGTAAGATAATTTAAAGTATGTATATCACGAAAATAAGGATTTTCAATCAAATTAGGAATTTATTTATAATTTTTGTAATATATTTTTTGTATATTGGTAACACTTCTATATTTTCCTCTCTAGAGAGGAACAACACATTTTCCTCACTATTTCGGGAGAAGAACGGTGGGGTTTCCTACCATGTCGTGAAAAAAATATTATGCATTATTTGAGTTTTAAAGTCATGTATAATGACGTCAAAGTATTATAGCGCATATCTGTCCTATTCTAAATTATTTGTACTTGTGTTATTATTGAGCTGTCAGGTTATACAAGTGTACAAATAGTTGGAAACTCATTTCAAGGTTTTTTGCTTCATTTTGAATTCGAAACAGTAATAGTTATTTACATACCAAATGCGGGAACGGTTGGTTCCCGGATGAGTGTTTGCCATAGAACGAATCCGGGAACCGAGTTCACGCAAAAAGTTTGTACAATATTGTACGAAAAGTATAAAACTAATAGCAGTCCATACAAAGAAATGAAGTTCTTCAAGGAGTTATTTTGATAATTGTCAAAGTTGCACTACAAATATAAACACACAAATTAATTTGTCTAATATATTAGAAAACAATTAAAATATTTACCGTATTCACTTGTAAATTTATTATATTTCTTATTTATATTGACATAACTAACATTACATTTGTAGGTTATGTATTTTACAGCTGTCATATCGGGCAGATTTTATTGCCAACATTGCTAACCAAATGCACTAAATTTGTTATTTTAAAATTCAATTTCATTCTTATTCCATCATTGTTTACATTAATGTTATGTAAAGGAATGTTTGAAATACTATATTATTTTATTACAAATATAATTTATTAATGGTCGCTTTAGAAATAGGAATGTTTTCGTCGATATTTCCCGGTTGTCTATCTGGTGGAGACCTGGGAAATGAACATTTCGGACGTTGCTTAAGCAACGCTAAACAACACATTTCAATGTATGAGTACAAAAATATATTGTTTATTTGTAACTAATTACTTTAGGTCGACTCAACGAAATTACAGACGCGTTCAATGACATTGGTTAGCAAAATTTATCAGTGGTAATCAAGCATTTAACTAAAATAATACATACATAACGTCACGCTATATCCCACGTAGTGGGGTAGCACGAACCCAGAAACACAGTCAACCAACAATCAATCTCCTCCAAACATTCCACCACTTTCGCCTCGTCCACATTCATACATGCTCGTCTATTCTTCACACTCGGAATCATTCCACCATCAATCATACCCAACCAGTTATTCCTCGGACGCCCACGTAATCATTCACCCTCTTGTATTAGTTTCACCAACCTTTCATTCGACCTCAACTGACTCACTCCCACTTTTTTAACAACATTCTTCTCAATCTCACACTCACCATACACCAATGTATTCCGTATACGATCACGTCTCGTACACCCACACACTCCTCTCAAATATCTCATTGCTACACCCAACATTCAGAACCATACATCAATGTAGATACTAACACACCATTATAAACACTCAATCGAGCATTTCTAGAAGACTCTAGAAGACTCTAGATACATTCACGTTTCGAGCAAATGTACCCAGAGCACCCAAAACATTGCATCCTGCAGACACCCGCCTTTCAATCTCCCGGTCAATACATGCATCCCTCGA
Source organism: Poecilus cupreus (assembly GCA_963942605.1). Lineage (NCBI taxonomy): Eukaryota > Metazoa > Arthropoda > Insecta > Coleoptera > Carabidae > Poecilus > Poecilus cupreus. The sequence continues at coordinate 4,278,651 of OZ012713.1, forward strand.
GAACATACTAGACAAATATACAAATTCATTCACTGAAACATTACAATCAGTCACCAAATCATTGTTCTCAAACACCAACACTTTACATTTATCGACATTCAATAGCAGATTTAAACCTTTCCCTACTTCATTTATGCTCACAATCATTCTTTTCTATTGCTCTTCAGTCAAATTTTATTTTATTTTTATTTTTCGAAAATAGAGGTTAACATATGAATATTTTTCGTGTTTTCATCTATATTGTAATATAATTAAGCCAGTAATAAATTACTGAAGATTCTATATAAAACCTTGTGACGTCATATTGCCTGATGACAGTACAGCGTCGAAATAAATAATAATTTTGAATTTTTGTTGCTGTTTTCACAGTTAGGCACAAAAGCAATATTTTATATTAGGACTTTTCAAATGTGTAGATAGATTTCAATTTCGAACGACCCCAGGGGCTTTGCCTAATTTATTGTTGGTTTTAGAGAGATCTGGAACCGCTTCCTGGAGTTTGAGTCGAACATCGGCGACCTGCAGTCAATCGTGAAGGTTGAGCGTCGCCGTAGTGCAGTTCTGGAGAAAATAAAAGAATTTCAAGGGAAAGAAACTGCTCAACTTGTGGATCGATACAAGTTCTTGGACTTGTATCCTTGTTCGGCGGCTGAGTTGAAGAGTATCGGATATACAGAGGTGAGTTACCCCGGAAATACCTCAAGTTACCCCCTTTAAACTCATTCACAAAGTCCAATAAACGATCACATCCTTCATTGTAAAATAGTTATTGTTTGAAATATTTGAAGTGTTAAAGACAGCCAAGTCTTCATCAATAACATTCAACCATCTCTTCCAGGTGTCCAGTTCGCGTTCGCACCCTCTCAGCTCTCTCTCCCAGGACGACGACCAATCCGTCCCTCGACCAGACACCTCGATGATGATTCCCTACAAACCGAAACTAAACCCGCTACCAGGAGAACACGTAGTCCCTGGAGGTGCTTTTCCTCACCCTCCAGCAGCAGCGCATCTCTGCACGCTGCTTCCTCCTCCGGGATGTTTCCGAGGACCTTTCGTCAACGTGGAGATGTTGATGGATGTCTTCGGACGGATTCAACTCCCCGACACAGGTGAGAACATCTTAAATAATATTTACATTAGCGTACCTAAAATCATGTTTGATAGTTGATAGTTTAGGGGTTATTGCATTTGACGGATAGTGATGACTTGTAGTGGATTTGTTATTTAAACTATGGGGAACAACATGCTTTTCACCGCGTTTAAATATCTTTACTAACGCGCGACTTACAGGACACTAAAGTTAGTAGATTCCTACAAAACACAATATCTGGTTATTATTGTTATTCAGGAGTTGTTTGGGGGTATTGTATTTGACGGATAGTGATGACTTTTAGTGGATTTGTTATTTAAACTATGGGGAACAACATGCTTTTCACCGCGTTTAAATATCTGTACTAGCGCGCGACTTACAGGCCACTAAAGTTAGTAGATTCCCACAAAACACAATATCTGGTTATTATTGTTATTCAGGAGTTGTTTGGGGGTATTGTATTTGACGGATAGTGATGACTTTTAGTGGATTTGTTATTTAAACTATGGGGAACATCATGCTTTACACCGCGTTTAAATATCTTTACTAGCGCGCGACTTACAGGCCACTAAAGTTAGTAGATTCCTACAAAACACAATATCTGGTTATTATTGTTATTCAGTAACTGTTTGGGGGTATTCTAATTGACGGATAGTGGTGATTTGTTATTTAAACTATGGGGAACAACATGCTTTACACCGCGTTTAAATATCTGTACTAGCGCGCGACTTACAGGCCACTAAAGTTAGTAGATTCCTACAAAACACAATATCTGGTTATTATTGTTATTCAGGAACTGTTTGGGGGTATTCTAATTGACGGATAGTGGTGATTTGTTATTTAAACTATGGTGAACAACATGCTTTACACCGCGTTCAAATATCTCTACTAGTGCGTGACTTACAGGCCACTAAAGTTAGTAGATTCCTACAAAACACATTATCTGGTAATTATTGTTATTCAGGTGTTGTATGGGGGTATTCTATTTGACGGATACTGATGAATTTTACTAGATTTGTTATTTAAACTATGGGGAACAACATGCTTTACACCGCGTTTAAATATCTCTACTAGTGCGTGACTTACAGGCTACTAAAGTTAGTAGATTCCTACAAAACACATTATCAGGTAATTATTGTTATTCAGGTGTTGTATGGGGGTATTCTATTTGACGGATAGTGATGAATTTTACTAGATTTGTTATTTAAACTATGGGGAACAACATGCTTTACACCGCGTTTAAATATCTCTACTAGTGCGTGACTTACAGGCTACTAAAGTTAGTAGATTCCTACAAAACACATTATCTGGTAATTATTGTTATTCAGGTGTTGTATGGGGGCATTCTATTTGACGGATAGTGATGAATTTTACTAGATTTGTTATTTAAACTATGGGGAACAACATGCTTTTCACCGCGTTTAAATATCTGTACTAGCGCGCGACTTACAGGCCACTAAAGTTAGTAGATTCCCACAAAACACAATATCTGGTTATTATTGTTATTCAGGAGCTGTTTGGGGGTATTTTATTTGACGGATAGTGGTGATTTGTAGTGGATTTGTTATTTAAACTATGTGGAACAACATGCTTTACACCGCGTTTAAATATCTTTACTAGCGCGCGACTTACAGGCCACTAAAGTTAGTAGAGTCCTACAAAACACAATATCTGGTTATTGTTATTCAGGAGAAGTTTGGGGGTATTCTATTTGACGGATAGTGATGACATTTAGTGGATTTGTTATTTAAACTATGGGGAACAACATGCTTTGCACCGCGTTTAAATATCTTTACTAGCGCGCGACTTATAGCCCACTAAAGTTAGTAGATTCCTTCAACACACAATATCTGGTGTGTTTAAAAACCTCCAAGTCTTCAGCCAGGCCTCCTCCCCCAGAATTAGGGTTAGGACATCATGTATATTCACCTTAGTCTTGTTTTAAGACAGTCTGCGTTCAATTCCAGCTCCGTTGCCATCCACTGAAAACGGCTGCGACACCAAACTCTTCGACCTCGCGAAATCCGTCCACTGGATTGTAGAGGAGGGCGGTGCAGCTCTTGGGACCGCGGGGGCGAAGCGCCGGCGACGTATGGGCCTCACCCTCGACGGCAGCGACGACGAAGACGCCCCCTTGCCCCCTACGAATGATATCTACCGACAGCGGCAGCAGAAGAAGGTCAAAAGTTAGGTTAAAGTTTTTTTTTGTTTCGCCACCGATTCTGATTTAGTGAAACGCTGGGTTGCTCGCTTTATCCGAGGTGCGTTTCGTTGAATATGCATCTTTTTTCGTGGTTGTTTTACAGAAAGAAAACTTCAAAAAATGTTCTGAATCTGAACCAAATACATTTATTTAAAAGATTCTATTTTTTGTATATACTGACATGTCTAATATTTCTATTACGTATTAAATATTTTAAGCCTGAATATTGTTTTATGGTGAGTTTCAAACCTGATAACTTTGATGCTAATGTGAATGTGACACATCTAAGGCTTGAATTATCTGAAAGACAGATTTTACAAATAAAATATTGGAATATATTTGTATCTTTGAATATATGATGTGTATTCTGAGTGTAGGAATAAATAAATTGTATGTGCAAACTTAAAAAATATATGCATTTGTACTTGTTTTATGGAACCATTTTACTGCCTTGTATTTTGAGTTTATATTTCAGATAAGTATCAACAAATATTCCCTCTTAACCATGATATGTATAAATATTTTTTCAGGTTCACAATTATTCTTTTATCTAATACATTTATCTAACATTGTTTGTATGTTCATAGCGACTCGTGGACATCATCACCGAAGCCTTCATCAACTCACCCCGACCATCTGGGCTTTCATCCGCGCCTAGCTTCACATTATGTGAAGCAGGTCAAATGTATCCAGCTCTGCTGAGGTATAACGCGGAAATCATTTTTAACAGCACCTTTTTTACAAATATGTTCAACAAATATGTAAACATGTATATATTTTCCAGGTGTCTAGTTGTTCTTTTATCTAATACTATGTTTTTATGTTAATAGCGACTCGTGGACATCATCACCGGAGCCTTCATCATCTCACCCCGACCATCTGGGCTTTCATCCGCGCCTAGCTTCACATTATGTGAAGCAGGTCAAAGGTATCCAGCTCTGTTGAGGTATAACGCGGAAATTATTTTTAACAGCACCTTTTTTACAAATATGTAAACATGTATATATTTTCCAGGTGTCTAGTTGTTCTTTTATGTAATACTATGTTTTTATGTTAATAGCGACTCGTGGGCAACGTCACCGGAGCCTTCATCATCTTCAACAATGACTTCGAAGCTGATATCAGCTTTGAAGTCAATTATTTACAACGAAATCGTAAGTAAATTAATTTTACAATATTTAATACTTTATTTGTGTATGTTTATATAGGACTTTATACCTCGTTTAAATATCTTTACTAGCGCGCAACTTACAAGCCACTAAAGTTAGTGGAGTCATACAAAAAGCAAAATTTAGTTGTTATTAGCTGTTTGGGGGTATTCTATTTGACGGATAGTGGATTTGTTATTTAAACTATGGAAAACAACGTGCTTTACACCGCGTTTAAATATCTTTACTAACACGCAAGTTACAGGCCACTAAATTTAGTAGAGTCCTACAAAACGCAATATCTGGTTATTATTGTAATACAGGAGCTGTTTGGGGGTATTGTATTTGACGGATAGTGATGATTTGTAATGGATTTGTTATTTAAACTATGGGGAATAACATGCTTTTCACCGCGTTTAAATATCTCTACTAGCGCGCGACTTATAGGCCACTAAACTTAGTAGATTCCTACAAAACACAATATCTGGTTATTATTGTTATTCAGGAACGGTTTAAGGGTATTATATTTGACGGATAGTGATGATTTGTAGTGGATTTGTTATTTAAACTATGGGGAATAACATGCTTTTCACCGCGTTTAAATATCTCTACTAGCGCGCGACTTACAGGCCACTTAACTTAGTAGATTCCTACAAAACACAATATCTGGTTATTATTGTTATTCAGGAACTGTTTAAGGCTATTATATTTGACGGATAGTGATGATTTGTAGTGGATTTGTTATTTAAACTATGGGGAATAACATGCTTTACACCGCATTTAAATATCTCTACTAGCACGCGACTCACAGGCTATTAAAGTTAGTGAAGTCCTATAGAGCGGAATATCTGGTTGTTATTCAGGAACTGTTTGGGAGGATTTCTTTGACGGCTAGTAGTAAAATTTTGTGGATTTACTATATAAACTGTGAGGAACAAGCTTTTCACCGCGTTTAAATATCTATACTAGCGCTCGACTTACAGGACACTAAAGTTAGTGTATAAATTAATTGTTATTCAGGAGCTGTTTGGAGTTATTCTTTTAACGGAAAGCAGTAAAATAATCTTACAGTTTATTTATGTTTATAAATGGTATTCATGTATATTTTAATTATTTATCACGAAAAGTTATTTAATAACATTTTATATTCCAAATATCTTTCATTTGGAACTTTTTCTCACAGCTGATTCTATTTTTAAAATAAATGGAATTCATTGTTTTCTGTTTCCAGTAAACTTCCTCTTCCGGTTTTTCAGTTTCATTCAAAATCAATTCAGCTCTTCATATTTTCATGAAACTTATAAATTCCAAGTTTCGTTTACATATATTGTCTCGTTCATGAGATATTGCGCACACGATCATCCATCCATCCATCCATCCTCACACACAGACATCATTGGGAAATTGGTCTTAACGGATTTAGTGGACGTCAAAATATGTATTTCTGCAAAAATCTCTTCATTCTTCCTTATACTTTGTGTAACAAAGTAAAAATAAGATCCACCGTAATTATTTTTCAGGAAATAGGGTTAAAGATGAGTATGAGATGATATGTATGATTAATAAATGAAATTGTATGATTTGGTTTTATATTTCATAGAAGAATACGCCGCCAATTCAAGCAGACAATTCCTAGGACTAGAATTTTATAAGGTATGTTATAAATGTGCTTATATAGTTCAGAATTTCTAAAAAAAAAAAACACAAAATTATATACATCTTTCTACTCCTGTGTAAATATATTCCCAATAATTAATTTTTTTCGATTAATTGTAGTAGTCAATTGTATAAATAAAATAAATTCAAATATTGTAAAATATTACTTAATTCAATCTTTAATTATAGATGTATAAATTAAGGTTTTATAAAGGCTATTATTATTTTTATAGTAGTCATAATTCAGTCTTCTTGGCCAATCACAGAACTAGAAATTAATTGTTCCTGTTTATTTTAAAGCCGTGATGTGGTTGTTAATTAAATAACCATATTTCAGGTGTGACAATTTTGTAATTCTGGTCGCTTTCCAACGTGCACAGAACAAAATTTCTTAGAGAAAAAGTGTGGTTACATATACTAAAAATACAAATTTATACTGTTTGTCACGTAAAATAAACTGTATACATCTTATAACATAAGTAAATCATTCAATTATTCTATATGTTGTAGTTAAAAGCTGTGTAAATTAATATTATTACTAACAAACATTTAAAATTGTAATACGTTCGACCAATCAGATTGCTTGTACATCTACCAGTGGCGTTCTAATCATTTTGGTTGCTTCAATTATATTTTTGTTGATAAATTAGTAATTAACTATTAATTAATAACGAGAAATAGCCTAATATACTCAGAATTATATGGGTTATAAGGTAAAAATAATTATTGTTACAGTTGTGGCTAAAAAATGTGAATTAAAAATTAGTAGCCCACGATATTTTGAAAGAAATCTACGCCGCTGCTAATTTCCCCACCACTCAACGCATCTAGTTCACGCAATCGCTGTATGGTGGCGACACATGTCTTGTGTATTTTTTGACAGGTGGTATGTGGAAAAATCTTTGAAAACAACATCAAAAGGTATTTTCACATACAGTAAATCCTAATTTATTTATTTTGTGTTCCATCCGTAAAGTCCTTGTTTAAATTATTAGAAATGTGACCAATATTGCATAAGTTTTTACCTCCCGCATACCTCTAGGTAAGGGAGGTATTGTTTTTGGTCAAAAAATTGGGTAGTGAGTTTTCAATGAATAAGCACGATTTAGGGTCCCTACAATACGATTTTACTATTTTCGCGATGATGTCTGTATGTATGTATGTATGTATGTATGTATGTATGTATGTATGTATGTATGTATGTATGTGTGTGTGTGTGTAGTCTGTGGCAATTTTTTCGTCTCGCATAACTCAAATACCATAATACCAAAAAATACAATTTTGTGAATTATTGCTTCTTATATTTAAATGAAGAGCTGATTAGATTTTGGATGAAATTGGTCAACCGGAAGTAGCAGTTTACTTGAAGCCCTTAACAGTTTTTCGTGAAAAACACGGTTAAATTTCATTTTTCAACTATTTATGTTATTTTGAAAGTTGAAGAATATTTAATTTTACATGTATTTTGATTACACTAATTTTATTAATTTTCATTAGATTTAGAGATAATAAAATATAAAGAAATTAGATTTTACAAATCTTGCATTCCTAGTACACCATGGAAACATTTATAAATTTTCAATTTTTTACGAAATGTGACACATGTCATTGTGATTGTGAAGCTGTTTTCTTAGTGAATTATATGTCAAAAAATTAAATAAATATACGAAAGAAAATTAAAGTTCTCAAATATAAATAGAAAATTAACAAATAAGAAGGTATGTTTCTGTATCAAGTACTATTTTGTATCGTTTAAGATTAGTATTGGGCGGGAGGTTATGTGCTGGCCACATCAGATTTTTTGTGATTATGACTGAAAATGTGCTGTGATTTTACGTTGACATGTGCAGGAAGAAATCATTTTCTATTTGTAGTTTGTTTCTGTATAGTGTTTGGAGTGATTTTGAACCACCCAAAGACTTGAGACCGAAAAGTAGTTGAAATTAAACTTCAGAGTGTTCTTGCTGTGAAATCTAACACAATTTGTGGCCCAACATAGCTTGGGAATCTTGCTGCATGCAACATGAAAATCGTAAGTGTATTTTGATGTCTATTATTTATTCAGCATATTCCAGATGATTCCTTCGAACTCATACTGTTCTAAATTCGCTTCCACGAATCCATGAAACATCTATCCTTGTTTGTAACCTTATACTTTTCGAATAAAATAAGCTATTTATATGAACTTTGTGTCTTTTATTAGTTATATTGTGTTACAAAGTACTTAAATGTAAACAATTTCATTCTTAAACGAGAGACGCTGATCTATTATTCAAGTAATAAAGATACTATTAGAAGCAATGTTAATTTTTTAGGAAAGATGTTGGTTTAGATATTAAAATTTCAATATTTCATTTTAAGTATGTTGAACTCCAAAACAAATACTTGTGTAACATTGGAAGTGTCGACTTAATTTAATTATTTACACCTATCTGTAGGTGAATTGTTGATTATTTTTATATTTGTTTGGTATGGTGTATTGTTACATGATGTTTTAATATACAAATGCTACCAAAATTGACTTCATAGTTTATACTTATTAGAAATTTATTAACAAACAAATACGTAGTTATAAACTTACGATGTTTATGTATGTTATATCGTGTATGTATTTAATTTATTTATCCAACACCTCTCAATAAATGCTCTATAACTATGGCGATTTTAAACAAGCAAAGTAACAGATTACCCACTAGTGGGTGTAATTTTGAGGAAAGCCACTAGTGAGTATTTTTTTATTTATAACAATAATAATAACACACAACACGTAGGTAACTACTTCGATTGACATTTTAATTTAAAAATTTAAAGCATATGTCACTGTCAAATAATATTTCTTTAATAAATTTTTCATATATTAAGAAGTGTTGGATAAAACGTTATACTTCATACGTGGGCAAAGTGGAATTACCCACTTGTAAAGTAAATAACTATTATTTTTGTTTTGTCCTAAGAAATCATATAAATTCGGAAATATCTAAACAATTGTTAATACATATTTTATTTGCAATATGTTTAAAAGTAAAAATGTATTTTTATTGCAGACAAGGTTGGTCCAATTCAGGAAGAATGCGGCAAGTTTTGGCTGAAACTGGTTCGTAAGCCGTCTAGCATTGAAAGCATTGGAGCTGAGCTGGCCTACGTGACTTTTGAGAAGATTGTCCGGGAGCGGGGAGTAGTTTTAGGTATCCATGCGCCATGTTCTTCAGTGTTCAGTCGAGTAATGGCCGCGTTCGTAGAAGCTGCGTCGTTCTGTGTTATTTTTAATTGTGAAATTACTCGACTCCTCGCGTGAATTAAATGTGAATTTTATAGTTAGATATGGTACATAGTTACTGTATTTAAATATAAAATTCAAGTTTGACCGTTGGGTGATTAAGTGGGTGATTAAATTTGTGAAATCGGTTAGCAGTCGGGCATTTTGGATGGAGGCTGGGCGCGAACTCGAGCAATGAAGCGGCAAGTGCCTGGCCGCAGTCGGGCGTATTACAATCAAAATTTATCGTTCGCGAGTGGGCTTCTCTCACTACACAAGAGTATGATTTCGTACGTTTGGCTCACGCAGTGCATGCCTGGAGTGGCTCGTACAGTCTGTGAGTTTCTCCATCTTCCTATAGGGTGGAGAGAACAAACCTCTGCAGGTCATATTATTGTGTCCGTTGCAACTACGTGTAGAATCATTTGTGAACGTTCGCGGAGTATGATTTCGTATGTGCGGCCTACGCAGTACGAGCTGGAGTGCTTTAGTACAGTCAGTAGGTGGGTGGGTGAGAACGCACCGCTGCAGGTCATACTCTGTGTCCGTTGTAGAATCAGCCGGGAACCGTTTACGGGATTTTTGCAAAGCGCTCTGTCTTCACGTGAAGACCATCGATTCAATTTGTTCCGATTACTAGTTTAGCGCTAACGCGGCGCGTGGGGCATGCTCACAGCAGTCCGATCATCTAGAGTGGATCCAGAGTCATGACTGGTACCATCTCTCGGCAAATATCGCATCCGATGCGCCTTAACAGTTTTCTGAGGTTTCACGATAACTTTTCAACCACACAAATGATAGGCTCTTTGTGAATGGTTAGGTTTTCAATGTGAATTCCGGATGGCAGAGAAAGTAGTTGATCGGCTAACGTGATTCTGTGACATGAGCTCGGGCCCCTGCGGGATCGCGAAGTAGGAAACCATGCGGGGTTCGGCTAGACGACCCACGTTTCTTTTTTATAAAACAGACAACACACCGGTTGCTGTTATTAGAGTCAAAGAGGCACTGGAATGTCTGTGGGGTGGTGTGAATCTTAGTTTTAATTTAGCTTTAATGGTTTTGGGTACCTTTAAGCTAATTTTAAGTTAATCCATTTTATTTCAGCTTTAATTTAAGTTAGGTTTAAGTCTACTAACCCATGTACTTGTATTCCTTTACAGCATTTCTCTTTCAGATTTCTATTTTTAATACGTAAGTTTTCATTTGCAGATTTAAATTGTTTCAATGTTTTTAATTTGTTTGTTTTTATTTGTTTACAGAGATCAAGAAGAATGAAGACAAGAAGTAGCAGTACTAGAAGTAAGATTTATTTTTATTTTTTCAACATTTCTGTTGTTTATTTATTTCTAATTTATTGTTTTTATTTTTCTAGAATCAGTGCAGAGTCACCCGCCGTGGGAAATGGGCAATGTTCCTGTGTCTACCATCGAGGGATGAAGTTGCAGATCCTACCGCCGATGGAAATGAATCATCCGCCGTGGGACAGAACTTCTCGTCCTGAATTTCTCTTTATTTATATATTTTTGTGCTTTTTCTCTTCCTTTTAGTATAGGTGTTTTCTGCTTCCATTGTTTATTTTATTTTTGTGGATTGTGTTTGTTCTGTTTCTTAAAATAGGAATGAAGATGACACAGGGAACTTAGTCGTCTTCGCTGGATTTCTACGTGTTTACTTTCTACTTCACACATGTAATTATACATTGTTTCATTTTAATTTGCAGTTTCTTATTTATTGTGTTGTTTCAGCCAAGAGTTTGCGGTTGGCAGATGCAGTTGAAGAGTCTTCAAGAGAGTTTCAAACCTCGTAGTCAAGAGCCTGCGGCCAGCAGATACAGCCTTCAAGGAATTCTTCAACATAGTTCGCCGTTTCCAACACCTATGTAAGTTCATTAAATTAATTCATTAATGAATTGATTTATTTACTGATGTATTTGTGTTTGTTTAGTGGCCGGCGACGCTGCTCTTCTGTCCTGGGTTTTCTGGAAGTTTCCCCAGGATGTCAGGCGAATGCCAGAGGAGCTTCAGTCTCTTTCTTCCAATGTCAATCCAGGAGATCTGAACTTTGTATTAATTCCAAATAAATAATATAATAAAAATTATATACTTGTACTCTTTTGTTTTATTTAAGTTATAATAATAAATAAATGATAACTTGTACTTATGCATTGAGATAATAAAGATATTGTTACAGAAAAAAATATGTTTTATTTACTTTCAAATTAACTGTAAAGGGCTAGAAATGATTGTATACCCCTTTTAGAATGTGCTGAACACGATTTCACCAACCATTTTGCGATAGGATGTGTAGTTTCATAATTAGAGCAGTATTTACTTTGCTTTATTTAATAACATAAGATTTAAGGGTGAGCGCCAATTTTCAAGACCGCCACGGGAGTTTTTAGGGCTGAATCTATAGGAATCCACCCTTAACTCGATTTTTTTGGGGGTTTTCCAAGAAAAAGTTGGTGTTTTTACTATTAAATTTTGGGGTAAAAAAAATGAGATAAGGACACTACACCCTTCATTAAGGTCAATAGATTTCGAATTTGCGATTTAAAATAGCCTAGGGTTAGTATTTCTTGCGTAACTGCCTGCCGCGCTGCGTCCTCCTTGCTCCATGTAACATTTGCGTTCGCTGTTTTCGATTTTTAATTTCGTTTCAGACATATTAACATATACAATTTACATACTGGTTGAAAGAGGAGAGTTCAGCGGTCATTTTGATGTATAATACATGTTTTTTAATCGCGTATAATTGTTATTTGGAGCAAGATAAATTTACGTTTTTTTAACATTCCTCTGCCTGGTGCGCTGCGTCCTCCTTTAACCATGTAACATTTGCGTTCGCTGTTTTCGATTTTTAATTTCGTTTCAGACATATTAACATATACAATTTATATACTGGTAGAAAGAGGAGAGTTCAGCGGTCATTTTGATGTATAATACATGTTTTTTAATCGCGTATAATTGTTATTTGGAGCAAGTAAAATTAACTTGTTTTTAACATTCCTCTGCCTGCTGCGCTGCGTCCTCCTTGCACCATGTAACATTTGCGTTCGCGGTTTTCGATTTTTAATTTCGTTTCAGACATATTAACATATACAATTTATATACTGGTAGAAAGAGAAGAGTTCAGCGGTCATTTTGATGTATAATACATGTTTTTTAATCGCGTATAATTGTTATTTGGAGCAAGATAAATTTACGTTTTTTTAACATTCCTCTGCCTGGTGCGCTGCGTCCTCCTTTAACCATGTAACATTTGCGTTCGCTGTTTTCGATTTTTAATTTCGTTTCAGACATATTAACATATACAATTTATATACTGGTAGAAAGAGGAGAGTTCAGCGGTCATTTTGATGTATAATACATGTTTTTTAATCGCGTATAATTGTTATTTGGAGCAAGTAAAATTAACTTGTTTTTAACATTCCTCTGCCTGGTGCGCTGCGTCCTCCTAGCACCATGTAACATTTGCGTTCGCGGTTTTCGATTTTTAATTTCGTTTCAGACATATTAACATATACAATTTATATACTGGTAGAAAGAGGAGAGTTCAGCGGTCATTTTGATGTATAATACATGTTTTTTAATCGCGTATAATTGTTATTTGGAGCAAGATAAATTTACGTTTTTTTAACATTCCTCTGCCTGGTGCGCTGCGTCCTCCTTGCACCATGTAACATTTGCGTTCGCAGTTTTCGATTTTTAATTTCGTTTCAGACATATTAACATATACAATTTATATACTGGTAGAAAGAGGAGAGTTCAGCGGTCATTTTGATGTATAATACATGTTTTTTAATCGCGTATAATTGTTATTTGGAGCAAGTAAAATTAACTTGTTTTTAACATTCCTCTGCCTGCTGCGCTGCGTCCTCCTTGCACCATGTAACATTTGCGTTCGCGGTTTTCGATTTTTAATTTCGTTTCAGACATATTAACATATACAATTTATATACTGGTAGAAAGAGGAGAGTTCAGCGGTCATTTTGATGTATAATACATGTTTTTTAATCGCGTATAATTGTTATTTGGAGCAAGATAAATTTACGTTTTTTTAACATTCGTCTGCCTGGTGCGCTGCGTCCTCCTTGCACCATGTAACATTTGCGTTCGCTGTTTTCGATTTTTAATTTCGTTTCAGACATATTAACATATACAATTTATATACTGGTAGAAAGAGGAGAGTTCAGCGGTCATTTTGATGTATAATACATGTTTTTTAATCGCATATAATTGTTATTTGGAGCAAGATAAATTTACGTTTTTTTAACATTCCTCTGCCTGGTGCGCTGCGTCCTCCTTGCACACTGTAACATTTGCGTTCGCTGTTTTCGATTTTTAATTTCGTTTCAGACATATTAACATATACAATTTATATACTGGTAGAAAGAGGAGAGTTCAGCGGTCATTTTGATGTATAATACATGTTTTTTAATCGCGTATAATTGTTTTTTGTAGCAAGATAAATTTACATGTTTTTAAACTTCCTGTGCCTGCTGCTCTTCCTCCTCCTTTCAGCAGATCAAATTTGCACTCGCTGTTTTCGATTTTTAATTTCGTTTCAGACATATTAACATATACAATTTATATACTGGTAGAAAGAGGAGAGTTCAGCGGTCATTTTGATGTATAATACATGTTTTTTAATCGCGTATAATTGTTATTTGGAGCAAGATAAATTTACGTTTTTTTAACATTCGTCTGCCTGGTGCGCTGCGTCCTCCTTGCACCATGTAACATTTGCGTTCGCTGTTTTCGATTTTTAATTTCGTTTCAGACATATTAACATATACAATTTATATACTGGTAGAAAGAGGAGAGTTCAGCGGTCATTTTGATGTATAATACATGTTTTTTAATCGCGTATAATTGTTATTTGGAGCAAGATAAATTTACGTTTTTTTAACATTCCTCTGCCTGCTGCGCCGCGTCCTCCTTGCACCATGTAACATTTGCGTTCCCTGTTTTCGATTTTTAATTTCGTTTCAGACATATTAACATATACAATTTATATACTGGTAGAAAGAGGAGAGTTCAGCGGTCATTTTGATGTATAATACATGTTTTTTAATCGCGTATAATTGTTTTTTGTAGCAAGATAAATTTACATGTTTTTAAACTTCCTGTGCCTGCTGCTCTTCCTCCTCCTTTCAGCAGATCAAATTTGCACTCGCTGTTTTCGATTTTTAATTTCGTTTCAGACATATTAACATATACAATTTATATACTGGTAGAAAGAGGAGAGTTCAGCGGTCATTTTGATGTATAATACATGTTTTTTAATCGCGTATAATTGTTATTTGGAGCAAGATAAATTTACGTGTTTTTAAACTTCCTGTGCCTGCTGCTCTTCCTCCTCCTTTCAGCAGATCAAATTTGCACTCGCTGTTTTCGATTTTTAATTTCGTTTCAGACAATTTTCGGCGGCTGCAAAAAGGTACTTTACTCTTGTGATTTTTAATAAAATCATTTTTATTGGCTAATTGAAACGATCGATCAGCTTCATAATTCATATCCCAGTTCATTATAACGTACTACAATTGCATGTAACGTATGAAAATTTTCGGCGGCTGCAAAAAGGTACTTTACTCTTGTGATTTTTAATAAAATCATTTTTATTGGCTAACTCAAACGATCGATCAGCTTCATATTTCATATCCCAGTTCATTATAACGTACTACAATTGCATGTAACGTATAAAAATTTTCGGCGGCTGCAAAAAGGTACTTTACTCTTGTGATTTTTAATAAAATCATTTTTATTGGCTAACTGAAACGATCGATCAGCTTCATAATTCATATCCCAGTTCATTATAACGTACTACAATTGCATGTAACGTATGAAAATTTTCGGCGGCTGCAAAAAGGTACTTTACTCTTGTGATTTTTAATAAAATCATTTTTATTGGCTAACTGAAACGATCGTTCAGCTTCATATTTCATATCCCAGTTCATTATAACGTACTACAATTGCATGTAACGTATAAAAATTTTCGGCGGCTGCAAAAAGGTACTTTACTCTTGTGATTTTTAATAAAATCATTTTTATTGGCTAACTGAAACGATCGATCAGCTTCATATTTCATATCGCAGTTCATTATAACGTACTACATTGCATGTAACGTATGAAAATTTTCGGCGGCTGCAAAAAGGTACTTTACTCTTGTGATTTTTAATAAAATCATTTTTATTGGCTAACTGAAACAATCGATCAGCTTCATATTTCATATCGCAGTTCATTATAACGTACTACAATTGCATGTAACGTATGAAAATTTTCGGCGGCTGCAAAAAGGTACTTTACTCTTGTGATTTTTAATAAAATCATTTTTATTGGCTAACTGAAACGATCGTTCAGCTTCATATTTCATATCCCAGTTCATTATAACGTACTACAATTGCATGTAACGTATAAAAATTTTCGGCGGCTGCAAAAAGGTACTTTACTCTTGTGATTTTTAATAAAATAATTTTTTTTGGCTAACTCAAACGATCGATCAGCTTCATAATTCATATTCCAGTTCATTATAACGCACTACAATTGCATGTAACGTATGAAAATTTTCGGCGGCTGCAAAAAGGTACTTTACTCTTGTGATTTTTAATAATAATAATCCTAAAGATTTCCATGAATCTATAAATCATTTTTGTCCATGTAGTCTCATATTTGACGAATAAAAATAAGCCATTAATATTAATTTTGAATGTGTACATTTAAATTAGAATAATGTCTGCCAATCATTTTAGAACATGAAAAACGTTTTGCAAAGGGTCATAATCAGTAACGATTAGATATAGTTATAAGATTTATAGTACATATTTTAGTTTTAAAAATAAATTAACAACCTGATTTTAATGTGCTTCATTTTATTATAAATATAAAAGAGTATATTGAAATCCGAATGGTGTATTTGTGTAGCATTGACAGCGTGGCTTAATTTCATTGTCGAAATCTGAGGAGATGTTGGTTATTTCTGTGAATGATTGGCGTGACATTTTTATGGTTTTTTAAATTCAAATACTAGTAAAATGGACTTTCTAGTTTCTACTTTCAATAAGAAATTTGTTAATAAATAGGTAGTTGTATACGGATGACATGAATGTATATTACATTGTGTGAATTATTTGTTTATTTTCTTCTCCTGTGAAAGCATCGGTAATATTAAACAATATTATTATTGTTACATATTTTATTTGTAATGTTTCAAAGTAAAAATGTATTTTTATTGCAATGAAGATTGTTTTGATCAAGGAAACGCGTGGCTAGTGTTGGTCGAAACTTGTCGCATTCCATTTAGCATCGAAAGCATTGAATCTGCGCTGGCCTACGTGACTTTTGAATGATTGTGCGGGAGCGGGGTATGGTTTTGGGTATCTATCTGCCATGTTCGATTTCGTTCAGTTGAGTTTTGTTCGCGAAGGTAGAAGCTGCGTCGCTCTGTGCTATTTGATTTTGTGAAAACTCAACTCCTCGCGTACATTAAATGTGAATTTTATAGTTGGATATGGTATGCAATTACTGTATTCAAGTGTAAAATTCAAGTTTGACCGTTGGGTGATTAAGTGGGTGATTAAATTTGTGAAATCGGTTAGCAGTCGGGCATTTTGGATGGAGGCTGGGCGCGTTCGCGAACTGAAGTGATAGGTGCCTGATCACACGTTCGTCTTACAATCAAAATGTATCGTTCGCGAGTGGGCTTCTATCACTACACAAGAGTATGATTTCGTACGTTTGGCTCACGCAGTGCATGCCTGGAGTGGCTCGTACAGTCTGTGAGTCTGTCCATCTTCCTATAGGGTGGAGAGAACAAACCTCTGCAGGTCATACTGTTGTGTCCGTTGCAACTACGTGTAGAATCAGTGAACGTTCGCGGAGTATGATTTCGTATGTGCGGCCTACGCAGTACGAGCTGGAGTGCTTTAGTACAGTCAGTAGGTGGGTGGGTGAGAACGCACCGCTGCAGGTCATACTCTGTGTCCGTTGTAGAATCAGCCGGGAACCGTTTACGGGATTTTTGCAAAGCGCTCTGTCTTCACGCGAAGACCATCCATTCAATTTATTCCGATTACTAGTTTAGCGCTAACGCGGCGCGTGGGGCATGCTCACAGCAGTCCGATCATCTAGAGTGGATCCAGAGTCATGACTGGTACCATCTCTCGGCAAATATCGCATCCGATGCGCCTTAACAGAATTCTGAGGTTTCACGATAACTTTTCAACCACACAAATGATAGGCTCTTTGTGAATGGTTAGGTTTTCAATGTGAATTCCGGATGGCAGAGAAAGTAGTTGATCGGCTAACGTGATTCTGTGACATGAGCTCGGGCCCCTGCGGGATCGCGAAGTAGGAGACCATGCGGGGTTCGGCTAGACGACCCACGTTTCTTTTTTGAAAAACACAACACACCGGTTGCTGTTATTAGAGTCAAAGAGGCACTGGAATGTCTGTGGGGTGGTGTGAATCTTAGTTTTAATTTAGCTTTAATGGTTTTGGGTACTTTTAAGCTAATTTTAAGTTAATCCATTTTATTTCAGCTTTAATTTAAGTTAGGCTTAAGTCTACTAATCCATGTACTTGTATTCCTTTACAGCATTTCTCTTTCAGATTTCTATTTTTAATACGTAAGTTTTCATTTGCAGATTTAAATTGTTTCAATGTTTTTAATTTGTTTGTTTTTATTGGTTTACAGAGATCAAGAATAATGAAGAGAAGAAGTAGTAGTAGAATCATTGCAGAGTCAGCCACCGTGGGAAATGGACAATGTTCCTGTGTCTACCATCGAGGGATGAAGTTGCAGATTCTACCGCCGATGGAAATGAATCATCCGCCGTGGGACAGAACTTCTAGTCCTGAATTTCTCTTTATTTATATATTTTTGTGTTTTTTCTCTTCCGTTTAGTATAGGTGTTTTCTGCTTCCATTGTTTGTTTTATTTTTGTGGTTTGTTTTTGTTCTGTTTCTTAAAACAGGAATGAAGATAACACAGGGAACTTAGTCGTCTTCGCTGGATTTCTACGAGTTTACTTTCTACTTCACACATGTAATTATACATTGTTTCATTTTCATTTGCAGTTTGTTATTTGATTTGTTGTTTCAGCCAAGAGTTTACGGCTGGCAGATGCAGTTGAAGAGTCTTCAAGAGAGTAAAGAGCCTGCGGCCAGCAGATACAGTTTCAGAGCCTTCAAGGAATTCTTCAACATAGTTCGCCGTTTCCAACACAATTGTAAGTTCATTAAATTAATTCAATAATAAATTAATTTATTGACTGATGTATTTCTGTTTGTTTAGTGGGCGGCGACGCTGCTCTTCTGTCCTAGGTTTTCTGGAAGTTTCCCTAGGATGTCAGGCGAATGCCAGAGGGGTCTCAGTCTCTTTCTTCCAATGTCAATCCAGGAGATCTGAACTTTGTATTCATTTAAAATAAATAATATAATAAAAATGATATACTCGTACATGTACTCTTGTGTTTTATTTAAGTTGTATTAATAAAATATTATAACTTGTATTTATCCACTGAGATAATAAAGAAATTATTACAGAAATAAAATATGTTTTATTTACTTTCAAATAAGAAAAACAATAGTTAAAATATATATTATGAACGTAGACAAATGTTTTACAGAATAATTTATATATTGTGGACGTAGACAAATGTTTTACAGAATAACTTATATATTGTGGACGTAGACAAATGTTTTACAGAATAACTTATATATTATGGACATAGACAAATGTTTTGCGGAGATACAAGCGTTTAAAGTTTTTACAAGCAACCCTTAAAAACTACCCCATTTTCAACTTTTTGGGGGTTTTTTTTTTCGCTGATCAGATAGAGCAGGGCTGTATCTCGTGACGCTTTTTTAAGGTGCGCGATATCTCTAACCATTTCAGAGATATGACCATTTGAATTTAAGTAGTGCACACAGATTGGCTACATCGCATTTTAAAAGCGAATTTCAGATTTCGTACCAGGGCAGCAAAGATTGGAAGAGCACTTTTTTGAATAAGAACTTAGCCATTTTTGCTATGGTTGGCAACATTTAAAAAATCAATGTTGCCAACTATAGCAAAAATGGATCTTTTATTCTTATTCGAGGGCTCTTCCAGTCTCTGCTGCCCGGATACAAAGTTAAAAATTTGAGTTTTCAGTCTGACAAATGTGACGTCATTTTCTCGTAACGGGAAGACATTATCCCCTAATTCAACGGGTTATTCAATAAAACAAGGATGATGAAGGGTAAATATATGAAACACAAGCATCATTTAATTTTTTATTGCAATAAACGAACAAATAAACAATAAATATAACTAACAATACAACATGAACATTTTTAATTTGCCAATAACTTATTTATTAACAATATTAAACAAACAAATGTGATATTTCCTAACTCTACGATTAATTTAGGGATGAAATTTTTAAACAAGACAATTGTAGCTCAAATAGTTTAAGAATTATTAACAAAAGGAAAATGGCCGCGCCATAATAAATAGACGAACATTTTTCTATCGACTGTATCTTGTTAATTAACAATAATAAATTAACAAATGTTATATTTCCTAACTCTACGATTAATATAGGGATGAAATGTTCAAACTAGACAATTGTAGCTCAAATAGTTTAAGAATTATTAACAAAAGCAAAATGGCCGCCATAATGAATAGACTAATATTTTTCTATCGACTGTATCTCGTTAATTAACAATAATAAATTAACAAATGTGATATTTCCTAACTCGACGATTAATATAGGAATGAAAATTCCAAACTAGACAATTGTAGCTCAAATAGTTTCAGAGTTATTAACAAAAGAAAAATGGCCGCCATGATAGATAGACAAACATTTTTCTATCGACTGTATCTTGTTAATTAACAATAATATATTAACAAATTTGATATTTCCTAACTCTACGATTAATACAGAGATGAAATTTTCAAACTAGACAATTGTAGTTGAAATAGTTTCAGAATAATCAACAAAAGAAAAGTGGCAGCCAAGATGAATAGACGAACATTTTTCTAACGACTGTATCTTGTTAATTAACAATAATAAATCAACAAATGTGATATTTCCTAACTCTACGATTAATATAGGGTGAAATTTTCAAACTAGACAATTGTGGCTCAAATAGTTTCAGAATAATTAACAAAAGAAAATTAGCCGCCAAGATGAATAGACGAACATTTTTCTAACGACTGTATCTTGTTAATTAACAATAATAAATTAACAAATGTGACATTTCCTAACTCTACGACTAATTTAGGGAAGAAATTTTCAAACTAGACAATTGTAGCCTAAACAGTTCGCAAGAAATTAGCAAAACAAAAATTTCAAAATGGCGTCATACACAAATATTTTACATTGCCAATAAGTCAGTAATGTTTTGCAAAATTCTTACAAATCTACTAGTTCTTAATGCTAGACACCGTGTTCCATCCATATTTGTCAGAATTGAAGCCATAGCTTTAAAACTTTTTGAGATATTAACAAAATAAAAAACGTTAGTATGACATCAACTCGTACATTTTTATTTGCCAATATCTCAAGTATTTGGTACAAAATAATAATAAATCTAACAATTGTTTATGACATAGTTCGCAAGGAATCCATAATTTCAATCCTTGAAATGATAACTTAATTTGTTCATGAGTTATTAAACAATTGAAGATTGTCTTCCAGGTGTGCACCACGATGATGATGCAGCAGCAGAAGATGGTTCCGGGTCCATGAAGGTCCTATATAAACATAAATAAAATATTATAATTGTATTACTGTACAATTTCGTTGTAAATAATTTACTTCACAGCTGATATCAGCACCGAAGACACTGTTGAAGGTGATCAAGGCTCCGGTGATGTTGTCCACGTGTCGCTATTAACATAAAAACATAGTATTAGATAAAAGAATAATTGGGAACCTAAAGAAAAAAAAAAACATACATACATGGTAAGGAGGAAATATTTGTTGATGTCTAATGATATCTGAAACATAAATTCAAAATACAAGGCAGTAAAATAGTTCAGTAAAATAAGTGATGGTAATCATTCCCACAGCACAGCCCCAATCGCTGGTTTGTTTGTTGATTGTTGCCTGTGATCTAAGTGTAGCTAACTTACAAACTAAGACGCAATGATTCTACTAACAAACAACTGACATTGTTGTTGTCTCGTTAGCAGAGATGTTCGACATGTGCCGTGTGGACGGCCACTCCGGGAGCTCCAGGGTACGCGAGCCACATCCGAAGGTTTCACGCCTAATTGGTGGGTGAAGGCTTACACGCTAACACGGAGCCGCTTCCTCGTATTGGGATCCAGTTCTCCATCGCGGATAAGCGCTTACGAATTGGCTGCACAACGTTGGTCCCAGTGGACGTTCGCCATATACACCCCCAGGACACGATAACACCGATTATAACATATGTTGGCCCACCTAGTGCAGACTTAGAACAAAAATACGCGGAGCAAGTTTTGGCTGTCTTAAAACACTTCAAACCTAGATATGCTTGAAGACTTAGGCTAGCTTCAAATATCTATAAACATGATTCTAGAGTAGATTAATTTTATATCCAGAAGAAGCACATGATTTTAACGTAGATAAAAGTCGCTTAACCTTAGTTTTAAGAAAAGAAGTCTTGCTGAAGACATTTCGAAAAAAATGCTGGAGGTCTTGAGCTGTCTTCAAATATGATTTTACGGGAGATAAATGATGTTCTGCTCTTAGTTCTTGAGGAGGAAGCCTTGTTGAAGATTTGTCTTTAAACACTTCAAACTAGATGCTGGAGGTCTTAAGCTAGCCTCAGAGGAAGCGACTATCTGTCAAGATAATTTTAGAGGGAGGATGAATGGACCTACCCCTAGTTTTGTGTGAGGAAACTTGGCTGTCATTAAACACTTCAAACAAGAAGCTGGGGGTATTAAGCTAGCCTCAGAGCACCCCAGAGGTAGTAGCGATTGATTTTAAGGTCAAACATACGCGTCGAAGAATAAATCCTTTTTTTTAAATTGTTATCTTCATTTATTTTCATGTTGTTTACAGTAAACAGACACATATCATTTTACCTCCACCTGTCAAATTTTCATCATGGATTTTTACATAGACAGTTCACATGCTATCAACGAATATTCAGTCCCATTAATTTTATTTACCAAATTCAAATTTGAATAAATTATTTCTACAGTTATTCTTATCGAAAAACAAAACAATTATCACAGTGAGGTCTTTGAACATTCTAGTATTTATATATGTGAATGAAAACGATAACTGAAACATTAAACTATAAAAAAATATTCGTTGAAGTCTAGTTGGTCAAAAATTCAGAATTTTATTACTGTGTCTCTCATTCCCATGAACGATTACAGTAATGAAAATGATTCGTATATTTGTAAATGTGATCATCTATTAACATACTAAGTTTATTTTTAATTTGAATTTACAGTTTTTGAGAAACAAATAAAAATATACCATAAAACAAACTTTTTGGTATATCATATTTATAAATATACAAATCATTTGCATTACTGTAGTCGTTCATGGGAATGAGAGACATATATTTTACTACTTTGAAAATTATGTTCATGTATAATTTGTAAATAAAATTAGCTTTTTTAAAATTGATTACAAAACTTTGGACTTTTATCTACAAATATAGGTATAAAACATTGTATGTTTCATTTATTATAATAATAATATATTGTTTCAAAAAAGTCATGTTCATGTTGCGCTATCTTCAGCCCGTATGGTTGCTGGTGGTTTTAAGCTAGCTTCAGAGGAAACGACTGTCTTTAAACACTTCAAAATAGATTTTAAATATTTTAAGCTAGCCTCAACTGTCTTTAAACATGATTTTAGGGTGAATAAATAAAGTTTTACATCTAATTCTGAGGAAGGAAGCCTTGGCTGTTTTTAACCACTTCAAATAGTTGATATAAAATTAAAATTAGATGCTGGAATGTCTTAAAAACTACATTTCTTTACCTGAAGTAGACAGCTGCATAACCCTGACGTTCGTCGATTGTTTCTTCCGTTGTTTTCCACCTAAACAGTTGCACTAATACCACACTCCAAATGTGAAAGGTTCCTTCATAATATTCAAGAATATTTTGTTCACAAATATAGTGTATATATAAAAATGTTTTAAAATACATAATTTCTTATTAAAAGTTACTAATTATAATACAGATATAAAAATATTTCGCTCCCAAATATATTCTTAAAGTACGGATAAAATATGGAATACTTTCACAAAAAAAATGATTTTCTACCGATAAAATAAATATTTGCACAATTAAATGTCTTAATCCGTGTTCATGCTAATAAAAAACAATGAAAGACAATATTAAGAAACCTAACTTACACTAGGTAACGAATAAGGCATGTTTTCAAAAGGCAAGAAGATTGAAAAGTTAGGTTAGCTTATGTACATGGCTTACTGATAACTATTTTTTATTTAAGAGCAAAGAAATGTGGAATAGGGTTATGCTACTGTATTCCACTTCTCTTTGTGTTGGTCTAGACCAAAGCCTGCTTCGTAGTTTCCTTTGGAAATGAACAGGCGTTTGAAATGGGGCATACAATATAGTAGGCCTTGGTTATAGGTATACGAATCCATCCTGAAAAAATTTTCGTTATTTGTCTTTGACTCGAGCTAATTTTCGGGTAACAACACATTTTTCGGAAAATTTTCAAGAAAATACAAATCATAAAAATGCATTTCTCGAATATACAAATGTAGAAAATTAAATTAAGGGTTTGTACATTTATCGAAAATTGGAAATATTACAAATGATGAATGTTAGAAATCTCGAAATAGTTATTTACATAACAAATGCGGGAACCGAGTTCACGCAAGAGGTTTGTACAATATTTTTTGTACGAAATGTATAAAACTAATAACAGTCCATACAAAGAAATGAAGTTCTTCAAGTAGTTATTTTGATAATTGTCAAAGTTGCACTATAAATATTTTTATGTCATACTGGTTACTTATGTTACATTTTTCGGACTATTTATCGTACGAAAAGTGAAACTTTAAAGTCCTAGGACTTTAAAGTAAAATTTGATTTTTAATTGGTTCATTATTTATAAACAAATACTTGTTCCTATAGAAATTGTTATTTAGCCTACTTATATCAACTCATATTTCTATGAATTTTTGATAATTTCTGTTAATAAATTCTATAATTTAACAACTTTAGTAACCAGTATGAAATAAAATGTTGTATGTACCGCGAACGAAAAGTGAATCTTTAAGGTCCTCGCAAGTAATTTCGGCCTCGGCTACCCGCCTCGGCCGTAAACAACTTGCTCATACCTTAAAGATTCACTTTTCGTTCGCGGTACATAAAATACTATTCTATGATTGTTAAAAAATCGGGACATTTTTGATGAATTTCATTGCGCGAAATGTAACATTCTTAGTAGCATCATTTTTTTTTTGTTACCATGGTATTCAGTTTTCTCTCACGGATCTTTTTTACACGGTTAAGAATAGTATATTCTACAACAAGTACTGGAATGGCATATATTCCACACGAGAAGAAAAAATATAGTTTATTAACATTAGCCTTGGTTGTCTTTAAACACTTCAAACTAGATGCTGAAGGTCTTAAACTAACCTCAACTGTCTTTAAACATGTTTTTTAGTAAAGGCTGTAAACGAAAGTTCAAACAAAATAACTGTCTTAAAATGAGGGCTGAGAAATGATATATTTTGAGGGCGGAGCGCTGTGGCACCCCCGGAGGAATGGGGTCATAAACCTTTTTCCATTTTATTTTTTTTCTGTAAGTTTGAGTAAAATTATAAATATACAAACTAATTTTAATATTAAAAGGCATTTAGTTATTAAATTACGATTTTTGAAATTGGCATCCTATTTCAAATTTGTCGCTTGTGACGTCATCTTGTAATTGTAGGAAACACGCTCTAGCGGAGAGCGAGGAACTACACCAACTGTCAAATTGACTGTTATCTGTCATTGTTATTTACTGAGAGGTTTTTACAAATATATTACCTGGGCAAAATAATATAACAAATATAATAAACATACGTTTAATTTGAAAATCGTTGTTAACTGCAACATATGACTTGAGATGACAGGTGTGATAATGAGACTACCGACATTACCGACAACATATAGTACAACAAAGCATTTTTTTTTAACACGTCCTAAACTCTTTGTCTAAAAACCTTATAATTAACGAATACCTGATTTAATTTATCGGAGTGTTCATTTTAATAATACTAAATAATTATTACAACCCTGAAAAGCATATTATTCTCTTTCGCTTTGCCATACTGTACATTCTATTACAAGATGACGTCACGATTTTGCAACCGCGAAACTTCATAAAGGAAATTATGAATGAAAAGTTAAAAAAATTATAAGAAATATTGAATAATATGTGACTGAAATGATCTAAATTTTTATAATTTGTAAAAAAACACAACTTTTAAATGTATTGTATTTTCGATAAATGGACCAACTCTAAATTTAATTTTCCACATTTGTATTTTCGATAAGTGTATCCTTAAAAACTCAATAATCCAGGCGGTAAATTTCCGGAAATCAAACTAACACTAAATATATTACAATTTTTATTTAAAACCTTTTGAATATTTGATACCGGTCAAACACATTACCTCAAAATAGTGTTACACTCCCGACAGCGGAAACAGTTTTTGTGGTAGACATTATTATGGCACGATACCTTCTCCAGCGGGTACACGCGTCCCTCGCAGCTCTTGCAGGTCTCCACGTTGTTGGTCGTATCCTAGTGAACAATTACAACTTCCAGCTGCACTTCTATTTTGAACTTATTTATTTAAAATCGGGTTTGTTCGTAACTATTTCTAATTTTATTGATTCACACAAAAATTACAAAAAATTGGCACAGTACACAGTCTCAAATAGAGTTGAATAAAATGTGATCGTCAATTGTTTCTATATAAAACAAAACAGATGCCCAGGCGTACCACCTTGTCTATTCTTCCCCCAAATAAACAAAGTTTCAAACAAGTTGTGATACATAATATTAATAGTGTTATATATCAAAGTTTAATGGTAAAACTGAGTATCAAAAGGTTTTGGACAGACTTGTCTTGGTGTTTCAAGGGTTGTACAAATTCTCACAGAAAAAAACTCCGACGTTAAGATCTGGACACCCATATCTTATAGACCTACTTCACATAAAAACGACACTGGATAGAATACAGTTAATTGTTTTGTGTTTCTTGTGAATGTATTTTTAAAATGGAACATGTTTTCTGGTCCGAAAAAAATTAAGGGGTATTGGGGTGTTTTGGGGCGCAGCCCTGCAGTATTGGGAGGAATTTAATTGAACGGGTTAGCTAGGAAACTAGATCATTTCAGTGTCCGTAGATCTCAGAAGACAGCTTGACTAACTTTACACTAAATGCTAGAGGACTTAAGCTAACCTCAAATATTTATAAACAATTTATTAACTCCGAATGAAACGACTGTCTTTAAATTTTAGGGTTGATAAATGTCGTCCTACCCTTAGTTTTCAGAAAAGAAGTTTTACTGAAGACTTGGCTGTCTTTAAACATTTCGAAATGAATGCTGGAGGTATTAAGCTAGCCTCCGAGGAAGCGACTGTCTTCAAACATGATTTTATGGTAAATATATGATGTCCTATCCTTCGTTCTGTGAGAGGAAAACTTGGTTGTGTTTAAACACTTCAAACTAGATGCTGGAGGTGTTAAGTTAGCCTCAGAGGAAGCGACTGTCTTCAAACATGATTTTATGACAGGTGAATGTTGTTTTACTACTAGTTCTGGAGGAGGAAGTCTTGCTGAACATTTGGATATGTTTAAATATTTCAAACTAGATGCTGGAGGTGTTAAGCTAGCCTCAGAAGAAGCGACTGTCTTCAAACATAATTTTAGGGTGGTTATTACATGATGCCTATCTCTATATTTTTTTTTTTTAGGAGGAAATCTTAGTGAAGACTTGGTTGTCTTTAAACACTTCGAACTAGATGCTGGAGGTCTTAAGTTAGCCTCAGAGGCAGCGACTGTCTTCAAAAATAATTTTGAGAGTTCTTGCTGAAGACTTGGCTGTTTTTAAACACTTCTAAAGAAATGCTGGATGTTTTATGTTAGTCTCAACTGTATTTAAACATAATTTCAAGGTGAATAAAACACGTCCTACCTCTAGTTCTGAGCGAGGAAGCTTTATTGAAGACTTGGCCATTTTTAAACACTTTAAACTAGCTAGCTTTACAGGAAACGACTGTCTTAAAATCCTATTTTATGGTAGATAATAAATGATATCCCACCCTTAATTTTAGGGCAGGGAGTCTTGTTGAAGACTTGGTTCTCTATAAATAATTTATTACTGAAAACTTTACTGTTTTAAACACTTCAAACTAGATGCTGGATGTCTTAGGCTAGCCTCAGAGAAATCGAGAGTCTTAAAACATGGTTTTTGGGGGAATAAAAGACGTCCTTGGTTATCTTTAAACACATCAAAATTGTGGATGACTTTATGTAGCATAAACTGCATTCAAACATGATTAAAGGTTTGATAAATGATGTCCTACCCTTAAATTTGAGCAAGGAAGTCTTGCTGAAGACTTGGCTGTCTTTAAACACTTTAAACTAGATGCTGGAGGTGTTAAGTTAGCCTCAGAGGAAGCGACTGTCTTCAAACATGATTACTGAAGACTTATAGATTTTAAGCTAGCCTCAACTATCTTTAAACCCTCTGTTTGTGTTAAGTCTGCAAATCTGACATTTTAAACTGCCAAGAGGCCGACAAACATTTCACAGAACATCTTTTCGTTTAAGTTTCGCGATTTTTGGAAGCCGACTTTCTTAAAGTCACCAACTGTCTTTAAACTCAATTTCAAGGTGTATAAATGTTTGTTTCAGTAACAAAGTGACTTTAAATTAATAACTGTCTTAAAATGAGAGTTGTGATCGTTTGTCGGACTTATTAATGAATTTAAATGAGGAAAACTTGAGGTGTTTTGGGGGCGAAGCGCTGCGGTAGCCCCGGGGGATTATTGCAATTATTTTCTAAAGTTCCATACGTTTGAACAACTAAAACAATTGACTGTACATCACCCAGTGTCGCACATAATAAATAAAATTAGTTATTTCCCTCTAAAAACGTTCAACGAATTAAAAATTTAACATCGACATAGAAAATTTGATATAAAGAAAACTTTAAATAGAATATTTCGTAAATTAATGAAAACATTCAGTGCCTACTTAAACAAGAAACAGCTATGTTGTGCAACAACACATCTAGAGATTTTCAAGTGCTAGGTTGGCACGACGTATCACCAACTTTTACAAATCACACTAAATAACAAAACAAAATGATGTTCGCAAATTCTAACCTATAAAGTTGAATAAAAAATGTTTTAAACCAACAAATAATTGTTTAAAACATTACCGCACCATTATTGTGAACTCTAAAATGTTTAATTTCAAACGAAAAAGTGTTAAGTGTAGAAATAATCTTAAAATTAAAACGAAATGTGGTGTTTGGGTTGTCGGCCATCTTGGATATGGTTGCTAGGCAACAACTAAGTTTATTGATTTTAGTGTGATATGTAAATGTTGGTATAAGCACTGAAGGATAAAATTTGAATATAAAATAATTTTTCAAACAAATAAACAACAAATTATTAAAAATTTTGGGTCCACTACATTTATACATTTATATAAACTTCGAATTTGTCGAAAAATCATATTCCAACGATTTTTAAAATGTTTCAAGCTTTGCCCTACAATTAAACAGCCTTTTATGAGAATTCTAACCTCAAATTGATTTTTTTAAACATAATTTAGCAGCGAATAATCTACAAAAATTAATTAAGATTGAGGGAAATACAATCGCTGGAATATGAAAAGGCGAAAAACCCGATAATTTTGAGCGGAATTTTTAGTTTTTCCATAGTTAGGAAGTGTCGAGTTTGTTAATTGTTTAATATAATTACAGAATAATATCAAACGTTATTTTTCTAAGTATTTTTTAAGGATTCTTTATTCTTGAGATAATGGAAAGTGACGACAGAAGATCGTTCACTGAAAATCAAAATTCAGAGTTAGAATTTTAATTTTGCCTAGCGTTAACACTAAAGCCATGCTGAAAACATTACGTATAGCGAGCTCGTTACATCAAGAGCTGTTGTACCAAAAAAATATTTTTCGATTCCAAAACTATTTTAAATTAATTAATAAACGAAAAATAATTAAATCATGCTAACATAAATGGGAGAAACTTTGCAAAATAAACTTGAGCCATGCCAATTTTTTGTAAAACGCTACGTGAAAAAATAATAAAAATTAGTGGAAAATAACAACAAATAAATTCATAAACACACGAAAAAATAACAAATACATAGGGATACACAAAGTGGGAAAAATCGATCAACTTGTTTGTCTTCAAACTGGATTTTAGGGTGGACCACTTAAGATAGTCTCAACTGTTTTTAAACATAGTTTTAGGTTAGTTAAATGATGTCCTACTCTTAGTTTTAGGAAAGGAAGCCTTGCTGCAGACTTGGCTGCCTTTAAACATTTCAAACTAGATGCTGGAGGTTTTCAGCTAGCCTCAGAGGAAGCGACTGTCTTTAAACTCAATTTAAGGAGGATAAATAATGATGCATGCCCAGAGCAAGAGGAAGAAGTCTTGCTGAAGACTTGGCTGTCTTTAAACACTTCAAACTAGATGCTGGAGGTTTTCAGCTAGCCTCAGAGGAAGCGACTGTCTTTAAACTCAATTTAAGGAGGATAAATAATGATGCATGCCCAGAGCAAGAGGAAGAAGTCTTGCTGAAGACTTGGCTGTCTTTAAACACTTCAAACTAGATGCTGGAGGTTTTCAGCTAGCCTCAGAGGAAGCGACTGTCTTTAAACTCAATTTAAGGAGGATAAATAATGATGCATGCCCAGAGCAAGAGGAAGAAGTCTTGCTGAAGACTTGGCTGTCTTTAAACACTTCAAACTAGATGCTGGAGGTTTTCAGCTAGCCTCAGAGGAAGCGACTGTCTTTAAACTCAATTTAAGGAGGATAAATAATGATGCATGCCCAGAGCAAGAGGAAGAAGTCTTGCTGAAGACTTGGCTGTCTTTAAACACTTCAAACTAGATGCTGGAGGTTTTCAGCTAGCCTCAGAGGAAGCGACTGTCTTTAAACTCAATTTAAGGAGGATAAATAATGATGCATGCCCAGAGCAAGAGGAAGAAGTCTTGCTGAAGACTTGGCTGTCTTTAAACATTTCAAACTAGATGCTGGAGGTTTTCAGCTAGTCTCAGAGGAAGCGACTGTCTTTAAACTCAATTTAAGGAGGATAAATAATGATGCATGCCCAGAGCAAGAGGAAGAAGTCTTTCTGAAGGCTTGGCTGTCTTTAAACACTTCAAACTAGCTGCTGGAGGTCTTAAACTAACCTCAACTGTCTTTAAACATGATTTTTTTTTAGTAAAGGCTGTAAACGAAAGTTCAAACAAAATAACTGTCTTAAAATGAGGGTTGAGGAATGAGATATTTTGAGGGCGGAGCGCTGTGGTACCCCCGGAGGAATGGGGTCATAAACCTAAAATTATAAAATTATAAATATACAAACTAATTTTAATATTAAAAGGCATTTAGTTATAAAGATACGATTTTTTGAAATACGCATCGCATTTCGCTTGTTGACGTCATCTTGTAATTGTACGAAACACGCTCTAGCGGAGAGCGAGGAACTACACCAACTGTCAAATTGACTGTTATCTGTCATTGTTATTTACTGAGAGGATTTTGCAAATATATTAGCTGCGCAAAATAATATAACAAATAAAATAAACAAACGTTTAACTTGAAAATCGTTGTTAACTGCAACATATGACTTGAGATGACAGGTGTGATAATGACACTACCGACATTACCGACAACATATAGTACAACAAAGCATTTTTATTTTAACACGTCCTAAACTCTTTGACTAAAAACGTTATAATTAACGAATACCTAATTTAATTTATCGGAGTGTTGATTTTAATAATAATAAGTAATTATTACAACACTGAAAAGCAAGTTTTTATTTGTTATCAACACCTCTTTTGCTTTGCCATGCTGTACATTCTATTACAAGATGACGTCACGATTTTGCAACCGCGAAACTTTATAAAGGAAATTATGAATGAAAAGTTGAAAAATTATAAGAAATATTGAATAATATGTGACTGAAATGATCTAAATTTTTATAATTTGTAAAAAAACTAAACTTTTTTTTTTAAGTGTATGATCCCATTATAGCTTTATTTAATACAGAAAAAGTTAGCTAAGCACCGAAAACAAAACTGGCAGCTTTTCTGTACCAAGAGAAAGACAGACAACTGTATAAAACACGTATAAAACAGAGATAACTACAGGAGGCTCGCTGCAACGAAAAATAATTATTTTCCAGACTTCTAAACATTAACAAAATAATAACAGGAATGTAGGTATAATAAGGGGACAGCAAATAGCGTGTAGAAATACAGTAATTAAAAATTATTGATCGATTTTTCCCTAAAAAAATAAATTACAATAAACTTACCACAAATCGATTGACTTTCACTCGAGGTGTTCGCTCTTTATCTGAAGTGGTTTCTCTCATAGATTCAAAACGTGCGCGTAAACTGTCAAAAAAATACTAATTAATACAGCAAACACAGAAATAACTCATAGTTTACCTCCTGGCTGATTCAATCTGTGAATCGGCGTCCGCCATTTCCTCCGCGATGTTGACAGAACTGTTATTTTGTTCCCGTTTTATTTCATTTGCTTCCCATTTCTCGAATTTTGCTCTTAGTTGTTTGGCGCGCGCTGCTTTTTGGGCCTAAAAACAAATATTTGATAAAAATGGACCACAAATTATTGGAGATAGTTGCATTTGGATGTTTTTAAACACTTCAAACGTTCAAACTAGATGCTGAAAGTTTTAAGCTAGCCACAGAAAAATCAACTGTCTGTAAAATTAAATATTCTACAACTTTCAAAATAACATAAATTGTTGAAAAAGGAAATTTAACCGTGTTTTTCACGAAAAACTGTTAAGGGCTTCAAGTAAACTGCTACTTCCGGTTGACCAATTTTATCCAAAATCTAATCAGCTCTTCATTTATATATAAGAAGAAGAATTCATTGAAAACTCACTACCCAATTTTTGACCAAAAACAATACCTCTCTTACCTAGAGGTAGGCGGGAGGTAAAAACTTTAAAATGACAAAAATATACTGTTTTGATAATAAGTAATTAATTTCCGCAGCAACTAACCTCAATAAGATCCTCATCAACAACTCTTTGTTCTTCTTCATCCTCCTCCTCCTCTTCACTGTACTCCTCCCCGCTGTCAGACTCAGGGCGCTGGGGTTCCGGGGGCGGTGTGAACCTCTTCAGAGGCTTGGGTCCAGCAGGAGTCTGGTCTTTTCCAGCGGATTCCTCCATCTGTCTGAAGACGCTGAGCATGCGCGTGGCGGTGTGCGCAGCGGTTGCTTCCTGGGTGTCGTCGGCTTCGACGGCGACGGGGGCTGGTGCGTCAGGGCTGTCAGGTTGGGGCTGAAAAGAGAGAGAGGTTGAAGGTGTGGTGTGAATTGTTTGTTGGTTTGGTTCGTTGAGAAATGGTTTGAAAGTTGAGAATTGGTGACTGCCTTTAAATATGTGGTTCTCCAGGAAGCCATGTTGAAGACTTGGCTGTCTATAAATACTTTAAACCAGATGCTGGAGGTCTTAAGCTAGCCTCAGAAGAAGTGACTGTCTTTAAACATGTTTTAAGAGTGGATAAATTACGTTCTATCATTTTTTCTGGAGAAGGAAGTCTTGTTGAAGACTTGGCTGTCTATAAACACTTGAAACTAGATGCTGGAGGTCTTAAGCTAGCCTCAGAGGAAGCGACTGTCTTTATTCATGATTTAAGGGTCTATTAAAGATGTTCTAACTCTAAATTTGTGAGAGGAACACTTGTTGAAGATTTGGCTGTCTTTAAAAACTTCAAACTAGAGGCTAGAGGAAGCGACTGTTTTCAAACATGATTTAGGGTTGGTGAATCATGTCCTACCCTTAATTCTAGGAAGTTTTATCTGTCATAAAACGCTTCCAAAGTAATGCTCGACAAATTAAACTAGCCTCAAAAGAAACGACTGACTTTAATGTTAGGCTTAAAGAATCCAAAGGGCGATATTATTTTATATACGTTTTATTTTCGGACGTTTTCAGCGTAGGGATATAAAATATCAGGTTCGTATTACGACCAATCACTCAATCAATACAAGTAAATGGTTATGTTATTGTATTTTTTTTCAGTCAATGTAATGTAAATATAACTGGACTTTAAGGTCAAGCATACGAGCTGAAGATAGCGCAAGATGGACATGACTTTTTTGAAACAATATATCATTATTATAATAAATGAAACATATAATGTTTTAAAGCTACATTTGTACATAAAAGAACAAAGTTTTCTAATCAATTTTAAAAAGCTAATTTTGTTCGTAAATTATACATGAACATAATTTTCAAAGTAGTAAAATATATGTCACACATTCCCATGAACGACTACAGTAATGCAAATAATTTGTATATTTATAAATATGATCGTCTATAACATACTAAAATTATTTTTCATTTGAATTTACAGTTTTTGAGAAACAAATAAAAATATACGAAAGTGTGTTTTAGTATATTTTTATTTGTTTCTCAAAAACTGTGAATTCAAATTGAAAATAAACTTAGTATGTTATAGATGAGCATATTTACAAATATACGGATTATTTGCATTAGTGTAGTCGTTCATGGGAATGAGAGACACAGTATCAAAGTTCTGAATTTTTGACCAACTAGACTTCAACGAATATTTTTTTATAGTTGAATGTTTCAGTTATCGTTTTCATCCGCATATATAAATACTAGAATGTTCAAAGACCTGGCTGTGATAATTGTTTTGTTTTTCGATAAGAATAATTGTAAGTAATAATTTATTTAAATTTGAATTTTCAAAACAAAATTCCTGGGAGTGAACGAAGCCAACAACAATCTGACATTGCAATGTACAAGTCACTGGAACAAATCCATGAAATTTTGACGGATGGAGGTTGTTGGACCATCAACAACATGAACATAAAAGAAGAGTACAGAATTTGCTGTTTTTTTTAAAAAATAAAGGATTTGTTCTTTCGACGCGTATGTTTGACCTTAAAAGAGAATACTTCCATTTCATTTTGATATAATATGACATTACTTTTTATCTATTGATTAGAATGATACAAACGCGGAATCATTTTGAAATTTTCGATTAGTTAAAGAATCATAAAAAAATGTCAAAATTTCAACATATATGAATTTTTAAATATATCTTTTGAATAGCTAAAAAATTTCAATATTGATTTAAAAAAATCCTGTGATAGAAGCAAGCGATTTGAAGGAAGGAAAAAAATATCTAATTTTTGGGACACGCTGTTATCAAAGGTTGGGGAATAACACCCTGTCCAAAGTGTGGACAGTTTATCTGAAGACTTGACTGTCTTTAAACAATTTAAATACTTCAAACAAGTTGCTGAAGGTCTTAAGCTAGCCTCAACTGTTTTTAAACATTTTTTAAGGTAAATAAATGAAGTCCTACCCTATTTGAATTTCTGAACCATGAAACCATTTCACAACAACTTAATATCTACATAAACCAAACAATTAATAAAGTTACAAAAACAAAACACAAAACAAAACTTATCACTCATCAAGCAAGCTGAAAATAGATCAAAACATTTCAAACATCTTCGTTAGTAGCAAAGCTGTTAAGAAAAACATCACAAATAAAAGTCCACAATTGAAATTAGTCTTGCAAGAAGCCACGCTGCTGCCAACCCTAGGAAGAACGCAGGCTAGCCAAGTACACTCTGTCAAACAAACAACAAAACAGTCTAGCCACCTGCAGCTGGCCATCTCTCGGCGGAGTGATCCGGAACTGCTTGCGCTGTTTCTCGGGCTCTTTGTAGGTCTCGAAGAATTTGAACCTGCTGGAGATGTCAGCGGTTTTCACCTCCACGTCGTCGAGCTGGTCACTGGCTTTGACGACGTCTTCGGAGGCTTGGCGAGCCATGAAAGCCTTGGATTGTAAAGAAAGTCAATTTTACTTTCTTGTGTAAAGTATAAGACAGTATTGGAGTCATGAAAAATATGTTTTGAAGTATATTGAATCAGTTCTGACTATTTGTGATTCTCAGTGATGACTGTGTGTATGTGTAAATGGATGGATGGATGTGTCGATTGTAAGGGCCAGTCTTTTCATCTACGATTAACTTCCGAATAAGTTATTCGTGGAATAAATAAAAAATCTGATGTGGCCAGCACATAACCTCCCGCCCAATACTACTCTTAAACGGTCCAAAATAGTATTTGATGATACAGAAACACACCTTCTTATTTGTTTATTTTCTATTTATATTTGAGAATTTTAATTTTCTTTCGTATATTTATTTAATTTTCTGACATATATTTCACTAAGAAAACAGCTTCACAATCACAATGACATGTGTCACATTTCGTAAAAAATTTAATATTTTTAAATGTTTCCATGATGTACTAGGAATGCCAGATTTGTGAAATCTAATTTCTTTATATTTTATTATCTCTGAATCTAATGAAAATTTATAAAATTAGT
This sequence comes from Poecilus cupreus, assembly GCA_963942605.1. Classification (NCBI taxonomy): domain Eukaryota; kingdom Metazoa; phylum Arthropoda; class Insecta; order Coleoptera; family Carabidae; genus Poecilus; species Poecilus cupreus. Next base: position 4,314,664 of record OZ012713.1, read on the forward strand.
GTAATCAAAACACATGTAAAATTAAATATTCTTCAACTTTCAAAATAACATAAATTATTGAAAAAGGAAATTTAACCGTGTTTTTCACGAAAAACTGTTAAGGGCTTCAAGTAAACTGCTACTTCCGGTTGACGAATTTTATCCAAAATCTAATCAGCTCTTCATTTAAATATAAGAAGCAATAATTCACAAAATTGTATTTTTTGGTATTATAGTATTTGAGTTATGCGAGACGACAAAATTGCCACAGACTACACACACACACACACACACACATACATACATACATACATACAGACATCATCGCGAAAATAGTAAAATCGTATTGTAGGGACCCTAAAACGTGCTTATTCATTGAAAACTCACTACCCAATTTTTTGACTACCTACATTACCGACAAGCGACAAGATATAGTACAACAAAGCATTTTGTTTTAACACGTCCTAAACTCTTTGACTAAAAATGTTATAATTAACGAATATCTAATTTAATTTATCGGAGTGTTCATTTTAATAATAATAAGTAATTATTACAAACCTGAAAAGCAAGTTTTTATTTGTTATCAACACCTCTTTCGCCTTGTCATGCTTTACATTCTATTACAAGATGACGTCACGATTTTGCAACCGCAAACTTCAGAAAGGAAATTATGAATGAAAAGTTGAAAAATTATAAGAAATATTGAATAATATGTGACTGAAATGATCTCAATTTTTATGATTTGTAAAAAAACACAACTTTTTTTAAAAGTGTATGACCCCATTATGATTACAGAATAATACTTTAACGATTTTCGTTATTTTAACGAAATAACGATTCATTATGTCAGAACGAACGCTTACGAATAACTGACGTTGTGTCTCTAGCTCTGGGGAAGGAACTTGGCTACAAATAAAATGTTGAAAGTCTTAAGCTAGCCGCAGAGGAAACAAACTTCAAGCTGAAAACATGGCTGCCATTAAACAATATAAACTAGAGAAAGTAATTCTTAATCTTGAACCACGATTCAATGTCACATCATCAATTTGTAAAGCCTCACTCACCTCTCTGGCGCGTCGAACTTCGCCCTTGCCAGGGCTCACCACCTTCAGACTAGGCGGCTTGCTGGCATTGGCATCCAGCTCCAAGAAGATGCTCCTAGACTTCTTGCTGATGCCAGACTCGAAGACAGCGGCGTCGTCGAGCTCCGTCAGGGTTTGCTGCTCGGCGGAAGTGAGTTGTTCACCGCGTTCGAAACGCTCGCGGAGCGACCGCGCGGACTCGGAGAGCTCGGCGTCCAGGGGGACTTGCTTGCGGACGTGGGCCCCGCTGGAGGAGTCCAGGACGGCTTGTTGGTACATTTCTTTGATTTTGGCTTGTTTGCCCTGGAAATGTGAAAGTGTGGTTGAAAATAATGTCTGGAAAGAGCGCTGATTGTGGATGAGGAAATAAATAAAGTTTTGAAGAATGGGTTATTAGCAGGTGGTGGATGGTTTAAGCTAGACTCTGGCTGTCTTTAATATAGTTTTAGGGTAGATAATAACGTACTACCCTTATTAATTCTGAGTGATGAAATACTGGAGGATTTTTTGGGTTAGATAAATAATGTTCTATCTATAATTCTGAGAGAGGGAGCCTTGCTGAAGACTTGGCTGTCTTTAAACACTTCAAACTAGATGCTGAAGATCTTGAGCTAGCCTCAAAAGAAGTGACTGTCTTGAAACATGATTTTAAGACGGATGTATGGACTGATAGCACGAGCTCTGTTTTTGGGTGTTTTAAGAGAGTTTATCCCCGGTTTTAGCGCTTTAAAATGTTCTAGAAAATTTTATAAAAAATACTTCAAATAAAAATGGTAGATAATATATTTTTTTTACATGGTAGGAAACCCCACCGTTCTTCTCCCGAAATAGTGAGGAAAATGTGTTGTTCCTCTCTAGAGAGGAAAGTATAGAAGTGTTACCAATATACAAAAAATATATTACAAAAATTATAAATAAATTCATAATTTTATTGAAAATCCTTTAAATTATCTTACAATTATGTCTTATATTTTTCTTTTTCTTATTTAATCAATTTGACAACTTATTAAAGATATTTAAGATTGGTTCATTGGCAACACTGCTACACCGCCTTGTGTCTGATAACCTAACTTTTAATGTGTCAGTTGTGTTCTCAAAGTGTATTTTAGGTCCGAGCAAATCGTTTTTAGAAACATGTCGTGAAAAAAATGTTGTGTCTAACACGAGAGGAAAGCTCTTCTTCCACTCTCGTTCGAAACTTCGAACTCGAGTGGGAAAAAGAAGCGCTTTCCTCTCTAGTTTGACAAATAACTATTCTCTGTAACTTCTAGCATTTGTTACCTCCTGGCACATAGTGTAAGGGAGGTATAGGAATCGTGCTAAAAATAGGATAGTGAGTTTTCAGTGGATGAGTACTAGAATTCGATTTTAATAGTTTCGCGATGATATCTATGTGTGTGTGTCTGTCTGTCAGTCTGGAGTTACGGTTTCGCGAAAACTGTTAAACTGAATATCAATTGTATCCCCTTTGGAAGAACGGATTAGTTTTTTACTTGATTCCCTATCAAGTTATTTTAAAATATCTCAGTAAATTATGGTTTAATGAAAATTTTGTTATTAGATAATGTTTCAATTATCATTATGCACAATTGTTGTTTAAAACATTATTTGTTTTCTGTCACCATTTATGAATTACAACACGTTAGAGAAAAATTATATTTTGACATTTTTGTTTAAATCTGCTAATCTGTGCTTTTTGAAAATATAAAACAACGATTGAAAAATGTCATTATTTGTTTTGAAGGGATGAGCGTTTGTTGATAGTGGTGGACCGTGTTCTTGGATTGTTTGATATGAAATCTATGGCGGGAGGTATTGTGCTGTCCACAACAGATTTTTTATATATAAAATACAGTAAGGAAACCTTGCTGAAGACTTGGCTATTTTTAAACAGTTTAAACACTTCAAACTAGATGCTGGAGGTCTTAAGCTAGCCTCAGAGGAAGCAACATATCACTTACCATAAACAAGCGACTCCGGATGGACTGGATCTCCTGTTTCCTCTCCTCTCTGCGTTCCTCCTTGGTCATCTGGTTCCCGGATTCCCACTTGGACATCACGTCCGACATGTTACTAAAATGCATGGGTTTCTCTCGCTGAGCGCGACGAGCGCGCACTAGCTCTGCATCCTCGCCTTCGATCTCTTCTTCCTCCTCCTCTTCTTCCGAAGAACTTTCTTCCACAGGGACTCCATTGAGAGAGTCGTCTGCTACTCCTATATCCATACCCTTCGACTGAAACCTGCAGAAAATTATGGAAAGGAAAAAATAATAATCGGGTCATACACTTTTTAAAAAAAGTTGTTTTTTGTACAAATTATAAAAATATAGATCATTTAAGTCCCATATTATTCAGTATTTCTTATAATTTTTTAACGTTTCATTCATAAAGGGGTCATAAACCTTTTTTCATTTTATTTTTTTCTGTAAGTTTGAGTAAAATTATAAATATAGATACTAATTTTAATATTAAAAGGCATTTAGTTATTAAGATACGATTTGTTGAAATTGGCATCCTATTTCAAATTTTTCGCTTGTGACGTCAGCACCTGCGTCATCTTGTAATTGTACGAAACACGCTCTTGCGGAGAACGAGAAACTACACTAACTGTCAAATTGACTTATCAATCATTGTTATTTACTGCCAGGTTTTTACAAATGTAGTTTATTCACATTACCTGGGCAAAATAATATAATTAATATACTAAACATACGTTTAATTTGAAAATCGTTGTTAACTGCAACATATGACTTGAGATGACAGGTGTGATAATGAGACTACCGACATTACCGACAAGCGACAAGATATAGTTCAACAAAGCAATTTGTTTTAACACGTCCTAAACTCTTTGATTAAAAATGTTATAATTAACGAATATCTAATTTAATTTATCGGAGTGTTCATTTCAATAATAATAAGTAATTATTACAACACTGAAAAGCAAGTTATTATTTGTTATCAACACCTCTTTCGCCTTGCCATGCTGTACATTCTATTACAAGATGACGTCACGATTATCAACCGCGAAACTTCATAAAGGAAATTATGAATGAAAAGTTGAAAAATTATAAGAAATATTGAATAATATGTCACTGAAATGATCTAAATTTTTATGATTTGTAAAAAAACACAACTTTTTTTAAAAGTGTATGACCCCATTTCCTTTATGAAGTTTCGCGGTTACAAAATCGTGACGTCATCTTGTAATAGAATGTACAGCATGGCAAAGCAAAAGAGGCGTTGATAACAAATAAAAACTTGCTTTTCAGGGTTGTAATAATTACTTATTATTATTAAAATGAACACTCCGATAAATTAAATTAGGTACTCGTTAATTATAACGTTTTTAGTCAAAGAGATTAGGACGTGTTAAAATAAAAATGCTTTGTTGTACTATATCTTGTCGCTTGTCGGTAATGTCGGTAGTCTCATTATCACACCTGTCATCTCAAGTCATATGTTGCAGTTAACAACGATTTTCAAGTTAAACGTTTGTTTATTTTATTTGTTATATTATTTTGCGCAGCTAATATATTTGTAAAAACCTCTCAGTAAATAACAATGACAGATAACAGTCAATTTGACAGTTGGTGTAGTTCCTCGCTCTCCGCAAGAGCGTGTTTCCAACAATTACAAGATGACGTCAAGAAGCGAAACATTTCAAAAGCGATGCCAATTTCAAAAAATTGTATCTTAATAACTAAATGCCTTTTAATATTAAAATTAGTTTCTATATTTATAATTTTATTCAAACTTAGAGAAAAAAAAAACTAAAAGGTTTATGACCCCATTGTGTTACAATTTCTGTCTTTAAACATTCTAAACTAGATGCTGGAGGTCTTAAGCTAGCCTCAACTGTCTTTAAACATGATTTTAGGTTGGCTACAAAATGTTCTATCCCTAGTTTTGAGGGAGGAAGCCTTGCTGAAGACTTGTCTGTGTTCAAACATGGTTTTCTATTTGTGTTTAGTCCTCAAGTTTGACATTTTAAACCACTGACAGGCGACCAAACATTTCTCAGAATATTTTCAAAAGATTTTTGAAACGGTGACTGTCTTTCAATTTCAATGACTTTGTTATATTTTATGTTTGATATATATTTAAAACACTATACAGTTAGATAAACTATTATTTTATTTAAAGATTCATACAATTATATTTTTATATTATTTCTAATTAACTGTCATTAAATCAATATTGGTTGTCCTGACTACCAGTCAGCCTACTTATATAACATCTCCTTTTTTTAATAAATAAGATTTTTAACACATAACAAAATCTTTAAATCTAACTGGTAATCTTCTTTGTCTTTGTGGTCTTCGCTCTTCAATTCTATCTTCATCTTCTCTATGTGACTGTTGATACTGTTCAGTTCTTTCTTGAGTATTCTCTTCTTGTATTTCATTTTCATTCAATACAGCAGGACTGTTCATTACGTCAGATTCTACATTAAATTTGTTTTCTGATTTTCTAATGTGAACTGAATTTCTTCTTATTTGGTTTCCTCTGTTATTTAATAAAATATATGATCTTGGTGTTTCAGCAGGTTTTATAATTTTTGCTGGTTCCCAAATTTTATCTTTAATTGTTACATTTTCTCCTTTTTTAAATGAAGGCCGTATCTTCGAATTTCTGTCATAATAATTTTTCGCGGTTTCCTGTTTCCTTATTAACGCTTTTTTCACGTAATTATGTCCATCCGATAACAGTAGTCTCTCTTGAATTGGTATTTTTGTTCTTAGCCTCCTTCCCATCATTAATTGTGCTGGTGATAACCCAATTCCAACAATTTCTGTATTTCTGTAATTTAACAAAGAAATATTTAAGTCACAATCTTTCTTCAGCATATTTTTGGCAATCTTGACACCACTTTCTGCAAAACCATTTCCTTTTGAATAGTATGGACTACTTGTCGTTAATTTAAAACCATAATTTTTTGCAAATTGTTTAAATTTTATTGAATTGAATGGCATATTGTCAGCAATAAAACAATCTGGAATACCAAATGTAGCAAAACAGATTTTCAATTTTTTAATCACTTCATGACTTGTTTTATCTCTGATTTTTATTATTTCTAACCATTTCGTGAAATAATCAAAAATGATTAAATAATTTTTTCCATCATACTCTCCAATATCTGATGCAACTTTTGCAAATGGTCTGTTAACTATTGACTGTTTAATCATGGATTCTCTTGGATTTGCTGGTCTATATCTTTCACAAATTTGACATTTCTTAATATGATTCTCTATGTCATTATTTAACTGAGGCCAATAAAAACTATTTTTTGTCATTAATTTTGTTTTTATGATACCAAAATGATTTTCATCATGCACCAATTTCAGCATATAACTTTTCAACTTTTCTGGTACCACCACTCTGTTTTTATAAAATACTAAATCTTCCGCAATGTATAGATCATCTTTAATTCGCCAGAATTCTTGTAAATCTTTACTGAGATTGTTTTTGTCTTTACACCAACCATTTATTATATTTTCTTTAACTTTCTTTAAAATTTCGTCTTCTTTTGTTTCCTTTTGAAATTCTTTCTTTCTTTCTTCGGTAATATTAATTATACTTCTCACACAATGTACAACTTCTAACATACTTGGATCTTCTTCTGTCTTACAAATAATTGGATCTCTAGAAAGGGCATCAGCCACAAGTAATTCCTTTCCTGGTAAATACACTAATTTTAAATTGTATTTCAACAATTTGAGCTTGATTCTTTGTAACCTTGGTGAACTAATATCAACTAATTCTTTTTTCATAATAGCTAACAGTGGTTTATGGTCAGTTTGTACGGTTACTTCTCTGCCATAAATAAACAAATGAAACTTAGTTACAGCAAATACTATAGCCAGGAATTCTTTTTCAATCTGTGCATAATTTTTTTCACATTGTGTCATGGAACGAGAAGCAAAAAATACTGGTCTCTCTTCTTGTAGAAGACAACAACCAATACCATCTTTAGATGCATCCGTTTGAATTGTAATTTTCTTCTTTTCATCAAAATTTTTTAATACTGGGGAATTTGTTAAAGATAATTTGATTTTATTAAGAGCTTGTTCTGTATAGTTTGACCATACAAATTTTATTTCTTTTTTCAACAATTCTCGTAGTGGGCTAGTAATTTCTGATAAATTTGGAATAAAAGATCTGAAATAATTTACCAACCCAAGTAATCTTTGTAGTTCCTTTTTATCCTTTGGACTCTTTAATTCTTTAATTGCTTTTAATCTGTCTTCGTCAACTTGAATACCTTCTTCTGAAAACAGATGTCCTAAATATTTTACTTTTTTCACTTTGAACTGTATCTTGTTCTTGTTAAATTTTATATTTAAATTTCTTGCTCTATCCAAAATTTTTCTTAATATTTCGTCATGTTCTTTTTCATTTTCTCCAGCAACAAGGATATCATCAAAATATATAATTACACCATCTATATCTCCGAAACTTTCTAACAAATATTTTTGAAAATATTCAGGTGCAATACTCAATCCAAATGGAAGTCGTCTAAATTTGTAATATCCGACTGGCGTTGAAAATGTACATAATTTGGAAGACTCTTGATCCAATTCAATGTGGTAATATCCATCTTTCAGGTCTAACACAGTAAAATATTTTTTACCTGACAATCTTGCGCAGATTTCTTCAATTTTGGGAATTAAACAATACTGTCTTTTGACCACTTTATTCAATTCACTGGGATCAAGGCACACTCTAAGACTTCCATCTGGTTTTTCAACTATAACTAGATTACTTGACCATTCAACAATTCCATTTACCTTGTCAATTATTCTTTTCTTTTCTAAATCATCCAATTTATCTTTCAGTCTGCTTTTAAGGGCTAATGGTATTCTTCTTGGCGGTTTAACAATTGGTGTTGCACCTTCTTTTACATCAATTTTCATTTTCTTATTAAATCTTCCTATTCCTTTAAATAACTCTTCATTTTTCTCTACTAACTCAGCTTTGTTCTGAAAACTTTGAACTTCAGACACTTTTTTAATTAATCCAAGTTCCACACATGTTTTCAGTCCAAGCAAAGGCGTTGTATTATGCTTCACAATAACAAATTTTTGTACCTTTTGTATAAATTTAAAATTACAATTAATATTTGCTATTCCTAATGGTGTTAATTGACTACCACCAAAAGCTTCAAGTCTTATATTTGTTTCTTCCAGTTTTGAGTTTAATTTATCAAAAATTAACTTTGGCAATATATTAACTTCAGCTCCTGAATCTAATTTAAATTTTATTTTGATGCCATTCAAATTTATGGTCTCATACCAACTTATGGTTAAAACATTTCTGTTAACAACATTTATTGAATCAATTTCATTATCAGTATTTTCAGAATTATTATTTTCAACTTCATTTAATAATTTAACTCTGCAACTTTTCTTAAAATGATTAAATTTTCCACACCTTAAACATTTTTTTCCAAACGCTGGACATTCATTTATTCCATGGCGTCTTTTACATCTTGTACAATCAAATATTTTTATATTCTTATCATAATTCTTTTTCGCTTCAAATGACTTCTCTTTTTTATTAAAATTTTTAGTAATTTTGTTTCTTTTTTCTATAATATTTATTTTTTCCTTTTCCTGTAGATCTTTTAACTGTCCTTTTGTAACTTCATTTGCTCTACAAATTTCAATACATTTATCTAAATTTAGTGCATCACTACATAAAAGTTTCTCTTGCAACTTCTTATCAAAAATTCCTATTACAATCCTGTCTTTCAAAATGTCCTTCTCGAGTTGGCCATATTCACATGTCTTAATTAAATTTTTTATTTCTTGAAAAAATAAGTCAAACGACTCACCTTCTTGTTGAAATCTTAAATTGAAAACAAACCTTTCATAAGTAACATTCTTCTTCGGGGTTACATATTTCTCAAAAGTTTTCATTACAATATTAAAATTGTTTCTTTCTTCATTGGTGAGGTCAAAATTATCAAAAATTTCTATAGCTTCTTTACCCATAATATTTAACAAAATTGCTACTTTCACATTTTCTTCTTTTGACGCATTTCCTGAAGCTAACATATATACTTCGAATTGTCTTCTAAATTTTTTAAAATTTTCTGCTATATTTCCTTCAAAAATTAATGGTGAAGGCATTCTCGCATTATGGTTCTCCATTTCAAAATTTATAAAAATATGTTCTTTTACCAAAAATTCTGTATCCTCTACGACTGCGCCATGTTATATTTTATGTTTGATATATATTTAAAACACTATACAGTTAGATAAACTATTATTTTATTTAAAGATTCATACAATTATATTTTTATATTATTTCTAATTAACTGTCATTAAATCAATATTGGTTGTCCTGACTACCAGTCAGCCTACTTATATAACAGACTTTAAATGACTGTGATCATTTATCGGACTTTATTAATGAATTTAAAGGGGTTAATTTGTTGAAGTACTTATAAGATAAATAATTTAAAATGTTAACTCAAAGTTACAGATGAAAAAATAAAAGTATTGTATTGTTATTCATAAGCTGTTAAAATATAAAAAAAACATTTCGTAATTATCGTCTTTTGATTTAAAAATCAATACAAATAAGTTTGTTTATAAAACTAATCGAATGATCAACGAATATAATTTTCAACAAAGTTAATATTTTGGGTAAAAATAACATATTTGAATACTTACTTGGCGAGTTTGGACAAAATTGAGGGCGACCGTTTGACGTTGACAGTAGATGGAGTTCTTTCCAAAGAGTTTTCTTGGTTTTCATGATTTTCAAACACTTGGAACCTCTCTTTCACGTTTAGATTTTGTAATTCTTCCAGACCCAAGTCTGGCTTATCGCTAGCTGAGAACGAACAAACACTAACCTTAGACTCTTACTTTATTGTTACAAACAAAACATTTTTTTCACGACATGGTAGGAAACCCCACCGTTCTTCTCCCGAAATAGTGAGGAAAATGTGTTGTTCCTCTCTAGAGAGGAAAATATAGAAGTGTTGCCAATATGAATGTTATTTACAAAAAATATATTATAAAAATTGAAAATAATTCCTAATTTTATTGAAAATCCTTATTTTAGTGATATACATACTTTAAATTATCTTACAAGTATGTCTTATATTTTTCTTTTTCTTTTAAATCACAATTTGACAACTTATTAAAGATATTTAAGATTGGTTTATTGGCAACACTGCTACACCGCCTTGTGTCTGATAACCTAACTTTTAACGTATCAGGTTGTCAGTTGAGTTCTCAAAGTATATATTAGGTCCGAGAAAATTGTTTTTAGAAACATGTCGTGAAAAAAATGTTGTGTCTAACTCGAGAGGAAAGCTCTTCTTCCACTCTCGTTCGAAATGCCTCACTCGCTGCGCTCATGAGGCAAACTTCGAACTCGAGAGGGAAAAAGAAGCGCTTTCCTCCCTAGTTTGACAAATAACTATTGTTATCAAAGCTGCGGAAATAAACATTTTATTAATTTTTTCACGACCGGAAAAGAAACTGGTTTTTTATGAAACGAAAATCTGACAGAAACAGAAGAAAAATTAAACAAATGTAATTATAACACAATTCAAATAATTTTGAAATTCATAAAAACCATCATAAATATTGGGGTCGTGAAAAAATACACTTTAATCTGCACACAATAAACGTTAAGCTCACTTTATTATTTGAAGCTTGTTTTAGTTAAAACAAATTAAAAACCGGGTTGAAAATTATGTCTATGCAACTCAAGTTAGTTTTTTGTCAATATTAGGTTTTAAACACAAAAACACAGAAACACGAACACAATAGCTGTTAAAAGTTAAAATGGGCGAACAGCACACGTAGTTATATTGTTGTTATAATGTTGGTACCTCTGACAACGTCTGGTGGCAACTCTAAAGGCTGGTTTTCACGAATTATCATTTCATGTTTGCGTGGACGCACTATACAATCAATAATAATAAAAGTAATTAATTAAAAATGATGTTTACTGTGTTTTGAACATTATTAAATCATACATTGCATTTTTGTAAAACAATATTCAGTGAATTATAGATGTCGCAATACTTTTTGATAAATTTCCCGGAAACAGAAGAAAATTTAGTTATTTTTTTTTTTAAGAATATAAGATGTAGTTTGTTTGAATTATTATATCTGTAAAATATGAACAAGAAAAAATCCAGAATTTATAATTATATAATGATAAAAATACTAAAGGTTTTCTAAAAGATGAATTAGTTTAAAAGTTACTTACTTGGTTGGGGCTCGTCTTCGACGGCTTTGGGGGTGAAAAGGGCCTTAAAATGGGGTTTACAATACAGGACACCCTCGTTGCTCTGATATGTGTCAACGCTGAAATAAAAAAAATTCTTAGCTATCTAACATTTCAAATTAGATGCTGGAGGTCTTAAGGCTCTCAGAGGAAGAGACTCTCTTTAAACATGAATTTAGGATGAATAAAAGACGTCCTATTCCTAGTTAGGGGAAATAATCTTGCTGAAGAAGATAGCGCAAGATGAACATGACTATTTTGAAACAATATATGATTATTATAATAAATGAAACATGTACTGTTTTATACCTACATTTGTACATAAAACTCCAAAGTTTTTTAATCAATTTTAAAAAGCTAATTTTGTTTACAAATTATACATGAACGACTTCAATAATGTAAATGATTCGTACATTTATAAATATGATCGTCTATAACATACTAAGATTATTTTTCATTTGAATTTACAGTTTTTGAGAAACAAATAAAAATATACCAAAAAGTGTGTTTTTTGGTATATTTTTATCAAGGGTAGTATCACAAGACTTTCTCATTTTATCGATAATAGTTATTTACTTTACAAGTGGGCAAAGTAAGGAATTACCCACGAGAGAAATTTTAGCACACGTGTGATAATTTTATCGAGTGGGTAATTCCACTTTGCCCACGTGTGAAGTATAACGTTTTATCCAACACTTCTTAATAAAGCCAAAATTATTAAAGAAATATTATTTGACAGTGACATATGCATTAAATTTTTAAATTAAAATGTCAATCGAAATAGTTACCAAGGTGTTGTGTGTTATTATTATTGTTATAAATAAAAAAATACTCACTAGTGGCTTTCCTCAAAATTATACCCACTAGTGGGTAATCTGTTGCTTTGCTTGTTTAAAATCGCCTTAGTTATACAGCATTTATTGAGAGGTGTTGGATAAATGTTTATTTTTAACTAATGTTAATTTGTTTGACTGGTTTTGATAAAAAGCAAAGAAAAAATTAGTGCTTAAAAATAAAAATTAATCTGAGAAAATCAGAAGGTCTTGTGATATTACTCTTGATAAAAATATACAAAAAAAAAAACACAAAATTAGAAATTTGATGTGGCACCACAGTACTTTCTTATACAATTAAATTTGAATTTAAAAGTTTCATAATACATTTTTGACATATGGATATTCCAGTTTTTGTAGTTTTTCTAAAATTTGAATCAGACACAATAATTTTACAAACAGCATTTTTCATTTAAAATATTTTTCAGTCATCTTCCATTTGAAACTTTTTTCACACCTTATATGCATCCAACTTATAATTAAGTTTTTAATTAGTTACAAAAGTAAATTTGTCAACTTACTTGAGCTGTTTGTTACATTCGTTACACCGGAAACAGTTTTTGTGCCAAATGGCCTTCTCTGCTTTCATTTGTTCCATTTGGAACACTTGTTTTCCACAGGACTTGCATGATGACGTATCGATTTGCGTCGTTCCCTAAAACCACAAAGCAATATTTTCACTCCCTGTACAAATCCATCTCTTAGAGTTGATATTTAATTTAATAATATTACATTATTATATGAGAGATTGTGACATTAATTATTCCGAATATAATTACTAAATTTTATTTGAAATCGACACTAAAGTGCTCAAAAATCGTCTGTGAAAGCTCAGAAATCGTCACTAAAGTAACCCATTTTATGACGATTTTCAGCAACGCAGTGTTGGTAACCGTAAAATAATTATGGCACAAGTATGATAATTTTGACAGATATGATGTATTGCAGTAAATTTATACGTAAAATGAAACAATGTGTGCAAAAAAATAACTAATTAATAAATAAACAAAACAATTTTGAGTATTATTTACGGTAACTTTAATGTTAGAGGTTGGCAACACTGAATGTTTGTTACAACTAACAGATCTATAAACTTATAATATAATAATTTTTTTACATTTTCTAATTTTAGATTTCAATTAAAATAGAATATGTACCTCGGCACTGAAGTTTTTTTTTTATCACTCACATGGTTTCATAAATTCCATATTCGTGATAAAAAGTTTAACTTCAGTGCCTTGATACATAAATAACTATTTTTTTACTCCTGCAAATTCGGAAATCACTTTTGAAAATGATCGAAATTTGTAGAAAACACACTTTGAAAAACGTCAACATCAAAATACACAATGACAATTGACTACATGTAAACTGTCAGACGGCAGTGGGGTCTTTCACCATTTTTTTTTATTTTTTTTTATGAAACTTTATCTATACTGAAGACTATCTACACTTTTAAAAAGTCTTAATTGTTATTCATGAAGCCACAATGATTTTTTTTTAAATGTTGTGACGTCATAGTAGAGGTGTTGTTGGATCTAAAACAGTACAGATTGTAAGTAATTGTTGTCATAAATTTTTTTACTTATTTTATTATTATTATTACAATAAAATAGAACATTTATATAACAAAAATTATTTAAATCTCTACTGTTTTAGATCTCTACTATGAAGTCACAACATTTTTAAAAAATCATTGTGGCTTAATGAATAACAATTAAGACTTTTTAAAAGTGTAGATAGTCTTCAATATAGATAAAAATTCATAAAAAAATATTTAAAAAAATGGTGAAAGACCCCGTTGCTTGGTGATCGCGGCTTTAAAATAAACAGAACAATTGATATCTTGTTCTAAATGGGCCCAATTTTTTTAAATTTATTTTTATGAAACTTTATTAGAATATATGACGATCAGTGAAAACCCGAAGTGAAAATTTCATATATTACCCGAGATATGATTTTTTAAAGTTTGTGTGACGTCACTGGTACTCCTCCAGTGGCACTAAAACAACGATTTTTCATGATAGTAGATATTATATATTTTTTAATGTAAAAATAAAATTTACATATTATAAGTCTTAATTTACAACAATTAATCTTAATATAAATAAAGACAAAATTCCTTTGACATCTTTAACAGTATTTTACTTGATATTCGAGTAAACATCATAGGAAAGTTTGAGAACAGTGGCGCTAGTAGTGATGTAACCTAACCTCAACACACAATTTTATTCAATAGATTTTCAACACAGCACAATCAAACAGTGAAATTATAAAACAAGTAATAGAAGCCCAACAAATATAATCTTAAATACCAACAAACAAAACAAATGAAATGACATTTCGTAGTTGTATTTTAGCCCACAATAGGCGCTGGGCGCAGCGGCAGACGCGCGACTAGCACGTGTCATATTTCTGGCCAATAGAATCAATGCGAGTACCCGTGACGTCAAAATATGTTCAATTCGTTATATCGCTTTACAGTAAAATATTTAAAAGAAAAAAAATACTTGACTACTAATTATTCCGTAAGTGTTACACGATTTTGATATTATAAATTTGTCATATTTCGTTTATGGTTTATGCGCCCATTTATCAAAAAAAAAAAAAGCTGAAATAATGGTGATATATTTTGTACAGGAGTAAAAAAACATATAATGCCTAGAATATAACTACAATAAAATATTTCAGTTGCAAATTTATTTTTATTAACAAATTTACAAATAATTTCTGTTTAAAACCATCTAAAACCCAACCCAAACCAACAAATACCCACCCTGAATACAATTTATTAATTTGTGATAAAACAGTGAAAATACTTACATTAAACTTTTCTTGCGCCTTCCCAGAATCCGAAGATCGGACATGAAGTACAGTTTTCTTTTGTAACGCATCGAATTTCGAAAAACTTGATTTCTGCAATAAAAAACACAAACTAAACAATTGTTTTTCATAACCTAAGTGTCAAAAAAAGCAAGCGTCAAATAAAAATGAAATCTGCGCAGAACTGGAGTGAGTTGTAACGGTAGATCTGTGATGTATAGTGCAACAATCAGTCTAAAACCTATTTGTGTGAATTTGTGATGTGTTTATGTTCAGTGCTACCCAATTATGAATTGTATTTAGCTGTTAAGGTCAACCATACGGGCTGAAGATAGCGCAACATGAACATGACTTTTTTGAAACAATATATCATTATTATAATAAATGAAACATATAATGTTTTATACCTACATTTGTACATAAAAGTCCAAAGTTTTGTAATAAATTTTAAAATGCCAATTTTGTTTACATATTATACATGAACATAATTTTCAAAGTAGTCAAATATATGTCACACATTCCCATGAACGACTACAGTAATACAAATAATGTGTATATTTATAAATATGATCGTCTATAACATACTAAAATTATTTTACATTTGAATTTACAGTTTTTGAGAAACAAATAAAAATATACCAAAAAGTGTGTTTTTTGGTATATTCTTATTTGTTTCTCAAAAACTGTAAATTCAAATGTAAAATAATTTTAGTATGTTATAGACGATTATATTTATAAATATACGAATTATTTTCATTACTGTCGTCGTTCATGGGAATTAGAAATTCAGTATCAAAATTCTAAATTTTTGACCAACTAGACTTCAACAAATATTTTTTAGAGTTGAATGTTTCATTTATCGTTTTCATCCACATATATAAATACTAGAATGTTCAAAGACTTCACAGTAATAATTGTTTTGTTTTTCGATAAGAATAATTGTAAGAATTAATTTATTGAAATTTGAATTTGCAAAACAAAATTCCTGGGAGTGAACGAAGCCAACGACAATCTGACATTGCAATGTACAAGTCACTGGAACAAATCCATGACATTTTGACGGATGGAGGTTGCTGGATCATAAACAACATGAACATAAATGAGTACAGAGTTTGCTTTTTTTTTAAATTTAAGGATTCGTTTTTTCGATTTTTTAAGACAGTTACTTCTTCTGAGGCTAGCTTCACACATGTTCTAAGACAATCACATTCTCTGAAAGCTAGCTTAAGACATCTAATATTTAGTTTGAAGTGTTTAAAGACAAAATAATTTTCAGCAAGGCTTTTTTCCACTCTGCCATGTTTTAAGACAGTCGCTGCATTTGAGACAAACTTAAGTCATGTCTTAAGACAGTTACAAAAAATTACAAAAAGTGTTTTTTGATATATTTTTATTTGTTTCTCAAAAACTGTAAATTCAAATGAAAATTAATTTTAGTATGTTATAGACGATTATATTTATAAATGTACAAATTATTTGCATTACTGTAGTCGTTCATGGGAATGTGTGACATATATTTTACTACTTTGAAAATTATGTTCATGGGTAATTTGTAAACAAAATTAGTTTTTTTTAATTGATTAGAAAACTTTGGACTTTTATCTGCAAATGTAGGTATAAAACATTATATGTTTCATTTATTATAATAATGATATATTGTTTGAAAAAAGTCATGTTCATGTTGAGCTATCTTCAGCCCGTATGGTTGACCTTGATAAATGCTGGAGGTTTTAAGCTAGTTAAGCTAATTAATAATTGAGTCGCTCTGAACAATTTAAATTCAACTAACAGATTAAATACTCTACGTCTACAGAAGCGCAGCAAATACTTATAAATTCTTACCTTTTCATACAATTCCAAACTTACCAATTTCTCAATTCGGTCTGACGTCTTTATAACCGGTTTAATGTCGTTACTAACAGACGATTTTCTCTCAAAGCAATGGTTAGTTCGGTTAGTTAGGTTATCGAAGCATTCTCGCTTTTGTTTTGTTATTCAATTGTTTTAACAGCCCATGCGCATGCAGAAAATAAAACAAAACATAAAATGATGTTAGAAAAAGCTTGCTATGCCTACTAACGCCAGCAAAAGTGACAATTGAACGCTTTGACATTATTCGCAATAATGACAATAATTCCGAATATATTACTGTACTTTTTCTACTCCTGTATGTACGGAATAGTTATTTACATACCAAATGCGGGAACGCTTGGTTCCCGGATGAGTGTTTGGCGGCGCGAGCTTGCGAGCGCTGCCATAGAACGAATCCGGGAACCGAGTTCACGCAAGAGGTTTGTACAATATTTTTTGTACGAAAAGTATACAACTAATAACAGTCCATACAAATAAATGAAGTTCTTCAAGTAGTTATTTTGATAATTGTCAAAGTTGCACTATAAATATAAACACACAAATTAATTTGTCTAATATATTAGAAAACAATTAAAATGTTTATAATATTTACCGTATTCACTTGTAAATTTATTATATTTCTTATTTTTATTGAGATAACTAACATTACATTTGTAGGTTATGTATTTTACAGCTGTCATATCGGGCAGATTTTATTGCCAACATTGGTAACCAAATGCACTAAATTTGTTATTTTTAAATTCAATTTCATTCTTATTCTATCATTGTTTATATTAATATTATGTAAAGGAATGTTTGAAATACTATATTTTTTTATTATAAATTTTATTTATTAATAAACGCTTTAGAAATAGGAATGTTTTCGTCGATATTTCCCGGTTGTCTATCTGGTGGAGACCTGGGAAATGGATATTTCGGACGTTGCTTAGGCAACGCTAAACAACACATTTCAATGTTGTTTAAGCAACGTCCGAAATGTCCATTTCCTAGGTCTCCACCAGATAGACAACCGGGAAATATCGACGAAAACATTCCTATTTCTAAAGCGTTTATTAATAAATTATATTTATAATAAAATAATATAGTATTTCAAACATTCCTTTACATAATATTAATGTAAACAATGATAGAATAAGAATGAAATTGAATTTAAAAATATCAAATTTAGTGCATTCGGTTACCAATGTTGGCAATAAAATCTGCCCGATATGACAGCTGTAATAGTATATTACATAACGAGAGATGTAAGTAGCAATTTACGCACGAGTGAAAAAATTGACACACGAGCAGCGTAGCGGCGAGTTTGTAATTTCACGAGGGCGTAATTGCTTTACATCTCGAGTTTTGTACTATACTTTTTCTACGACCACTCAATACTATTTCTAAATTAAAAACAATATTTAAATAGTTAGAAATTTATTATGCTTTTTTGTTTTCTCTAATCCATGAATTTTTAATACACAAATTCGTATCGTTCTCGAGATTTTGTCACCAAAAGATTATTTGTTGCACTTTTAGCTTTAGCTTGTATCTCCAGTGGTGTTCCAATTGAAATATCACTGTCGCTTGACATTTCTTACTTAAAATATTAATAAATATAAGTAAAAGATAATAATATTTAGTAGTATATATTTACCTCACAATAAAACACAGATTATAAACTATAGATGCAGATGGGAGACTATAAAATATTACCAGTTTACATGTAATAATCACACACATAACCTAAATGTCAAACAAGCTTTGTTTGTATTTATAAAAATAAACGACAATTATTGAGCGTAGGGATACATGACGAAACATAGTCCCCTCTACATATATTATTGAAATATTTATTGGTATCATAATTTATAATAAACCCAGCAAAATATGAATTTAGTTATAAAATTTTATCAGTTAGCTTTTGAATCCATAACATTTAAATCTAAGATTTGATGCATAAAATTTTAATTATATTGGTAATGTGACAGTCAGTAATGCCAACTTAAATTTCATTTTCTAGTGTTACGTAATGAACATTACGTAACACTTGAATGAACATTACGTAACACTATTCGTAACAACGCACTTACATTGATTGTAGTTTGTTCTGTAATGACATACTTTCAGTAGTGGTCGTAGAAAAAATACATAACCTACAAATGTAATGTTAGTTATCTCAATATAAATAAGAAATATAATAAATTTACAAGTGAATACGGTAACTATTATAAATATTTTAATTGTTTTCTAATATATGAGACAAATTAATTGGAGTGTTTATATTTATAGTGAAACTTTGACAAATATCAAAATAACTCCTTGAAGAACTTCATTTCTTTGTATGGACTGTTATTGGTTTTATACTTTTCGTACAAAAAATATTGTACAAACCTCTTGCGTGAAGTCGGTTCCCGCATTTTTTTTGTAAATAACTATTAGCACTTTCAAAAATGATCGAAATCGGTAGAAAACACACGTTGAAAAACAACATCAAAATACACAAAGACAACTGACTACACTGATCAGCTTTAAAATACACGGAAATAATTGATTTCTGGTTTTGTGATTGGTCGAGAAAAAACTGAATTAATGGGGATAAATTTATACAGAAGTAGAAAAAATTGTTTTAATAATTTAAGAGTCAAAATAACAATTTTCTTGCGAAACACTACTCAAAATTTATTTTTAAATGCATAAAAAACAGTTTTATGATAATTGAAACATCTAAAAGGCTCAATTTTGCTGGTAAAACAACAAAAAATATTTATAGGTTAAGAATGTTTCTTACCAATGATTTGACAGATACATTGCTGAAAACATTTTCCAAATTAACATCTTCTCGTCTTATATCGGACATAGACTTTGTTCGCTAATGAAACACACATATACATGCAAAAATGCAATTTAAATTAATATAAAATAATCAGATGTACACCGAATCGCAATGAAGTTGACTGAAGTTAGCCACAGTGCTACCAACATAAATATCACTGGTGCTATAATATATTATGAGACAAGTGTTGAAAGTTAACTATTTCACTTTTCTACGGTCACACTTTTGTCAAAACAGAACAGAAATAAGAAATAGCGTCTCAAACTATTTGACGTTTGTAATTACAAACATGAAGCATGGCGCACATGTGCGCAATAATACCAACTATAAATCAATAAATTTTAATATAAAAACTATTTTTTTCACGACATGTCAGGAAACCCTACCGTTCTTCTCTCGAAATAGGGTGGAAAATTAATATAGAAGTGTTACCAATATGAATGTTATTTACACAAAAATATATTATAAAAATTATAAATAAATTCCTAATTTTATTGAAAATCTTTACTTTAGTGATATACATACTTTAAATTGTCTTACAATTATGTCTTATATTTCTCTTTTTTTAGATTAAATCACAATTTGACAACTTCAATTTATATTTAAGATTGGTTCATTGGCAACACTGCTGAACCGCCTTGCATTTAATAACCTAACTTTTAACGTGTCAGTCTGTCAGTTTTGTAGTCAAAGTGTTTTTAGGTCTGAGCAAATCGTTTTTAGAAACATGTCGTGAAAAATATGTTGTGTCTAACACGAGAGGAAAGCTCTTCTTCCACTCTCGCCTCAACTCGAGTGGGAAAAAGAATCGCTTTCCTCTCTAGTTTGACAAATAACTATTTGTGTTTGTGTAACAATAAAAAGTAGGAACGCGTTGAAAACAATGACAACCAAATAAACAGTGCGGTAATGTACCTGTTTGAAAAACTGATAAAAACGATTCGGTATACATCTATCACAGTTAGAGTTAGATAAATACATTAACTTACATTAATTATCTGTTAAATGATTACAAAGAAGTTATTAATCTTTAATCAAAGGTTATGATTACGACATGATAATAAACCTATTTAAAATGATTACAAAATCAATTTATAAGTATTAGTAATCATTATTCAAAATAAGATAAAGTTTCATGTTTTTTAGCTACATTTCTTTCCAATTGTGCTTCAGAGAAAAACATCTAAAATGATTTGATTAGCAATTCAAACAAGTTTATAATCATTAAAAAATAAAACAATGCAACATAATTGATTAAAACACAAAAACATGCAATTAAAGGTTGTTAATTAAAAGATTCAAAAAGGCTTCTTAATTTTAAAATGTTTCTACATAACCTCAAATATCTTTCCGCAAAAATGAAGTCAAACAAAACAAAAATCAGACTTACCCCATATGCAATTCGTGTTTTAATTTTAGCTTCCGCCTTTTTACTCCCAATACTGGTTAAATCACTAAAACTTCTACACTAAAGACAACAAAAGAAATAAATAAGAAACCAAACATAACCTCAAAAAGAACTGTCATTACTAGTGAGTGAAATTAGCAGCTTACCAAATTTTTCACGCTGACATGGGACAAATTGTCCTCATCGTTAGTGTTAGTATCGCACTAAAATAAAAGTAAATTGTCAAAAACAATTGTTAAACAACCAAGTGACATTATTTGCGAATAACGGATTTTGTTTTGGAGTGAAGTTAGCTGTAAATACAAAAAAAAGGAGTTGAAGGCCTATCAATACACTTGTATTAACCCCAAAATCATGCTCAGACTGTCTGAGATTAGCTTAAGACATCTAGAATCTAGTTTTCTTTTCTATTAAATTATTGGAAGTGTTAAAAGGTTACCTCCTTCAGAACTAGGGTTAGGACATCATGTAAGATGAAGATAGCTTAAGACCTCCAGCATCTAGTTTGAAGTGTTTAAAGACAGCCAAGTCTTCAGTAGAGTTAGGACATCATTTATTAATCCTAAAGTTATGTTTTAAGACAGTCGCTTCTTCTGTGGCTAGCTTAAAAAGCAACGAATATCTTAAAACATAACTTAAGCTTGTGTAACAAGGCGAACATTCAGAATACGATTTATTGTTTTTACTATCAAAACGATTTTAAAATATCGAGTTTCAAACTGCGTTGCATCTAAAATCGTCTTGACAGGAGTTCTTGCTTTCTTGAGTTTAATTTATTGCTACACATGTGTGTTAGAATTTTAGTTATCATAAATAGTCATTTGAGATTATCGAGCAAATATTCTGAAATATCGGCTTGAGATGTCATTTGGGGTTGACAGATTTACGGAGAGGCCTTGTCGAACCCTAGATAAGGTTCTAGTTTTACGTAATTTAAAGTGTTCTAGATTTTTATGCAATTTTGGTGTTGGTCCTCAAGATATTTCCTACCCCCGCGTACCCGCTTATGGGGTAGATGCGTGTGTTTGGCCAGCACAAGACGAGGGTTGGTTTTAGATTTTTAAACAGAGCAGACGTCTACTTACGTCTGCAGTGCTCTACTAAATGTAGAACTTTAAGTAAAATTTGTTAATAAATATGTTTTGGTAACTAACTCTTTAAGCATATTCATTCGCTGTCGTCGTTGTAATATTTGTAATTTGTTTCTATTCTGTTCAATTCATCGTTTTGAGAGGGTTACATAATTTTTTTTCTTAAAATAAAAAATATTTTTTTAAAGTTTTTGTTCACTATTGGGAACATTATGAACAAATTCAACTTACAATAGAACTTTGGTCTATTGGGTCGTCTTTGCGTACTATACAAAATTGTTTGATAAACAACCTCTTCTAGGAAATCATCAGATAAAAAATTTATTTGGAAATTTTGTAAAGGTGTTTTTAGCTGTAATATATCAGCAGGTAATAAACTGCTTCCTTCAAATTATACATTTTCTATCACAGTTTCTGTAATTGTCCTTCTTCCACTTTAATTTTTTTTTTATGTTGGTCAAATTGGGAGGAATGACCTAATTGGCAATTGACAAAGTGTATATAATGTTCCCAAATAGTTACAACATGATTGCCATGAATGTAAACTGCATAAGAAAGGAAAAGAAGAATTTTAAATTTTATATTCCCGATCGGGAACAGTATGCAATAGAGGGTTAAGTCAGTTTCAGAGGATGTAACTGTCTTAGAACATGACTTAACCTAACCTCAGAAGAAACGTCTGTCTTGTAGTGTTTAAAGACAGCCAAGTCTTCAGCAAGACTTTCTCCTCTAGAATTAGAGGTAGAACATCATTTATATATTCTAAAATCATGTTTAAAGACAGTCACTTCCTCTGATATTAGCTTAAGACATCCAGCATGTAGTTTAAAGTGTTTAAAGACAGCCAAGTCTTCAGCAAGACTTCCACCTTCAGAACTAGAGGTAGGACAACATTTATAAATTCTAAAATCATGTTTTAAGACAGTTGCTTCTTCTGAGGCTAGCTAAAGACCTCTAGCATTTAATTTAAAGTGTTTACAGACAGCCAAGTCTTCAGCAAGACTTCCCACCTTCAGAACTAGAGGTAGGACAACATTTATAAATTCTAAAATCATGTTTTAAGACAGTCGCTTCATCTGAGGCTAGCTTAAGACCTCTAAAATTTAGTTTAAAGTGTTTAAAGACAGCCATCATTTAATTTGAAATGTTTAAAGACAGCCAAAGTCAGCAAGAATTCCTACACCAGAACTAGAGGTAGGATATAATTTATTCACCCTAAAATCACATTTTAAGACAGTCGTTTTCTCTGGGCTAAATTTTTGGTTATATTTATCTTTTGTATTGTTACAAAATAAATGTAATAAAATTGATGTTTCATTAAGTTTATGATACAGATATCAAAAGTGTTATCTTTTTAAAAAGAACTTAATCCACATATTGATTAAAATATTGATATTATAAATATATTTCTACCTTCTCACGACAATTTTTAGCACATTTTAGGGTCCCTAGATTTTGAATGAGGAATAATTTTTATGGTTACAATTTAAAAGGTCAATTTACGAGCTGATTAGATTTTGTTATGTGTGTTGTTAGAGGTATTTTGGTATATCTCAATAAATAATAGAGTTAGAATAAAATTGATAATAATAAAAAATATGTAGAAGAGTATTGGCAACAACTTTTGTTTAAAACTTTTTTCTGTATTTTGTACCGTTTAGTAATTAATTAAGAGGTTGTATAATAATCGCATAATGTCACTTCAGTTTTTATTTCACACAAAATAAAACACAAACAAAACAAATAACTTACGACTGATATATTTTCTTTCTCGTTGTCCTTTTTCGACTTCTTCGATTTCTTCTTCTTGAGCACTTTATCCTGATTTGAATTAGTTTCTGTCCGCGTTTCTACGAAACTAGACTCAGTTGTAATTGTAGAGCTCTGTAAAATCAGAATAAAACATTGGACTATCACAAAATAACTTGATTTATGTAAATGAATAACTTTAATTTTCTAATTTTATATTTGAATGTACTTTTGACAGAAAATTAATTTTGGGTCTATTTTGGAACCAGATATCAACAAATTCCCCAAATAAAATTATTAATTTAATTATTTCTTACGTCCATAACGTCGATTCGTCACTGTTTCAAGTCAAAACGACAAATGAACTTCAATATTTAATTTTGTCTTATCTCCTTCAATTGTTTGAAGTACAGATAAATATTATTGATTATTAAATTTGTTGGACATACAGAGCAACCACGCAAATTGTGGACCAAGCCATGTGACTATAAAGCATTTGTTTAAAACAAAATCTCTTTATTGTATTATTTGGACGATCGTAAATTGTTTTTTACAATAGTTAATTGAATCATACCGAGTTTGGTATCAAATTAAAGGTCTCAACCAGGAGATTCGAACTCAACTGTCAAAATATTGTTTCAATCAAATGTTTGGACGATCGTCAATTGTTTTACTATTATAGTTAATTGAATCTAACCGAATTTGGTATCAAATTAAAAGTCTCAACGAGGAGATTCGAACTCAAATGTCTAAATATTGTTGCAAACAATTGTTGGGGTATGATCGTCAATTGTTTTATTATAATTTTTAATTGAATTTAGTCGAGTGTGGTATCAAATTAAAGGTCTCAACGAGGAGATTCGAACCCAAATATAAAAATAATGACGATCGTCAATTGTTTTATTATAATAGTTAATTGAATCTAACCGAGCTTGGTATCAAATTAAAGGTCTCAAGAAGGTGAGTTAAACTAAAATGTAAATAATTTATTTTAGACGATCGTCAATTGTTTTTTACAATAGTTAATTGAATCATAGAGAGTTTGGTATCAAATTAAAGGTCTCAAGAACGAGAATTAAACTAAAATGTAATAATTAACTTTAGATGATCGTCAATTTTTTTTACAATATTGGTATCAAATTAAAGATTTCTAGACGGAGAGTGAAACTAAAATGACATTAATTAATTAATTTTGGACGATCGTCAATTGTTTTACCTCCCGCATTTATATACGTAAGGAAAGTATTGTGACGGGTGAACATTTCTGGTAGTGAGTTTTCAAAAGATAAGGACGTTTTTGGGTCCCTAGAATACGATTTCCTATTTTTATGATAACTCAAAATATAATTAAGCTATCAATATCAAATTTCAAAATTAGATTTTACTTGATCACGTTAGGAGCTGATTAAATGAGGGCAATAAATCAACCGGAAGTGGTAGTTTACTTGAAGACCAATCACGTTGTTTGGGTATATCTCAGTAAACAATTGAATTACAGTAAATTTTGTTATATTCAAAAAGATGCAGAATAGTATTGGCTACAATTTTTATTTGAAACTTTCCAGTATTTTATTCCGTTTAAAAGTTATTTTTTGTTCTAACTTTTCCCCAAAATTAATTCACTATATTTCTCAACAGGCTACACTAAACAATCAAAGCAGGGCGACAACAAATAAAGCAAAAATCACTTACAACAACGTTAGGACAAACAGAGTTAGTATCACACAAAGCCGTGTCAGGTTCTGGACTTGATTCGCTCAACTTTTTAACCAAATCGCAAGATTTTGGCAAAGCTGGTTCTTCAGAGATCTTCTCGAAAATGTCTTTGGTTTTTTTGATATCCTCGAAGGTTTCTTCCGGAACTGGAGACTTGTCCTCTTTGGAATCTTTGGATTCTTCGGAATCGGAAGAAAAAATCTTTGAGATCTCGTTGACTTTACTGGAAACTTCTTCGACGAGTTTGGTAGGTGGTAAACTGTAGTCTTCGATGATGTCGTCGTTGTCTGGGTCGATGTCTTCGACGAGGTGCTCCACTATCGTAGGAGTTGCTTTAAACGAAGAAACCTCCACTTCATTTTGTATAAATCGTCCAGTAATCTCTTTAATGTCTTCGAGTTCTTCTGAAAGTTCTTCGCTGTTGCTCGATTCCAACTTATTGCAAACCTCATTTTCCGCGGAAATTTCGCTAACATCTTCAGCTTCTACAAGCTCCAAGTTCTCCTTCGCAGCTTCTTCTGGAGGATTCTGCTGTTGGATGGCCGAAAGAAAATCGTAGTTCTCATCAGTCGGTGTTAACATCGGAGACTGGACAACAGTTTGAGTAAAAAGCAAACAAGCGGAGTCTGTAGACAACAACATTCTGTCTTTGATGGTGGCTAACTCCTGGAGGTCCGGAACTGTTGACAAGAACCTCTCCTTCGCGGTTAAGGCTTCGTTGTCCACGTCAGTTACGGTGATGTTGTCGAAAGGAACCTGGGGGTCTTCTTCAGGGCTGGGGACTTCCTTGTTGATGAAACTGTCGAATGGTTCAGGTTCTGGGTTGTCGAGGCCGTTTGTGGAAGTGTCGATGATTTTTTCAGGGGTTGTTTGTTGGGGTGGTAGCCCTGAAATGCCCAGAAATGGCTAAAACCTACCTTGAACTTTCATAAATTACCGTATAATCAGTTTTTTCCGTTAAAAATAGATGTTTGTGTATCAAGGGACTAAAGTATAATTTTTTATTACGAATGTGGGTAGCCGAGGAAAATAAACCATATGAGACATGACAACTCTTGACGGCACAATGGCTGGTACCACGAGCTCTGTTTTTGGGTGTTTTAAGGTCAAGCATACGGACTGAAGATAGCGCAACATGAACATGACTTGTTTTGAAACAATATATCATTATTATAATAAATGAAACATGTAATGTTTTATACCTACATTTGTAGATAAAAGTCCAAAGTTTTGTAATCAATTTTAAAAAGCTAATTTTGTTTACAAATTATACATGAACAAAATTTTCAAAGCAGTAAAATATATGTCACACATTCCCATGAACGACTACAGTAATGCAAATAATTTGTATATTTATAAATATGCTCATCTATAACATACTAAGTTTATTTTCAATTTGAATTTACAGTTTTTGAGAAACAAATAAAAATATACCAAAAAGTGTATTTTTTGATATATTTTTATTTGTTTCTCAAAAACTGTAAATTCAAATTGAAAATAAACTGAGTATGTTATAGACGATCATATTTACAAATATACGAATCATTTGCATTAGTGTAGTCGTTCATGGGAATGAGAGACACAGTAGCAAAGTTCTGAATTTTTGACCAAACTTCAACTAATATTTGTTTATAGTTGAATGTTTCAGTTATCGTTTTCATCCACATATATAAATACTAGAATGTTCAAAGACCTCGCTGTGATAATTGTTTTGTTTTTCGATAAGAATAATTGTAAGAAATAATTGATTCAAATTTGAATTTGCAAAACAAAATTCCTGGGAGTGAATGAAGCCAACGACAACCTGATATTGCAATGTACAAGTCACTGGAACAAATCCATGAAATGTTGACGGATGGAGGTTGTTGGACCATAAACAACATGAACATAAATGAAGAATACAGAATTTGCTGTTTTTAATAGAAATAAAGGATTCGTTCTTTCGACGCGTATGTTCGACCTTAAGAGCAGTGTTTTAAGATCTGTTTTAGCGCTGTACAATGTTCTAAAATTGTTTTATAAAAAAATTATTTAAATAGAAGTTACAGAGAAATGTATTATCTACCACATTTATTTGAAGTATTTTTTTATAAAATAATTTTAGAACATTGTACAGAGCTAAAACACTGCTCTTAAAACACCCAAAAACATAGCTCGTGGTACCAAACAATATTTTTAAAAAATCATTGCGACTTAATGAATAACAATTAATAATTTTTAAAACTGCAAATTGTCTTCAATTTAGATAAAATTTCATTTAAAAAAAATATAGCGGAAGACCCCATTACAATGGCGTCATAAACCTTTTTTCATTTTTTTTTTTCTGTAAGTTCGAGTAAAATTATAAATATAGAAACTATTTTTTATATTAAAAGGCATTTAGTTAATAAGATACGATTTTTTTTAATTGGCATCGCATTTCAAATTTGTCGCTTCTTGACGTCATCTTGTAATTGTAGGAAACACGCTCTAGCGGAGAGCGAGGAACTACACCAACTGTCAAATTGACTGTTATCTGTCATTGTTATTTACTGAGAGGTTTTTACAAATATATTAGCTGCGCAAAATAATATAACAAATATAATAAACAAGTTTAATTTGAAAATCGTTGTTAACTGCAACATATGACTTGAGATGACAGGTGTGATAATGAGACTACCGACATTACCGACAAGCGACAAGATATAGTACATCAAAGCATTTTTATTTTAACACGTCCTAAACTCTTTGACTAAAAACCTTATAATTAACGAATACGTAATTTAATTTATGGGAGTGTTCATTTTAATAATAATAAGTAATTATTACAACCCTGAAAAGCAAATTATTATTTGTTATCAACACCTCTTTTGCTTTGCCATGCTGTACATTCTATTACAAGATGACGTCACGATTTTGCAACCGCCAAACTTCATAAAGGAAATTATGAATGAAAAGTTGAAAAATTATAAGAAATATTGAATAATATGTGACTAAAATGTTTTATAATTTGTAAAAAAACACAATTTTTTTTTTTAAGTGTATGACCCCATTACCTTTATCCTCTTCTATTTCCTCTCTTCCATTTATCTCTGTTTCTACAGTAGGAGATTCTGTGTTAAGTACTTCTTTGCTACTAAGTACTGGAGTAGTATCTAAGTCTGTAGTTTGTATCGTTTGTAATGTGAGATCTAAAGTTGGTTCGTCTTCTTCTTCTGGTTGTTGTTCTTGAACCTGTGTCGGTTCTACTGGTGTAATTTGTGCTTTATGGTCGCCGTTCTTAAGTACTTCGCCTGGTTCGTAAGTCAACGCGATGTGTTCCTGATTTGCTTCCAGAAATTGTTCCTGGAATGTTAGTTGTTAGAGGAAGTGTCCGTGATTTGATAGTTCATTGAGAATTGTTGCCAATAGTTTTACGGAAAAAGAGTTAACCTAAAATTATGTTTGAAGATAGCTGAGGCTAGCTAAAGACCTCCAGCATCTAGTTTGAAGTGTTTAAAGACAGCCAAGTCTTCAGCAAGACTTCCTCGCTCAGAACTAAGAACAGGGCATCATTTATCGCTAGTGATGCAAAGATTACAATTACGATTAATCGTCGATAATGAAACACGATTATTACGGTCTGTATTCAATTGGTTCTGTGTGTGTCTTAATTTATTATTATTATTGATAATTTTTTATTTTATTATTTATTTTTGTTTTATTATAAATACAATACCGGGTGGCTACTTTTCTATGAGCTTATGATCTATTCGCAACTGAAATGGACCCGTATCCATCTGGTGGTAAAATTATAAACTGCTATGAGGAGTAATGGTGTGTATGGCGCGTTTGACGCAATGTTAATAAAAGTGATCTTTGTGTAGTTGTTTACTGCAATATTATTCCATTTCATTTATTTGTTCTTCACCTATCGTATTCAATTTGATTCGTTTTATAATGAGTTCCACAATCAAGAAAAAATCACAACAAAAACTGTTCTGTACATACATGGCTGCCATTTTCGTGCTACCAACAATATGTGATTTAGTTTCCATTTATTTCCAAGAAAGGGTGCAAATAAAGTGTAAATATTAATCAAATATGGAGAACTTGAATTGACCGAATATATGAGAATTTTATATTACTAGGTTTTTTATAATAGCTTGTGTGATACCTAACCTAACCTTTCATCACCAATTTTCAGTGAGGTTTTTGGAATACGTTATTTAAGCAGTGAAATTTAATATTTTTTATACAAAAATGTATTTTTTAATGTATTGTTCTAGTTAGTTATGTCAATACAAACCATTATCGAAACCCTTATTTATATGTTTTATATTTTTGACTCCGTACCTAAAGGATAAAGTAACAAATAAACCATTTTAATAATAAAGTGACTCGTTTGAAGGTAATTATAATATTCAATACAATAAATACAAACATTTTATATAAAAAAGTTTTCCAAAAGTGATGAACGAGTCGCCACCGCTAGTCTTGTCACTACTTAAAAATAAAAACAAAAAGGTTGGTATAACTGTACTCGGCGCAATAGAACATACAACAATACTCCCCTATACAGAATATTAGACGTCAAAACTTCGTCTATTCAAAATGAATTTAATTTGTTGATTCACTTTCCTCTGTTGCACATGTTACCTACAACTCCGATTACTCCTTTTAGTAGCCATTTTATAGGTACAGTGCTGCCACCATCGGCGATTTCAGTTGCGCATAGGAAATAGAATGTTAATATTTTAATTTCGCTCTAAGTTTTTACCTATTAATTTTCAAGCAAAAGTGTACATACATAAAATGTTTAGAATTAAAAATTGCAGTAAATGAGCCTAAATTTATTAATGTTATACGTTGAAGCTAACTTAAATCATCCAGCATCTATTTTTCATTTAGTTTGAATTATTTGAAATGTTTAAAGACAGTCTTCAAACAAGACTTCCTTCCCCATAAGTACTTTATGCGAGCTTTCTAGCTACTGTACCACAACTACGCTTTATTGTAGATTTTCTAGCTTTAACTAATATAGGAAAACAACAGGTAACCAACAATACAAAACTGGCAATTTCTTTGCAACTTTTAAACCATGAGAAAGACAAACAACCGTATATCGCGCATGTACAAGACAGAGATAGCTGCAGGAGGCTGTATAAGGTTCTAAAATTATTTTTTCTACTCCTATTTACCCAATATTTTATTACCTCCCGCCTACCTCTAGGTAAGGGAGGTATTGTTTTTGGTCAAAAATTGGGTAGTGAGTTTTCAATGAATAAGCACGTTTTAGGGTCCCTACAATACGATTTTACTATTTTTGCGATGATGTCTGTATGTGTGTATGTGTATGTAAAATATACAATTTTGTGAATGATTGCTTCTAATCTTTAGATGAAGAGCTGGTTAGATTTTGGATAAAATTGGTCAACCGGAAGTAGCAGTTTACTTGAAGCCCTTAACAGTTCTTCGTGAAAAACACGGTTAAATTTCCTTTTTCAACAATTTATGTCATTTTGAAAGTTGAAGAATATTTAATTTTACATGTGTTTTGATTACACTAATTTTATTAATTTTCATTAGATTTAGAGATAATAAAATATAAAGAAATTAGATTTCACAAATCTTGCATTCCTAGTACACCATGGAAACATTTAAAAATTTTAAATTTATTACGAAATGTGACACATGTCATTGTGATTGCGAAGCTGTTTTCTTAGTGAAATATATGTCAAAAATTTAAATAAATATACGAAATAAAATTTAAATTCTCAAATATAAATAGAAAATAAACAAATAAGAAGGTATGTTTCTGTATCATCAAGTACTATTTTGTATCGTTTAAGAGTAGTATTGGGCGGGAGGTTATGTGCTGGCCACATCAGAATTTTTTTTTATGAAATAATATTACCCATAATTCACTTTTATCGACCAATCACAAAGCCAGAAATCCATAATTCAAGACGTAATGTGGATCACCAAGCAACGGCCGTTTGACAGTTGACATGTAGTCAGTTGTCATTGGGTATTTTGATGTTGACGTTTTTCAACGTGTGTTTTCAACGAATGATTCCGAGTGTGAAGAATAGACGAGCATGTATGAATGTGGACGAGGCGAAAGTGGTGTGTCAGGATAGGAATGTTTGATTGTTGGTTGACTGTGTTTCTGGGTTCGTGCTACCCCACTAAGTGGGATATAGCGTGATGTATGTATGTTTTCAACGAATTTCGATCATTTTCAAAAGTGATTTCCGAATTTACAGGAGTAGAAAAAAATATAGAATTATATTCGGGATTATGGTCATTATTCACTTCATCTTCCTGAATAATGACTATCATAATCCCTCATATAATAATATACTATATACAGGGTGTTCATTTTAAGTGGTACACTATTGCAATGTCGAGAACTATAAGAGCTACGAGGTCGGTTAAATTAGCAAACAATTTCTATATTATAAGACAATTAAAATGAGCAAAACAAGACCAGTGGTTCTCAAAATGAAGGCTGCAACTTTCTTATTTTAAATGGCAACCTATTTTTTTTTTATTTGCTTATTCGATTCAGTATTTTTTTCTAAATTCAATGATATTCACATGTAATGACCAAATAATACAAAATATTTGAGAAAAATGCAAAATAAAGATGTATCATTTTTATTTAAATATGCATATCAAAGTTTGCCATGGAAGAAAACAAATAAATCAAACAATTTTTAATATTAGTTTTTTGAAGTGTACCTCTGTATTTCTGTATTGTAACAACTAAATTAATAATTCTTCTCATAATTACAGTTTTTGCAATTATTTCTGCATTTGATTTATTTGTTTTATTCCATGGCAAACTTTGTATATGCATATTTAAATAAAAATGATACATTTTTATTTTGCATTTTTCTCAAATATTTTGTATTATTTGGTCATTACATGTGAACATCATTGAATTCAGAAAAAATACTGAATCAAATAAGCAAATAAAAAAAAATAGGTTACCATTTAAAATAAGAAAGTTGCACCCCGTATTTTGAGTCTTGTTTCGCTCATTTTCATTGTCTTATAATATAGAAATTGTTTGCTAATTTAACCGACCTCGTAGCTCGTATAGTTCTCAAAATAGCAATAGTGTACCACTTAAAATGAACATCCTGTATATGTTTTCAACGAATTTCGATCATTTTCAAAAGTGATTTCCGAATTTACAGGACTAGAAATAATATAGAATTATATTCGGGATTATGGTCATTCTTCACTCGGATGATTTGCATCACTCGCCTACGGCTCGTAAAGCAAACTTCATCTTCGTGAATACTGACTATCATAATCCCTCATACAATAATTAACTGTATAATTGCTCGAAACGTGAATGTATCTAGAGATGCTCGATTGAGTGTTTTTAATGGTGTGTTAGTGCCTACATTGATGTATGGTTCTGAATGTTGTGTGTGGATGAAGAAGCATGAACGGCGTGTAACTGCTGTGAAAATGAGGTATTTAAGAAGGTATTTAAGAAGAAGAAGTGTGTGGGTGTATGGTGAGTGTGAGATTGAGAAGAATGAATAAGAAAGTAGGAATAAGTCTATAGGACATCTTGAAAGGTTTGTGAAACTAATATATGTGGGTGAACGATTGCGTGGGCGTCCGAGGAATAACTGGTTATATGTCATTGAAAGTAGTGGAATGTTTGTTTGTGTTACCCCACTGAGTGAGATATAGCGTGACGTTAACTTTCCAAGAGTTTTAAACGTTCAAACAATAAATAATGCTAGCTGTATGAGCCTGCAGATGCTATCTCTCTCTCGTCTCAATGAACTACCAATGTCTACTGTACTGTTTAGGACACAAATGTTAATATAAATCAAACACACACATTTCTCATGCAGCTCTTCAGCCTTTGGTTAAATTCTTCGTTAATGATGTCTTGTAAGGAGGTGTCTTCATCGCCGAAGCCTCCAGCTGTAGCCAAACACTCGCCGTGTTCACTTACTATGCGTGACTTTTTCACCGTGTCCGCCATCTGGAACAAGAAGAGAAAATTATGTGGTGCAGTAGTTATTATTTTATTATGGTGGTACTACTGGATAAAACTAAACAAATATTTGGTTATTTATAAATAAAAGTATGCAGAATACAGTGGTGAAAACCGTAGTACCGTAACTGCCTTAGTTTTTAAGTTATAGCATTTCAAAGTTGAACCAATTTTCAAGTTGAAGTTCATGAATAGAATTGTTGCATGAATAGTAATTAATTTATTTTGTTCGTACTACTAAAAAAAAAACTAAACAAATATTTGGTTATTTATAAATAAAAGTACGCAGAATACAGCGCTGAAAACCGCAGTACCGTAACTGCCTTAGTTTTTAAGTTATAGCATTTCAAAGTTGAACCAACATTCAAATTGAAGTTCATGAATAGAATTGTTGAATGAATAGTAATTATTTTATTTTGTTGGTACTACTGAAAAAAATACTGAATAAATATTTAGTTATTTATTAATTAAACTATGCAGAATACAGTGGTGAAAACCGTAGTACCATAACTGCTTTAGTTTTTAAGTTATAGACTTTTAAAGTTGAACCAACTTTCGAGTTGAAATTCATGAATAGAATTGTTGTATGAACAGTAATTATTTTATTTTGTTGGTATTACTGAAAAAAAAACTGAATACATATTTAGTTATTTAATCATTAAACTACGCAGAATACAGTGGTGAAAAGCGTAGTACCGTACCAACTTTAATTTTTAAGTTATAGACTTTTAAAGATGATTCTACTTTCAAGTTGAAGTTCTTGAATATAATTGTTGAATGAACAGTAATTATTTTATTTTGTTGGCACTACTAAAAAAAAACCTAAACAAATATTTGGTTATATATAAATAAAAGTACGCTAAATCTAGAGGTGTATACCGTAATACCGTAACTGCATTAGATTTTAAGTTATAGCCTTTCAAAATGGAATCACCTTTCAAATTGAAAATTATAAGTAGAATTGTTGAATGAACAGTAATTATTTTATTTTTTTGGTACTACTGGACACAACTAAATAAATAAATGGTTATTTATAAATTTAACTATGCTAAATCCAATGGTAAAGACCGGAAAAGTCTAACTACTTTAGTTCATGAGATATAACGTATTAAAGATGAACCAATTTTCAACTTTGAGTTCATGATACGAATTTTGTGGTGTAACAGTAATTATTTTATTTTACTGGTAATACTGGATATTTATAAATAAAACTATGCTAAATCAAATGATAAAGACCCCGGTGGCCTAACTAGTTTCATTCTTAAGTTATAGCTTGTTAAAGTTCAAGATCTTGATCTGTATTATTTGACCACATACTTTTCGTAATTTAGGTTAATACAATGCAATGTATGCCCAAGATAATCAGTGCTTGAAAAAACATATTAATTAAACATAAACAGTTAAAAGAAACTACACTTCAACCAAATACAAACCACAACATACCTAACCTAACAAATCGGAAACTAGATTATAATCAAATGATGTTTAACTGATAAAAAGTAAATTATTATTAGGTACTTTACCAATAAGAACATCAACACGAGATCCAAGAAGACCCATAAGCCCAAATGGTACAAAAAATTTGACATGAAGATGAAAGAAATTGACAAAATGAAAATGAAACAAACGACGCTGTAACTGTCATGCACTATGTAACTCTGTCGGTAAAAGAGAAAACATTTAAAATCACAGGTAATGTTTATGCTAATTACTGCCATCCTGCTAATAATGCGTATTTAACATCCTCTTTTGGATGGGTAATTAATATAATTTAGCATGACTTTGTATATATTTAATGTTTGAAATGAATTTAAATTAGACTTAGGAATGTACAAAGAAGAAGCGACCAAATTTTAGGTTATTCTGACTTGGCTGTCTTAAAACACTTCAAACTAGATGCTGGAGGTCTTAAGCTAGCCTCAGAGGAAGCGACTGTCTTCAAACATGATTTTAGATTGGGTACATAACATTTTACTTTTAGTTCTGGGGGAAGAGGCTTTGTTGAAGACTTGGTTGCTTTTAAACACTTCAATCTAGTAACTGGATGACAAACTATCTTCAGAAGTAGCGTCTGTGTTTAAGGTGAACCATACGGGCTGAAGATAGCTCAACTTGAACATGACTTTTTTGAAACAATATATCATTATTATAATAAATGAAACATATAATGTTTTATACCTACGTTTGTAGATAAAAGTCCAAAGTTTTGTAATCAATTTTAAAAAGCTAATTTTGTTTACAAATTACACATGAACATAATTTTCAAAGTAGTCAAATATATGTCACACATTCCCATGAACGACTACAGTAATACAAATAATGTGTATATTTATAAATATGATCGTCTATAACATACTAAAATTATTTTACATTTGAATTTACAGTTTTTGAGAAACAAATAAAAATATACCAAAAAGTGTGTTTTTTGGTATATTCTTATTTGTTTCTCAAAAACTGTAAATTCAAATGTAAAATAATTTTAGTATGTTATATAGACGATTATATTTATAAATATACGAATTATTTTCATTACTGTTGTCGTTCATGGGAATTAGAAATTCAGTATCAAAATTCTGAATTTTTGACCAACTAGACCAACGAATATTTTTTTATAATTGAATGTTTCAGTTATCGTTTTCATCCACATATATAAATACTAGAATGTTCAAAGACTTCACAGTAATAATTGTTTTGTTTTTCGATAAGAATAATTGTAAGAAATAATTTATTAAAATTTGAATTTGCAAAACAAAATTCATGGGAGTGAACGAACCCAACGAAAATATGTTCTTCATCTGACATTGCAATGTACAAGTCACTGTAAAAAATCCATGATATTTTGACGAATGGAGGTTGTTGGACCATAAACAACATGAAAATAAATAAAGAATACAGAATTTGCTGTTTTTTTAAAAAATTTGAATTTACAATTTTTCAGAAACAAATAAAAATATACCAAAAAACACACTTTTTGGTATATTTTTATTTGTTTCTCGAAGACTGTAAATTCAAATGAAAAATAATCTTAGTATGTTATAGACGATCATATTTATAAATATACGAATTATTTGCATTACTGTAGTCGTTCATGGGAATGTGTGACATATATTTTACTGCTTTGAAAATTATGTTCATGTATAATTTGTAATCAATATTAGCTTTTTAAAATTGATTAAAAAACTTTGGACTTTTATGTACAAATGTAGGTATAAAACATTATATGTTTCATTTATTATAATAATGATATATTGTTTCAAAAAAGTCATGTCTGTCATTCTGGAGTTACGGTTTCTCAAAAACTACTAAACTGAAAACTTTGATATTTTGTATATATCAATTGTATCCCCTTTGGAAGAGCTGATCAGTTATTGGTGATAATCCAATAACCGGAAGTGGTAGTTTACTTGAAACCCTATCAAGTTACAGACAGACACACACAAACATCATCGCGAAATTGTTAAAATCCACTGAAAACTCACTACCGAATATTTAGCATGATTCCTATACCTCCCTTACAGGATGTGGCGGGAGAAATATTTGTTTATCTGAAATATAACCGTTTCAAAATCAACGGTAAGAAAATATCATACCTGTAGGAAAAATTCAAGCGTGTTATTCAATGCGCTAAGTTTAGACTGTCATGCAGAAGGTCTTTGAACTAGTTTCTCTTGATTTAAAATCGGTATTTTAAGCAGCATGGTGCTGGCCGTTTAACACAGCTTTGCGTAGTATATCGTAAGTCAGTACCTGCAGTATAGGTTTTTTCATACAGGGTGTTTCATAACTTCGAGTACATACGTTAATGGTATATGTTGTTTGATATGCTGATTACGAAACTAAACGAATTTTTTTTAAATTCAAAAAATTAAGGTTTGTTTACCTAAAACATTTTTGGTAGTACTGCACTGGATTCGCTTTCCTATTAAACACAAACAATGAAGTAGGTAATCAACAATTTAAATTACATAATACTAGTAAAATAAACAAACAAAATTTAATTATTTTTAATGAAACGATAATTATTTACATAATCATCCACCCAGTGGCAGTGGCTACGAAAAATTTTGGACTGGGAAACATGGAAAATAATTTTGAGATTTAAAAAAAAATTCTTTTTGATTCGTAATCAACATATCAAATAACATATACCATTAACGTATGTACCTGAAGTTATGAAACACCCTGTATACCCTAGAATACCCTAGCGCTTTTTTCTTTTTATCACTCACATGTTTATTTATGAATTACACTACGCAGCATACAGTGGTGTAAACCGTAGTGCCGTAACTGCATTAGTTTTGAAGTTATAGCCTTTCAAAATGGAATCACCTTTCAAATTGAAAATTATAAATAGTATTGTTGAATGAACAGTAATTATTTTATTTTGTTGGTACTACTGGACACAACTAAATAAATAATTGGTTATTTATAAATTAAACTATGCTAAATCCAATGGTAAAGTCCGGAAAAGTCTAACTACTTTAGTTCATGAGATATAACGTCTTAAAGATGAACCAATTTTCAACTTTGAGTTCATGATCAGAATTTTGTGGTGTAACAGTAATTATTTTATTTTGCTGGTAATACTGGATAAAACTAAACAAATATTTGGTTATTTATATATAAAGCTATGCTAAATATAGTGGTAAAGGTCAGAGAAGCCTAACTAGTTTAGTTCATAAGATATAACGTCTTAAAGATGAACGAATTTTAAACTTTGAGTTTATGATCAGAATTTTGTGGTGTAACAGTAAAAAAAAAAATTCTTTTTGATTCGTAATCAACATATCAAAGAACATATACCATTAACGTATGTACCTGAAGTTATGAAACATCCTGTATACCCTAAAATACCCTAGCGCTTTTTTCTTTTTATCACTCACATGGTTTATTTTCCTCGTCAACTAAATTCCATATTCGTAATAAAAAGTTAAACTTCAATGCCTTGATACGAGTGTTTTGGAGTTTTGAAAAGGAATGGACACTAGTG
Source organism: Poecilus cupreus (assembly GCA_963942605.1). Classification (NCBI taxonomy): domain Eukaryota; kingdom Metazoa; phylum Arthropoda; class Insecta; order Coleoptera; family Carabidae; genus Poecilus; species Poecilus cupreus. The sequence continues at coordinate 4,353,266 of OZ012713.1, forward strand.
GTGTGAACATGGCAGGTTTTATACGACGAGAGAGAGATGAGCAGATGTATGGTGCGTGGTTGAGAAAAAGATAGGAGTTGGAGGCTTGTTTGGTTATATAAGTGAATGAAATTTAGATTTAAGCTAGCTTTGATTGACTTCAAACGTGATGGTTGAGTGGAGGAAGTTTTGCTGAAGACTTGGCTGTCTTTAAACACTTCAAACTAACTGTCTTTGAGCATAAATTTAGGGTGTACATAATTGCCTACTGCTGACTGTGCAACACGTTTTATAAACTAGAGTTAGAGAAAGTAGGATTGCCCTACAATATCTATTTCTTAAAAAGCTCGTTTTTCGCATTCATAATAAACTGTTGCGGGCACCACAGCACCTCTCTCGATAGATGCCTTATCAAAAACAATGCAGAAACATCGACCACTAATCTAAAAAATTTGATGTGGGCAGCACATAACCTCCCGCCCAATACAACACTTAAAAATAAAGAAACATACTTTCTTATTTGTTTATTTTCAATTTATATTTGAGAAATTTTATTTTGTTTCGTATATTTATTTATTTTTTGACATATATTTCACTAAGAAAACAGCTTCACAATCACAATGACATGTGATAATTTTTAAGTGTTTCCAAATTTAATTTCTTTATATTTTATTAATCTCTTTTAAAGAAAATAAATAAAATTAGTGTAATCAAAACAGATATTAAATTAAAGATTTTACAATTTTCAAAATAACATAAATTGTTGAAAAAATATATTTAACCGTATTTGGAATTTACTTTCCGAGGAAAATAAACCATGTGAGTGATAAAAAGGAACTTCAGTGCCGAGGTACATATTAAGTTTTATTTGAAATCTAAAATTAGAAAAAACTGTAAAAAAATTACAATATAGGTTAAATTTATACATCTGTCAGTTGTCAATTGAAACTGACAGTCAGTGTTGCCAACCTCGAACAGTGAAGTTATCGTAAATAACACTCAAAATTGTGTTTTGTCCTCAATTTCGTCATCGGAATTAATTAGTTAATTCTTCTTGCACATTTTGTTTTATGTTGTCCAAATTTACTAGTTCACTATAGTACGTCAACATATCTGCCAAAATTATCATAATTGTACAATAATTATTTAACGGTTGCCAACACTGGGTTGCTCAAAATCGTCGTATAATGGGTTACTTTAGTGACGATTTCTGAGCTTTTAATGACGAATTTTGAGCACTTTAGTGCCGATTTCAAATAAAACACATGTGTAGATTATAACTAAAATAATAATAGTATGTTATTCAATGAGCATATGTATGCTATTACTCATGAGAATGAAGTTAGCATCATCAGCGAACGCCGATTTCTAATAATAGTTATTTACTTTACAAGTGGGCAAAGCACGGAATTACCCACGAGAGAAATTTTAGCGCACGAAGCCGAAGGCTGAGTGTGATAATTTTATCGAGTGGGTAATTCCACTTTGCCCACGTGTGAAGTATAACGTTTTATCCAACAACTCTTAATAAATGAAAAATTTATTAAAGAAATATTATTTGACAGTGACATATGCTTTAAATTTTTAAATTAAAATGTCAATCGAAGTAGTTATCAAGGTGTTGTGTGTTATTATTATTGTTATAAATAAAAAAAATATTCACTAGTGACTTTCCTCAAAATTTATCCCACTAGTGGATAATCTGTTGCTTTCCTTGTTTAAAATCGCCATAGTTATAGAGCTTTTATTGAGAGGTGTTCGATAAAATATATTATATGAATTTATAAAATATTATAGTAGGTTATTAGAAACCGTAACTCCAGAGATCCACACACACAGACAGACACATACACACAGACATCATCGCGAAACTATTAAAACCATATTCTAGGGACCCTAAAACGTGCTCATCCACTGTAAAATCGCTACCGCATTTTTAGCATCATCCTTACAAGTATACAGCGAAAGTTAGCATTAGTATTATTATATTTCAGTGGCAGCAGGTGTCAAATCTAAATGCAACCAATAATAATGTACTAATCCTTCACAGCGTCCAAGTAAGTGTCATAAAAATAACCAAGTAGTATTCATGGTTCGACCATATGATATGACCTCGTTGAACTCGGTCGAATTTGAAATAACTGATAGCTTAACACTTGCAATTAGCCCAGAAACCTAGCGTAAGAAGACACTGAATGAAATTTGGGTGGGCCAGATTTAAAACCAGCGATGTCTAGTACAATTAGACTAGACCTTGGACTCAATACCTGACTTATTTTAGTTTTGGGGTGAGGTGAATAGTGTCACAAATATATTTTTATGAAAATACCGGTGCTGCCAAACGCGGTACCAAGGTAAAATAAATAAATATTAAGGTAAATGCATCAAGAAATCATCATTTGGACCAATAAAGACTTTTGGAATAACTTAACAAAAATTGTTATGATCTTACAAAGGAAAAACTGTTGTACTCAATTTATTTGTTTTTTTACGACAAGGTGGGAAACGCCACCGTTCTTCTCCCGAAATAGTGAGGAAAATGTGTTATTCCTCTCTTCTCTAGAGAGGAACATATAGAAGTGCTACCAATATAAATGTTATTTACAAAAAATATATTATACAAATTATAAATAAATTCCTAATTTTATTGAAAACTCTTATTTTAGTGATATACATACTTTAAATTATCTTACAATTATGTTTTATATTTTTCTTTTTCTTATTAAATCACAATTTGACAACTTATTTAAGATTGGTTCATTGGCAACACTGCTACACTGCCTTGTGTCTGATAACCTAACTTTTAAAGTCGTGTCAGTCTGTCAGTTGTGTTCTCAAAGTGTATTTTAGGTCCGAGCAAATCGTTTTTAGAAACATGTCGTGAAAAAAATGTTGTGTCTAACACGAGAGGAAAGCTCTTCTTCCACTTTCGTTCGAAATGCAAACTTCGAAAAGGCAAACTTCGAACTCGAGGGGGAAAAAGAAGCGCTTTCCTCTCTAGTTTGATAAATAACTATTCTGTTATTTTGATGAAAATGGAATTTATTGTTTGGCGTGTCCTGTAAACTTCCTCTTTCGGTTTTTCAATTTCATTCAAAATCAGCTCTTCATATTTTCATGAAACTTATAAATTCCAAGTTTCGTTTACATATCTTGTCTCGTTCATGAGATATTGCGCACACAGACATCCATCCATCCATCCTCACACACAGACATCATTGGGAAATTAGTCTTAACGGATTCAGTGGACGGCAAAATATGTATTTCCACAAAAATCTCGTCAACGATTTTTTTCATGATTCCAATACTTCCTTATACTTTGCATAAAAAAGTGGGCAGCACAATACTTCCCGCCATAGATTTCTTATTGAACAATGCAGGAACACGGACCACCACTATCAAGAAACGTTCATCTCATCAAAAAATTATGACACATGTCAAAAAATGACACTTTTCAAATGTTGTTTTGTTATTAAAAAAAACACAGGTTAGCAGATTTAAACGAAATATCAAAATATAATTTATTTTTAACGTGTTGTAATTCATAAATGGCGACAGTAAAAGGAAAATGTTTCAAACAATAATTGTAGATAATAATATTTAAAATATTATTCTAATAACAAAATTATCATTAAATCATAATTTACTGAGATATTTTAAAATAACTTGATAGGGCTTCATGTAAACTACCACTTCCGGTTATTGGATTATCACCAATAACTAATCAGCTTTTTCAAAGGGGATACAATTGATATATACAAAATATTAAAATTTTCAGTTTAGTAGTTTTTGAGAAACCGTCACTCCAGAGATCCACACAGACTGACAGACAGACACACACACAGACATCATCGCGAAACTATTAAAATCGTATTTTACGGAACATAAAACGTGCTCATCCACTGAAAACTCACTACCGAATTTTTAGCATGGTTCCTATAACTCCCTTACAGGATGTGGCGGGAGGTAAAAAGGAAATCACTAAATAGGGCAATTTTTGTCTAATTTAAACCTTAAATGATACACACTAAAACTTCAAATCCACATTTGATTCTAAAGTACATTAAAAGATCAATTATTACGACAGAATAAACAACTCTTGTCAAAACATCAAAGAAAAAACATATGGTGCATCAAACACATCCGTACAAAGTTACATCTTGAAGTACACTCAACTTAATAAAGAACAGTGAAAATTGAACCACGTTGTCATGTGTTCCAAACAAATACTATTGTATGTAGTGTTTGTTTCGTGAACATCCAAGACAGTCTGAAGTTGGTGACGGGTGCTGTATCTGTGACAGTGGCGTAGTATCGAATTCGCAGGACAGTGCTACCAACTAAGCTAAGATTTATATAACCTCGTCGAATGGACCCATAGACCAATTTTTTTTTATGAAACTATTAGAATATATGACGATCAGTGAAAACCCGTTGTGAAAATTCCATATATTACCAGAGATATGATTTTCCAAGTTTGTGTAACGATTGTGTGACGTCACAGGTACTGCTCCAGTGGCACTAAAACAACGATTTACCATGATAGTAGAATATTATATATTTTTTAATATAAAAATAATATTTTCATATTAAAAGTCTTAATTTACAACAATTAAACTTAATATAAACTAAGACAAAATTCCTTTGACAACTTTAAGAGTATTTTACTTGATATTTGAGTAAATAACAACAAAAGTTTGAAGACAGTGGCGCTAGTAGTGATGTAACCTAACCTCAACACACAATTTTAATCAATAGTTTTTCAACACAGCTCAATCAAACAGTGAAATTATGAAACAAGTAATAGAAGCCCAACAAATATAATCTTAAATACCAACAAACAAAATTAAGAAATGACATTTCGTAGTCGTATTTTAGCCCACAATAGGCGTTGGGCGCAGCGGTAGACGCGCGATTTGCAATTTTCATATTTCTGGCCAATAGCACAATGCAAGTACCTGTGACGTCAAAACATGTTCAATTCGTTATATCGCTTTACTGCAAAATATTTAAAAGAAAAAAATACTTGACTAGTAATTTTTTCCGTAAGTGTTACACGATTTTAATATAAATTTGTCATATTTCGCCTACGTCTCGTGCTTCAATTTACTCCACAGGTAAAAATTATACACTTCTCTCTCTTAATTTATATTATTTTCTTCAAACGTCATAAAAGTAGGTGTAATGAAGTTCACAGAAATACCCAAATGTTGGCTTTAATCAACTTAAAATTGTACATGTAATTGACACAAATATGTTTGACATATGAATATGATTTTTGTCTTGTCAATGGTAACTAGATATATTACAGTAGGTTGTCATTTATTTTGTTATTTCTATTCTATTCCGGCGGCAGACAAAGTAATAGTATATTACACATTAAGGGAGAGAAGTGTATGATTTTTACTCAGCGGGAAAAATACAATACAATTTTTTTCCGAAAGTACAATATTACTACGCGAAGATAGCTAAAATTAAAATTTAAAGACTCAAGTTAAAATTTTACTTCACAAATTATTCTATAATACTATTGGTGAATTAATTTATTATTTACCTTTGATAATAATTTAGAGGATTTAATGCAGATCACATGCAGAACACGTCTAAAAATATGTATAAAAATAATGAAAATTATAACCAAATTTGACAGTACTTTTGTTTACGTTTTACAAATACATAATGCTATTTATTTATGTTTTTAATTAATAATTTAACGATTTCACAAAAAATATAATGTATACCCCGACATTAAAGTATTTTTTATTACTCAAATGGTTTAATCGTAATAAAAAATTATACTTTAGTGCCTTGTAATATACAAGTAACTATTTCACGACCCCAATATTTATGATGGTTTTTATGAAATTCAAAATTATTTGAATTGTAATACAATTTATGATCGTTACTTTCCCTCAGGACGGGAGAGGAACTGTACAAATCTCCCGTAGATATGAAATTGGCTATTTATGTCATGATTTTGGTATCAAAGAAACCGAGTTTCTCTCCCGGTCGTAAAAAAAGTACGTTGTCATATATTTGTATATCGCCTGCGGCTCGTGGCGCAAAACTTAATCTGCGTAAATAATGACTATCATAATCTCTCATGTAATAATTTCTATTTTCTATATTTGAAGAAAAAATTGCATTTGTTGTTCGAAGTATATGAGACTTGTGTGCTTCGTTTGTAAATGCTTACATGCTCAGTATTAAAAATAACCAGAGGCCGGATTATATGCACGAAAAAACTGAATTATATGCGCATGTACATATATGTGAGAATAGTTAAGTTTTTTAGAATCAAAGTATGTAAAAGTTATTTTAAAAAAATGAAAAAATGTTAGTGTGACAGATAGATAAATAAGAAAAGACGTACGATAAAAAATACTGTCTTGAAGAATTGAAAATAAAATTTAAAATAGTAACTCGACTGTGTAAATTTACTATCGCCACATACATGCACTGATTTTTTGGGAAATATGCACAAATATGACAATATATGCAGCAAAATATGACATTATATGCAGCAAAATACGCAAAAAAAAATCTTAAATTATTAGATAAAAAGTGTATTATGAATTTTATTGCACAATACAGTCTTAATCCTGATACACAATTAACAAATAAACTAAGTCTAGAAACTTGATATTAAAAGATTTTTCATACTTACAATATAAATTATCTAAAATTTTCTAAAAAAAAAAATGTAAAAGTGAAACTAAAATAAAAGATATATCCAGCTGAGAATTCTCGGTCTTATATTCATTGTACCCACTTTTACCAGCATGTATACAATGAATACCTACCGTTACCGTTACAGGGATTTCCCTACAAATATTACAGTTTATTGGTTTGTGTACTTGTTTATTGCTTTTTCCGTTGCATTCTTCTATTTATTGCGGCCTCCTCCAATATTTGGGAATTATCAATGTGCATTACCAGAAATTTCAGAATGTTTATCACTAGACAAGGTCTTACAAATATTGAAATATGCAATTATATGCAACTTTTGTAAAAATATGTATAAGAAAACCCAAATATGCAATATATGCAATTAGTAATTAACATTAATTAACTCTAATCAATGTAATTCGTACAAAAAATTTATTTTATTTAAAGATATGCAAAAATTAAATATGTGCACTTTGCATATAATCTTCTCTCTAATAATAACACAATATACTGTTGGTGGATCCCTCAGTTCCCTTTATTTCAACTTAAGTCTACGCCAATGAATACTGTTGAATGATACAAGCATGGAATGGATGAACAAGTGAGAATAAAGAAAAAATAACAAAAGAACAACGTCCTGATGAGGGCAGTGAACACACACACACACACACACACACACACATACACACACACACGCATACGTACACTTATAAGAAAATATACGTTTGCATATTAAATCTCCTAAACTATATAAATGCTGCGATTATGTGACTATAATTTATGTCATACAGCTATAGTTTTAAGGGAGGACGCATTGCTGAAGACTTGGCTGTCTTTAAACACTTCAAACTAAATGCATGATAAAAATAGATGAAAATGTGGAAATACCTCTAAGGGCTATATTTCCATCTACGAATAAACTTCCGAAAAAGTTATTAATCGAATAAATTAAAAAATACCACCGCAAAGAGAAATTTTTAAATTTTAAACTTAGAGGAAAATGTTTGAACTTTATTGCCCTGTTTGCCAATTGAGCCTAAGATTTTTTTGGCACTGCGTACGAGCTGTCAAAGTTGGACAATTTTGACATCAGGAACACTTTTTTATATAGGGTGGGAGGGGGTTGATATCATATTAACTAGCATCACATTGAAGAGAACATTTTATAGTTTCTAACACTCAAAGAATCATCCAAATTCAATTATATGCAACCGAGTTATGGCACTCGGAAATTTAGACATTTTTGGTGCATTTTCAAGTACTGTGTTTTTTTTTTTTGCTCGAGTTTATACAATTATTTTTCAGACATATTTTAACATAAATTACTACATCCTATTATTATTTTATGCTAATTCAGTTAGACAGGAATACTCTATTTGTAAATAATGATAGAGGTAAATACTTTAGGCACCGAGAAAGAAGAAAATAGCGAATAGGTAAAAGCAGTAATGCAGCGGAAATGCAGTTTGTTGTGAATGAAAGAACACGTGTTCAATTTGAAATGTTATGGAATTGGAATTACATCGCTTTGAACACTTCAAACTAGATGCTAGAAGTATTAAGCTAGCTTCAACTGTCTCAAATCCATTTTAGAGTAAGTAAATGATGTCCTATCCCTAGTTTTATGGGAGAAAGCCTTGCCGAAGACTTGGCTGTCTTTACTAAATGCATGTTAAAAGGTTAAACTCAAATATCTCAGCAATTTTTAATTCTACACCTAATTTTCTAAACCTATATTTGTGTAACATTTATCGTATTACAGTACCTCATATGTTTTTGCAATAGTTAGTAGCGGTAGCATCACCAATATACAACTTATATTTGTTAAAACAGATAGTACACTATTACAATATAATATTTGAATTGAATAAAACTGTTTCTTGACTTGTAGAAACCGCGAGATTAAGTGTCGAACGGACAGAGCTAAAAACAGAAGCTCCGCGTTTCAGGAATCTTCAGGTTCGTCCAGACGTTGCTGTTCCTGCCGACGACTGATTCAATGTTTTGATATTTTATTGTTTGGCTGAACTCAGGGCGCATGCTCCAAGTTTCAACAAAAATGGAGCGAAAACATTTTAAATTCAAACGTACGCGAATTACACGTTACACCATTTTTGATATACTGTCATCAAAACATGATTAGTTATCAAAATATTACAATGAAACTAAGTGTGTTTGTTAATTAAAGTATGGGGATTCCATATTTTTAGTTAGATTTAAATTACCTCTGCTAGTTTTTGAGATACAAGCTCTGGAAATTGAGCGAAATTTCGCATTTATGTGTAATATTTCAACCTCAAATTTTGAGTGGATACAAATTTTGTATTTTAGCCTGTAACATCGTAAATATTTACAAATAAGATAAAATAGGCACGCTGAATAAGACATTTAAAACAGATTTTAATTATTTCTTCTAGTTCTGAAGATACCTTCATGTAGATGCTGGATAATTTATGCCTTCAAACATTTCAAACTAGATGCTGGAGGTCTTAAGCTAGCCTCAGATGAAACGAATATCTTCAAACAAGATTTTAGAGTGGAGAAATTAGATATTTAAGACTTGAGAGGAATGATTGTGAGCATGAATGAAGTAGGGAAAGGTTTAAATATGTTATTGAATGTCGATAAATGTAAAGTGTTGGTGTTTGAGAAGAATGATTTGGTGACTGGTTGTAATGTTTCAGTGAATGAATTTGTATATTTGGGTAGTATGTTCTCGAGGGATGGACGTGTTGACCGGGAGATTGAAAGGCGGGTGTCTGCAGGGTGCAAGGTATTGGGTGCTCTGGTACATTTGCTCGAAACGTGAATGTATCTAGAGTCTTCTAGAGATGCTCGATTGAGTATTTATAATGGTGTGTTAGTGCCTACTGAATATTGGGTGTGGATGAAGAAGCATGAACGACGTATAACTGCTGTAGAAATGAGATATTTGAGAGGAGTGTGTGGGTACACGAGACGTGATCGTATACGGAATACATTGGTGTATGGTGAGTGTGAGATTGAGAAGAATGTTGTTAAGAAAGTGGGAGTGAGTCAGTTGAGGTCGAATGAAAGGTTGTGAAACTAATGTATGTGGGTGAACGATTGCGAGGGCGTCCGAGGAATAACTGGTTGGGTATGATTGATGGTGGAATGATTCCGAGTGTGAAGAATGTGGACGAGGCGAAAGTGGTGGAATGTTTGGAGGAGATTGATTGTTGGTTGACTGTGTTTCTGGGTTCGTGCTACCCCACTAAGTGAGATATAACGTGATGTTTTATATGTACATGATGTTCTACCCCCAATTTTGTGAAAGGAAGCCATGTTGAAGACTTGGCTGTCTTTAAACACTTCAAACTAGATGTTGGACGTCTTAAGCTACCCTCAACTACTTTTAAACACAATTTTAAAGAAGATAAATAACGTCCTGTCTATAGTTACTGACTTGGCTGTCTTTAAAAACATCAAACAAAATATTCAATGTCATAAGCTAGCCTCAACTGTATTTAAGCCAAAATTTAAAAGGAATTATTGAGGTCCTACTTCTAGTTCTGAGAGAGGAAGTCTTGCTGAAAACTTTAAACACAAACAACTAGATGTTGGAGGTCTTAAATTTTAAATAATTATAGTATCGACCGTACAATGTGTGCAATATATGTATGTTTGTATGTGTTTGGTTCAAGGTTCAACGTCGTCTGCTTCGAGGCCCAGTGCAACCAACCGTGCGCAAGGATCCAGGCCCGGATTCAGTCTGATTCTGAGTTAAATTTTTTATAATGACACAAAACGAAAAATATTTTTTTCATTTCATAAAACAGCACCGACCAGTTCCTGGGAGAATAGGGTATTCCTGCTTTATTGGGCCATTTTTTTTTTTTCATTAGTAAATGTTATTAGATCTACAATACAATACAAAATTCGAAGTATTAAGTGAGATATTAAATTTATAAAAAATGATTAAAATTCAAATATATAACGTGTAACGTCATCTTGCCTGTGACATTTCTATACTGATATCAGTGCCATCTATTGTTAAGTGAATAGCGACGCACGTCTTCGAACTGTCAAGAAACTAGTTTACATTTCAATTTGTTGTTTGTGGATTGCGTGTGATAAGATTTGAAATATGGAGCCTGGATTCAAACAAGCAGATTCATCAAATTTACCTGTTATTGATTCTACTATGGTAAATGATTACAAGATGGCAGCACACACGACATTTGAAAACCTGTATCTGTCTGAAGTGAGCAGAAGTAGGCAAGTATACATCACGCATTTTAAAGCCGCGAAAAAATGCAGATTTATAATACACTCGAGGAAAAAAACGCAGCACTTGAAAATGCACAAAAAATGACTAAATTTCAGAGTGCCATAACTCGATTGCATTTAGTTGGACAGCTCGTACGCAGTGCCAAAAAATCGTAGACTCAATTGGCAAACAGGGCAATAAAGTTCAAACATTTTCCTTAAAGTTTCTCAAGTTCCGAGTACCTACGGCAATTTGGCGCGAAATTGTGAATTAAAAAAATATCGCTTTCTTTCCTAGAACTAGAACTAGCAGATCACTTTTTTCGCCCAAAAATCGTATTAAAGAAAGTAACTTTTCTGATGCTAGCTTAAGTCCTCCAGCATCTAGTTTGAAATATTTAAAGACAGTCAAGTCTTCAGCAAGGCTTCCTTCCTTAGAATAAGAGGTAGCATATCATTTAATCACTCTAAAATCATTTTTAAAGACAGTCGTCTCTTCTGAGGCTGGCTTAAGTCCTCCAGCATCTAGTTTGAAGTGTTTAAAGACAGCCAAGTCTTTAGCAAGGCTTCCTCTCTCAAAACTAGAAACAGAACATCATTAACTTATACCTTAAAACTATGAAAGACAGTCGCTTCCTCTGAGACTAAACTAAGACATCCAGTATTTATTTGAAAATGTTTAAAGACAGCCAAGTCTATAACAAGGCATCCTCTCCTAAAACTAAGGATAAGAATGTCATGTATAAAGCCAGTCGCTTCCTCTGAGGCTAGCTTAAGACCTCCAGCATTTAGTTTGAAGTGTTTAAAGACAACCAAATCTTTAGCAAGATTTTCTCTCTCAGAATGGGGCCATACACTTTTTAAAAAAAGTTGTGTTTTTTTTACAAATTATAAAAATTTAGATCATTTTAGTGACATATTATTCAATATTTCTTATAATTTTTCAACTTTTCATTCATAATTTCCTTTCTGAAGTTTCGCGGCTGCAAAATCGTGACGTCATCTTGTGATAGAATGTACAGCATGGCAAGGCGAAAGAGGTGTTGATAACAAATAAAACCTTGCTTTTCAGTGTTGTAATAATTACTTATTATTATTAAAATGAACACTCCGATAAATTAAATTAGATATTCGTTAATTATAACATTTTTAGTAAAAGAATTTAGGACGTGTTAAAACAAAATGCTTTGTTGTACTATATCTTGTCGCTTGTCGGTAATGTCGGTAGTCTCATTATCACACCTGTCATCTCAAGTCATATGTTGCAGTTAACAACGATTTTCAAATTAAACGTATGTTTATTTTATTTGTTATATTATTTCGCCCAGCTAATATATTTGTAAAAACCTCTCAGTAAATAACAATGACAGATAACAGTCAATTTGACAGTTGGTGTAGTTCCTCGCTCTCCGCAAGAGCGTTTTTCGTACAATTACAAGATGACGTCACAAGCGAAAAATTTGAAATGGGATGCCAATTTCAAAAAATCGTATCTTAATAACTAAATGCCTTTTAATATTAAAATTACTATCTATATTTATAATTTTACTCAAACTTACAGAAAAAAAAAATAAAATGAAAAAAGGTTTGTGATCCCATTAAAGATAGAACATCTTGAATTCATTATAAAATCATGTTTGAAGACAGTCGCTTCCTCTGAGGCTAGTTTAAGACCTCCAGCATCCAGTTTAAAGTGTTTAAAGACAGCCAAGTCTTCAGCAAGACTTCCTCCCTTAGAACTAAGGGTACAACATCATTCACCCACCCTACAGCCACATTCAAAGTCACCTCTCTCTGACATTTCCCTAACTTGCATCTTACATAACCCAATCCCCAAAATAGCATTTTATGGTCAGTTACTCATTACTGCAACCTCCACATCTGTACTCCACTGCATGTCAGTGTTACCAACTGCGCTACCGGCCCGAAATATCCCCATGAATCACCTCTTGGCTCGCGAGTAAGGAACCAATACCTGTGTCGCATATCTTCGCAGTCGCTTGACAAGGTTTACGTGTTTCTTGTTTCTCATTTATGTTGAAAGTTCCGCATATTCATTGGGTTTTAGAGTTTGTGAATTTATTACTGTTTTTATAACGGATAGCTTCTTTCAGGTTATTTATATCCAGGAATTTAGGTTGATAAAATTTGTTTTTTCACAACATGGTAGGAAACCACACCGTTCTTCTCCCGAAATAGTGAGGAAAATGTGTTATTCCTCTCTTCTCTAGAGAGGAAAATATAGAAGTGTTACTAATATGAATGTTGTTTACGAAAAATATATTATAAAAATTATAAATAAATTCATAATTTTATTGAAAATCCTTATTTTAGTGATATACATACTTTAAATTATCTTACAATTATGTCTTATATTTTTCTTTATCTTATTTAATTACAAATTTGACAACTTATTAAAGATATTTGAGATTGGTTCATTGGCAACACTGCTACACCGCCTTGTGTCTGATAACCTAACTTTTAACGTGTCAGTCTGTCAGTTGTGTTCTCAAAAAGTATTTTTTGTAATACCTGTACTGTAAGTTACCCATTAATAACAAAATTTAAACACAGTAAGTGGAACTTTTATTGCACAATTGGTTTCCATGGTTACATCATTTACTTACCGTCCACGGTGGATGGTAAGTGAAACTTACCGTTCATGGTGGATGGTAAGTAAATATATATCATTCAAATTTTATTTTTAACCTCAATCTGACAGCTGTTAATTATGATACCTATTTTTCCTTTTTTTTATATTTACGCAGGTATTGCAAAAAATAACTTGCTAACCTCGAACTGTAAGTAATTTTTTAGGTCTCGAATGTTCAGGAAATCTCGACCCTACGGGTCTCGACATCCCAAACTACATTCTCGACCTAAAAACTAACACTTACAGTTCACGGTACGTAATATACTATTAGGTCCGAGCAAATTTTTTTTTAAAAACATGTAAAAAAAATGTGTCCAACACGAGAGGAAAGCTCTTCTTCCAAGAAGAAGCGCTTTTCTCTCTAGTTTGACAAATAACTATTAATGTCTGATATTATAAAGAAATTTAATTGTCACTATTACAAATGAATACGGTAAATATTATAAATATTTTAATTGTTTTCTAATATATTACACAAATTAATTTTTCTACAATCGTTGCACAATATCGACATTGTTATTCCATTTTTGGTTAGGAAATGTTCAAAATTGTCGCTCTAGGGCGACAAAATGACATATTGTCGCACTAGTGCGACAAAACAAAACAAAAATAAATTAGGTAAAAGAAGTAAATGATGCATTGGATTTTTCTGGTAATAACCTTGCTACTGCAAATACAGTTGGCATATACGTACATACACTTCAACTTAATCACCATAAACGTATTCACTCTGTAGACTTTATGTCAAATGTACTCCATATGTCAAATGTACTCCATGTGTCAAATTATGATTTCTTAGAAAATTTTTATTTTGTTCATAAACGTTGTCATGATTACGGTGACATGGGTAACTACAATTTTACTAAATTGTTATAGGCGTGACTAAAGATAATTTTGAAAATTAATTTTTTTCTATAGCTTGACATTGTTCAACGATTGTAGAAAAAATATTGTGTGTATCTCGTCGGATAGAGCTTGTTCGGTGCACTTGTCGAGTTGTTGACCTCGGCTTCGCCTCGATCAACAATTTCTCGCCGCGTGCAACAAACAATGCTCTATCCGCACTTGATACACAAATAACTATTGTGTGTTTATATTTATAGTGCAAGTTTGACAATTATCAAAATAACTACTTGAAGAACTTCATTTCTTTGTATGGACTGTTATTAGTTTTAAACTTTTCGTACAAAAAATATTGTACAAACCTCTTGCGCGAACTCGGTTCCCGGATTCGTTCTCAAACACTCATCTGGGAACCAAGCGTTCCCGCATTTGGTATGTACATAACTATTTCTACTCCTAAATAATATATTTAAGATTATTTTTTGACGTTTCTTTAAACCATGAAATGCCTTATTATGCGTCACATGTCTGCGTTTTAACCAATCCTGTCATTATTATACTGAGAATAATGGCTTTTGTGATTGTTCCCGGCAATATTCTCTGTAGCTTTTTTTGTTTTTGTTGACAGATAACAGATGTCAAATAGGTATCATCAACACAAGCAAAAATGAGCAAAAAAGATAGATTTAGTTGTGTGCCTGATGATGAAATCAAAAAATAATCTAATTAAATATAACTCGAGAGTTCGATAAATTAGAAAATAATTCTCCAGTATCTTTCTCAAACTTGTTGCCATCTGGCAATACGGGCTTTCGTGGCTATTGCCTGGCAACAAGTTTTCGAAAGATCTGTCAAATTATTTTCATTTTATTCTCACTCTCTTGTTATATAATTACTGAATATATTTCAGTAATCTTAGTTACACTGGGAACAAAATCTAAAATATTTTTAACATCTATGTGTCAAACGTGTCAAATAATTGTGAAGTGTCAAAAATATGTGTCGTTTTAAATATTATAAAAGCAATATTTGTATTATTAGATACAAAGTATTAAAGACTAGATATTAATTAATATTTTAAATTAAAATCTTATCTGAGAACACAAAATTAAATAGGTATAATATCTATATGTCAAATAATTGTTACAATAGCAAGGAACAAGTCATACGTGTTCAGTTGGTTTTATTTGTATAAGAAAGTAGTGTGGTGCCCACACCAGATTTGTATATTTATCATCATTTCAAGAACTGTCATTTTGACAGCGTTTTGTTGGTATTTCGCCCATGTGAATTTCATTGTAGTTCCATGAAAACATCAATAGATGGCAGCACGAAAATTTGCTCCTCTATTTAGACGAAGTAGACTCTATATGCTATCTCTCTCACTGCACGAAAAATTCACAATTCAACAGATGCCGCGGAAAAAACCACCCATATGTGGTTTGGTTTACTTATATATTCTCTTACACCAAATTTAGAGGATGTGACGTCACAGGATGTAGGTTTGATAACACTGCACTTGAAATAAATGAGCATCGTTTGCTTTCTTTTTTTGTTTTTATTGTGTTTATTGCTGTAAACGTGTCAAACATCGTAATTAAATATTACAAAACATAATAATTACTTTTTTAATAGTATTTTGTGCTAATTTGGTGTTTTGAAATAATTGATACACACGTGTATTTGCTTTGAAGCTGTTTACACAAACAATGAGCCAGGCAAACAGACAGACACGCACACACACACACACACAGACATAATCATTTTACCATAGTTTACTGAGATATTTCAAAATAATTTGATAGGGCTTCAAGTAAACTACCACTTCCGGTTATTTGATTATCAGCAAAAACCAATCAGCTCTAGCAAAGGGGATACAATTGATATATACAAAATATCAACATTTATAATTTAATAGTTTTTGAGAAACCGTAACTCCAGAGATCTACACAGACTGACAGACAGACACACACACAGACATCAACGCGATACTATTAAAATCATATTCTATGGACCCTAAAACGTGCTCATCCACTGAAAACTCACTACCCAATTTTTAGCATGATTCCTATACCTCACTTACAGAATGTGGTGGGAGGTAAAAACGCTTCAAATAGAAGTTACATGAAATAATTAAATAATTTTTTATTATACCTGCATCATAATCCGTGTTTAAAACACGCTACAGCGTTCGTAAACGCAAGATTAAAACACGCCGTGCTTTAAAGGTTGCTAAGCAACAACAAAAATAATTACTGTTAATATCTGTCAAAACTGTAAACGTAAACAACAATTGCTAACCAGTCTCCTTGTAAACGATATAGGTCACACGTCACACGCGCAAAATTATGAAATGAATCAAAATCAAAATGTTGCTTTCTAGTTATTTCCAGAGTATGATGCAGGTATAATAAAAAAATAGCGTATGACACACGTGTATAAGTGCTTTTAAAGCACTAGCGACGTTAAATGCACTCCGCTTTGCGTCGTGCTCATAAACTCGTCGTACGTGCTTTAAAAGCTTACTTATGCACTAGTATCATAATATACTATTTTGACAACTAATAACATTTAAAAGATTACTTTGTATTTTATATTGATGCTTATCTGTAGATCAGTAAATTGTTACATTATCTGGAACTGCACAATATGGCCCAATTATTTAAACGAGGATTGTGGTTATAATTTGAAAAATGTTTATAATATCTGTACAAGTAAGAAAATTTAATACAAGTTCATTTACCATTGACAACAAATACATGTTAAGAAAGTACTACACAATTTCAGATTTCACGAAAAATCACTAAAAATTGGCATATACTTTTATTGTATTTCTATATAATATAAACCCTAAGAAACTCAATGCTGTAGAGCGCATCGTCATATCTCTTAAATTTATCGAGATATGTCAATTTTAGATGTTTTTCGAAATGCTACTTTGAGTGGCTGCAACTCAAAATCTATTAAAGATATTGAAAAATAGACTCAGTTCTGTTCGTTTCATGCATTTTATTACAAAATAGCAAATTTTGAAAATTTTGAAATTTTTCTATTTTTTCCCCAAATTTCGATAGTCGATAACTCGATAAATATAAAAGATACAGACTTGCAGACTGGACCATTCGATTCAGCTAGCCAAAATACATAAGTATGTAAATTTTCATTAAAATTGCTTTACGCGTTATAGAGTTAGAGCAAAAAGCGTGAAAATGTTGTTTTTGGCGTACCCCTTGACGTTTGGCCTGAAAAAGGCCATTTTCAGACTTTTTGCTCTAAAATTTCAACCCTCCATCCGAATGTTCTGAAATTTTTAGGGTTTATGTATTTCGATGAGCTGAATCCAATGGTTTAGTCTGCAAGTTCGTATCTCGTTTATTATTTGAGATATTGCTGATCGAAATTTTGAAAAAAAAATTACAAAATTTTCAATTTTATAAAAATTTGTAATTTTGCTATAATATGCACGAATAACACAAAACTGAAGAATATTTTTCGATATCTTGCGTAATTTTTGAGTTGCAGTTCCTCAAAGTTGCACTTCGAAAAACATCAAAACCCGCTGTATCTCGAAAAATTTAAGAGATATGATGATGCGCTCTGCACCAGTGAGTTTTTTAGGGTTCGTTTTATATAGAAATACAATAAAAGTATATGGCAATTTTTAGTGATATTTCGTGAAGTACATCATATGAACTGTGTTTAAATGAGTAAGAAGAATGTTTTACGGAAATAAAAAATATAATAAATTTACAAGTGAATACGGTATATATTATAAATATTTTAATTGTTTTCTAATATATTAGACAAATTAATTTGTGTGTTTATATTTATAGAGCAACTTTGACAAGTATCAAAATAACTCCTTGAAGAACTTCATTTCTTTGTATGGACTGTTATTAGTTTTATACTTTTCGTACAAAAAATATTGTACAAACCTCTTGCGTGAACTCGGTTCCCGGATTCGTTCTCAAACATTCATCCGGGAACCAAGTGTTCCCGCATTTGGTATGTACATAACTATTAAAAAAAGAAAACGGATGATCATTGTCAGTTCTGGAGGCGCTAAAATACTACTAATATTTTTTATGCTTTACTCACAGACGACTGACTTAAACATATCCAACAGTTTGGACCAACTGGATTTTGAAAAGAACTACCGCACACTAAATATAAAGTTACGAAAACCCTTCAAGTTAAATTGATATTTTATATAAATTGGGAAGGAAAAATGTCTGTATCAAAATAACTCAAAAGGAAAACGCGTTGTTGGATAATTGTTGTTAAACTTCGCTAAGTAATCCAATAAATAATATCACCTTGATGATTAATTTTTAACTGATTTAATACTTAGAAATCTCTAGAGGAAATAAATAACAGTAGTGATAATATTATTCATAAAATAATGATGAATTTTCGCATTCTACAGTGACTGTAAGAGTTTACAGGCACCTCAAACTTCACCGTAACTTTTACAGACATCTGTAACATATTTAGGATTTTCTGTAAGGACCAGATGCTATCAGAATTACCATTTGACCTGTAAGCATTTACAGATCTTACAGATTCTCTTACAGACTTTACAGAATTGCTCAGAAGTGGCCTATTAGTTTAATTATTTAATACCCATACTCCAATCCCCACATTCCCTCCCGTTTAACAGCCACTGGTCTACCGGCCGGCTTCGTGCGTATTAATACAGTTTGGCTTGGTGTCAACTCATCCGCTGCACACGTCGTCATAGCAACATGGGACAAACACAGGTATTTTAAGACTAAACTATTTGGATTTTTGCGGGAGTTTCTGTAGGAATCCAGAAAACCAATTAGTGAGACAGCGACGTACTTTACTAGTCGTCATGGTGGCGCCACTTTGTCGCATATTTCATGTGGGTAACACACTACTTCCCGCCGTTGACTTTTTAATAAATTATATTTATTTACCATTTATTTATTATTAATCAAATTAACAGATTTGAAAGAATAATCTATTATACATACGGGCTGAAGATAGCTCAACATGAACATGACTTTTTTGAAACAATATATCATTATTATAATATATGAAACATATAATGTTTTATACCTACATTTGTACATAAAACTCCAAAGTTTTCTAATCAATTTTAAAAAGCTAATTTTGTTTGCAAATTATACATGAAAATAATTTTCAAAGCAGTAAAATATATGTCACACATTCCCATGAACGACTACAGTAATGCAAATAATTTGTATATTTATAAATATGATCGTCTATAACGTACTAAGATTATTTTCCATTTTAATTTACAATTTTTGAGAAACAAATAAAAATATACCAAAAAGTGTGTTTTTTGTATATTTTTATTTGTTTCTCAAAAACTGTAAATTCAAATTGAAAATAAACTGAGTATGTTATAGATGATCATATTTATAAATATAGGAATTATTTGCATTAGTGTAGTCGTTCATGGGAATGACAGACACAGTATCAAAGTTCTGAATTTTTGACCAACTAGACTTCAACGAATATTTTTTTATAGTTAATGTTTCAGTTATCGTTTTCATCCACATGTATAAATACTAGAATGTTCAAAGACCACACTGTAATAATTGTTTTGTTTTTCGATAAGAATAATTGTAAGAAATAATTGATTCAAATTTGAATTTGCAAAACAAAATTCCTGGGAGTGAACGAAGCCAACGACAATCTGACATTGCAATGTACAAGTTACTGGAACAAATCCATGAAATTTTGACGGATGGAGGTTGTTGGACCATCAACAACATGAACATAAATGAAGAATACAGAATTTGCTGTTTTTAATAGAAATAAAGGATTCGTTCTTCGACGCGTTTGTTTGATATTAAGAGTAATATGATTTACATTCCTTGAGAAAAAATACATTTCTCTCCTGCGGCGTATAAACTATTTTTCTACGACCCCAACATCTTTGAAGTTTTTAATGAATTGTAAAATTATTTGAATTGTAATATAATTAATAATAGTTACCTTTGATTTTTTTAATATAGTTCATTTTTCACAAAACACATGTAAAATTAAATATTCTACAATTTTCAAAATAACATAAATTATTAAAAAATTAAATTTAACCGTGTTTTTCACGAAATACTGTTAAGGGCTTCAAGTAAACTGCTACTTCCGGTTGACCAATTTTATCCAAAATCTAATCAGCTCTTCATTTAAATATAAGAAGTAAAAATACACAAAATTGTATTTTATTGTTTAATAGTACATATTTGAGTGACGAAAAAATCGAAATGCGAAAAAGCGAAAATAGTAAAATCGTATTGTAAGGACCCTAAAACGAGCTTATTCACTGAAAACTCACTACTCAATTTTTTTATCAAAAACAATACCTCCCTTACCTAAACTTAGGCGGGAGGTAAAAAAATACAGAAGGTAAAAATTATACAGTAGATTAGTGCGTTAAATAGAGCCATAATTATTTTATAAAATATTTTGGATTGTACTACAGTAAAAATAGATAAAATTTGGAATTTAAGAGTTGGTTTTTGTGTAGGTCAAATTTATTTTTAGATTGGAATGTTCGCAGAATTAAAACAGCTTCTTTAACTTGCAAACTTTGAAATAAAATATAACCTACAAAACATATATCAATTACAATCATTCATATTTTCGATGGCTGTACATAAAACCTGTATCCAGTATATTTACGTGCTGTTAAGGTGAACCATACGGGCTGAAGATAGCGCAAGATGAACATGACTTTTTTGAAACAATATATCATTATTATAATAAATGAAACATATAATGTTTTATACCTACGTTCGTAGATAAAAGTCCAAAGTTTTGTAATAAATTTTAAAATGCCAATTTTGTTTACATATTATACATGAACATAATTTTCAAAGTAGTCAAATATATGCCACACATTCCCATGAACGACTACAGTAATGCAAATAATGTGTATATTTATAAATATAATCGTCTATAACATACTAAAATTAATTTACATTTGAATTTACAGTTTTTCAGAAACAAATAAAAATATACCAAAAAGTGTGTTTTTTGGTATATTTTTATTTGTTTCTCAAAAACTGTAAATTCAAATTGAAAATAAACTTAGTATGTTATAGACGATTATATTTATAAATATACGAATTATTTTCATTACTGTCGTCGTTCATGGGAATTAGAAATTCAGTATCAAAATTCTGAATTTTTGACCAACTAGACTTCAACGAATATTTCTTTATAGTTGAATGTTTCAGTTATCCTTTTCATCCACATATATAAATACTAGAATGTTCAAAGACTTCACAGTAATAATTGTTTTGTTTTTCGATAAGAATAATTGTAAGAAATAATTTATTGAAATTTGAATTTGCAAAACAAAATTTATGGGAGTGAACGAACCCAACGAAAATATGTTCTTCATCTGACATTGCAATGTACAAGTCACTGTAAAAAATCCATAATATTTTGACGAATGGAGGTTGTTGGACCATAAACAACATGAACATAAATGAAGAATACAGAATTTGCTGTTTTTTAAAAAAATAAAGGGTTCGTTCTTTCGACGCGTATGTTTGACCTTATATATTGTTCAACTTGAAGTTAGCACTAAGAAGAATGTCCATCAGCTCAGACATGGGTCAGTATATCGCGATGCTGATAACATATTGTAATTTTAATATACTAGTATAGATAGCCAGCAGCATAACCGAAAGGAAATTATCTACTGAAAACATTCTTTAAATTCCTAGATCTAGCGGATTTATAAATAGTGTGTAGTGAACCAGTGGATGTCAAAATGTTTCACCTATGGTTGTGTTCAATAAAAATTTGTAGCTGAAAAGAAACATGATTTGAGGGCGAATTACTGATGTCCTACCCCTGGTTCTGGGGGAGGACGTCTTGCTGAAGACTTGGGTGTCTGTAAACACCTCCAACGAGATACAAGAAGTTTTATTCTCCGTATTATAAAAAAAATTTAAACTCTAATTAAATTTACTTCCATTCTAAATTTATATCAAATTATTTAAATGATTATTTCATTCATTTCAAATTTGACCATTCGAAATGTCACATTTTCCATTCATGTGCATTTTAGATAAGTGATTGAACAACAGCATGCTGAGTAATCGCGATTAAATTGAAGCTAGCTTTTATATGCAGATTTTGAATATTTTGAAGGCATATTTAGCCGGATAATTAGGTGCAGAATCAAAATACTTACATTTTCTGTACCTTTACTGGTATTCTATATCTTTAAACATTCTAAATTATTCAATTCAAGCTATTTTTTTTTTATTAATTTTTGACAATAATTTGACAAATAAAAAGAAAAACAATCAATTTGCTATAGTTACACTATAACAACAAAATTTTATGGGGTCTTTTGCTTATGTGTGTACCAATTTATTTATGTGAAAATGTGTCAAAATCAACGTTTTAGTACAATTTCATCGTCAAAAATTAAAGTTAATGCTATGAATTCATGAAATAATCTTAACATATACCCCTCATGCTAAAGCATTGAATCGATTAAATTTGGTGTCTAGCTTATTTACAAAATTTTGCTTTTAAAAAAGTGTTATCGTTCATAATGATTTAAGATAAAATCGCTCGAGCTGCGGTCTCGGGATTTTTTCAAATTATTATGTACTCAAACACTTTTTAAGCAAAATTTTATGCATAAGCTACACATGTCAAATTTAATCGATTTAGTTCTTAGCACTCGTGATATAACTATTGAATAACGCTCTTGTGATTATTCCCGGCAATAATATCTGTAGCTTTTTTTGTTTTTGTTGACAGATGTCAGATAGTTATCAACACAAGTAAAAATGAACAAAAAAGATAGATTTAGTGGCGTGCCTGATGATGAAATAAAAAAATAATCTAATTAAATATAACTCGAGAATTCGATAAATTATAAAATAATTCTCCAGTATCTTTCTCAAACTTGTCGCCATTTGGCAATAGCCACTCAAGCCCTACGGGCTTTCGTGGCTATTGCCTGGCAACAAGTTTTCGAAAGATCTGTCAAATTATTTTCAATTTATTCTCACTCTCTTGTTTATATTATTACTGACAATAAAATTTTTGACAGCAATGTTAAGTAAGTCATAAAATTATTTCAAATGGTGTGCACTTGTTAAAAACAAATAATAGTATATTGAACAACTAGTGTTACAGTGACCTTTTTTGTAATACGAGTATAGTTTGCGTAAACGAGCCGCAGGCGAGTTACGAAAAATACGAGCATTACAATTAGGCATTGTAACACGAGTTGTTCATACTACTTTTCCTATTTCACGTTCAAAAATTAAAAAAATAAAATAAAAATAAAATAAAATTATACGGCACGTTTAATATATCACTGGTCACCAAGGGGCTTTGCCCGCGGGGCCTATCGGGTCCCAGGCCGCAAGCCCGACGCAGGGGCTCCGATTCATTAATTTTACGTGAGCAATGACAGTCCCAAGTTTGACAGACTGTCAATTTTACAAATAATAAATTCCCCAAAAACAGTTGCACAAAATTCAATTTTGTAGCATTGTTTTTGAGAAAAACAGTGTCACAAAATTGACTTTGTGTACGTGAAATAGGAAAATTTATTTTAAAAGTAAATTTAAGTGACAGTTAGATTTCTTTATAATAGGTTTGTTCCAAGTGGTCATTTCTGACATGTTTGTGACAAATTTCACTGCGCCCGCGAAAAATGTAAACAAGTTTACTTTGAAACATTTCTTTTTTGTGGCGAAAAATGTATGAATTTCTTTATTTATATTTATATTTAAGGTTAGCTGTCAAAACAAAATATGAGCATGCACATGGGCTTCATTCCATTCGTCGTTCCAGTCATGTTTCAAACTTAACTTGTTTACATTTTTCGCAGGCGCACTGAAATTTGTCACAAACATGTCACAAACTTGTCAGAAATGACCACTTGGAACAAACCTAATATCAAACATAAAATAAATGATACACTACCTCTAGTTCTGGAAAAGCAAGACTTGCTGAAGACTTGGCTGTCTTTAAACACTTCAAACTAGATGCTGGAGGTCTTAAGCTAGCCTCAGAGGAAGCGACTGTCTTCAAACATGATTTTATGATGGATATATTAAGTTCTATAATCTATACCACAGCATAAGAATTAATACAAGTAAACTTGTCAGTATCTGTAGACTTGTTGCCCATACACCGTATCTAGACTCACACTGACCGTCTTACCTGCCCTAAATCCATCTTAATGTATCATAATTTCCATTCTGATAATTGCTAATGTTAACTACAGTTCTAAGATTGAGTTTCATGGATGAAATGTTGTATAAATTGCAAAGTTAGGAGAAATTCTTTTAAGTGAGATTAATTTGAGAGTTTGGTGGAAATGGACCAAGAAATTCTGAATATATAAATATATCA
This sequence comes from Poecilus cupreus, assembly GCA_963942605.1. Lineage (NCBI taxonomy): Eukaryota > Metazoa > Arthropoda > Insecta > Coleoptera > Carabidae > Poecilus > Poecilus cupreus. The sequence goes on from OZ012713.1 coordinate 4,378,032, forward strand.
TCACGCCTTTTACCCATTATGGGTGTGGCACTCTGTTTTCGCAGATCTCGGTAGGTGATATATTTTTGCGTATGAATGATTAAATAAGGTCAAGTCAAAATTTTATTTTCTTATACAAAGTATAAGGAAGTATTACAATCACGAACAAAATCGCTGACGTGATTTTTGCTGAAATACATATTTTGACGTCCACTGAATCCGTTAAGACCAATTTCTCAATCATGTCTGTGTGTGAGGATGGATGGATGGATGGATGGATGGATGGATGTGTACGCAATATCTCATGAACGAGACAAGATATGTGAACGAAATTTGGAATTTATAAGTTTTATGAAAAAATGAAGAACTGAGTTGATTTTGAATGAAATTGAACAACCGGAAGAGGAACTTTATTGGACACAGAAAACAAGCTTAGAGAAAAAGTAGATGTTAGCAATATTTGGAATATAAAATGTTATTTGCACTTTTCTTGTACATGCTTCTAATTTTGAGAAAAACTAAATTATATATTCAAGAATATATTTCAATAATCTTAGTTACACTGGGAAAAATTTAACTCACGGAATATCCGCACTAAAAATTGTAATATTTTTTTATTATATTTCTTTATAATATAACGCTAACAAACCCATTGTAGCAGAGCGCATCGTCAGATCTCTAATATTTTTCGAGAAATGCAACTTTAAGGGCCTGTAATTCAAAAACTACACGAGATATCTAAAAATTCTCTTCAGTTTAGCGTATCTGGTGCCTTATATAACAAATTAGCAAATTTTTAAAATTTTGAAATTTTTTTGTATTTCTGTTCAAAATTTCGATCGGTGATAACTCGACAAATATTAAAGATACAGATTTGCAGTGTTCACCAATCGATTCAGCTCGTCGAAATACATAAGTATGCAAAGTTTCATAAAATCGCTTTACGGGATGGAAAGTTAGAGGAAAAAGCCTGAAAATGGCGTTTTTTGTCCTAAAAGTCAAGGGCACTTTTCTTGTACATGCTTCTAATTTTGAGAAAACCTAAAAAAAATATTTAAGAATATATTTCAATAATCTTAGTTACAATGGGAACAAAAACTAAAACATTTTTAATATCTATGTGTCAAACGTGTCAAATATTGTAAAGTGTCAAAAATATATGTCGTGTGAAATATTATAAAAGTAATTGTATTAGTAGTTAGAAAGTTTCGAAAACTATATTGAGAACAAAATTAAACAGGTTTAACATCTATATATCAAATAAATGTCAAAATAGTCATACGCAAGGAACAAGCCATACGTGTTCAGTTAGTTTTATTTGTATAAGAAAGTAGTGTGGTGCCTACACCAGATTTTTTTATAAAACAATTTTAGAACAATGTACAGAGCTAAAACCGAGCTTAAAACACTGCTCTTAAAACATCTAAAAACAGAGCTCGTGGTACCAGCCAATGTTCAGGAGAAGTAAGACTTGCTAAAGACATGACTAGTTTAGATTTAAACACTACATACTAGAGTTTGGAGGTCTTAAGCTAGCCTCAACGGAAGCGACTGTCTATAAAGATGATTTTAGAATGAATACATGATGTCCTACCTATAGTTCTAGAGTAGGAAACCTTGCTGAAGACTTGGCTGTCTTTAAACAGTTCAAACTAGATGCTGGAGGTCTTAAGCTAGCCTCAAAGGAAGCGACTGTCTTCAAACATGATTTTACGATGAATACATGACATCTAGAATCTAGAGGAACAGATTTCGTTTTGATATTTTTTGGAATAAAATAAGATCGAACAGAAGACTTTATAATTCAACACCAAACGCTTCACATAAATACACAACAATACTAATTGACCATTTAGCGCAGTTAATTATTAAAAAAAAATTTTAACCTACAAACTAACAGAAAAGAATTCCACTAATTTTTCTCACCATTTGTTGACTCTATGTTATCAGTACTATCAGTAATAAATCTCTATTTGTCAAAGAAAAGTTTTGTTTGTTGTTCAACTTACTTGAATCGTAAAATAAACGTAGATAGGATTTTTCAGAATGATCTATTTATGTGTTTATATTATTATTATCATATTATCCAATTAAAAAGTCGTGGTGTATCGCGCTATTTCACCCTTCACTTGAGCCTACACTATTACTAATTCACTTAGATTGAGTTTGCAGTGACAGGGCAGTGAACACAGTACCGTATTACTGCAATTCGCTGTGAGTCAATAAATTTGTTGATTTATGTTTTAGTATACTATAAATATACCAAATAGGCACCCTTAATAAAAATTAATATAATTTTAGACAGTTGTACTAAAATCCTTCCTCAATCCAGAGCTGAGGTCGCCAGGGCCCCATCTAGTCTAGTCTAGGAGCTGCGCCCCCTCAAACTTCAATAATATTATGTTGACGACAGTCAAGCTCCCATTTTACTCTCTTGGTTCTAGCAATTGCACCCTCTAATGAAAATTAATACAATTGTAGACAGTTATACTAGAAACCACCCTGAATCCAGTGGTGAGGTCCGCAGGGCCCCATCTAGTCTAGCCTCGGAGCTGCGCCCCCTCAAACTTCAATAATATTATGTTGAAGACAGTCAAGCTCCCATTTTATTGTCTTGGTTCTAGCAAATGCACCCCCCTATTCAAAATTAATACAATTTTAGGCAGTTATACTAGAAACCATCCTGAATCTATGGGTGAGGTCGCAAGGGCCCCATCTAGTTTAGTTTCAGAGCTACGCCCCCTCAAACTTCAACAATTTATAATTTTAAGGCAGTCAAGATTACATTTGACTGTCTTGTTTCTAGCAATTGCATCCTCTATTCAAAATTAATACAATTGTAGACAGTTGTACTAGAAATCACCCTGAATCCAGTGGTGAGGTCCGCAGGGCCCCATCTAGTCTAGTTCCTGAGCTACGCCCCCTTAAACTTTTACAAATTTCAATTGATACCTGTCATTTTATTGTTAACTCTAACCTAAATACCCCTCAATTAAAATTAATATAATTTCAGACAGTTGTACTAAAATCCTTCCTCAATCCAGAGGTGAGGTCGCCAGGGCCCCATCTAGTCTAGTCTTGGAGCTGCGCTCCGTCAAACTTCAATAATATTTTGTTGAAGACAATCAAGCTCCCATTTTACTCTTTTGATTCTAGTAATTGCACCCCCTATTTAAAATTAATACAATTATAGACAGTTGTACTAGAAATCACCCTGAATCCAGTGGTGAGGTCCGCAGGGCCCCATCTAGTCTAGTTCCAGAGCTACGCCCCCTTAAACTTTTACAAATTTCAATTGATACCTGTCATTTTATTGTTAACTCTAACCTAAATACCCCTCAATTAAAATTAATATAATTTCAGACAGTTGTACTAAAATCCTTCCTCAATCTAGAGGTGAGGTCGCCAGGGCCCCATCTAGTCTAGTCTTGGAGCTGCGCTCCGTCAAACTTCAATAATATTTTGTTGAAGACAATCAAGCTCCCATTTTACTCTTTTGATTCTAGCAATTGCACCCCCTATTTAAAATTAATACAATTATAGACAGTTGTACTAGAAATCACCCTGAATCCAGTGGTGAGGTCCGCAGGGCCCCATCTAGTCTAGTTCCAGAGCTACGCCCCCTTAAACTTTTACAAATTTCAATTGATACCTGTCATTTTATTCTGTTAACTCTAACCTAAATACCCCTCAATTAAAATTAATATAATTTCAAACAGTTGTACTAAAATCCTTCCTCAATCCAGAGGTGAGGTCGCCAGGGCCCCATCTAGTCTAGTCTTGGAGCTGCGCTCCGTCAAACTTCAATAATATTTTGTTGAAGACAATCAAGCTCCCATTTTACTCTTTTGATTCTAGCAATTGCACCCCCTATTTAAAATTAATACAATTATAGACAGTTGTACTAGAAATCACCCTGAATCCAGTGGTGAGGTCCGCAGGGCCCCATCTAGTCTAGTTCCAGAGCTACGCCCCCTTAAACTTTTACAAATTTCAATTGATACCTGTCATTTTATTCTGTTAACTCTAACCTAAATACCCCTCAATTAAAATTAATATAATTTCAAACAGTTGTACTAAAATCCTTCCTCAATCCAGAGGTGAGGTCGCCAGGGCCCCATCTAGTCTAGTCTTGGAGCTGCGCTCCGTCAAACTTCAATAATATTTTGTTGAAGACAATCAAGCTCCCATTTTACTCTTTTGATTCTAGCAATTGCACCCCCTATTTAAAATTAATACAATTATAGACAGTTGTACTAGAAATCACCCTGAATCCAGTGGTGAGGTCCGCAGGGCCCCATCTAGTCTAGTTCCAGAGCTACGCCCCCTTAAACTTTTACAAATTTCAATTGATACCTGTCATTTTATTCTGTTAACTCTAACCTAAATACCCCTCAATTAAAATTAATATAATTTCAAACAGTTGTACTAAAATCCTTCCTCAATCCAGAGGTGAGGTCGCCAGGGCCCCATCTAGTCTAGTCTTGGAGCTGCGCTCCGTCAAACTTCAATAATATTTTGTTGAAGACAATCAAGCTCCCATTTTACTCTTTTGATTCTAGCAATTGCACCCCCTATTTAAAATTAATACAATTATAGACAGTTGTACTAGAAATCACCCTGAATCCAGTGGTGAGGTCCGCAGGGCCCCATCTAGTCTAGTTCCAGAGCTACGCCCCCTTAAACTTTTACAAATTTCAATTGATACCTGTCATTTTATTGTTAACTCTAACCTAAATACCCCTCAATTAAAATTAATATAATTTCAGACAGTTGTACTAAAATCCTTCCTCAATCCAGAGGTGAGGTCGCCAGGGCCCCATCTAGTCTAGTCTTGGAGCTGCGCTCCGTCAAACTTCAATAATATTTTGTTGAAGACAATCAAGCTCCCATTTTACTCTTTTGATTCTAGCAATTGCACCCCCTATTTAAAATTAATACAATTATAGACAGTTGTACTAGAAATCACCCTGAATCCAGTGGTGAGGTCCGCAGGGCCCCATCTAGTCTAGTTCCAGAGCTACGCCCCCTTAAACTTTTACAAATTTCAATTGATACCTGTCATTTTATTCTGTTAACTCTAACCTAAATACCCCTCAATTAAAATTAATATAATTTCAGACAGTTGTACTAAAATCCTTCCTCAATCCAGAGGTGAGGTCGCCAGGGCCCCATCTAGTCTAGTCTTGGAGCTGCGCTCCGTCAAACTTCAATAATATTTTGTTGAAGACAATCAAGCTCCCATTTTACTCTTTTGATTCTAGCAATTGCACCCCCTATTTAAAATTAATACAATTATAGACAGTTGTACTAGAAATCACCCTGAATCCAGTGGTGAGGTCCGCAGGGCCCCATCTAGTCTAGTTCCAGAGCTACGCCCCCTTAAACTTTTACAAATTTCAATTGATACCTGTCATTTTATTGTTAACTCTAACCTAAATACCCCTCAATTAAAATTAATATAATTTCAGACAGTTGTACTAAAATCCTTCCTCAATCCAGAGGTGAGGTCGCCAGGGCCCCATCTAGTCTAGTCTTGGAGCTGCGCTCCGTCAAACTTCAATAATATTTTGTTGAAGACAATCAAGCTCCCATTTTACTCTTTTGATTCTAGCAATTGCACCCCCTATTTAAAATTAATACAATTATAGACAGTTGTACTAGAAATCACCCTGAATCCAGTGGTAAGGTCCGCAGGGCCCCATCTAGTCTAGTTCCAGAGCTACGCCCCCTTAAACTTTTACAAATTTCAATTGATACCTGTCATTTTATTGTTAACTCTAACCTAAATACCCCTCAATTAAAATTAATATAATTTCAGACAGTTGTACTAAAATCCTTCCTCAATCCAGAGGTGAGGTCGCCAGGGCCCCATCTAGTCTAGTCTTGGAGCTGCGCTCCGTCAAACTTCAATAATATTTTGTTGAAGACAATCAAGCTCCCATTTTACTCTTTTGATTCTAGCAATTGCACCCCCTATTTAAAATTAATACAATTATAGACAGTTGTACTAGAAATCACCCTGAATCCAGTGGTGAGGTCCGCAGGGCCCCATCTAGTCTAGTTCCAGAGCTACGCCCCCTTAAACTTTTACAAATTTCAATTGGTAGCTATCATTTTATTCTGTTAACTCTAACCTAAATATTCCTCAATTAAAATATAATATATAATAATATAATTTTAGACAGTTGTACTAAAAGCCTTCCTCAATCTAGGGGTGAGGTCCGCAGGGCCCCATCTAGTCTAGTTCTAGAGCTTTGCCCCCTCAAACTTCAATAATAAACTTAAACCACACCATTAAATTCAATATTTTCGACTATGCTTGAACAAATACATATTGGAATGTCTCTGACAGACTGATTTATTACTCTCTCTCATTCTCAAATAGGATATACTAAACTGTTAGTAGGTCAATATTTCAAGGCTATTATAGTCCTTGAAATATTTATAATCTAATTAAACAAAACCTAACCGAAACAACATGTCTTACAGATTACCATAACAGGATAAAATTTCAAACATCAACAAGATTAAAATTCGTTATCTTTATGTTTACCTAGTGCCATACTGAGTCAACTTCTGAATCATACTCTTTCTAATCCCGAAAATATTTGCAGCTGCGAATTTCCGAGTTTGAGGAAAAGTTATATCATTATTTATTTTCGTCGTTTATCTAAGAAATTCCACTTCTTTTATTATTGCTTTAATTCAATAAAATTTAATTGAAATTTTGTTTGTATTGATAGTGAATATCAATTTCAAGTATGACCGTATTTGGATAATCTAACATTTGATATTTGTTTATATTTGTGTTCAATGCGTCAAGATGTATGTTTAGGTTGTTACTCATTTTAGTGACTGTCTTTAAACATGATTTTATGGTAGGTGAATGATGTTTTATAACTAGTTTTGAGAGAAGACTTGTCTATCTTTAAACACTTCAAACTAGATGCTGAAGGTCTTAAGCTAGCCTCAGTCTATAAATCTAACTTAAAACAGGATAAATAACTCCCAAGACTTATTTCTAAGGATTTGGGTGCCTTCGGCTTCGTGTGCTAAAATTTCTCTCGTGGGTAATTCCTTACTTTGCCCTTGTAAAGTAAATAACTATTTCTTGAAACAAACAGATTTTTCTACGAAGAGAAAAATTGATTTGAATAGTTCCAATCCGATTTTGTTTGCGTTGAAAACTTTTGTATATTTATTTTGATATTTTTCAAAGTTGCACTATAAATATAAACAAACAAATTAATTTGTCTAATATATTATATTAGAAAACAATTAAAATATTTATAATATTTACCATATTCACTTGTAAATTTTTATATTTCTTATTTCCGTAAAACATTCTTCTTACTCATTTAAACACAGTTCGTATGATGTACTTCACGAAATATCACTAAAAATTGCCATATACTTTTATTGTATTTCTATATAATACAAACCCTAAAAAACTCACTGGTGCAGAGCGCATCATCATATCTCTTAAATTTTTCGAGATATGGCGGTTTTTGATGTTTTTCGAAGTGCAACTTTGAGGAACTGCAACTCAAAAATTGCGCAAGATATCTAAAAATACTCTTCAGTTTTGTGTTATTCGTGCATATTATAGCAAACTAACAAATTTTTTAAAAAATTTAAAATTTTGAATTTTTTTTTCAATATTTCGATCAGCAATATCTCAAATAATAAACGAGATACGAACTTGCAGACTAAAAACCATTAGATACAGCTCATCGAAATACATAAACCCTAAAAATTTCAGAACATTCGGATGGTGGGTTGAAATTTTAGAGCAAAAAGTCTGAAAATGGCCTTTTTCAGGCCAAACGTCAAGGGGTACCCTTTGACGTCTTTCGCGCTTTTTGCTCTAACTCTATAACGCGTAAAGCAATTTTAATGAAAATTTACATACTTATGTATTTTGACGAGCTGAATCGAATGGTCCAGTCTACGAGTCTGTATCTTTTATATTTATCGAGTTATCGCCTATCGAAATTCGGGGAAAAAATCGAAAAATTTCAAAATTTTCAAAATTTGCTAATTTGTAATAAAATGCATGAAAAGAACCGAACTGAGTCTATTTTTCAATATCTTTAATAGATTTTGAGTTGCAGCCACTCAAAGTAGCATTTCGAAAAACATCGAAAATTGACATATCTCTATAAATTTAAGAGATATGACGATGCGCTCTACAGCATTGAGTTTCTTAGGGTTTATATTATATAGAAATTCAATAAAAGTATATACCAATTTTTAGTGATTTTTCGTGAAATCTGAAATTGTGCAGTACTTTCTTAACATGAATTTGTTGTCAATGGTAAATGACCTTGTATTAAATTTTCTTATTTGTACAGATATTATAAACATTTTTCAAATTATAAGCACAATCCTCGTTTAAATAATTGGGCCATATTGTGTAGTTCCAGATAATGTAACAAAATTGTAAATACTGATCTACAGATAAGTAATCCTCAGGAGTGAAGCATCAATATAAAATACAAAGTAATATTTAAAATGTTGTTAGTTGTTAAAAAAAATAATAAAAAGCATGTCAAAATATTTTTTTGACAACTGCATGTTAAACATCATTATTTTATTTAACAGAAAGAACCGAGTTTACGGAAGAGGTTTGTACAATATTTTTTGTACGAAAAGTATAAAACTAATAACAGTCCATACAAAGAAATGAAGTTCTTCAAGGAGTTATTTTGATAATTGTCAAAGTTGCACTATAAATATAAACACACAAATTAATTTGTCTAATATATTAGAAAACAATTAAAATATTTATAATATTTACCGTATTCACTTGTAAATTTATTATATTTCTTATTTATATTGAGGTAACTAACATTACATTTGTAGGTTATGTATTTTACAGCTGTCATATCGGGCAGATTTTATTGCCAACATTGGTAACCAAATGCACTAAATTTGTTATTTTTAAATTCAATTTCATTCTTATTCCATCATTGTTTACATTAATATTATGTAAAGGAATGTTTAAAATACTATATTTTTTATTATAAATATAATTTATTAACAAACGCTTTAGAAATAGGAATGTTTTCGTTGAAATTTCCCGGTTGTCTATCTGGTGGAGACCTGGGAAATGGACATTACGGACGTTGCTTAGGCAACGCGAAATAACAAATTTAAATGTATGCGTACAATAGTTATTTACTTTACAAGTGGGCAAAGTAAGGAATTACTCACGAGAGAAATTTTAGCACACGAAGCCGAAGGCTGAGTGTGATAATTTTATCGAGTGGCTAATTCCACTTTGCCCACGTGTGAAGTATAACGTTTTATCCAACACCTCTTGATAAATGAAAAATTTATTAAAGAAATATTATTTGACAGTGACATATGCTTTAAATTTTAAAATTAAAATGTCAATCAAAGTAGTTACCAAGGTGCTGTGTGTTATTACTATTGTTATAAATAAAAAAATACCCACTAGTGGCTTTCCTCAAAATTATACCCACTAGTGGATAATCTGTTACTTTGCTTGTTTAAAATCGCCATAGTTATAGAGCATTTATTGAGAGGTGTTGGATAAAAATTATTTGTATGGTTGTAGATGCTGGATATTTTAAGCTAGCCTCAACTGTCTTTCAACACAATTTTAAAATGGATATATGCCATTCTCTATCCCTAGTTCTTAAGGAGGTTGTCTTGCTGAAGACTTGGCTGTCTTTAAACACTTCAAACTAGATGCTGGAGATCTTAAACTAGCCTCAGAGGAAGCGACTGTCTTTAAACACCATTCAAGATGTATGAATAACACCCTACATATCTAGAGTTCTGGAGGAATACACAAAAAAACAAAAGAAAATGACTCACCAAGAATGTCAATGATTCACGGTTCTACATAATGTATCACATTTTTTTTGAAGTCCACTCAAAATAATAAAAACAAAACATGCACGTATTTGTAATTGATATCTTGTACAACGGATTAGATATCAAGATTTTTTTTTTAAAGACCAACATTTGACACCCGTGTTTGTCTGTAATAATTAAGTTATTTCCGTATATTCTTAATCACCAAATACTTTAAAGTTACATAGGTACAATTGACGATCTAATAAAATTAATTTTTTTAACAATAAAGATAGGTTTTCGTTTTGAAAACCTTTAATTTGTTAGTAAAATTCAATAGAATTCTATTAACTTTTAGGAAAAAAAATTGACGATCGACACAAAATAATTTTTCACATATTAGTTAGATTCTCCATTCTGAGACATTTAATTTAATACCAAACTTAGTAAAATTCTATCTACTTTCAGGAAAAAACAATTGACGATCGGTCAAAATTAATTTTTAACATTTAATTAGGATTGTTCTTTTCAATACCTTTAATTTGATACCAAACTCAATACACTTCTCTCTACTTTCAGTAAAAAAACAATTGACGATCGGTCAAAATTAATTTTTGACATTTAATTAGGATTGTCCTTTTCAAAACCTTTAATTTGATACCAAACTCAATACACTTCTCTCTACTTTCAGTAAAATAACAATTGACGATCGGTCAAAATTAATTTTTGACATTTAATTAGGATTCTCCTTTTCAATACCTTTAATTTGATACCAAACTCAATACACTTCTCTCTACTTTCAGTAAAAAAACAATTGACGATCGGTCAAAATTAATTTTTGACATTTAATTAGGATTGTCCTTTTCAAAACCTTTAATTTGATACCAAACTCAATACACTTCTCTCTACTTTCAGTAAAAAAACAATTGACGATCGGTCAAAATTAATTTTTGACATTTAATTAGGATTATCATTTTCAATACCTTTAATTTGATACCAAACTCGATATTATTCCAACAACTTTTAGAAAAAACAATTGACGATCGACATTTTTGTTGAACCCTCCTCCCCAAGCCCTTTAATTTGATACCAAACTCGATAAGGTTCGGGCAATATTTATAGATTTTATTTTCCGAAGTTGCCAAAATTTTCAAAATTTTCCTAGGCCTCTAGCAATGTTTTTCTATAAATTAGTTTGATTTTCTGAGCTCATATTTGAAAACCGCAGGCTTCTATCGTTTTTTGTTCACGAGATATGTGCATTCAAAAATCGATTAGTATTTCCAAAATTTAACAAATTTAAAAAAATATATGCAACTGCAGATTTCAAAAATTGATTCTACGGACAATTCTACATCGGTACAGAAAAAAATCTAATTATCTTCGATTAGAAGTCAAAATTTTGATATAATTTTGAAAATAACTCAAAAACTAAAAAAGATACGTATTTGAAATTTAAAAATTTGGATTCTACGGAAAATTTTACATCGGTGTGGAAAAAATTCCAATTTTCTACGAGTAGAAATAACAATTTATAGGAAATGAAAATTATGCTATATAATTCAAAATTAATTATTTCTAATTAACAGGTATAAATTTGTTTGGAACGTGCTATAGCTAGTGGTTTGGCTGGAAATCGGCTAAAATCAAACAAAAGTCTTAAATTATGCAAATCTAACCCCACTTTTAACTTTAAAGTGAGTTATTTATAATTTAAAAACGTTTAAAACCGCCCGGAGGGGTATTTTGTAAGTCTTTGTCACCCAAGCTTTCGATACCAACCCCATTTTGACCAAAATTTGACCTAATAGTCGAAATATTTGAGGTAGGATTTTGGAAATTTTGAAATTATTATAGATTAAGTCATCCAACAGTATGACTTTTGACGTTTATAATTCAGCGGGTTGCTATAGCACGTTGCTTACATAGGCGAACACGGAAATGCATTTAAATGCATTCAAATATGTAATTAGAAATTTTGGGATAGCTCTAAAAACCGTTCTAGTTGAGGTATCTTAACAATTTTTTTTTAAATTTGATGTAAAATTTTCCGTAAAATCCATTTTTGAGGTCTGCAGTTGCAGATCTCTTCCAGTTTTCAAGATAATGCCATAAATTGCAGGGAATGGACAGCAGTACATATAAAATACTGGGTGTATTTAATTAATTATTTATTTTATTTAATACTGCCCCTAGAAAGTTGGAATTTTTTACCATACCCATGTAAAATTGTCCGAGGAATTTGTTTTTGACATCTGCAGTTGCAGATCTCATCTAGAATTTAAGATATTGCAGAAAATTGACGGGGGTACATGTAAAGTATTTAGAGTATTATTTAATTTATTTTTTTTTTCATGCCAATGTGAAAATATCCAAGGAATCTATTTCTAAGGTCCGCAGTTGCAGATCTTATTTAGTATTTAAGATATTTCAGAAAATTGAAGGTCATAGATATAGTATTACATGTATAAAGAAAAATAAAAAATAAATATATCATCACGCTTTTTACCCATTATGGGTGTGGCACTCTGTTTACGCAGATCTCGGTAAGTGATATATATTTTTGCGTATGAAATGCGGTTACCAGCCGTCAAGTCATAGCCCCCAAAGATGTTAGTGGAGGGGGAACCACAGGGGTAAATTTAAATTGGCAATTGTCACTTTGTATAAGAAACTAAAAGTAAGAAAATTTAATGTATTATTGTCCATTCAACAAAAACTATTATTATTATTATTATTATTTTATTTCTCTCTTATCATTCACATTCTACGAATTAAGGAAATACCAAATTATTAGAAAAACTAGTTATAAATATATGCGTGATAATAAAATAAGTTCAATGTTGTTTATCTTTATAAAACCAAATAAAAGGAAACTATTTTTTGCCGGAGAATACACCGGATACAGAAAACCAAAACTGATATAGAATATATCGCGAAAAACCGTCAGATTCAAAGGTTTACTTTTCTCGAATATCTGGCACTTTTAATCAAACAAATACAATACAAATTTATTCAATAGTAAATTACGATATAAAAGATGTTATAACAGTAATGAAAAAATCTGATGGGCCAGCACATAACTTCCCGCCCAATGCTACTCTTAAACGATACAAAATAGTACTTGATGATACAGATTTATTTATTTTCTATTTATATTTCAGAAATTTAATTTTATTTCGTATTTAATTTTTTGACATATATTTCAATAGAAAAACAGCTTCACAATCACAATGACATGTGGTTCATAAAAAATTGATATTTTTTAAGAGTTTCCATGGTGTACAAGGAGTGCAAGATTTATGAAATCTAATTTCTTTATATTTTATTATCTCCAAATCTAATGAAAATTAATAAATTTAGTGTAATCAAAACACATGTACAATTAAATATTCTACAACTTTCAAAATAATATAAATTGTTGAAAAAGGAAATTTAACCGTGTTTTCTCACGAAAAACTGTAAAGGGCTTCAAGTAAACTGCTACTTCCGGTTGACCAATTTTATCCAAAATAAGAAAAAAAATCTCTATCTAATAGACTAAAAATTTATATACAGTGCTGCGGTTCACGTCACTTCCTTCTTTCTCACTTTCTCCCACTATTGCTGATTTGATTCATACGAATGAATAGTGGGAGAAAGTGAGAAAGAAGATAGTGACGTGAACCGCACCACAAGAAAGCTGTACTGTAGGTTACTATTTTAAAAAATAAAATTTTATTGTATCATTTGTTTAATTTTCTGTTTGTTATTTCTATTAAATAAGGCCCTTTTTCCTGGTCATTCTTTGTATATAACATTTTTCTCTAAAGTTATTAGTTCGCCCAAAAAAGTGCTGGTTGTTTTAAAGGAGACAACCTGTATATTAAGGGAGTAAAGTTCGTCATTATTTGTCGAGAACGAAGATTGATTCCTGACAGCGTAGTCAATGGCCTTGAATCACTTTATTTACCTACGGAATATTTGACATTTTTATTTTCTTATACAAAGTATAAGGAAGTATTGGAAACACGAAAAAAATCGCTGACGAGATTTTTGCGGAAATACATATTTTAACGTCCACTGAATCCGTTAAGACCAATTTCTCAATGATGTCTGTGTGTGAGGATGGATGGATGGATGTTCGTGTGCGCAATATCTCATGAACGAGACAAGATATGTAAACGAAACTTCAAATTTATAAGTTTCATGAAAAAATTAAGAACTGAGTTGATTTTCAATGAAATTGAAAAACCGGAAGAGGAAGTTTACTGGACACACAAAACAATAAATTCAATTTTTTCAAAAATTGAACCAACTGTGAGAAAAAGTTTTAAATGAAAGATGTTAGCAAAAATATTTGGAATATAAAATGTTATTTGCACTTTTCTTGTACATGCTTCTAATTTTGAGAAAAACTAAATTATATATTCAAGAATATATTCCAGTAATCTTAGTTACAATGAGAACAAAACTAAAACATTTTTAATATTTATGTGTCAAACGTGTCAAATAATTGTGAAGTGTCAAAAATATGTGTCTTGTAAAATAATATAAATAAGTAATATTTGTATTATTAGTTATAAAGTTTTGTTGACCAAATATTAATAGATTTCTATTTTAAATTAAATTCATAGTTACGAGAACAATAAATTAAACAGATTTAACATTTAAGTATGTGTCAAATAATTGTCAAAATAAAGTCATACGCAAGGAACAAGTCTACGTGTTCAGTTGGTTTTATTTGTATAAGAAAGTAATGTGGTGCCCACACCAGATTTTTTCATTTCCTTAAGTAAATAATAAAGCAAATTAAGTAATGATTTTGATAAAAATAGAGTTAATTTTATTTATCGGTTGTATATAATAGTTATTTACTTTACAAGTGGGCAAAGTAAGGAATTACCCACGAGAGAAATTTTAGCTCACGAAGCCGAAGGCTGAGAGATAATTTTATCGAGTGGGTAATTCCACTTTGCCCACGTGTGAAGTATAACGTTTTATCCAACACTTCTTAATAAATGAAAAATTAAAGAAATATTATTTGACCGTGTATATGCTTTAAATTTTTAAATTAAAATGTCAATCGAAGTATTTACCAAGGTGTTGTGTGTTATTATTATTGTTATAAATAAAAAAATACTCACTAGTGGCTTTCCTCAAATCCACTAGTGGATAATCTGTTACTTTGCTTGTTTAAAATCGCCATAGTAATATAGCATTTATTGAGAGGTGTTGGATAAAATAATTTAACATTATGGGTTCAAACGATGCACCTAAAATTGTATATTTCAAGTAAAATGTTTATTATTACAACACAAACATGGTTAAAAATATCGATTCGTAATTTGCAGTAAGCAAGAACTGTGAATCAGATTTTCTTGAATAAATGTAGAATAATAATGACGAACAAGCAGTGGCGTACGTTGTCCAAGAAAATGATTAATGGAGCCCAGAATCATATAATTAAGCCCAGTTAAAATCATACAATAGAATAGTATATTTTACATTAATGGACAGAAGTGTGTTTTTTTTCTCACGGAGTAAATTGAATACAACAAGGAAAAAATACATTTCTTTCTTGCGGTGTATAAATGATTTTTTACGACCCCAATATTTATGACGGTTTTATGTAATTCAAAATTATTTGAATGGGCCCATAAACCAATTTTTTTATGAAACTTTATTAGAATCTATGACGATCAGTGAAAACCCGATGTGAAATTTCGGTATATTACCAGAGATATGATTTTTTAAAGTTTGACTGACGTCACTGATACTCCTCCAGTGGTACTAAAACAACGATTTTCTATGATAGTAGATATTATATATTTTTTAATGTAAAAATAATATTTACATATTATAAGTCTTAATTTACAACAATTAAACTTAATACAAATAAAGATAAAATTATTTGTCAACTTTAGAGTATTTTACTTGATATTCGAGTAAACATCATAGGAAAGTTTGAGGACAGTGGCGCTAGTAGTGATGTAACCTAACCTCAACCAGAGCCGGTTTTATATATTTAGAGGCCTAAGGCGGAAAAAATTAGAGGCCGAAATAAAATATCTAATTTTTTTCCATCCTAGTTTCGCGGCTCCTCCTTCAAATGTTAATTTTAACGTACCTATTAAAATATACAGACAAGAGACACTCTTCACCTCTGACCCGCGGAGGGTTACCAAAACGGGAGCACATGCGTCTTCCTAAAATTCAATGAGAGCTATCAAATTTCCAATCCCTCGAAACTTGTCTAATGTTCATTTGTAAAATGTGCAACAAACTAAAATGACCGACTTAGAAAAGAGATGAATCAAAATAAGTTACTATTTATGAAAAGGTTTAATTAAAAATACGTACTGTGATTCGAGTTTGTTGGGCGTGAGTTCTGCGGGCTCAGGGTTTGTTTAGAAAACGCGAGCGAAGCGAGCTAACTTAAAAAAGAATTTTGGTTCGTATCTCTGCTAACTCAGCCGTTTTAGATCGTTTCGAAACATTGGAAATTGGATAGTACTTATTGAATTTTAGGCACGCTCACACCCTTCAACCAAAACTATATTTCACGAGCGGTATAAAGTTAATATTAGCAATTTACTGGTAAACGTAAATGATATTTCCTATATTCCTCTAACTTAGTGACGTTACCGTTGTAAAAGTACATAATTAAGTGGCGTTAATTAAAATTATACATTCAAAATGAAATTATTTAACGCAGAATACACATGAAAATGATATTTCGTTTTGTATAGTATCCATCGAATTTTTAGAGGCCGCTTAAATTCGGAGGCCTAGGGCAGTCGCCCAATTCGCCTTATGGCAAAACCGGCCCTGACCTCAACACACTATTTTATTCAATAGTTTTTCAACACAGCTCAATCAAACAGTGAAATTATAAAACAAGTAATAGAAGCCCAACAAATATAATCTTAAATACCAACAAACAAAACAAATGAAATGACATTTCGTAGTTGTATTTTAGGCCACAATAGGCGCTGGGCGCAGCGGCAGACGCGCGACTTGCACGTTTCATATTTCTGGCCAATAGAATCAATGCGAGTACCCGTGACGTCAAAATATGTTCAATTCGTTATATCGCTTTACTGCAAAATATTTAAAAGAAAAAAAATACTTGACTACTAATTATTCCGTAAGTGTTACACGATTTTGGTATAAATTTGTCATATTTCGTTTATAGTTTATGCGCCAATTGTAATATAATTTATGATAGTTAACATTGATTTGATAAATTTTGTTCATTTTTCACATAATTTGAGCACTCACTACGGGAGAGAAGGTGCACCAATTTCCTGTAGATATGAAATGAAAATCAGATTATATTTATTAATTTTACTTTGACTACGCCACTGGAATAACAAAATTGGACTTTTAGTACGTGCGTCTTATAGAAAAATAAACAAAATTTTCGAAAACAGATCCCACATGTACTAGTTTCTATTTTTAGGGCCGATGACAAAATGTTGTGAAAGGTATAATTTACCTACACACGCTACTATATTAAGCAATAAATATTGAATCATAAAGTCCTTAGTTCGACCCCTACAACCTCTATGCTTTCCTCCTACACACTTATACATTTTTTATTTGAAATCGGCACTAAAGTGCTCAAAACTCGTCATTAAAATCTCAGAAATCGTCACTAAAGTAACCAATTAAACTATTTTGAGCAACCCAGTGTTGGAAACCGTTAAATAATTATTGTACAATTAGAATAATTTTGACAGATATATTGACGTACTATGGTAAATTTGGACGAAACATAAAAACAAAATGTGCAAGAAGAATTAACTAATTAATTCCGATGACGAAATTGAGGACAAAACACATAATTTTGAGTGTTATTCACTTCTCGAGGTTGGCAACACTGACTGTCAGTTTCAATTGACAACTGACAGATGTATTAATTTAACCTATATTGTAATTTCTGTACAGTTTTTTCGAATTTAAGATTTGAAATAAAACTTAATATGTACCTCGGCACTGAAGTTCCTTTTTATCACTCACATGGTTTAATAAATTCCATATTCGTGATAAAAAATCGAACTTCAGTGTCTTGTTACATAAATAACTATTATTGTAAAAATTTTACACACACATGAGGTAAAAATCAGAAACAAATGAATCACATCAATGCAATGTTTTGCTGAGATTCGTCACGTATATCAACAACTCACTTGTTTTAAAAACAGTTGACAGTGGCTACAATAAAACAAATGAATAAGTGCGCAGTGTTTTGTCTTCATATACATTGTTTCATTTGTTTTCGTTCTACAAATTTACATATAATAAACATCTAGTTTATCTAATATTTAATGTATTTTTTTATATAAAACATAATAACATTCTTGAAAAATATTGTGTATTATAATTATTATTTTATTTAAATTTAATTAATAATCTTTATATTTGTCCACCCCACAAATAAATTTAAGATTTTTGCTTTTTACTTTCTTATACAAAGTATAAGGAAGTATTGGAATCACGAAAAAAATCGCTGACGAGATTTTTGCGGAAATACATATTTTGACGTCCACTGAATCGGTTAAGACCAATTTCTCAATGATGTCTGTGTGTGAGGATGGATGGATGGATGTCCGTGTGCGCAATATCTCATGAACGAGACAAGATATGTAAACGAAACTTGGAATTTATAAGTTTCATGAAAATATGAAGAGCTGAGTTGATTTTGAATGAAATTGATAAACCGGAAGAGGAAGTTTACTGGACACACAAAACAATAAATTCCATTTATTTCAAAAATAGAATCAGCTATGAGATAAAGTTTCAAATGAAAGATGTTTGCAAAAATATTTGGAATATAAAATGTTATTTGCACTTTTCTTGTACATGCTTCTAATTATGAGAAAAACTAAATTATATATTTAAGAATATATATCTATAATCTTAGTTACAATAGGAACAAAAACTAAAACATTTTAAATATCTATGTGTCAAACGTGTCAAATAATTGTGAAGTGTCAAAAATATGAGTCGTGTGAAGTATTATAAAAGTAATATTTGTATTATTAGTTAGAAAGTTTTGAAGACTAGATATTAATTGATTCTACTTTAAAATAAATTCAGAATTACAATGAGAACAATACATTAAACAGGTTTAACATCTATATGTATATCAAGTAATTGTCAAAATAAAGTCATAGGCAAGGAACAACTCATACGTTTTCAGTTGGTTTTATTTGTATAAGAAAGTAGTGTGGTTCCCACACCAGATTTTTTTAATGCTAGTTTAAGACCTCCAGCATCTAGTTTGAAGTGTTTAAAGACAGCCAAGTCTTCAGCAAGACTTCCTCTCTCATAACTAATGATAGGACATCATATGTCTACCCTAAAATCATGTTTGAAGACAATTGAAGCAAGCTAACTCATCCATTATCCAGTATTCATTCCACTCGTAGTATTTAAACGCACTAAAATAACTCTACAGAACTATATGAACATGCAATGTTGCAATTGTTTACGTGAAGAAGCCTTGTAAAATAAATACAACGCTGTATAAGGTCATTATATCGCCACAAGAATGAAGACAACAGCTGCTATATTAAGACGTATGTTAATAGCTTCGTCGCATTTAAGCTTCGTATAGTTGTGACACTGACATAAACTTAATTAGAATTTTACTGCTTTGTAATTAATATAGAAATATTTAGATAACTGAAAATATTTTGAATATTTATTAAAAACACGGGTGAACGACCGAATGTATGAATGCGGTGCTCAAGAGATGGTTAAACTAACCCTGATAATAATTATTGAAGTTTGAGGGGGCGCAGCTCTAGAACTAGACTAGATGGGGCCCTGCGGACCTCACCACTGGATTCAGGGTGGTTTCTAGTACAACTGTCTACAATTGTATTCATTTTAAATAGAGGGTGCAATTACTAGAATCAAAAGAGTAAAATGGGAGCTTGACTGTCTTCAACAAAATATTATTGAAGTTTGAGGGGGCGCAGCTCCGAGACTAGACTAGATGGGGCCCTGGCGACCTCACCACTGGATTCAGGGTGGTTTCTAGTACAACTGTCTACAATTATATTCATTTTAATTGAGGGGTATTTACGTTAGTCAACAGAATAATATGACAGATAGCAATGGGGTCTTACATTTTTTTTATCTTGTTTTTATGAAACTTTATCTAAATTGAAGACTATCTACACTTTAAAAAAGTCTTAATTGTTAATCATTTATCCACAATGATTTTTTAAAAATGTTGTGACGTCATTATAGGATCTCAAACAGTAGAGATTTAAATAATTTTTGTCACATAAATGTTTTATTATATTGTAATAATAATAAAAAAATTATTTTTATTATGGTGAAAGATCCCATTGAAATTTGTAAAAGTAAGGGGGCGTAACTCTGGAACTAGACTAGATGGGGCCCTAAGGACGTCATAATATCCACTCTAAAGTTAGGTTTAAAGACACTAGCTTTCTTTAAGACTGGCTTAAGACCTCTAGCATCTAGTTTGAAGTGTTTAAAGACAGCCAAGTCTTCAGCAAAGCTTCCTCCCCCAAAACTAGGGGTAGGACAGCATTTATCTACTTTAGTATAATGTTTAAAGACAGTCACTTCCTTAGAGCCTAGCTTCATCTAGTTTTAATTTCGTTTAAAGACATCCAAGACAAATAGTCATATGACAACATACATCCACCTCAAAATCATGTTTAAAGACAGTTGAGGCTAGCTTAAGACACCCATTCATTCGTGCTATTGACTTTAATACAGTCGCCTTCACAAAATCATGAACCGTTTTAAAAATATTGAAATATATGTCCACCTCTAATGTCTGGTTGCACCAGCGTTAGTTAAATTTTAAACTTGGTTTAAATAAATAAAAGCAAATCGAAGTTATATGTCATTGCAGTAATTGACATTGATGTCAAAAATTAGATACGCTTTTATTTATTTAAACCATGTTTAAAATTTAACTAACGTTGGTGCAACCAAACAAACATAAAATTATGTTTGACAACATATTATTAAACTGCACTTTCGCCTGATCTACCCGTACTCATGTAAAGATATGAATATAGGTGTACAAGTACACGAGAAGAAAATGGAAAATGTCACTAGAAAGTATTGCTTTCATACATGAACCTAATTTTTAGAAAATACCAGCGTTACCATAAGTAAACAACATGAAAACATAAACATTATTGAATAAAATAATTTTCTAGTCTATAGAAACAATTGACAGTGTGATAGAAAACAATAGAAGACAGGTGAATGCAAATACATTTGTTTGTGAAGTGAAAATAGAATTCGTGTTCGTCTACTGCGTGTCTTGAATTTACATCTTTTACATTTAAATTCGCGATATTTTATACAATACATCGTACTAGATATAATAGAAGTTATAGAAATATTATGAATTTTAAAGATAGGAATTCTGCAGTCATTATAGATTCTATATTATCTGTCGTTTAAACACAAATCAAAACATTCATGTATTGAATCGTGTTTTAAACAAAACAAAAAAAAAATTTTAACGATATTTTCATGTTCTACAATAATATAATCAATATATACGTGATTTAAAACAAAATAAATAAATTTTTATCAATACAATAGTTATTTTCAATAACACAGTAACAATTTAAACCACATACTTTTATTTAAAAATTGTTTTCTACTCAATAAACCACAATTACAATTACTATATGTAAATACAAAAAAAATACAATGTTTAATGACCATAACAATCTTTATTATACGTTATACTAAATAAAATTTAAATAATTACTTCTAATTATTACCTATAACAGCAAATATTAATTATAATTTGGAAAATATTCAGGTTCAAGTAACATAACCTATATCACCTGTCAAATTTAGTATTTTTTTTTAACATATCTGTTATTCTGTTTAGAATATAACCTCAAAAAATGAGCGAAATTAGAAACTATGCTATATATTTATAGGTGTACCTTGTTTAGATTCAATAAGGAACCAAATTTGTTCGCTAATATCCCTAGAAACTGTGTAACAATTTAAATAAATCAGTAGAACAATAGAGGCTATGCCCCAAAACGGGCAGTCACTTTCAAAAGGCATTTCCGTTGGCGATTTTAACCTCTGTCGGACCGTAAAAAAAATCGAACAGAAAGTAAAAAAATACCGGGCAGAGAATGCACATTCACTACCTACCATGTTCAGTCTAGAATCCAGCTTTGCTATTATTAGAAATCCACTAGATTTGATCAAGTATCAAGTGAGAATTTGACCGTGTATATTAGCTAATGTTTTTGGAAACGCACATATCATGAGGGTGCGGTTACGCGGTATATAAACAAAACAACTAAAGAAAAAATCAACAGGCACGAGTAAAATGTCGAGTTTCACAACAAGCGAGCAGTCGACCAAATGTCAAACATCTCGCCAATCAATAACCTCACTTTGGAATCACCCTAGCAACGATTCCCGTATACAAACAACAATGCAGCAATAAACAAATTATGAATAAACATTAAAATCACTGACCTTTGCTTTGGAAATCCTATAGAGATACACCGGCAACAAAATGTACACTCACAACAAAGATCGGAAACAAACTGAGCTCGTGAGCTCTCGCTGAAATGTAAAACCGGCCGGTGGACGGTGGCGCCGCACTGCGCACGCGCGGGGGAACGCAGAACAACACATTCCATGGATGACGAGTTCACGCGTTCACGCCCTTGATTTAAAACTAGACGTGATTGTTGCCTGACAAATAAATATATTCATAATAATATGATTTGCTGTCCAACAGCAGAACCATTTACATGATAATATAAATAACAAATAAATCAGAATGAAGATACTTTAACATACAAATTGTAAACAGTAAAGTACCTACAAAA
The DNA here is from genome assembly GCA_963942605.1 of Poecilus cupreus. NCBI lineage: Eukaryota > Metazoa > Arthropoda > Insecta > Coleoptera > Carabidae > Poecilus > Poecilus cupreus. Next base: position 4,400,699 of record OZ012713.1, read on the forward strand.
ATTATATAAATAGTATTTTATTTGAAATTGGCATTCAAGTGCTCAAAAATCGTCATAAATGCTCAGAAATCGTCACTAAAGTAATTCATTAAACGACGATTTTGAGCATCCCAGTGTTGGCAACCGTTAAATAATTATTGTACAAGTAGGATAATATTGGCAAATATATGACGTATGGATAATAATTAAGACAATTACTAATTAAACTATGGGAAATATATAAAAAATACAAGACTAAAATATGTGTATTAGTTTTGAAATAGCCAGCTGTCAAAATTTTATTTGAAATCGGCACTAAAGTACTTAAAAATCGTCTTTAAAAGCTCAGAAATCGTCACTAAAGTAACCCATTATACGATGATTTTGAGCAACGCAGTGTTGCAAACTGTAAAAAATTATTGTACAAGTAAGATAATTATAACAGATATATAACGATAGCGATTTTGACATCGACACTGTTGGCAACCGTAGAAGAATTAACGTACAAGTAGGTTATACTATGGCAGATGTACGGCGTTTGATAGTAAATTTATACGTAAATTGATACAAAATATGCAAGAAAAACGAACTAATTAATTCAAATAAAGAAGTTAAGAAGAAAACACAATTTTGAGTGTTATTTACGATAACTTCAATGTCCGAGGTTGGCAACACTGAGTGTCACTTCCAATTGACAACTGACAGTTGTTTAAACTTAACCTATAAAATATATACACTTTTACTGTAAAGTAAATAAGTACAAATTTACAGTAATATAATAAAAAGTATTGAAATCCCTAAATTCCACATTTCATTCAATTCTACACCCGGTATATATTGCGTGCATGAGAGAGATAGCTGTAAGAGGCTCGGTATATGCTGGATGTCTTAAACTCCTCAGAGGAAGCGACTGTCTTTAAACATGATTTTAAGGTGGATAAATAATTTTCTACCCTTAGATCTTAGGGATGAAGCCTAGTTGAAGACTTGGCAGTCTTTAAAAAATTTAAACAAAATATTGGATGTTTTATAATAACCTCAGAGGATGTGTGTGTTTTGAAACATTAATTTAGGATCGATAAATGACGTCCTATCCCTTATTCTGAAGGAGAATGTTGTGTTGAAGACATCCGTGTCTATAAACACTTCAAATAATTCAAAAATAATTAAAACTAGATACTGGTTGTCTTTAAAGTGAATAAATAACGTCCTATCCCTAGTTCTGAAAGAGGAAGACATGTATGTCTATAAACACTTCGAACTAGATGTTAGATGTCTTAAAATAACCTCATTTAAAAGTGACTGTATTCAAACACAAAATTTAAGGAGGAGAAAAGTCGTAATAGTGCAGTTTCTGGACTAGTGATACAAATATCTATTTTGTACTCATACATTGAAATGTGTTGTTTAGCGTTGACTAAGCAACGTTCGAAATGTCCATTTCCCAGGTCTCCACCAGATAGACAACCCGGAAATTTCGAAGAAAAGATTCCTATTTCTAAAGCGTTTATTAATCAATTATATTTATAATAAAATAATAAAGTATTTCAAACATTCCTTTGCATAATATTAATATAAACAATGATGGAATAATAATGAAATTGAATTTTAAAATAACAAATTTAGTGCATTTGGTTACCAAGGTTGGCAATAAAATCTGCCCGATATGACAGCTGTAAAATACATAACCTACAAATGTAATTTTAGTTATTTCAATATAATTAAGAAATATAATAAATTTACAAGTGAATACGGTAAATATTATAAATATTTTAATTGTTTTCTAATATATTAGACAAATTAATTGGTGTTTATATTTATAGTGCAACTTTGACAATTATCAAAATAACTCCTTGAAGAACTTCATTTCTTTGCATGGACTGTTATTAGTTTTATACTTTTCATACAAAAAATATTGTACAAACCTCTTGCGCGAACTCGGTTCCCGGATTCGTTCTATGGCAAACAAGCGTTCCCGCATTTGGTATGTAAATAACTATTTGACTCACTTGTGAACTGGAAACGAACACGATGTCTCTAAGATGACGTTTATCATTTTGAAACACTCAACTACTACACAATTTTATATTTAACTTCATTATAAATACAATAAAAATATAAACAAAGTTCTTTATTTTGTACAAAACTATTAAATATATGTAAAAAAAAACTTATAAATACATGTCAAAAATATATGAAAACGTTTCAATCGCTTTCTTCTTCAACACTGTCTTCTTCTTCTTCCTCTTTGTAGTCTTCATCTTCTTCTATTTTCTTAACAACTACTTGTGCAGATTTATGATGAAATACAAAAGAAATATATTTTGCTACGTCCCAAATTTGTTTTAAAACCTTTAAACAAACAAAACAGAAATTTAGTAAGTTATTTGAAGTTGTAATGTTTTTGGCACTGACCAAATCGGCCAGTCCTTTTTTGTCCCAGCAGTGGTACCAATTTGACAGATCTGAAGTGCAGTCAGAGTCATCTGGCGGCAATTTTACCTGAATTCGATTCACACAGCGATTGCATTTGAACCTAAAATAATTATTAACAGTTTTTGAGTACACAATATTTTGTAGTTTACAAGTTTCGTTCACATAACCTCACATTCTGGCTAGCTCGAAATGACGTAACAATAATAAATGTGACAGTTGAATAACAAAATAAACAAGTGTGCTAGACAAAAAAACAGAAGATTCAAACAGGATAACTTACTTGGTATGTGTGTCAGATAAAGTGTTCTCTTCCAATCGGAACAGATCTCTTAGATCTGATAAAGTGAAATGTCTTTCGCAGTCTTCGTTGTTATCAACTACTGTTGAACTCAGGGCTTTTTTATGGGCCTGTCTTTGGAAAATCTTCTCTTCTATAGTTCCAGTCTTGAAAAAAAAAAAAACTTACTTGATTAGTTTTGACTTTAAACCTACTTTAAATCGAATTTAAACGAGATATTTAAATGGGGACAACTGGTCTAGTCTCAGAATTTAATCCCCTATAAATTTTATTTGAAACTTTTTCCTGTAAAAAAATTAGCGAGGGCACACTGGTCCCAAATATCAAAACATATTTTGTCTCGCAACGCAAATATATTTGAGCAACTTTAAACGTAATTTAATCCGAGACTAAATGAGATATTTAAATGGGGACAACTGGTCTAGACTCAGAATTTATTCCACTACAAATTTTATTTGAAATTTTTTCCAGTAAAAAAATTAAGGGGGCCCCAGTGCTCCCAAATATCAAAACATATGTTGTCTCACAATACAAATGTATTTAAGCAACTTTAAACGTAATTTAATCCTAGACTAAATGAGATATTGAAATGGGAACAACTGGTCTAGAGTCAGAATTTATTCCACTACAAATTTTATTTGAAATTTTTTCCCGAAAAAAATCAGGGGGGCCATTGTGCTCCCAAATATCAAAAACCAATTTTGTTTGATCGTACATATATTCAAGCAACTTGAACCTTAATTTATACCGAGACTAACTGAGACATTTAAATGGGAATAATGGGGCCATAAACCTTCTATCATTTTATTTTTTTCTGTAAGTTTGAGTAAAATTATAAATATAGAAACTAATTTTAATATAAAAATTCATTTAGTTATTAAGATACGCTTTTTTGAAATTGGCATCGCATTTCAAATGTTTCGCTTGTGACGTCATCTTGTAATTGTACGAAACAAGCTCTTGCGGAGAGCGACGAACTACACCAACTGTCAAATTGACTGTTATCTGTCATTGTTATTTACTGAGAGGTTTTTACAAATATATTAGCTGCGCAAAATAATATAACAAATAAAATAAACATAAGTTTAATTTAAAAAATCGTTGTTAACTGCAACATATGACTTGAGATGACAGGTGTGATAATGAGACTACCGACATTACCGACAAGCGACAAGATATAGTGCATCAAAGCATTTTTATTTTAACACGTCCTACACTCTTTGTCTAAAAACGTTATAATTAACGAATACGTAATTTAATTTATCGGAGTGTTCATTTAAATAATAATAAGTAATTTTTACAACACTGAAAAGCAAGTTTTTATTTGTTATCAACGCCTCTTTTGCTTTGCCATGCTGTACATTCTATTACAAGATGACGTCACGATTTTGCAACCTCGAAACTTCATAAAGGAAATTATGAATGAAAAGTTGAAAAATTATAAGAAATATTGAATAATATGTGACTGAAATAATCTAAATTTTTATAATTTGTAAAAAAACACAACTTTTTTTTTTAAGTGTATGACCCATTGGTCTAGACTCAGAATTTAGTCTGCTACAACTTTTATTTAAATATTTGGCCTGTAAAACATTAAGGGGAATTTAAAAAAAATATTTTAAATAATTTTTAACTTACTGCTAGTAATCTATAGATATAACAGGGTTTTTTTTGTCCGTCTCTCCAAACCCGAGCCATAGCTTGGTCATCATTTGCCGGATTCCAATCTGGGTCGAACATAACTAACCTAAAATGAATTTTTTGAGTCTTTTAATCATTTTATCAAAAAATGTTTCAAGCAGCAATCGTAGAGAATTTATTTCTTTCTTCTTTAACTTGAACAGTTTTTTGATAAAATAATAGAGAAGATTATTAATGGTAGGAAACCCCACCGTTCTCCTCCTGAAATAGTGAGGAAAATGTGTTGTTCCTCTCTAGAGACGAAAATATAGAAGTGTTACCAATATGAATTTACAAAAAACATTATAAAAATTATAAATAATTTCTAATTTGATTATAAATCCTTATTTTAGTGATATACATACTTTAAATTATTTTACAATTATGTCTTATATTTTTATTTTTCTTATTAAATCACAATTTGACAACTTATTAAAGATATTTAAGATTGGTCCATTGGCAACACTGCTACACCGCCTTGTGTCTGATAACCTAACTTTTAAAGTCGTGTCAGTCTGTCATTTGTGTTCTCAAAGTGTATTTTAGGTCCGAGCAAATCGTTTTTAGAAACATATCGTGAAAACAATGTTGTGTCTAACACGAGAGGAAAGCTCTTCTTCCACTCTCGCTCGAAATGGAACTCGAGGGGAAAAAAGAAGCGCTTTCCTCTCTAGTTTGACAAATAACTTTTACCTGTTAGCACCTATAAGATTTAATCCACACCCGCCAGCTTTTGAGCTTAACATAAAAATGAACTCCTTCGACTCTGGTTTATTGAAATTTTCAACGACCTTTGCGCGTTTTTTTATTGTCATACTTCCATCTAATCTCACATAAGAATATCCTCTACAACAAAAACTGTCAACTAAAATAATTTGATACATTTATAAACGTTTTAACCTAACCTTTTTTGGCTCAATTTCTCAAACAAATCCAGCGTTTGAGTGTAGTTTGAGACTAGAACTATTTTATCGTTTGAATTGGTTTTTATGTTGGCCAATAAACAATCCAGAACCATAAGTTTTCCAGATAGTTCCGGCATTACATTCCTGAATATTAAATATTAAATTTAGGGTTTTTTTTGAGGTTAAGTTGTACAAAAACTTACTTAGAGTTGTATCCCGAAGGAAAATATTGCAAAGCATTTTCGAAACCTTCTGCTCGCTGTTGTATTTTATCCATGATTAAATCTGGATGATTACAAAGTTTTTTTAGCGATGTAATACTTGCTAAAGAACTAAGAGATGGTTTCGTATCTTGACCTAACCTCAAAAATAAAAATAATCAATGCACGATTAGTGAACAATTTCATGAAAAATAAACTCACCACTAACAGTTTTTCGCACGTCTTCACTTTTCAAATAATTTTTATACAACGCAAGTTGCAATGGAGACAAACTAACACAGATTACAAATTCAAATTTGACTGGCAAATATTTTGTCAGTAAAGCAGAAGTGCGCCGTATGAGACATCTATTGACAATGGCTGAAAGTTCTTCTAAACATTTGACAGCAATTTCGCGTTCTTTTGGGGTCGCGCCCGCGTCTTGACCTCGAAGAATTGGGAGCTCGAATTTTTTGCGGAATTCCTGTTGAGGAATTGATTCAATAAATGATTTAAGCTAGCCTCAGACTAGCCTCGGATATTATTTTAGGGTGGATAATAAATGTTCTAATCCTAGTTCTTGGCTGTCTTTAAACATTTCAAACTAGATGCTGGAGGTCTTAAGCTAACATCAAAAGAAGTGAGTGCCTTTAAACATGTTTTAAGGGTGGATAAATTACGTTCTATCATTTTTTCTGGAGAAGGAAGTCTTGTTGATGACTTGACTGTCTTTAAACACTTCAAACTAGATGCTGGAGGTCTTAAGCTAGCCTCAGAGGAACCAACTGTTTTTAAACATGTTTTAAGGGTAGATAAATTACGTTCTATCATTTTTTCTGGAGAAGGAAGTCTTGTTGAAGACTTGACTGTCTTTAAACACTTCAAACTAGATGCTGGAGGTCTTAAGCTAACCTCAAAGAAAACGACTGTTTTTAAACATGTTTTAAGGGTGGATAAATTACGTTCTATCATTTTTTCTGGAGAAGGAAGTCTTGTTGAAGACTTGGCTGTCTTTAAACACTTCAAACTAGATGCTGGAGGTCTTAAACTAGTCTCAGAGGAAGCGACTGTCTTTAAACTTGGTTTTATGGAGAATAAACAACGCCCTGTTTATAGTTCTGTCAATGGACGCATTATTGAAGACTTAAAAGTCTTTAAACATGATTTTCTGTTTGTGTTAATTCGGCAGAGATGCCGGATGGTATCTCGGCCATCGATGCGTCGCTGAGAGGCGGACTAACATTTCACGGAATATCTTTTAAAGTTTGCACGATTTTATGAAGGCGATTGTCTTAAAGACACCCACTGTCTTTAAACTAAATTTCAAGTTAATTATATATAATAATTAATAGTAATAAAGTGACTTTAAACGAAATAACTGTCTTAAAATTTTGTGGATTTACTATATAAACTATGAGGAACATCATGCTTTTCACTGCGTTTAAATATCTCTACTAGCGCTCGTTTTGCAGGCCCCTAAAGTTAGTGTTTAAATTAATTGTTATTCAGGAGCTGTTTTGATGGATAGTAATAATATTTAGTGGATTTTATATTTAAACTATGGGGAATAACATGCTTTTCACCGTGTTTAAATATCTCTACTAGCCCTCGACTTACATGCCACTAAAGTTAGTGTATGAATTAATTGTTATTCAGGAGTTGTTTGGGGGTATTGTGTTTGACGGAAAGTGGTGAAATTTAGAGGATTTGTTATTTAAACTATGGGGAACAACATGCTTCACACCGCGTTTAAATATCTCTACTAGCGCTCATCTTACAGGGCACTAAAATTAGTGTATGAAAGGCTGTGATCGTTTGTCGGACTTTATGAATGAAGTTACTAACCTGAGAGCTGCCGAGGATGCCCTCGTTGACGAAGTGCACCAAGCTAAAATACTCCAGGAGGTCGTTCTGAATAGGTGTTCCACTTAATAAAACTCTACGACGAGCATTTAAACCCATTAGGGCTTGATAGGTTTGGTTTTCGCAGTTTTTCAAACGGTGGCCCTAAAATAAAACTTATTTGAATTGTAGTCAAATCTATGAAGCACTTAAGGTCAACCATACGGACTGAAGATAGCGCAACATGAACATGACTTTTTTGAAAAAATATATCATTATTATAATAAATGAAACATATAATGTTTTATACCTACATTTGTACATCAAAGTCCAAAGTTTTCTAATCAATAAAAAGCTAATTTTGTTTACAAATTATACATGAACATAATTTTCAAAGTAGTCAAATATATGTCACACATTCCCATGAACGACTACAGTAATGCAAATAATTCGTATATTTATAAATATGCTCATCTATAACATACTAAGTTTATTTTCAATTTGAATTTACAGTTTTTGAGAAACAAATAAAAATATACCTAAAAGTGTATTTTTTGATATATTTTTATTTGTTTCTCAAAAACTGTAAATTCAAATTGAAAATTAACTTAGTATGTTATAGATGAGCATATTTATAAATATACGAATTATTTGCATTAGTGTAGTCGTTCATGGGAATGAGAGACACAGTATCAAAGTTCTGAATTTTTGATCAACTAGACTTCAACGAATATTTGTTTATAGTTGAATGTTTCAGTTATCGTTTTCATCCACATATATAAATACTAGAATGTTCAAAGACCTCACTGTGATAATTGTTTTGTTTTTCGATAAGAATAATTGTAAGAAATAATTGATTCAAAATTGAATTTGCAAAACAGAATTTCTGGGAGTGAACGAAGCCAGCCGGTGAAATGTACTTCATCTGACATTGCAATGTACAAGTCACTGGAACAAATCCATGACATTTTGACGGATGGAGGTTGTTGGACCATCAACAACATGAAAATAAATGAAGAATACAGAAATTGCTGTATTTTTTTTTTTAATAAAGGATTCGTTCTTTGACGCGTATGTTTGACCTTAAACTAGATGTTGGAAGTTGAAAGCTAACCTCAATGGAAGCAAATGTCAACATAATTTGGGGGGAGGGGGGGGGTGAATAAAGTCTTAATCTTTGTTCAGAGGGAGGAAGCGTTGTTGAAGACATAACTGTCTTTAAACACTTACCTCATCACATAGAACAAGTCCAATTTCCCCTTTGTGTAGTATATGCGTATACAGCCTGAAAGTTTCGTAAGAAATAATAAGAACTGGGGTAGCGACTCTCCCAGTATACGTGTTCATAAAGCTACGCAGCTTGGCTTCTATGTCTGCGCGGCTGCCCCCGTCCATGGCCAGGGCCCCAACGCGGTCCCCCAACCATTTATGCAATTCGTTGTACCAGTTCTAGAAGAAATAATAGGGCGTTTTTAAACCTCTCCAGGTTTCAAAAAGTAATGTGGGAGCATTGTTGAAGACTTGAGTGTTGTAATAGATATTTATATACCAAGTGAAATAGACATATTTATCCACAACCGGTCAAATAATATACCCATAATGGGGTCATACACTTTTAAAAAAAAGTTGTGTTATTTTACAAATTATAAAAATTTAGATCATTTCAGTCACATATTATTCAATATTTCTTATAATTTTTTAACTTTTCATTCATAATTTCCTTTCTGAAGTTTCGCGGTTGCAAAATCGTGACGTCATCTTGTAATAGAATGTACAGCATGGCAAAGCAAAAGAGGTGTTGATAACAAATAACAACTTGCTTTTCAGTGTTGTAATAATTACTTATTATTATTAAAATGAACACTCCGATAAATTTAATTAGATATTCGTTAATTATAAGATTTTTAGTCAAAGAGTTCAGGACGTGTTAAAACAATATGCTTTGTTGTACTATATTTTGTCGCTTGTCGGTAATGTCGGCAGTCTCATTATCACACCTGTCATATCAAGTAATATGTTGCAGTTAACAATGATTTTCAAATTAAACTTATGTTTATTATATTTGTTATATTATTTTGCCCAGCTAATATATTTGTAAAAACCTCTCAGTAAATAACAATGACAGATAACAGTCAATTTGACAGTTGGTGTAGTTCCTCGCTCTCCGCAAGAGCGTGTTTCGTACAATTACAAGATGACGTCAAGAAGAGAAACATTTGAAATGCGATGCCAATTTCAATAAATCGTATCTTAATAACTAAATGCCTTTTAATATTAAAATTAGTATCAATATCTATAATTTTACTCAAACTTACAGAAAAAAAATAAAATGCAAAAAGGTTTATGACCCCATTCAACCGTTGTTTATCAATTAATGACCTTTATTTGAAATCGGCACTAAAGTGCTCACAAATCGCCATTAAAGCTCAAAAATTGTAACTAAAGTAACCCATTATACGATGATTTTGAGCAACGCAGTGTTGGCAACCGTTAAATAATTATTGTACAATTAGAATAATTTTGGCAGATATATTGACGTACTATACTAAATTTGGACGTAACATGAAACAAAATGTGCAAGAAGAATTAACTAATTAATTCCGATGGCGAAATTGAGGACAAAACACATAATTTTGAGTGTTATTCACTACTCAAGGTTGGCAACACTGACTGTCAATATCAATTAGCAACTGACAGATGTATAAACTTAACCTATATTGTAATTTGTTTACAGTTTTTTCGAATTTTAGAGTTCAAATAAAACTTAATATGTACCTCGGCACTGAAGTTCCTTTTTATCATTCACATGGTTTAATAAATTCCATATTCGTGATAAAAAGTTAAACTTCAGTGCCGCGATACATAAATAACTATTATTGTAAAAATTTTACACACACATGAGATAAAAATCAGAAACAAATGAATCATATCAATGCAATGTTTTGCTGAGATTCGTCACTTATATCAACAACTCACTTGTTTTAAAAACAGTTGACAGTGGCTAAAATAAAACAAATGAATAACTATTATTTTCCAATTTGAATGAATGTTTCTTAACCTATTCGCATAAATGTAAATGATAGTTTTTGATAGATAAAGAAAGAAAACGAAAAAAAAAATTTTGTAAAAGTTTTTTAAGTACAGAGATAACGAATAAAGTTTAAAATTATTTCTCCCAAACTAACAAAAAATTAATTAACAAAAGTGCTTTTAGCAGCGTGCGACATAAATAACTTTCTGCACTTGTACAACACAATAAAAATGATACTTTCTTACCTTGACAAGTGAACTTGGTGCAACTATAATAGCTTTATTAATGATTGGCTTGCAATCTGGTCCTTGCTTCAATAGTGTCCACAGCAATGTAATACACTGTAACGTTTTTCCTAAACTAAACAATATTTTTTTACAAATATAACCCTCAATGAAATTCAATATATTTTTAGACACTTATAGTAAAAACTACCCTTAATCCAGGCATGTAATTATTAACTCGGTGGCTGTGCTAGATTTTATTTTACACCCCTTTTAAACTTAAAAAAAGTTTGTTACTTTTTAATATATTTCGTTCTAGCTTTCCACCCCTATTATTAATAAACCCCTCAATCAAATTTATTATAATTTAAGGTAGTTGTAGCAGATACCACCCCTAATCCAGGCGTGTTATTGTTAGGTCCGTAACTAGGGTAGTTTTTATTTAACGTCCGTTGAAACAGAAACATTTTTATAGAATATTGTAATCGGGAGACTTCTAGGTTTCAATCCCCATAATTAATTAACCCCTCAATGAAATTTAATATGATTTTAGACAGATGTAGCAGAAACTACCCTTAATCCAGGTGTGTAATTATTAAGTCTGTGACTAGGGTAGTTTTAATTTAACAGCCTTTGAAATCAAAACAATTTTTATAGAATATTGTAATCGGAATTCCTTTTCTTTTACACCCCCATAATTAATGAACATCCTAATGAAATTTAATATAATATTACATAGTTATAGTAGAAACCACCCTTAATCCAAGGGTGTAGTTGTTAGTTCCAAGACTAGATTAGTTTTTATTTTACATCCCTAAAAACTTAGATATTTTTTTTTGAAAACGTGATATATTTCGTTTGTCACACTTCTATCTTTCCACTACTATTAATAATGAACCCCCCAATAAAATTTAATAAAATTTTAGAAAGTTATAGTAAAAACTACCCTAAATCTAGGGGTGTAGTTATTAAATTAGTGGATAGAGTAGTTTTAATTTTACACCCCTTAAAACTTAATTTTTATAGAATATTGTAATCGCGAGTCCCCCAGCTTTCCACCTCATAATTAAGGAACCCCCCAAATAAAATTAATATAATTTTAGATAGTTGCAGTAAAAAGCACGCTTAATCCAATGGTGTAGTTACCAGATTTGTATCTAGTGTAGTTTTAACTTTACACCCCTTAAAACTTATACATTTTTTATAGAACATTGTAATCGGAAGTTCCCCAGCTTTCCACCTCATAATTAAGGAACCCCCCAAATAAAATTAATATAATTTTAGAGTTGTAGTAAAAAGCACCCTTAATCCAGGGGTGTAGTTGCCAGATCTGTATCTAGTGTAGTTTTCATTTTACACCCCTTAAAACTTAAACATATTTTATAGAACATTGTAATCGCGAGTCCCCCAGCTTTCCACCCCATAATTAAGGAACCCCACAATTAAAATTAATATAATTTTAGATAGTTGCAGTAAAAAGCACCCGTAATCCAGTGGTGTAGTTACCAGATTTGTATTAAGTGTAGTTTTAATTTTACACTCCTTAAAACTTAAACATATTTTATAGAACATTGTAATCGGAAGTCCCCCAGCTTTCCACCCCACAATTAAGGTAACGCCCCAATTAAAATTAATATAATTTTAGATAGTTGCAGTAAAAAGTACCCGTAATCCAGTGGTGTAGTTACCAGATCTGTATCTAGTGTAGTTTTCATTTTACACCCCTTAAAACTTAAACATTTTTTATAGAACATTAGGTTTGTTCCAAGTGGTCATTTCGGACATGTTTGTAACATGTTTGTGACAAATGTCAGTGCGCCTGCGAAAAATGTAAACAAGTTAACTTTGATACATAAACTTCATTTCTTTTTTTGTAGCGAAAAATGTATGAATTTCTTTATTTATATTTATATTTAAGGTTAGCTGTCAAAACAAAAAATGAGCATGCACATACGCTTCAATCCATTCACCGTTCTAGTCTATGTTTCAAACTTAACTTGTTTACATTTTTCGCAGGCGCACTGACATTTGTCACAAACATGTTACAAACATGTCCGAAATGACCACTTGGAACAAACCTATTGTAATCGGAAGTCCCCCAGCTTTCCACCCCATAATTAAGGTAACGCCCCAATTAAAATTAATATAATTTTAAATAGTTGTAGTAAAAAGCACCCTTAATCCTGCGGTATAGTTGCCAGATCTGTATCTAGTGTAATTTTTATTTTACACCCCGTTGAACATAATCAATTTTTACAAAATCTCGCAACCACATGTTTAAGAAACATAAAAAGTATTAATATTCACAAACTTACCCCATTTCATCTGCCATGATACAACCATAAGTTTCCGGGATTTGAACCCCAGTCACACAATCAAACATGAACTTTACGCCCTAAAAATAAATATTGATTTTTATAAAAACATATAAATTAGTGAAACACCTTATATCATACTTCTCTTTGATGTGGCCTCAAAATATTGCTCAAAAGTGGATCAACTACTACATGCACTTGCACGTTCCTTCAAAAACAATTTATTATTTATACAAAAAAAAACTTTATATGAAACACTTACGCATCTGACTTCAGCTTATCATGTTCCGAAATTTCCGGAGGGCTAAATAAAATCAAAGCATTAGGTGTAAAAGGATCATATAATGGTCTTCTAACATGATTTCGTTTGATTCCCAGACTTCTGGAGCAATTAGAACCTACATAATCTGGAATTGGAACCTTAAATGGCCTAGCCAGTATCTGCCTAATAATATCTTCCTATAAAATGACATTTATATTAAAGGTTAACCTTTAAAAATTAACTTTACTTACATGTTCAGTTCGTGTGCACGAGCGTTTTGGAGAGTTTTCCTGGTTTTCGATTCGTCTTGTTTTCTGGCTTGGTGCTAAACTCCTTCGCTGAGAAAATTTACTTTTAAACTTATTTACACCGGTAAAATGTGCATATAACCTCACAAAATGCGTTTGGTACTCACCATTTTTAACTTAAATATATTTTAGAAAGCACTACTAACTTATAAATTTGTTTAATTAACTTTTTAGACATCCGTAAATACAGAAAACATTTTAGAACATAAACAAATAACATTTGACAACTGACATTTAAATGTGTAAGGTCAGTGTTGCCAACAATCCAGAACCAGAATAAAGTTTCTCGTTACCTTTTAAAAAATTCCCTTTTCAAATTAAAATTAAATTTTAGGGAGTTACGTGATGTATTATCAACTATTCCTGTAGCAATAACCCAAAAAAATATCACACTATCACATAATTAAATTACAATTGTCACAAGGAATGACAAAGTAGATATCAGTATATTTCATTGCATCAGTTATGTAATTTTGGATATCTTTACAAGTGTTGGATACAACTTGATCGTAATATTTATAAAAAACACTTGCATGAATAATGTCAATCATATATAAATAAATAAATATATGTGTCAAAATATTTGTAAAGATATATATACTTTTATTGAAATAATAATAGTATATTGTGTCATTAGGAGTAAATGTGATACTTTATGTGCTGAGCATGTAAGTTTGAACGACGAGCGAAGCGAGTCGAACAATTACATGCGAAGCACCCAAAGACACATTTACTCCGAATAACACATGCTATTTTTTCTTCAAACATAGAAAATAAAATTATAAATATTATAAAATGCTCAAAACTTCAAAAAATATTCTGTCTTATCTAGCATTTCAAGTTGCCGTAGAATATGCTGTTTTGTTATTTTTGTTTATTTGTTTCATTTTTAACTGTCAAATTATTGAATTACAACCTAACTATTTTTCATAATATTTTACTTTGTCCGCCGCCGGCTTAAATGTGTTGCCAAGGATACACTTTTACGCCGGCGGCGACAATATTGAACTTCTGCTTGTTGGATACAAATACATAACAACGTACTTTTATGACGTTTGAAGAAAAACATCATTTAGTTATATGCTGAGCATCATTTCGACCACATTAGTATATAACAAGTATGCTGAAAAATAAGATAATAAATTCCCCCTTTTTCCCAATTCCTAAAAAAAAAAATCTGTACTGTTGGCAACACTGTACACCCATGGTGCACCGTTTCATTAAATCGTGCGCAGCGTCAAAAAATCTTAAAATTTTAATTTTTACGGGAGAGTAAGACGCGTACGAATATTCTTATATGGACTGTAACTTTTATTTTATTATATTTAAATAATTCACACAAATTTAAACTATATAATACGCTCAACCAACATGACATTTCCTATTTCCTAAGCTCTATAACCTGCAAAGTGCTTACAATCACCATTGAATAACAAATAATCAAAATCGATTAAAATAAGTGTTGTAATCTACAGAAATGGGTTCGGAACAGTCTACGCATAATGCAAACCAGCATTTAACTCAAAGACAAGCGAGCTTAAACCAAAGCAGAGCCACATCTGCAAATATCAGAAGACAGCACACGATTGCAAATCCTGGGGCTGATGGGCCCTTCACGGACTCGGAGAACGGGAGGCCTGGGTCTATTTCTCCTGGACCTAGTGTTTGCAGTGATTCAGATTTGCCGTATATAAGTTATACTGTCAACAGACCTATTGGAGGTAACAATAGGTTTGTTCCAAGTGGTCATTTCTGACAAGTTTGTGACATGTTTGTGACAAATTTCAGTGCGCCTGCGAAAAATGTAAACAAGTTAACTTTGAAACATTTCTTTCTTGTGGTGAAAAATGTATGAATTTCTTTATTTATATTTATATTTAAGGTTAGCTATCAAAATAAAATATGAGCATGCGCATGCGCTTCATTCCATTCGCCGTTCCAGTCTATGTTTCAAAGTTAACTTGTTTACATTTTTCGCAGGCGCACTGAAATTTGTCACAAACATGTCACAAACTTGTCAGAAATGACCACTTGGAACAAACCTAATATTTGTACCGTAAATTTCAGCTAAGTTTTCTTTTCTTTGTCAATGTTAAATGAACTTGTCATCATAATTTACTAATTTATAAATATTGTTATAAACATTTTAAAAACTGTGACCACAGTTGTACCAAGTAAACATTCGAATAATTTCTTCATTAGTAAACATTATCTAAATTATGATGACAAATTTATTTAACCTTAACAACCTATGTTTTCTGAAAGAGTACAGCAATATGGGTAGTGAGTTTTCAGGGATGAGCACGTTTTAGGGTTCCTACAATACGGTTTTAACAGTTTCGCGATGATGTCTGTGTGTGTCTGTCTGTCAGTCTGTGTGGATCTCTGGAGTTACGGTTTCTCAAAAACTACTAAACTGATAATTTTGATATTTTGTATATATCAATTGAATCTCCTTTGGAAGTGCTGATTAGTTTTTGGTGATAATCCAATAATCGGAAGTGGTAGTAGTAATATTTCAAATATTATTATCTACAATTATTGTTTAAAACATTTTCCTCTTACTGTCACCATTTACGAATTACAACACGTAATAGAAAATTATATTTGACATTATCGTTTAAATCTGTTAACCTATGCGTTTTGATAAAGACAAAACAACAGTTGAAAAATAGAAAAATAGTATATTGTGTTATTAGGAGTAAATGTGATAGTTTGGGTGCTGAGCATGTAAGTTTGAACGACGAGCGAAGCGAGTCGGACAATTACATGCGAAACATACAAAGTCACATTTATTCCGAATAACACATGCTATTTTTTCTTCAAACATAGAAAATAGACATTAAAACATTAAAAAATGCTCAAAACTTCAACAAATATTTTGCCGTATCCAGTATTTCTAGTTGCCACAGAATATGTTATTTTGTTATTTTTGTTTATTTGTTTTATTCTTAACTGTCAAATTATTGAATTACAACCTTACTATTTTGCATGAAATTTTACTTTGTCCGCCGCCGGAGTAAATGTGTTGCCAAGGAAACACTTTTACGCCGGCGGCGACAATATTGAACTTCTGCTTGTTGGATACAAATACATAACAACGTACTTTTATGACGTTTGAAGAAAATAGTTATTTACTTTACAAGTGGGCAAAGTAAGGAATTACCCACGAGAGAAATATTAGCACACTCGTGTGATAATTTTATTGAGTGGGTAATTCCACTTTGCCCACGTGTGAAGTATAACGTTTTATCCAACACTTCTTAATAAATGAAAAATTTATTAAAGAAATATTATTTGACAGTGACATATGCTTTAAATTTTTAAATTAAAATGTCAATCGAAGTAGTTACCAAGGTGTTGTGTGTTATTATTATTGTTATTAATAAAAAATACTCACTAGTGGCTTTCCTCAAAATTATACCCACTAGTGGATAATCTGTTACTTTGCTTGTTTATAATCGCCATAGTTATACAGCATTTATTGAGAGGTGTTGGATAAATGTAATTTTTTGACATGTCTCACAAAGGGCCTAGCGGGATAAGATAGGTGTGGTTGCCCCCGGGGGTTTGTGCTTTTCTATCATTTTATTCGTGTCAAACACCAAAAAATAAAAGATTCTGCACAGTTTTTAACCTAATAATACTCCTCTTTGCATTGTTATTGAAGAAATTCAGTTTTTTTTTACTATGTTATCGATTATTATTTTTTTCGTGGAATTGAACAAGTTATTATAAGCTTCTATAATTTTTTATTATTGTTTACACTTCTAGGAGTATGTATGATTTTTTTAAAAATTTTGCAATGTTATTTCGATAATAAATAATTTAATTATTTATAAAAAAATCTCAAAAAAAAAGATTTTTTCATAAACAAGTTGCTGTTTCACAGGGTTTTTATAGGATTTCTGGGCCCGACTACTCATCAAATATAGTCCATCATGTGACCTTTAAGATACACTTTGAATCCTTAAATTATCTTTTTCCGTTTGGCCGACAACTTGATTTAACTGAAGCTACTTTTTGGAAATAGTTAAATTATTAAATAATTAAATTTAAAAAAAAATTAAATAACCTAAATGATATTATTTCACGATGTATCAATCAGGGTTGGCAGATATATATCAAGTGATATATCATGATATATATCTTGATATATATCCGATATTTATTGATTGATATATATCATGATATATATCACTTATTAATTTTTTACAAAATAAATACCCAGAGTGAAAAATTCTTGATATTTTAAATCAAAATACCGATAAAAAAGCCAAAAGCTTGGACTAGGTCTTCTCAAAAAGTGATGAAGTCGTGTTACGTGAAGATAATGATGATGATGATGATATTCCTTTGGCCCGGTTGTGCGAAACTTAAAAACATGTCAAACGACAAGTTATTTTGATATTTATGTAATATAAATATTTAGGAAAATATTATTTTTTGTTACTTAAATAAAAATATGAATATTTTATATCATATGTCAAACTACAATAGTATTTACTCATTTAGGTATTTACTATTTATATAATATATTTAGGAAAAATGTTATTTCTTGTTACTTAAAAAATAATAATTTTTGTCTTGTTTCTTGTTATTTTAAACTAAAGTTTTATTTTTGTTGTTTACCAAAATAAAGGTATTTTACGTTTTATGTTTTTTTTTTGCATATAGCCTAAGAACGATATTCCTGATATATATCGGATATATATCCGATATTATGATATTTTGATATTTATATAAATATCATGATATTTGCCAACCTTGGTATCAATCAATTTATAATCAATATTTATTAGAAAAAATATGTTAATTTGTTTCACTTGAATTTTGTCTTTTCTATTATATCCAGATTCACCAAAGTTACCAAATAAGCAAGTATTAAAGAGTAAAAGTGCTACCCCTAGAAAATTAAATATTGTACAGAAGAATATCAAGAAGAGTGCTCACAATATAGTGGTTGTTAATAAACCTACAGTTCCTGGACCAAATGACAAAGATCCTGAGATATTAAGATTACAGGTGAGTCTCAATATTATTTAATTGTTTTTGCATCTTCCCTAAATCACATTTTAAAAGTATTCCATGAAATGTTTGCAATTGTTATTTTCTTCCATAGCAGTCTACGATTCACTTTTTTTATTGCAATTTTCTTATAAAAAAAAACAAATTTCGTTAATTTTTTTATTAATTATAATAGTTATTTATGTATCAAGGCACTGAAGTTCAATGGAATTTAGTACAAATTAAGTTCCATTTGAAATCTAAAATTCGAAAAAACAAAAAAATTACAATATAGGTTAAGTTTATACATCTGTCAGTTGTCAATTGAAACTGACAGTCAGTGTTGCCAACCCTGAACACTGAAGTTATCGTAAATAACACTCAAAATTATGTTTTGTCCTCAATTTCGTCATCGGAATTAATTAGTTAATTCTTCTTGCACATTTTGTTTCATGTTACGTCCAAATTTACTATAGTACGTCAAAATTATCCTAATTGTACAATAATTATTTAACGGTTGCCAACACTGCGTTGCTCAAAATTGTACAATAGGTTACTTTACTGACGATTTCTGAGCTTGTAATGACGATTTTTGTGCACTTTAGTGCCAATTTCAAATAAAAATCTCTATACAACATAAAACTTCCGCTATTTTTATAGAACATCCCCATGTTCTTACCGATAATGCGGGGCACGCTAAACCTCCCCGCGGTGAGGGACCCCGAGGTGCTGGAGCGCCTCGAGCCGGCCCCTCTTCACGCTCTATGCGCGAGGTACCAATCACACCTCACCACGTGTGCCAACTTAATTGCCACTGAGCAAAACACACTAACGCAGAGAATTCGAGAGGTAGGTGAAAACTATTCGCAACTGAAATGGACCCGTATCCATCTGGTGGTAAAAATATAAACTACTACGAGGAGTAATGGCGTGTATGGCGCGTTTGACGCAACGTTAATAAAAGTGATCTTTGTGTAGTTGTTTACTGCAATATTATTCCATTTCATTTATTTGTTCTTCACCTATCGTATTCAATTTGATTCGTTTTATAATGAGTTCCACAATCAAGAAAAAAAATCACAACAAAAACTGCTGTGTACATACATGGCTGCCACTTTCGTGCTACCAACAATATGTGATTTAGTTTCCATTTATTTCCAAGAAAGGGTGCAAGTAAAGTGTAAATATTAATCAAATATGGAGAACTTGAATTGACCGAATTTATGAGAATTTTATATTACTAGGTTTTTTATAATAGCTTGTGTGATACCTAACCTAACCTTTCGTCACCAATTTTCAGTGCGGTTTTTGGAATAAGTTATTTAAGCAGTGAAATTGAATATTTTTAAAACAAAAATGTATTTTTTAGTGTATTCTTCTAGTTAGTTATATCAACACAAACCATTATCGAAACTATTATTTATATGTTTTATATTTTAGACTCACATCCGTACCTAAAGGATAAAGTAACAAATAAACCATTTTAATAATAAAGTGACTCGTTTCAAAGTAATTATAATATACTATACAATATATACAAACATTTTATATAAAAAAGTTTTCCAAAAGTGATGAACGAGTCGCCACCGCTAGTCTTGTCACTACTTAAAAATAAAAACAAAAAGGTTGGTATAACTGTACTCGGCGCAATAGAATATGCAACAATACTCCCCTTTACAGAACATTAGACGTCAAAACTTCGTCTATTCAAAATGAATTTAATTTGTTGATTCACTTTCCTCTGTTGCACATGTTACCTACAACTCCGATTACTCCTTTTAGTAGCCATTTTATAAGTACAGTGCTGCCACCATCGGCGATTTCAGTTGCAAATTTTTCCTTTTCAAAACTAAGTATTTTTATTTCAGACCGATCAAGATCTGAATAAACTAGTGACGTCAGCAGTGGACAAACAAAAGAAGTTCGCAAAATACGCAGAAAAGCTTTCGAAGGTGCAAGAACTTTCGCATTACCTCAACAGATGTCACATGCTGCTCAATCAGACCCTGGAGTCCATGGAGACCTTAAACAATTGTCTGGATATTGAAGATCGACTGGAGCCGTTCGTTTGGACAACTGGATGAAATTTGGAGAATTTGTAGAAGGTTGACTTGGTTTGAGTTGAAAAAATCGTTTGAGGTATTTTATTATTTTTTTTAATTTACAAGTTTTACAAATCAACCTTCGTATCGTTTTTGTGTATTTATTTTTCGGTATCTGTTCACATTGAACTTCAGAATGAGAACAAATAATTATAAGTTTGATAATAATATTAAACAATAATTTATTTTAAATGTAGATCAAGGAACAGAAAAAATTAATATGTTATTTGTGAAATTTTCTGCTTCCAATTTAAGCAAAACTAAATTATTTTACCTTTTGTTCTGGTGAGGAGAACTTTGCTGAAGACTTGGCTGTCTTTAAACACTTCAAACTAGATGCTGGATGATTTAAGCTAACCTCAAAGAAAGCGACTGTCTTTAATAGTATATTGTGTATCTAGTAGGAAAAAGTTTACTTTTCTTACTTGGCACACCTACAATTTTTTTTATCAATCGGATTATATTTAATAATGGGCCCATAAACCAATTTTTAAAATTTTTTTTTTATGATACTATATTAGTATCTATGACGATCAGTGAAAACCCGATGTGAAAATTCCATATATTACCCGAGATATGATTTTTCAAAGTTTGTGTGACGTCACTGGTACTCCTCCAGTGGCACTAAAACAACGATTTTTATGATAGTAGATATTATATATTTTTTAATATTGTAGCAAACGGGGGTGTTGGGTATAGGATGGGGATAATAAAAAGGAAGGAAACTTTATTGAAGGAAAGGGAACAAACCAGTCGTGGTTAAATTGGGAGCGGTTGAATTGGGAGCGGAGAAAATCATGACACTCGAAACACTTTAAATGATGGAAAACTGTAAATATTGGTTTTATTAAAAATGTAGAACTTCTTATAACTAACTTAAACGTTGCACTAACTTAACTAATTAATAAAACTACTTAAATGACTTAAATCTACGTAAAAATACATATTTTTCTGTAGCGCGACTACATTTTAAAACTGTCTCGGTTCACGACCAACGGAGAACTGAATTTCAGACGCCCGAGATTCCAGGGGGTCATCTGCTAAGGGATGCCAGGGGGTGTCTTCGAATCTGAACCATCGTTTCTAAAAATAGCTCCAGATAGCGATAGCTCAGAGCGTAACCGATGAAAGTCATCTTGTTACAATATAAAAATAATATTTACATATTATAAGTCTTAATTTACAACAATTAAACTTAATATAAACTAAGACAAAATTCCTTTGACAAATTTAAGAGTATTTTACTTGATATTCGAGTAAATAACAACAAAAGTTTGAGCACAGATGGCGCTAGTAGTGATGTAACCTAACCTCAACACACAATTTTATTCAATAGATTTTCAACACAGCTCAATAAAACAGTGAAATTATAAAGCAAGTAATAGAAGCCCAACAAATATAATCTTAAATACCAACAAACAAAAATATAAAATGACATTTCGTAGTTGTATTTTAGCCCACAATAGGCGCTGGTCGCAGCGGCAGACGCGCGATTTGCAATTTTCATATTTCTGGCCAATAGAATCAATGCGAGTACCCGTGACGTCAAAATATGTTCAATTCGTTATATCGCTTTACTGCAAAATATTAAAAAAAATACTTGACTATTAATGATTCCGTAAGTGTTACGCGATTTTGATATTATAAATTTGTCATATTTCGTTTATGGTTTATGCTCCCATTAATTATATTTCATTTATAAATGTCGGACAATCAACAAGACAAAAATAATGCATTCTATGGTTTGTTTATTTATTTTCACAAGCCTCAAATTAATTTGAAAAGCTAATACTTTGAAAGTGTCTGAAATAGCTATTTGTACAACAAGTAAGGAAAAGTAATCTTTTTCTATAACACTGTTTTGGAAACAAGACATTCCACAACTATTGTTATGGAATCACTAACATTCCATACGCCGCGTATGGAATATTTTCGACGAATTTGAGCCGCATATTAGTGCTTAAAGACAGTCGCTTCCTCTGAGGATAGCTTAAGACATCCAGGATCGAGTTTGAAGTGTTTAAAGACAGCCAAGTCTTCAGCAAGGCTTCATCCTCTAATACTAGAAGTGACATCATTTTATCCACTCTTGAATCATGTTTAAAGATAGTTGAGGTTAGCTTAAATCATCCAACATCTAGTTTTCATTCTGGTTTATTCAAATTTGAATTGATATCAATCTGTAAATCTGATTTCAAGTGCCATTATTTCATTTTGAAATTATAACCTGATAATTGACTTCTAGTTTTGAATAGTTTCTTAAGTTGGTCAAATAATTATAAAACATTTAAATCGCTTATATTTTAAACTTAATTTTTATCCAAGTAACAAAGTAATAATCAATGAGCTATTTATTCAGGTTAATTAAATAATGTGAGATTCACTAGTCGTTCTAAATATATTTTTAATTGTAAATATAACAAAAATAATTGAGCAGTTTTTGAATTATCGAATTATTTATTTTGAGTGAATAAACATTAGACCTTAACTTATTTGATCACACATATGTTCAGATTTAAAACTATTAAAAAAAATCTGATGTGGCCAGCACGTTACCTCCCGCCCAATACTACTCTTAAACGGTACAAAATAGTATTTGATGATACAGAAACATACACTCTTATTTGTTTATTTTCTATTTATATTTGAGGAATTTAATGTTCTTTCGTATATTTATTTAATTTGTTGACATATATTTCACTAAGAAAACAGCTTCACAATCACAATGACATGTGGCACATTTCATAAAAAATTGAAAATTCTTAAATGTTTCCATGGTGTACATGGAATGCAAGATTTGTAAAATCTAATTTTTTTATATTTTATTATCTCCAAATCTAAAGGAAATTAATAAAATTAGTGTAATCAAAACACATGTAAAATTAAATATTCTACAACTTTCAAAATAACATAAATTGTTGAAAAAGGAAATTTAACCGTGTTTTTTCACGAAAAACTGTTAAGGGCTTCAAGTAAACTGCTACTTCCGGTTGACCAATTTTATCCAAAATCTAATCAGCTCTTCATTTAAATATAAGAAGCAAAAATTCACAAAGTTGTATTTTTTGGTATTATAGTATTTGAGTTATGCGAGACGAAAAAATTGCCACAGACTTCACACACACATACACACACACACACACACACACACACACACACACACACACACACATACACACATACATACATACAGACATCATCGCGAAAATAGTAAAATCGTATTGTAGGGCGCCTAAAACGTGCTTATTCATTGAAAACTCACTACCCAATTTTTTGACCAAAAACAATACCTCCCTTACCTAGAGGTATGGAAGGTAACAACTCAATATGTGAATATTTTTTCGACGACACATATTTTTGGTTCCAAATAAATGAACAAACAATTTTTGTGGGTTATTTTCGTTTATTTTTCATTCCTTTAATATTTTAACACTTAAAACAAATTTCTTTATGGATTTTACATAATATAAACTACGGAACACTTGTAAATAGATAATTCACTTCAATTATAACCTATAAATATTTCAATATATGTCATATATGTAAAGTACTTCAATCAAAATAAACTTTCATATTGACCAAACTGTACATTCTTCCTGTTCTTTAAACATTAGCGGAAATTAATTTATTTCGGATGATGTCATATAATTGTCCCAAGGTCAAACGTATTTTCAATGATTTTAGCTTTTATGAGAGAATTTCAAGCACAAAAACAGAATTGATGTATTGTGTTATCTCAGACTTACGTTATAATATTTGCTCAGAAAAATGCAAATATTAAAAAATAAATAAAAAATATTTGCTTATACGGTGATGACGTTATAATATTTCGAAGTTTTCCTCTCTATTAAGCAAAATATGGAAGTGTTGCAATATGAATGTTATTTACAAAAAATATATTACAAAAATTATAAATAAATTACTAATTTTATTGAAAATCCTTATTTTAGTGATATACATAACAATTATGTCTTATATTTCCTTATTTCTAATTTAAATCACAATTTGACAACTTTAATTTGTATTTAAGATTAGTTCATTGGCAACACTGTTACATCGCCTTGCGTCCGATAACCTAACTTTTGAAATGTCAGTTGTGTTAAGTGTATTTAAGGTGCGTGAAAATCGTTTTTGAGACATGTCGTGAAAAAAATGTTGTGTCTAAGCGTTTCTTCTACTCTAGTTTTACAAATAACTATTTTGTAATCAAAATACATTGAAATGTGTTGTTTAGCGTTGCCTAAGCAACGTTCGAAATGTCCATTTCCCAGGTCCATTCCCACGAAAACATTCCTATTTTTAAAGCGTTTATTAATCAATTATATTTATAATAATAAAATATACTATTTCAAACATCGCTTTACATAATATTAATATAAACAATGATGAAATAAGAATGAAATTGAATTTAAAAGTAACAAATTTAGTGCATTTGGTTACCAATGTTGGCAATAAAATCTGCCCGATATGACAGCTGTAACATACATAACCTACAAATGTAATGTTAGTTATCTCAATATAAATAAGAAATATAATAAATTTACAAGTGAACACAGTAAATATTATAAATATTTTAATTGTTTTCTAATAAATTAGACATATTAATTTGTGTGTTTATATTTATAGTGCAACTTTGACAATTATCAAAATAACTCCTTGAAGAACTTCATTTCTTTGTATGGACTGTTATTAGTTTTATACTTTTCGTACAATATTGTACAAACCTCTTGCGTGAACTCGGTTCCCGGATTCGTTCAACACTCATCCGGGAACCAAGCGTTCCCGCATTTGGTATGTAAATAACTATTGTTTAACTAGGCACCAAAATACCAGAATTACAGCAGAGATTCATAATATTGTTTTGCCAACTGAATCACTTTGTTCTGATTATTCTGTAGTTTAAAAATAGTGAGTAGCTCCCGCTTAAATGATACGAAATATAGAAAAATATTTCAAATAAAAAATCAATATTCTAGACTTGCACTTGAAGAATTCCCCAAAATCTAATCGGTCTAGGGACCCTAGATAAGATAAGATATGTCAATTTGACAGTGAATTGGTTCGCGTTTTGTTTTAATTTCACGACTGCCACTACAAAATCCTTATTACCCGGTTGAACCAACGCTAGTTAAATTTTAAACTTGGTTTAAATAGATAAAAGTAAATCGAAGTTACATGTCATATGGAATAATTAACTTTTACGGCCACAAGAGAAGTTAGCTGCAGGTCTTAGTTTCTTTAACCGGTCATAGTTAAAGAAAAACACTTTAAAAAAGTAAGAAACTCACATTTATTTTAGTTTTGATGTTGAATAAACATAAATTTGTTCAACAGCATTTTCAGAATGCAAATTTACTTGGTTTTTTGTTGTTTGACTTGCCCCCCAAACTGTCATATCTACCAAACATTGGCGATCCGTAGCTAACTTCACAATGGGGTCACACCTTTTTCGTTTTATTTTTTTTCTGTAAATTTGAGTAAAGTTATGAATGTAGATACTAATTTTAATATTAAAAGGCATGTAGTTATAAAGATATGATTTTTTGAAATGGGCTTCTCATTTCAAATTTTTCGCTTCTTGACGTCATCTTGTAATTGTACGAAACACGCTCTAGCGGAGAGCGAGGAACTACACCAACTGTCAAATTGATTGTTATCTGTCATTGTTATTTACTGAGAGGTTTTTACAAATATATTAGCTGGGCAAAATAATAAAACAGATATAATAAACATAAGTTTAATTTGAAAATCGTTGTTAACTGCAACATATGACTTGAGATGACAGGTGTGATAATGAGACTACCGACATTACCGACAAGCGACAACATATAGTACAACAAAGCATATTGTTTTAACACGTCCTAAACTCTTTGACTAAAAATGTTATAATTAACGAATATCTAATTTAATTTATCGGAGTATTCATTTTAATAATAATAAGTAATTATTGCAACACTGAAAAGCAAGTTTTTATTTGTTATCAGCACCTCTTTCGCCTTGCCATGCTGTACACTCTATTACAAGATGACGTCACGATTTTGCAACCGCGAAACTTCAGAAAGGAAATTATGAATGAAAAGTTGAAAAATTATAAGAAATATTGAATAATATGTGACTGAAATGATCTAAATTTTTATGATTTGTAAAAAAACACAACTTTTTTTTTAAGTGTATGACCCCATTGGCCGTAAACTACAGTTTTACCAAAATTAGATACGCTTTTATTTATTTACTAGCGATTTTTAGCTGTCATAAATGTGCGGGTTTTGGTTCGGGAGGTTAAACAATTGTTTGACAGCGTATAAGAACGAAATATTTAGGTTGTATGAATAATATATTGAAGGTAAGGTTCACCTTGACGGCATGTCGTAGCTAACACCGTACGAATATAAATTTGATACTATTTGTCAAATAAAATACGCCCCGTAGTGAACATGTGACAGTTCTAAAAGTCGGAGCATGAAGTTTTCCAGAGAAAAGTAAGCAAATTTCATTTGTAAAGTGTTCAAATTATAAATTTTTTATTCAAATCTGAAATATTTCATCGTGACGTCATCCGATTGTAAAATGGCTGCCGGGTGTTAGTCGCCTGCTATTATTTCGCCGATTTTCTTGATTTAAATGGAATTTTGTAAATTATACGACTTGTTACACGTAACAAAATTGTTTTTAGTGAGCTTTAAGTTTAGTGTTTGTGATTTGTGAGGGTTTGTGAATGAAATCAAATGCATATAGTATTTCTTCACCTAAAACGATTTCGTACGTATTTTATATTAATTTTTATTAACATTCAACAGCTATTACAATAATTATCTAACAATTATACAATTCCTTGTTGTATTATTAGTTCTTGCAGTGGTTTTTGTGGGTTGTCATGGAACAGATGTTCAATAATACATAATCAGAATCGAAATTATTACTAGTCTTATTTCTGGATTCACCCCAGCAATTTTTTATTTATCCTTCATTTAAAAGCAACGCACATGTTTGCGTGAAATCTATTTTTATATTTCAACTTTAGGTTAAGTGGACAATTCGACTATGGCGATTTTTTTCCTCTAAAATCATAATGTGGGAGTTTATTCTATTTTTAAAGTATGACTTTTACTTCGTGTTGCCAAAAAGGACATTTTTTCTGATAAATATGTTTCATATTCTCTAATTGTGCATTTACGCGTATCTTTCGTCGTTCATTAGGAACTATGTTGTATGTTTTTATCCGCTTATTTGGTTTCTAACCTTTAATTCGTTAAAATATTATGTATATTTGCCAGACACGTGTAGCAAATGGCCAAAACATCTAAATAATAAATGCATCCAGCCACGGAATATCTCGCCAAAAATAAACTCGCGAGTCAGATATATGATACTTTTATTAATATAATTTACTCAATCTAAATGACAGATACAAACTATGAAATTTTATGAAACTGTACGACAAATAAGACTAATTGAAATTTAACATAATTATTCCTGAAATATATTTGAAAGTCCCCAAAAACCACTTCCGAATGTCAGCAAACCAAAAACTAATCAGTTTATAATTTGACCTTGTATATTTCAATGCTAATTTTTACCTCCCGCCACATACTGTAAGAGGTATAGAAATCATGCTAAAAATTCGGTAGTGAGTTTTCAGTGGATGAGGGTCTCTAGAATAAAATTTTAATAGTTTCACGATGATGTCAGTGTGTGTTTGTCTGTCTGTCAGTCTGGAATTACGATTTCTCAAAAACTTATAAATTGAAAATGTAGATATTTTGTATAAATCAATTGTATGCCCTTTGGAAGAGCTGATTAGTTTTTGGTGATAATCCAATAACCGGAAGTGGTAGTTTACTTGAAGCCCTATCAAGTTATTTTCAAATATCTCAGTAAATTATCATTTAATGGCAATTTTTTGTTATGAGAATAAATATTTTTATGTACACTTATTGCTTGAAACATTTTTATTTTAACTGTTACCATTTACAAATTACAATAGGTTAAAGAAAAAATATATTTTTACATTTTCGTTTAAATCTGCTAACGTATGCGTTTAGAAAAAAAATAAATTTTGATGTGGGCAGCACATAACCTCCCGCCCAATACTACTCTTAAACGGTACAAAATAGTATTTGATGATACAGAAACATACCTTCTTATTTATTTATTTTCTATTTATATTTGACAAATTTAATTTTTATTTCGTATATTTATTTAATTTGTTGACATGTTTCACTAAGAAAACAGCTTCACAATCACAATGACATGTGTCACATTTCGTAAAAAATTGAAAATTTTTAAGTGTTTCCATGGTGTACTAGGAATGCAAGATTTGTGAAATCTAATTTCTTTATATTTTATTATCTCTTAAATCTACTGAAAATTAATAAAATTAGTGTAATCAAAACACATGTAAAATTAAATATTCTTCAACTTTCAAAATAACATAAATTGTTGAAAAAGGAAATTTAATCGTGTTTTTCACGAGAAACTGTTAAGGGCTTCAAGTAAACTGCTACTTCCGGTCGACCAATTTTATCCAAAATCTAATCAGCTCTTCATTTAAATATAAGAAGCAATAATTCACAAAATTGTATTTTTTGGTATTATAGTATTTGAGTTATGCGAGACGAAAAAATTGCCACAGACTACACACACACACACACACACACACACACACACACACATACATAAAAATCATCGCAAAAATAGTAAAATCGTATTGTAGGGACCCTAAAACGTGCTTATTCATTGAAAACTCACTACCCAATTTTTTGACCAAAAACAATACCTCCCTTACCTAGAGGTAGGCGGGAGGTAAAAAAACAACCGTGTGTCATAAGTTGTAATTGAGAATTAAATTTGTTGAAGGGATGAGCGTTTCTTGATATTGGCGGTCAGTGTTCCTGCATTATTCGATAAGAAATTTATGGCGGGAGGTACTGTGCTGCCCATAACATTTTTTTTTTTTAAACAACCAGGAAAACAAATGAATAGCCAGACAGATGCTGTCAGTTATAATTTTTACTGGTTCGTTCAACTCAAATATCTTGAAATATAAATAGACTAAAATGTTCCTAAAAGTGAATATTTTAAAAATGATTACAGTTAATTCGAATAATTATAAATAAACGAAACACAAAAAATAACACATTTAAAAATCTATTATGGGTAGCACAATACCTCCCGCCATAGATTTCTTATCGAACAATGCAAGAACACGGACCACCACTATCAACAAACGCTCATCTCTTCAAAAATAAATAGTTTTCATTTATGACACACGTCAAAAAATGAGATTTGTCAACCTTTGTTTTGTTTTTTCAAAATGCACAGGTTAGTAGATTTAAACGAAAATATCAAAATATAATTTTTTCTTCAAACGTCATAAAAGTACGTTGTTATGTATTTGTATTCAACAAGCAGAAGTCCAATATTGTCGCCGCCGACGTAAAAGTGTATCCTTGGCAACACATTTACGCCGGCGGCGGACAAAGTAAAATATTATGAAAAATAGTTAGGTTGTAATTCAATAATTTGACAGTTAAAAATGAAACAAATAAACAAAAATAACAAAACAGCATATTCTACGGCAACTTGAAATGCTAGATAAGACAGAATATTTTATAATATTTATAATTTTATTTTCTATGTTTGAAGAAAAAATAGCATGTGTTATTCGGAGTAAATGTGTCTTTGGGTGCTTCGCATGTAATTGTTCGACTCGCTTCGCTCGTCGTTCAAACTTACATGCTCAGCACCCAAAGTATCACATTTACTCCTAATGACACAATATACTATTTTTCTTCAAACGTCATAAAAGTACGTTGTTATGTATTTGTATTCAACAAGCAGAAGTCCAATATTGTCGCCGCCGACGTAAAAGTGTATCCTTGGCAACACATTTACGCCGGCGGCGGACAAAGTAAAATATTATGAAAAATAGTTAGGTTGTAATTCAATAATTTGACAGTTAAAAATGAAACAAATAAACAAAAATAACAAAACAGCATATTCTACGGCAACTTGAAATGCTAGATAAGACAGAATATTTTATAATATTTATAATTTTATTTTCTATGTTTGAAGAAAAAATAGCATGTGTTATTCGGAGTAAATGTGTCTTTGGGTGCTTCGCATGTAATTGTTCGACTCGCTTCGCTCGTCGTTCAAACTTACATGCTCAGCACCCAAAGTATCACATTTACTCCTAATGACACAATATACTATTTTTCTTCAAACGTCATAAAAGTACGTTGTTATGTATTTGTATTCAACAAGCAGAAGTTCAATATTGTCGCCGCCGGCGTAAAAGTGTATCCTTGGCAACACATTTACTCCGGCGGCGGACAAAGTAAAATATCATGCAAAATAGTAAGGTTGTAATTCAATAATTTGACAGTTAAGAATAAAACAAATAAACAAAAATAACAAAGTAACATATTCTGTGGCAACTAGAAATACTGGATACGGCAGAATATATGTTGAAGTTTAGAGCATTTTTTAATGTTTTAATGTCTATTTTCTGTATTTGAAGAAAAAATAGCATGTGTTAGTCGGAATAAATTTACTCCTAATAACACTATACAGGGTGTTCATTTTAAGTGGTACACTATTGCTATTTCGAGAACTATAAGAGCTACGAGGTCGGTTAAATTAGCAAACAATTTCTATATTATAAGACAATGAAAATGAGCGAAACAAGACCAGTGGTTCTCAAAATGCGGGGTGCAACTTTCTTATTTTAAATGGCAACCTACTTTTTTTATTTGCCTATTCGATTCAGTATTTTTTCTGAATTCAATGATGTTCACATATAATGACCAAATAATACAAAATATTTGAGAAAAATACAAAATTAAAAATGTATCATTTTTATTTAAATATGCATATACAAAGTTTGCCATGGAAGAAAACAAATAAATCAAATGCAGAAATAATTGAAAAAATAGTAATTATGAGAAGAATTATTAATTTAGTTGTTACAATACAGAAATACAGAGGTACACTTCAAAAAACTAATATTAAAAAATGTTTGATTTATTTATTTTCTTCTTGTATATTTATTTTTAAATTAAAATAAATTTAAATTAAATATAAATGAAAATGGCTGCATGAATTCGGCATTTATCTTGTACATTTATAAAAATAAAATCATCATTCAACTAATAGTAGTTTCTTTTCTTCCAGGTGATAAATGCCTACAGTTGATGTCACATCACTTCTAACTACTTTAAATCCAATAAGACAGTCATCCTCTTACACCATGCCAGTTTTATCACCTCGTCACAGCAGTTCTGCCACCTTGACGGGCTCATACCGCTCCACAT
This sequence comes from Poecilus cupreus, assembly GCA_963942605.1. NCBI lineage: Eukaryota > Metazoa > Arthropoda > Insecta > Coleoptera > Carabidae > Poecilus > Poecilus cupreus. The sequence goes on from OZ012713.1 coordinate 4,432,603, forward strand.
TCAGTTCTAGTTCAGTCAGCCGTCCATACTACGGTTCCGCAAACTCATACTCCTCTCCACGCATCAACACTTACTCCGAACGGTTCACCTCCAAGACATACTCCACCGACGACGGCAAGAAACTCTACTCTCGTCATGCCAGCATCACCGAGGATGGCATCACCACTCGGTACCGCGAAGACTCGAGAGAAAAGTCCACGAGGCGAGACAGTTTATCTCGAGATGTATCTCTAACAAGAGACTCAAAAAATAACATTTCTACTTTATCAATGATTGAATCAGTCGCGGATCTAAGAAATAAATACTCACCGGCGAATTACGTCCCCGCGGTGCTCCGCAAACAAGAAAACATCTCCAGGTCGAAAAGCATCAACGACATCGGACGACCGCCGCTAGAATCAAAAACAAACTCGATCAAAACGAAAAAGGTAACCGAAAACGGTGTGCATCATAACAGTTTGGCTTTATCTAACAATACTAACACTGACAGTAACGGCAACAGGGCCTCAGTTGCCGAAATCCGGAAGAAATTCGACCCAAACTACCGGAAAACAAACATAACCTCCAAAGGAAAAACCGATCCCAATAACTTCTCTAACGACACAACATCTGAAACCAAACGAACACAATCTAAAAAAGAAACTCCACTCAATACCGAAACACTGGCCGGTGGGAATAAGTTTTACAGCCGCCCAGCGAAATGCTTCAAAATTAACGATTTGGATGTCCAGGAGGCGTCTGCGAAGCCCCCCGACGCCTCCGATAACATCGACGAGCAAACGGACTCCATCACGCAAAACGTTACCGCCATGGATGTCTCGGATAGCAGACCCCACAACCATACGACTAATTTCGCGTCGTATATTCCAACGAAAGACTTTAATGGGGACAGCGTCAAGGAGGGCGAAGTCCCGATGAACCAGGCGGAGGATCTGGATATGGAGAATGCGGAAAGCAACGTGCCCCAATATACGTTTCAGCAAAACAGGATTTTAACCTCAAATAATGTGAGTAGTTGGTTTTATTAAATTTACACTGGTTCAAGTTCATTTGTTTGAACGGTAGCAATTGTTTTGTTTTTTTAAACAAGAGAAGTGAATCAGTTCGATGTTTGTTTTCATAAAAGTTAAACTGTCAAATTTTGCTAGAAATTAAAGTTTTGTTTTTTCAAATAAAACAAGTGAAGGTGCAACATTTTCAAAACAAATTTATAAAAAGTAGAAGGAGCATACCGTAATGTTTAAGGACGTTCTAATAGTTTTTTAGGTTATGTTAGCAATTGCTTTATGTTGTTTTTTTTTTAAACAAGAGAAGCGAATTAATTCGATGTTTGTTCTCATAACAGTTGAACTGTCAAATTTTGCTAGAAATTATTGTTTTGTTTTTTAAAATAAAACAAATGAAGGTGCAACATTTTCAAAACAAATTTATAGAAAATAGAAGGAGCATAAAGTAGTGTTTTAAGAACGTTTTAATCATTTTTTAGGTTATGTTCCATTTGTCAAAAACAAAGAAACTAATTTTTAGAATGTATATGATTAATTTTCGGCCAATTTTAATATAAACAACGTACCGTCAAGACTTTGAAACTGTGTTGAAAATAATATTGAAATCGTCTACGACATATACCGGGTGTCTGTCTTAAAGGTGTACATAGGAGATGAACATGGGAAATCAGTTTTTTGCGTGCTGTTGCTCGGTGTTCTACCGGACAACAATCATTGTGGTACCAATCGAAAGATATCATTTTTCTGAATCAAACGATGTAAAATACACTACTATTTAGTGGTAATTTGGTTCCGTAAATTAATTTTTTAATTTTGAGAATTCTCCAGTTTATTCAATTTTTATCGTAAATAAATATAGTCACCTGTGACTGTTTTGTTTTGATTTCTGTCAAGCTATTTATTTGACGTTTCTGACTTTTGGACTTGTTTAAGACAATTTGTAAAAATATGGCTAGTTATACTACTGAAGAGCGTATTTTTATAGTAAAACTATTTTTTGGAGGAAATAGTTAGCTCAGAGTGCGAGATCTATTTTCTATTAAGTTTATAAATCGACCGAATCCAAGTGCAACCACAAATGCCAGTGTCCACGAAAAATACACGTGAGCTTAGTAATTGCAATTTAGCAAGAGCAGAAGAACGTGCTTTATTGGAAGAAAGGGTTTTAGGAATGATAAATGTAGATCCTTCGTATAGCACTAGATTTTTTGGAAATGAATTGGGAGTACATCGTTCATATTTTTTTAAAAAAAGTTCTTTTTATTCCTACAAAATGCACTGCAATCAAGAACTTTTTTCCATTTGACGAAGAAAGTGGAAGAATATTTTGTGAAGATATACAAAACAGAGCTAATAAAAATGAAATTTTTTGTCATCGATTTAAAAAAAACTTAACAAATTTATATTATTTAAAGAAAACTGGTTTTTAGACTGTAATTTATTTAATAAAATCTTTACGCAAAAATTATAAAATTACGCTTGTCATTACTGAATATAACCATATTTTACAAATTGACAGAAACGTCAAATAAATAGCTTGACAGAAATCAAAACAAAACAGTCATAGGTAACTACATTTATTTTCGATAAAAACTGAATAAATCGGAGGATTTTCAAAATTTAAAAATTAATTTACGGAACCAAATTTCTACTAAATTGTAGTGTATGTTACATCGTTTGATTCGGAAAAATGATATCTTTCGATTGGTACTACAATCATTGTTGTCCGATAGAACACCGAGCAACAGCACGCAAAAAACTGATTTCCCATGTTCATCTCCTATGTACACCTTTAAGACAGACATCCGGTATTTTTCAAATTTTATAAGGAGTCTGTATTAGTTTTGTTTTTTAAGGTTATGTTTTGGTTATGTTACATTTGTCAAAAACAAAGAAAATTTATATAAAATGTGCAAATTTAAATGCATTTCAATATAAAATTCTGACTGAAAACCAATTTTTTAGTGTAGAACTGTCTTTATTTGGATTTTCTCTCATTTTCATCAGATTTATAATTTTTGTACATTGAATAATATTTCCCCCAAACTACCATTTATTACTACAAAAACCTCGTTTCTTAGCTGTAAAAATATGTACAATACATATTCATTTTCTTGATTGTAACAATGACATTTAGTTTAAAACAAATTGAATTTTTATCAGATAATTTAAATTAGTTTTAGAATGTATGATAAATTTTTGGCTAAATTTAACATGAAAACGTACGTTCAAGACTTCAAACTGTGTTCAAAATAAAAATGAAATCATTCTAGGACATTTATTTTGCAAATTTTATGCAGTGTGTCTCCATTAGTTTTGTTTTTTAAGGTTATAACACATTTCTTGTGCTATCAAATTTATTTGTACTTAAAATTTATCGTTGAAGCCTTTAAATTATGTTCAGATGGAATTCGAGGTAAAGGAAATCAAAAAATTACCTGTTAAATTATTATCTTTGCTAAATATCACATCAAATTTGACAGAAAATTTTCAAACGTATTTTCACTTTTGTTTTTCCTTGATAACCGTTCACCAACAATCAAGGAGAAACAAAAGTGAAAATACGTTTGAAAATTTTCTGTCAAATTTGATGTAATATTTAGCAAAGATAATAATTTAACAGGTAATTTTTTGATTTCCTTTACCTCGAATTCCATCTGAACATAATTTAAAGACTTCGAAAATAGAAAGTAGTGTTTACAAAACCACGCAAAAATCCAAAATCAAAATGGTCAAGTTAAAAAACAATGCAAACTAATGGTTTCTCGGTGTAATAGAACATTGCTCCACCCTCAAGAAAAGAGAATTTTTGCTTCAGAATGCAATATAGACAACATTTTTTGGTATGTCAATTTATTCCAAATTTATGACATTTCACTCTCTATTATAAATTTGCGGACATTTTCTATGCATAAATACAGTGTTTTTAATTAATTTGCATAAATAACACATTGATTGAGTGAAATTTTTAAGTATTTTCGTGTATTTTTCCTGTGAAATGTTTTTTGAATGAGCTATACACATGTTAGTGATTTGGGTCAAATTGAATTAATTTATTTTTGTATTAATAACAGTTCCGCGATTGTTATTGATGATTTTTAATCGTACAGAAAGCAATTTAAATTATGTTTAGTAATAATTAATAATAGAAATAAATTGAAATCCGTAAAATGTTTTCTGAACGGAGTATAAAGAAAGTGGTTATGTAACAACTTCAGATCGCTATTTGAAAATAGCCTCAGCTGTCTGCAAATCTAGGAAATTCGTTAAATACTATTCGCAGACGTCCTTAAATAATAAAATGAACAAATAATTGATTAATCTATCATGTATTTGCTAGATAAGTACAATTTGTTCGATAATACAGCGTTCACGATGAAAGTAATTCAGTGTGATGATAAATCCAGCATATGTCAAATGATTAATCTGCAATTAAAAAAGTACAAACTAATGAAAATATCGAAGAGGTGATAATAAAATGTGTAAAATTAAGTGATTTTCAATGACTTCGTATCTAATTGAGTGGTTAATATGTGTTCTATGGGGTGGATTGCTTACGATAGTGTTTTATAGTTTTTTCTTGGGGTTTATCGAAAATTTTAAAGTAAATAAAAGTAAAAACAACTCTTATTTTTATAACGGACGATCGAGTATTTCGATTAGGTTAAGAATGGTGAGTGATAAGTGTGATTTTGTGTTTTAACCTAAAATTAACTTATGTGATAAATTGGCATGTTAAATTATGAATTTGAAGCCGAAACTCTTTAAATAGTACATGTTTTAAGTTGGATTCTATAAAATGCTTATGTTTTAATTCAATTTTATATATTTGTTCGTAAATAGTGCAATTTTTATAGGTTATATTGATACGTTCAGTTGTTTATTAACAAACACAAATAACAATTGAATACTGGTATAATTTTATCGTATATTTGCCACTCTTGAAATAATTTCAATTCAACTATTTATATTTATTGATTTGCTTTCTAAATTAATGTTATTTGGATATTACTTCCAACTTTCGTCAAGGGCGTTGCTATGTACTACCGGCCTAGACCAAAATATTTTACCTAAATGGCTCGTTGCTATGTATTACCGGCCTAGATCTTAAAATCATACCTATCGCGAAAAAATACACTTCTCTCCTGCGTTGTATAAACTTTTTTTCACGACCCCATTATGATTTATACGTATTTCAAAATTATTTAAATTGTAATTTTTGTAATTACCTTTGATTTGTTTAATTTTGTTCATTTTTCACTTGAGCCCTTTCCCTCACAACGGGAGATAAAGTGTACAAATCTTCTGTTGATTTGAAATTGATTATTTCTGTCATTTTTGTGGTATTATAGAAACAGTGTTTCTCTCCCGACCGTGAAAAATTGTATATTATTATATGAGGGATTATGATAGTCTTTATTCACGAAGATGAAGTTTACGTCTCGAGCCGTAGGCGAGTGATGCAAATCATCTCTAATGAAGAATGACCATAATCCCGAATATAATACTGTATTTTTTCTACTCCTGTAAATTCGGAAATCACTTTTTAAAATAATGTAAATTCGTTGAAAATACACGTTGAAGAACGTCAACATAAAAATACACAATGTTAACTGTCAGACAGCCACTGCTTGCTGATCCATATCTCGTCTTTAAAATAATCGTGAATTATGTACCTATTTCTGGCTCTGTGATTGGTCGAGAAGAGTGAATTATGGTATTGTAATTCATAGAAAAAATATGGAAATAATGGGGATATATTTATACAGAAGTAGAAAATTGTTATTTACTTTACAAGTGGGCAAAGTAAGGAATTACCCGCGAGAGAAATTTTAGCACACTCGTGTTCTTATTTTATCGAGTGGGTAATTCCGCTTTGCCCACTTGTGAAGTATAACGTTTTATCCAACAATGAAAAATTTATTAAAGAAATATTATTTGACAGTGACATAAACTTTAATTTTCTAAATTAAAATGTTAATCGAAGTAGTTACCAAGGTGTTGTGTGTTATTATTATTGTTATAAATAAAAAATACTCACTAGTGACTTTTCTCAAAATTATATGAAACTAGAGGATAATCTGTTAATTTTTTTGTTTAAAATGTGTTGGATAATAGTTATTTGTGTATCAAGTGCGGATAGAGCATTGTTTGTTGCACGCGGCGAGAAATTGTTGATCGAGGCGAAGCCGAGATCAACAACTCGACAAGTGCACCGAACAAGCTCTATCCGACGAGATACACACAATATTTTTTCTACAATCGTTGAACAATGTCAAGCTGTAGAAAAAGAATTAATTTTCAAAATTATCTTTGGTCACGCCTATAACATTCAGTAAAATTGTAGTTACCCATGTCACCGTAATCATGGCAACGTTTATGAACAAAATAAAAATATTCAAAGAAATCATAATTTGACACATGGAGTACATTTGACATATGGAGTACATTTGACATAAATTCTACAGAGTGAATACGTTTATGGTGATTTAGTTGAAGTGTATGTACGTATATGCCAACTGTATTTGCAATAGCAAGGTTAATACCAGAAAAATCCAATGCATCATTTACTTCTTTTACCTAATTTATTTTTGTTTTGTTTTTGTCGCGCTAGTGCGACAATATGTCACTTTGTCGCCCTAGAGCGACAATTTTGAACATTTCCTAACCAAAAATGGAATAACAATGTCGATATTGTGCAACGATTGTAGAAAAAATTATGACTTTTCTTTGACAAGACTGTGCAAAATGTTTTTACATAGCAACCGCTCTACAAACAACTGTTAAACGAAGACGACTAGCCCATTTTTCTCTTTCATAAAAACCTACAAATGCGCGTTCCATAATTACTATATATCAATGATTGCTAGTTCATTTTATGAAGAAAATATTCGCTAGAAAATAAAAAAAACGAAGCTTTTTTCTCCAAAATAATAAATAAAAATGTTTTTAGGACATTTCAACATCGCCGCGTCTCAACCGCATCCAGTCATCGTCCAACAGCCTGAGCCTGTCCCCGGGGAGCAGGGCTTCGCCCCCGGGGGCTCTGCGTGAGCGCGAGGAAAGCGCGGGGCCCCCCAGTGGCCGCTCGCTCGGCTTGAACGGTCTCAAGAACATCGGCAACACCTGTTTCATGAACTCCGTTGTGCAGTGTTTATCCAACACTCGCTACCTCCTGGAGTATGTCAAAGGGGATGAGTACATGGATGACATCAACACGAGCATTAGCAGCATGAAGGGGGCGCTCATTAAAGGTGAGAGCTGGTTTAATTAAAGTCAAACATACGCGTTGAAAGAACGAATCAATTATTTAAAAAAAAAAAAAAACAGCAAATTCTGTATTCTTCATTTATGTTCATGTTGTTTATGGTTCAACAACCTCCATCCGTCAAATGTCATGGATTTGTTCCAGTGACTTGTACATTGCAATGTCAGATTGTCGTTGGCTTCGTTCACTCCCAGGAATTTTGTTTTGCAAATTCAAATTTGAATCAACTATTTCTTACAATTATTCTTATCGAAAAACTAAACAATTATCACAGCGAGGTCTTTGAACATTCTAGTATTTATATATGTGGATGAAAACGATAACTGAAACATTCAACTATAAAAAAATATTCGTTGAAGTCTAGTTGGTCAAAAATTCAGAACTTTGATACTGTGTCTCTCATTCCCATGAACGTCTACAGTAATGAAAATGATTCGTATATTTGTAAATATGATCATTTATAACATACTAAGTTTATTTTCAATTTGAATTTACAGTTTTTGAGAAACAAATAAAAATATACCAAAACACACTTTTTGGTATATTCTTATTTGTTTCTCAAAAACTGTAAATTCAAATGAAAATTAATCTTAGTATGTTATAGATGATCATATTTACAAATATACGAATTATTTGTATTACTGTAGTCGTTCATGGGAATGTGTGACATATATTTTACTGCTTTGAAAATTATGTTCATGTATAATATGTAAACAAAATTAGCATTTTAAAATTGATTACAAAACTTTGGACTTTTATCTACAAACGTAGGTATAAAACATTATATGTTTCATTTATTATAATAATAATATATTGTTTCAAAAAAGTCATGTTCAAGTTGCGCTATTTTCACCTTAAACGAATGCATTTGAATCAAATGTATTTCTTTTGCAGCATTCTCGCAAGTAATCACAGAACTCTGGTCGTCCGACTCGCAGGACCGGGTGGTGAACACCGTAGCGTTGAAGTCACAGATCCAGCGCTTCGCCCCTCGGTTTATGGGCTACGCGCAGCAGGACGCGCAGGAGTTTCTACGCTACCTCCTGGAGGGCCTCCACGAGGATGTGAACAGAGTTACTGCTAAACCTGCGCCTATTCTCACGGAGATCGACGAAAAGTTGAGGTAGGTTCTTAAAATAATCCACACAAAAAAATTATTGATCTCAAATGTGGATCAAAGCTCTGAAAAATGTTTCAAATGAAACATTATACACTCGGCAACAAAAAAAACGCGCCACTTGAAAATGCACGAAAAAACGCGAATTTTCAAACCGCTGTAACTTTGTTCAGTTTCGACGAATATGGATGAAACTTTGACTCCGAGAAAGCTTGAAATGTTTTCTTTAAGACCATGTGAAGGGAAGAGTTGTAAGTTGGAATATAACCCCCATAAAACCCCTGTAAAAAAAAAGTACAGAATGACAAAAAATGTCAAAGTGTGACAACTTGTAACACACGCAAAAAAATCGTGGCTTAGTGTGATATACAAGGTGATAAAGTTCACTCAATTTCCGTTAGATTTCACAAACATTCAACCCGCTACAATAAAATGGCGGGAAGTTATGATTTTTTTAAAAAAAAAAGTGTATTTTTGGGTATTACTCTGGCAGTTTCTGTCGGAAATGGAAGATTCTTTGGGATCTTGTTGCGTATAAATGTTCTCTTTCAGGTGACATGCCAAAGTTTTATAAAAAATTACAGTTCACCCTTTTGCACCCCCTAAAAGTGAAAAAATGTTTGTACCGTCAATACATCAATGTTTGACATCTTGTACCCTGCGCAACAAAAACGTGGCTTCATGTGACATGTTTAAGGTCAAACATACGCGTCGAAAGAACGAACCCTTAATTTTTTTAAAAAACAGCAAATTCTGTATTCTTTATTTATTTTCATGTTCTTTATGGTCCAACAACCTCCATTCGTCAAAATATCATGGATTTCTTACAGTGACTTGTACATTTCAATATCAGATGAAGAACATATTTTCGTTGGGTTCGTTCACTCCCAGGAATTTTGTTTTGCAAATTCAAATTTCAATAAATTATTTCTTACAATTATTCTTATCGAAAAACAAAACAATTATCACAGCGAGGTCTTTGAACATTCTAGTATTTATATATGTTGATGAAAGGGATAACTGAAACATTCAACTATAAAAAAATATTCGTTGAAGTCTAGTTGGTCAAAAATTCAGAATTTTGATACTGAATTTCTAATTCCCATGAACGACGACAGTAATGAAAATAATTCGTATATTTATAAATATAATCGTCTATAACATACTAAAATTATTTTACATTTGAATTTACAGTTTTTGAGAAACAAATAAGAATATACCAAAAAACACACTTTTTCGTATATTTTTATTTGTTTCTCAAAAACTGTAAATTCAAATGAAAAATAATTTTAGTATGTTATAGACGATCATATTTATAAATATACACATTATTTGTATTACTGTAGTCGTTCATGGGAATGTGTGACATATATTTGACTACTTTGAAAATTATGTTCATGTATAATTTGTAAACAAAATTGGCATTTTAAAATTTATTACAAAACTTTGGACTTTTATCTACAAACGTAGGTATAAAACATTATATGTTTCATTTATTATAATAATGATATATTGTTTCAAAAAAGTCATGTTCATCTTGCGCTATCTTCAGCCCGTATGGTTCACCTTAAATGTTTGTGAAATCTAACGGAAATTGAGTGAACTTTATCACCTTGTATGTTACACTAAGCCACGATTTTTTTCGCGTGTGTTACAAGTTGTCACACTTTGACATTTTTTGTCATTCTGAACATTTTTTTTACAGGGGTTTTATGGGGGTTATATTCCAACTTACAACTCTTCCCTTCACATAGTCTTAAAGAAAACATTTCAAGCTTTCTCGGAGTCAAAGTTTCATCCATTTTCGTCGAAACTGATCAAAGTTACAGCGGTGTAAAATTCGCGTTTTTTCGTGCATTTTTAAGTGACGCGTTTTTTTTGTTGCCGAGTAAGGAAAGCGCTTCTTTTACCCACTCGAGTAGTTTGATTTGTGCAAAGAGAATTACAGCTTATAGAAAAAATCTGTAGGTCTGTTCAGACACTTTGCTATATTAACCAGGACTTGTACCAAAATCATTCCAAAATGGTTTATTCTTTTGGATATTTTAAATACAAGTTTTAACATTTTTACGATGTGAGAAATTGCAAGACCAAAATAATTTAACGAATCTCAATAACTAGAATAGTACAGCCAATAAAATGCATTTGCTCGAAACGTGAATGTATCTAGAATCTTCTAGAGTCTTCTAGAGATGCTCGATTGAGTGTTTATAATGGTGTGTTAGTGTCGACTGAATGTTGGGTGTGGATGAAGAAGCATGAACGACGTGTAACTGCTGTGGAAATGAGGTATTTGACAAGAGAGTGTGTGGGTGTATGGTGAGTAGTGTGAGATTGAGAAGAATGTTAAGTAATGATTGACGGAGGAACGTGAAGAATAGACGAGCATGTATGAATGTGGACGAGGCGAAAGTGGTGTGTCAGGATAGGAATGTTTGATTGTTTCTGGGTTTGTGCTACCCCACTGAGTGGGAAATAACAAAATGTTTAGTATAAAAATTAAATAACACATTACAAGCAAGTGTTTGACAAAGAAAGGTGGCCCTACGACATCTATTTGTCCCAGATTCACTATTACTACATCTCATTTAAACCGCTTAATGTCCCGTTAGTGACGCGCAGAAGGCGAGCGAGTCATGGCACCGATACCTGCGCATGGACAACTCGCGCGTGGTGGACATCTTCGTGGGTCAGCTGAAGTCCACGTTGCGCTGCACGCACTGCGGACACGCGTCCGTCACCTTCGACCCGTTCTGGGATCTGTCGTTGCCGATCCCGCAGCGGCAGGGGACGCTACGCCTGGCGCAGTGTCTGGAACACTTCACAAGAGAGGAGACGTTGGATGGCGATGAGAAACCGGTTGGTATTTAGTGGATTACTAAAGCCGAATTCATGCAGCCATTTTAATTTAATTTAAATTTATTTTAATTTAAAAAATAATTAGGTATTCATGCAATCATTTAATTTATGTTCTCAGTTATATTTTAAATCATTGAGAATAGAAATTCTTGAAATATAAATAATTTTGATGATTTGACTTAAGTAGAACTGATCAGAAATGAGAAAATACAATTTTTTATCAGATAAAAAGAAATTTTATTCAAAAATAGAGAAGCTCTTATGGTCAGGATGTAGTAACATAGATTTCAAAATATTATTGAAGAAATATTTTCCCTACGGAATCTGTTTGTTGAACAAACGACTTAACTGGGTCTTTGTTTCTTCATTTTTAAATAAAAAAATGATAAAAAGATATATTCAAATTAAATTCATTTCCTTTTTAGAGCATATTTATTTTATTTTTATGGTTAGCACAGGGGCATATTCTGCAACTTACCGGTTAATTTTTAACGACCGGTTAAAAATTGTAGCCAATAGAAATATACAGGGTGTTCATTTTAAGTGGTACACTATTGCTATCTCGAGAACTATAAGAGCTACGAGGTCGGTTAAATTAGCAAACAATTTCTATATTATAAGACAATTCAAATGAGCGAAACAAGACCAGTGGTTCTCAAAATGCGGGGTGCAACTTTCTTATTTTAAATGGCAACCTATTTTTTTTTATTTGCTTATTCGATTCAGTATTTTTTTCTGAATTCAATGATATTCACATACAGGATGTTCATTTTTAAGTGGCTACCATTGCGATCTCGAGAACTAGAAGAGATACGAAGTTGGTTAAATTAGCAAAGAATCTCTATTTCACATAGGTATTTCAATGATAAACTGAAAAAAGAAATTCAACCAGTGGTTCTCAAAATATGGATACCAACTTTTCTATTTTAAATAGAAACATATATTTTTTATTTGTGCACTCAATAGAGCTCTTTATTCTGAATCCAACGATATAAAATTTTCATACCCTTACATAACAAGATTTTCGAAAAAAACATTAATAAAGTTTTGAATTAATTTTTCCTAAATATGATATTAGAGTGCCATGAATGAAAAAAGTGAATATTTTGTTTATTGCAACTTCTGTCAAATGAGAAATTGTTCTTCAAATCATTTTTAATACCTAAAAATGGATCAATTCACACATGACGAACACGAGAATTCTTATGACACAAAATGTAAAGGGCCTAGCGGGATAAGATAGTTGTGGTTGCCCCCGGGGGTTTTTGCTTTTCCATCATTTTATTCGTGTCAAACACCAAAAAATAAAAGATTCTGCACAGTTTTTAACCTAATAATACCCCTCTTTGCATTGTTATTGAAGAAATACAGTTTTTTTTTACTATGTTATCGATTATGATTTATTCGTGCAATTGAACAAGTTATTATAAGCTTCTATAATTTTTTTATTATTGTTTACACTTCGAAGAGTATGTATGATTTTTTTTTAATTTTCCAAAGTTATTTCGATAGTAAATAATTAAAATATTTATAAAAAAATCTCAAAAAAATAAGATTTTTTCATAAACAAGTTGCTGTTTCATAGGGTTATTATAGGTTTTCTGGGCCCAACTACTCATCAAATATAGTCCATTACGTGCCCTTTTAGATGCACTTTGGATCCTTAAATTATCTTTTTCCGTTTGACCGACAACTTGATTTAACTAAAGCTACTTTTTGGAAATAGTTAAATTATTTACTCTAAATCACATCAAATGAAATACAATAAAGTTTTTTTATTATTTCTTTTACTTTTTAAATGATTTTATATAATTTCATTTTCAAGAAATACACATCAATTAGTAAAATTAAACGAGATATTTGTGATATTTTCAAAAATACTATCAAATGGTATCAGAACTGACCCCCAAAAATACATTTTAATTTTTGTCGATTACAGCTCCTTCTATGACCAAAAAAAACTTTTATTCTGGGTCAACTCAATGTTAAATTTTCTGGAGAATCTAAATCTGAAATAACAAGTGGGGGTTCCTATTTAAGTTTTTTATCTTCCCCCACCCCCACCCTCAATGTATGGCGTTGGGTGGTCGAGTTTGGTATCATTGGATGAACTCCGTCGAGGCTAACAACTTTCATCGTCCACTTTTTTTCTCGATGCGTAGTTTTCGAGATATTACCAAAAACAGTTTTAAATGAACCACCCATGAGGTGTACATACATAAATAATACGATTTAGAGTAAATAATGTAAATATTTCCAAAAAGTAGCTTCAGATAAATCAAGTTGTCGGCCAAACGGAAAAAGATAATTTAAGAATCCAAAGTGCATCTTAAAGGGCACATAATGGACAATATTTGATGAGTAGTCGGACCCAGAAAACCTATAAAAACCCTATGAAACAGCAACTTGTTTATGAAAAAATCTTATTTTTTTGAGATTTTTTTATAAATATTTTAATTATTTACTATCGAAATAACTTTGGAAAATTAAAAAAAAAAATCATACATACTCTTCGAAGTGTAAACAATAATAAAAAAATTATAGAAGCTTATAATAACTTGTTCAATTGCACGAAAAAAATAATAATCGATAACATAGTAAAAAAAAACTGAATTTCTTCAATAACAATGCAAAGAGGGGTATTATTAGGTTAAAAACTGTGCAGAATCTTTTATTTTTTTGTGTTTGACACGAATAAAATGATGGAAAAGCAAAAACCTCCGGGGGCAACCACAACTATCTTATCCCGCTAGGCCCTTTACATTTTGTGTCATAAGAATTCTCGTGTTCGTCATGTGTGAATTGATCCATTTTCAGGTATTAAAAATGATTTGAAGAACAATTTCTCATTTGACAGAAGTTGCAGTAAACAAAAAATTCACTTTTTTCATTCATGGCACTCGAATTAATATCATATTTAGGAAAAATTAATTCAAAACTTTATTAATGTTTTTTTCGAAAATCTAGTTATGTAAGGGTACGAAAATTTTATATTGTTGGATTCAGAATAAAGAGCTCTATTGAGTGCACAAATAAAAAATATATGTTTCCATTTAAAATAGAAAAGTTGGTATCCATATTTTGAGAACCACTGGTTGAATTTCTTTTTTCAGTTTTTCATTGAAATACCTATGTGAAATAGAGATTCTTTGCTAATTTAACCAACTTCGTATCTCTTATAGTTCTCGAGATCGCAATGGTAGCCACTTAAAAATAAACACCCTGTATAATGAGCAAATAATAGAAAATATTTGAGAAAAATGCAAAATTAAAAATGTATCATTTTTATTTAAATATGCCCATACAAAGTTTGCCATGGAAGAAAACAAATAAATCAAACAATTATTAATATTAGTTTTTTGAAGTGTACCTCTGTATTTCTGTATTGTAACAACTAAATTAATAATTATTCTCTTAATTACAGTTTTTGCATTTGATTTATTTGTTTTCTTCCATGGCAAACTTTGTATATGCATATTTAAATAAAAATGATTCATTTTTAATTTTGCATTTTTCTCAAATATTTTGTATTATTTGGTCATTACATGTGAACATCATTGAATTCAGAAAAAAATACTGAATCGAATAAGCAAATAAAAAAAAAATAGGTTGCCATTTAAAATAAGAAAGTTGCACCCCGCATTTTGAGAACCACTGGTCTTGTTTCGCTCATTTTAATTGTCTTATAATATAGAAATTGTTTGCTAATTTAACCGACGTCGTAGCTCTTATAGTTCTCGAGATAGCAATAGTGTACCACTTAAAATGAACACCCTGTATATGTGTCAAATGAAATTTTCAATTTTTATTCAATGTCGTCTGTTATCATTGGTTAAAATTTTAACCAGGCCGTTAAAAATTAACATGTAAGATACAGAATACGCTCCACATTTTGTTAATTTAAACGGATTAAAATTCAAAATGAATCTTCTACTTTCCAGACATGTTCGAAGTGCAAAGAGCGTCGCAAATGCACCAAATCCTTCTCCATCCAGAAGTTCCCGCGCGTGCTCGTCATCCACCTCAAGCGCTTCTCCCCCACGGAGCGGTTCCGGGGCAAGCTCAACGTGGTGATCGATTTCCCGCTGCAGGGCCTGGACCTCAGCCCCTTCGCGGCGGGCTCCGCCACCGAGAGCGTGTACAACCTCTACGCCATCTCCAACCACAGCGGCACCACCTACAGCGGCCACTACACGGCGTACTGCAAGCACCCCTACCAGGGGCAGTGGCACGAATATAACGACTCGAGGTTAGCGAACACGCTTTTTATTTCAATTTTAAAAAATGATTTTTACTTTCTTATACAAAGTATAAGGAAGTATTGGAATCATGAAAATAATCTTCCACTGAATCCGTTAAGACCAATTTCTCAATGATGTCTGTGTGTGCGGATGGATGGATGAATGTCCGTGTGCGCAATATCTCATGAACGAGACAAGATATGTAAACGAAACTTGGAATTTATAAGTTTCATGAAAATACGAAAAGCTGAGTTGATTTTGAATGAAACTGAAAAACCGGAAGAGGAAGTTTACTGGACACACAAAACAATAAATATAATCAGCTGTGAGAAAAAGTTTCAAATGAAAGATGTTAGCAAAAATATTTGGAATATATAATATTATTTGCACTTTTCTTGTACATGCTTCTAATTTTGAGAAAAACTAAAACATTTTTAATATCTATGTGTCAAATAATTATCGAAATAAAGTCATAGGTAAAGCTCTGCTCAATTAAAAAAAAAAAAAAAACTATAAGAGCTACATGGTTAGTTAAATTAGCAAACAATTTCTATTTTGCAAAACTATTTTAATGAACTTAAATTTTTTTTTTAAACCAGTGGTTCTCAAATTATGGGGTGCAACTTTCTTATTTTAAATGAAAACATAAATTTTTACCTCCCGCCTACCTCTAGGTAAGGGAGGTATTGTTTTTGGTAAAAAAAATTGGGTAGTGAGTTTTCAATGAATAAGCACGTTTTAGGGTCCCTACAATACGATTTTACTATTTTCACCATGATGTCTGTCTGTATGTATGTATGTATGTATGTATGTATGTATGTATGTATGTATGTATGTATGTATGTATGTGTGTGTGTGTGTGTGTGTGTGTGTGTGTGTGTGTGTGTGTGTGTGTGTGTGTAGTCTGTGGCAATTTTGTCGTCTCGCATAACTCAAATACTATAATACCAAAAAATACAATTTTGTGAATTCTTGCTTCTTATATTTAAATGAAGAGCTGATTAGATTTTGGATAAAACTGGTCAACCGGAAGTAGCAGTTTACTTGAAGCCCTTAACAGTTTTTCGTGAAAAACACGGTTAAATTTCCTTTTTCAACAATTTATGTTATTTTGAAAGTTGAAGAATATTTAATTCTACATGTGTTTTGATTATACTAATTTTATTAATTTCCATTAGATTTAGAGATAATAAAATATAAAGAAATTAGATTTCACAAATCTTGCATTCCTAGTACACCATGGAAACATTTAAAAATTTTCAATTTTTTACGAAATGTGACACATGTCATTGTGATTGTGAAGCTGTTTTCTTAGTGAAATATATGGCAAAAAATTAAATAAATATACGAAAGAAAATTAAAATTCTTAAAGGGTGTTAATACTACACCCGAAAATGGTAGATAGAACTCATTAAAACAAACAACTTTTTTCAGCTCAAATTTTTTATTTGGAGCCCCTTTTCATAGTTATTGGCGTTCTCTTGTTTTTCGAAAAATCGTCATAACTCCCTTATTTTAAGGAATATTTAAAAAATACCAAAACTTTAAGCATTTGCTTTTGGTTCTCTAAAACACTTGTATTTACAATTATTTTCTATTTCATCAAATAACAAAATGGCGACCAAGCAAAAATTTCTAAACAAGATATTTTGAAAACCACCCCATCGATTTTCGAAAATAAAACATTTTTAAAATCCTTAAACTTTCTATTACAATATTTGTCTGAAACATTTTTTTCTATCCGGCCAACAAAAGTTTTTATTGAAATTGAATTGCAAGATAAATTTTAACAAACTGTAACAATCATTTAAAACAAAGTAGGCTTGCTGCCATTAAGCAAGAAAAACAAGAAACAAACAAGAAAAATAAAACAATAAACAATGGATCAACAAGGGTGGGACTAAATATTATTTTCAAAGTGGCCACCATTCGCAGCAACGCAAGCCCGGCATCGTGCTTTGATGCTGGTGGAGACCTTCGCAAGGACTTCCTGCTTCTCTTTTATATCTTCTGCTGCAGCCACGATTCTAGCCACTAGTTCTAACTCTGTGTTCACCGGTGTCTCGTAAACAGAGGTCTTCATCTGACCCCAAAAAAAGAAATCTAGTGGAGTTAGGTCGGGGCTCCGGGCTGGCCACGCAACTGGACCTCTCCTCCCAATCCACTTATTCGGGTATTTTCTATTTAACAATGCGGTGACTTGTCGCGTTGTGTGAGCCGGTGCCCCATCATGCTGAAACCAAAGTCTCCGCCTTATGTTTAGTGGCAAGTCTTCAAGTAGTTCCGGCAGCACAGTATCCAAGAAAATAAAATAATTTTCCCCATTCAAACGGTTTGGGAGAACGTAGGGTCCAATAACGTACGTTGTTGATGTGCGCGAATAAATGGTGCGTGGGGATTCTCGTCAGCCCACAAATGATTATTCTTAGAATTAAATACCCCGTCCCTTGTGAAGCAAGCTTCGTCGGCAAACAAAACAAATTTTTCAAAATGCCTTCTCAGATTACAACGTCGAAGGAGCCAACGACAGAACAATAGTCTTGGCTGGAAGTCGTCAGGTCCCAAAGCTTGAACTTTTTGCCTAGAGTACGGGTAAAGGCCCTGCTCATTCAGAACTTGCCAAACACTGACATGATTCACATTTAATCTGTTCCCTATTATTCTTGTGCTCGTCGATGGCTCATCTTCAATAATGTTAAGTACAGCCTCTTCAAATCTAGTGGTTCGACGTACCCTGTTGGCGTTTCCACCAGTTGTTGGGTAGAAACAACCAGTTTCTAACAAACGCCTACAAATTTTTCTGAAGAGTTGGCTACTTGGTTGTTGGCGATTCGGGTATCTTTCCCGATAAATTCTTCGAGCTTCCTGTGCATTACGCCTTGCCTCCCCAAAAACCAGAAGCATGTCAAGAAGTTCAACTTTTTCATAATGATGCATGTTTACGTATAAATTATGCAAAATACAAACGGACATACACGTGCGCTAAATTTGAAGTAACTTGTTTTTGAGTACTTGTCAAATCTAATCTCTTTTTTGTTTCATTGCTTTAAGCAGGTTCTTCGTTTTAAATGCTTTTTTTTAGTTTGTTAATACTTAAGTAAGTGAACAAAAATTTTTTTTTGCCAGATAGAAGAAAATGTTTCAGACAAATATTGTAATAGAAAGTTTAAGGATTTTAAAAATGTTTTATTTTCGAAAATCGATGGGGTGGTTTTCAAAATATCTTGTTTAGAAATTTTTGATTGGTCGCCATTTTGTTATTTGATGAAATAGAAAATAATTGTAAATACAAGTGTTTTAGAGAACCGAAAGCAAATGCTTAGAGTTTTTGTATTTTTTAAATATTCCTTAAAATAAGGGAGTTATGACGATTTTTCGAAAAACAAGAGAACGCCAATAACTATGAAATGGGGCTCCAAATAAAAAATTTGAGCTAAAAAAAGTTGTTTGTTTTAATGAGTTCTATCTATCATTTTCGGGTGTAACGACTTAGTATTAACACCCTGTATAAATAGAAAATAAACAAATAAGAAGGTATGTTTCTGTATCATCAAATACTATTTTGTACCGTTTACGAGTAGTATTGGACGGGAGGTTATGTGCTGGCCACATCAGATTTTTTCCACCAAATGTCTCGTCGCAGCTTGTCGGTTGTCAATAGAGATTTTTTTTCTGAATTCAACGATGTATACATATGTCATATCCTTATATAAGAGAGAAACTGAGAAAAATGCATTTTATAGTATATTATACAACGAACATGGAATGGTACTCATTTCCTACTAGTATGAAATGGACATTCCATGCGAGTTGTACACTATACTTTTTCTACGACCTCGATATTATTTCCTGATTAATTTAATTTTAATAATAAAATTGTCCCGCTTTCACCATTCCAATATTTAACAATTCTAAATAAGTATCCTTGCAATGGCACCTGTACTGAAATGAAGTGATCTGTATTGAAATACTCACAAAACAAATTCATTTCGCACGATGTTTGCAATAATAACAAACATACAATAAGCAGATTTCTCAGTGGTCGTAAGTGTGGTTTAATAGAAAACGATTGAAAATGATTTATTGCTGTTGTGTGTAGGGTATCGTCGATCTCCCCCAAGAACGTGGTGAGCAGCGAAGCCTACGTCCTCTTCTACGAGCTGGTGGGGCAGCACGCCCACCTCTAAGCCCCGCCACTGCAATCCGACTACTTGTCACCCAATCAGGTTACATGTTACATCACCACGTCTCTTTTGAGTTTATATCATTTATTTCGTCATGTTTCGTGCTGGGAAAGTCTTTTACAAAGTTACTTTATTACATTTTATGTTGTTTTAGACCCTAACCTAACATTTTTTTTTTACTGATCTGATTTTTGAGTTGAGTTTGTAAAGGATTTTCTCAAGTCGGTTGAGAGCAAGCATTGAAGTTATTCAATAAATACATCACTGTTTTATTCTCTGTTACGTCTTGTATTTTTCTTATATATACATATTTTTTTTGTAATTTATTAATATTTATTCAAAGCAGTATACTTAATTATTTAATTATTTCCCGTCAGAATTGCTAGTCGAAAACTTTGTATATTTTGTTTATATGAAATCTTTACTATTACATTTATTATTTGTTTTGTAATTCATAATAATTTATGTTCTGGAGTGTACTTAATAATCCAGATGGCTCAACCGGCATTTGTCTTGTTTTTGTACCGCGAGAGAGATAGCGAATAGCGGCTACTAACTCATGAAGCTAGCCTCGATTTTTGAGGCACATTTTCGAACTTAATTCTATACAGGATGTCCCATTTAAGCTACGGATGCTTTGGATTCTCGAGAACCGGAAGTGATACACGAGGTTGCTTAAATTAAACGAAAATTATCTTTGAACATGTATTTGTTTTTCCAATGTTGTCATACACCTTTTTTCGTTTTATGAAACTAATTTTAATATTACAAGGCATTTAGTTAAGATAGGATTTGTTGAAATTGGCATCGCATTTCAAATGTTTCGCTTGTGACGTCATCTTGTAATTGTAGGAAACACGCTCTAGCGGAGAGCGAGGAACTGCACCAACTGTCAAATTGACTGTTATCAGTCATTGTTATTTACTGAGAGGTTTTTACAAATATATTAGCTGCGCAAAATAATATAACAAATATAATAAACATAAGTTTAATTTGAAAATCGTTGTTAACTGCAACATATGACTTGAGATGACAGGTGTGATAATGAGACTACCGACATTACCGACAAGCGACAAAATATAGTACATCAAAGCATTTTTATTTTAACACGTCCTAAACTCTTTGACTAAAAATGTTGTAATTAACGAATACATAATTTAATTTATCGGAGTGTTCATTTTAATAATAATGAGTAATTATTACAACCCTGAAAAGCAAGTTATTATTTATTATCAACACCTCTTTCGCCTTGCCATGCTGTACATTCTATTACAAGATGACGTCACGATTTTGCAACCGCGAAACTTCAGAAAGGAAATTATGAATGAAAAGTTAAAAAAATTATAAGAAATTTCAATATTTATTATTCTCAGTATAATAATGACAGGATTGGTTAAAACGCAAACACGTGACATATAATAAAGCATTTCATTGGTTTAGAGAAACGTCAAAACATAATCGTTATAACAATAATAATAACACACAACACCTTGGTAACTACTTCGATTGACATTTTAATTTAGAAAATTTAAAGCATATGTCACTGTCAAATAATATATTTTAATAAATTTTTCATTTATTAAGAGGCGTTGGATAAAACGTTATACTTCACACGTGAGCAAAGTGGAATTTCCCACTCGATAAAATTATCTCACTCAGCCTTCAGCTTCGTGTGCTCAAATTTCTCTCGTGGGTAATTCCTTACTTTGTCCACTTGTAAAGTAAACAACTATTATTACTGTTTTATATCGTTGTAAAACAAAAATAAATCTCTATTGAAAAATGGCATGGCTTACTATGACCTCCATATAAAAAATAAAAGTTGATACCAGTAACTTGTAAATGTTTAGATATAAAATAATTTTGAGTACTTCTGCAAATTCACCATTGAAAAGTGTCATAAGAAAGTGCAAACCAAAATCTCGTATTATGTCATATAACAAAGTTATCAGAAAAGAAGAGAATCGCTAAATTTACATTTTAGCTAATATCTAGTGACCTATGCATTTAATTGTAAAAACAAATACATGTTCAAAGTGCCCTACTAATTAAAGAGGCAACTTTCGTCTTATTAAACCAACCTCGTATCTATTACGGTTCTCGAAATTTCAATACATTCGTACCTTAAATGGGACACACTGTATAGTTCCATTTGAAATTTTAAAGAGTATTCCGTTTCTCAGCGTTTTAAAATATCAAACACAAATAGAAAATCATGTTTAAAAACAGTTGAGGACTAGCTTATTTATCCACCCTCAAATTGTGTTTAAAGTCAGTTGGTGGATTTAAAAAAGTAGCTTCAAAAAATCGCAAAACATTTTAAATATTATTCCGTTTCTCAGCGTTTTAAAATGTCAAACAAAAGCAGAAAATCATGTTTAAAAACAGTTGAGGACTAGCTTAAGTCATCCAAGAAACACCTGACAATCTAGGGTGCAGCAGCTATCTTTTTCTAGTACAGACAAAACAAGTAAATGTGAATAAACATCTGCCGGTCGTAGCCATCAACAAACAATGGACGATTTTATCTGAATTATTATTTTAGTTCCTCAGAATACACTGTGATAATATAAACAATAGAATTTTGCAATTTGCACCTAAATGTCGTAACTTGATGTTCATTTATTTTCTGTTGCAAATTCGTCCATTCGTGTCTGGTTTATAAGATATTACGAACAAATTTTGTACAAATTCAGAAAATATTTACGTTTATTCCCCAAATTGTACTAAAAATAATCAATTGAAAAGTGCAAAATAAAAGATATACATTTTTAAATTAACATTGTTTCACGGCATGCCAGGAAACCCTACCGTTCTTCCCTCGAAATGGGGTCATAAACCTTTTTTCATTTTATATTTTTTTTCTGTAAGTTTGAGTAAAATTATAAATATAGATAGTAATTTTAATATTAAAAGGCATTTAGTTATTAAGATACGATTTGTTGAAATTGGCATCCTATTTCAAATGTTTCGCTTGTGACGTCATCTTGTAATTGTACGAAACACGCTCTAGCGGAGAGCGAGGAACTACACCAACTGTCAAATTGGCTGTTAACTGTCATTGTTATTTACTGAGAGGTTTTTACAAATATATTAGCTGCGCAAAATAATATAACAAATATAATAAACATAAGTTTAATTTGAAAATCGTTGTTAACTGCAACATATGACTTGAGATGACAGGTGTGATAATGAGACTATCGACATTACCGACAAGATATAGTACAACAAAGCATTTTATTTTAACACGTCCTAAACTCTTTGACTAAAAATGTTATAATTAACGAATATCTAATTTAATTTATCGGAGTGTTCATTTTAATAATAATAAGTAATTATTACAACACTGAAAAGCAAATTTTTATTTGTTATCAACGCCTCTTTTGCTTTGTCATGCTGTACATTCTATCACAAGATGACGTCACGATTTTGCAACCGCAAAACTTCAGAAAGGAAATTATGAATGAAAAGTTGAAAAATTATAAGAAATATTGAATAATATGTGACTGAAATGATCTAAATTTTTATAATTTGTAAAAAAACACAACTTTTTTTTTTAAGTGTATGACCCCATTGTGAGGAAAATGTGATTTTCCTATCTACATAAAATGTAGAAGTGTTACCAAAATGAATGTTATTTACAAAAAATATATTGAAAAAATTATAAATAAATTTCTAATTTTTTGAAAATCACAATTTGACATCTGTAGTTTTGATTTACGTTAGGTTCATTGGCAACACTGTTACACCATCTCGTGTCTGATAACCTAACTTTTGACGTTCCGAGCAAATCATTTTAAGAAACTTGTCGTGAAAAAATGTTGCGTCTAACACGAGAAGAAAGCGTTTTCCTCTCTAGTTTTCAAATAATTATAGCATTTATTATCACTTAATAATTAAAACAAAAGGATAAAGAAGTAAACAAGATCAATTTGGGGCCTAATCTGCACAATGTACAAAACATAAAATATATTACCAGTTATGCAGAAGCTGCCACCAGGTTCTTGTAAACTAGACACAAACTTTTTTGAGGTATTCAAACCATTCTTTTTATTTTTTCTGTAGATTAAAAACAATATTGGTTCATTTTCAAACTAAAAATTGTTCAAAATGTGATTTCCAACCAGTTGTATTTAAAAATATGTACAAAACAAGGTTATGGTTCAACCTCTAGGATTATTTTATTTGAAAATGAACTGATCAGAATTACATTGTTCGATATTTTGTAAATTTAGAAATCAATATATTAATGAGTGCTTGTGAAAATGATATTTACTGTCTGTTCCGTATAGAATAATCGTGACACATTTTCTTAAACAATTAAATTAATTAACATAGTACTTCCAAGCAATTTCGCACATTTTAGGTTAGGGAATAAAATTAGTCACTAACCTATCTGTCAAAATCAATTTCACTAAATTGAAGTCACATTTTTATTATATTACTTCGATTATTAACCAATTTAGATATTTTATTTTAAACCGAAAATAAAGTACCACAGTCGTTTTTAAAAGCTCAGAAATCGGCACTAAAGTTTGAGCAACACAGTGTTGGCAACCATAGATTAATTAATGTACAAGTAGCATATATTTTGGCAGATGTACAAATTAATTCCGATCAAGAAGTTGAGAACAAAACATATAATTTTTCGCGCCGCCGTCCGACATTGACACAATTACATAATCTCTAAAGCGGTCGGAAATTGCTAACTTTTTATGGTTATATGTTGGCATCACTTCACTAATTGTAGCTAACTTCTGACGCTAGAAATGTCAAAGTATTACATTGACTTAAAAATATTATGGCAATATGTCTACAATTGAGTATTTGCAATTAAAGAAAACAGAATATTTATGGATTTTAAACATATTTGTAAGTAATTATAATTGAATTTGCAGTGTAAAATCCAAATAAAAATATGTAGATATTTCTGGTTCTGATACTGGAAAATAAACATAATTGACATTCAAATATTTGTGAAGTTAGCAACATAAAAAAATTCCCTGTCATTAAGAAAATGAGTAATAAATTAAATTTATTTATTAAATTTACATAAATGTTGGAGCGAAAAATCTTGTGTATCCCTCGGTTGGAAACTATTTTGCGAGTGCTCGTATTTGTAGGACGAGCCGTAGGCGAGTCCTTTCAAAATAAACTCGCAAAATAGCAGTTTCCAACCTTGTGATACAATAGTTATTTGTTTTATTACTCATTTTCATAGTGACAGGGAATTTTTTTATGTTGCTAACTTCACAATATTTGAATGTCAATTATGTTTATTTTCCAATATCATAACCAAAAATATCTACTTATTTTTATTTGGATTTTACACTGCAAATTCAATTATACTTACTTACAAATATGTTTAAAATCCATAAATTAAAAATTTTCTTGTATTGCAAATACTCAATTGTAGATATATTGCCTTAATATTTTTAAGTCAATGTAATATTTTGACATTTCTAGCGTCAGAAGTTAGCTAAAATTAATGAAGTGATGCCAACATATAACCATAAAAAGTTAGCTAGTTTAGTTCGACAAAAACATGATTTCCGACCGATTTAGAGATATGTAATTGTATCAATGTCGGACGGCGGCGCGAAAATAACTATTGAGTGCTATTTACGATTACTTCAATGTCCCAGGTTGACAACACTGAGTTCAAATTCCAATGTTAACTGTCAACTGTCAGAAGTTTTTTCTAATTTTATACATTTCAAATAAAATTTAATTTTAATAATTACTAAAACTTCAGTACACATAAATATTGTAATATTTAAATAATAATATAATATTTTCGCATAATTTATTAATGCTCAAATGATTTTTGGTGACCTTGTTGTGCAGGTTGGTATGTCTGCATCAAATAACCTAGAAAACGATCTGTCAAAATTTGTGTCGTGCCCGTATGACACTAGGTTTGTTCCAAGTGGTTATTTCTGACAAGTTTGTAACAATTTCACTGCGCCTGCGATAAATGTAAACAAGTTAAGTTAGAAACATAGACTGGAAAGGCGAATTTTGACAGCTAACCTTAAATATACATATAAATAAAGAAATTCATACATTTTTCGCTACAAAAAAGGAAATGAAGCTTACGTTTCTAACTTAACTTGTTTACATTTATCGCAGGCGCAGTGAAATTGTCACAAACTTGTCAGAAATAACCTACTAATGACTTACTGGTTTTACTAAATTTTAATGTACATAACGAATAGATTGTTTTAATATTGTGTGAATTTGCTGGACGGTGCTGTGTGTGTGTCTATGATTCTCCTATTCAGAACAGAGTATAGTTAGTAAGTATTTGTTCTTTTTTTAATTTTTAATGAGCTTGACTTTTTGAATAAAATGTAAGTAGAGAGTAAGATACATTTTGATAGGCACGCACTGTTGCAAATCACGAAAAAATTGTTGTGTAAAATATTTTCAGCGTGATTGTGTGTACTATAGAAACTGTTGGTACCTCTGTTTTGAGTTGTTTTTCACCGATATTCAAAACTTTAAAGTATACAAAATATTAACTAAGGTTCAAATATGTAACTGCAGGTATAGATGAAATATATTAAAAGAATTTATACACTTTTAAAAATCAGTAGAAAAATATTCATATTTAAAAATTTGAGTTATCAATTTATTAAAGAAAGTTTCGTTTTATAAAATATTTCTATTTATACAAAAAGAAGTTTATAAATTTACCAGGAGATGAAATATTTTATAAATCAAGTTCTAGGGTATTCAATTGATTTGAAAGTTTACAATGATTACAATAAAATTTTAATATTAAAATATGCGTTTGAAAAATATATTGTATTACATAGGATGAATGTTAAGTCACTCAGATTTAATTAAATAAAGTATTTTTTGGTTGATTCACATGTTTAATTATTTCATATTTGCGTCAACCATACGGAATGAAGATAGCTCAACATGAACATGACTTTTGAAACAATATATCATTATTATAATAAATGATACATATAATGTTTTATACCTACATTTGTAGATAAAAGTCCAAAGTTTTCTAATCAATTTTAAAAAGCTAATTTTGTTCACAAATTATACATGAATATAATTTTCAAAGCAGTAAAATATATGTCACACATTCCCATGAACGACTACACTAATGGTATATTTTTATTTGTTTCTCAAAAACTGTTAGTTCAAATGGAAAATAAACTTAGTATGTTATACGAGCCCAAAATCATATTATTTGTCCCAGTTAAGAAAAAATAGTTCTGATCAAACAAAGGGAAAATTTATTGTACTAAATTTATTTATATCATAAATTCTGTTATTTTAAAGAATCTTTTAAGCAATAATAACAACTGAAATAATATAAAATTTACAATTTGTCCCAAAGGTATTGACTGATTCCACAAACACTGTTTTAAAATCTGATGACAACAAAATACAGAAAATTGTTTCAAATAAAAATTGTAAGTAATATTATTCTACATCTTTCTGATTCCAATGAAATTTTCTCTATCTTATTTATTTATTAAGATAAGCCCAAAAGCCCTGATAGGCCTTGAAATAATCAACCACTTACTGTTGATGAATTGTTCCCAAAATCTAATTAATTCGTAGCATAGCATAATTATAAAATTTAAGATATAAATAAGGCGAATTAAACAAATTTCCTTTTTATGACTTTAACTGGGCCAAATAATATGATTCTGGGCTCGTAGATGATCATATTTACATATACGAATCATTTGCATTAGTGTAGTCGTTCATGGGAATGAGAAACACAGTATCAAAGTTCTCAATTTGTGACCAACTAGACTTCAACGAATATTTTTTATAGTTGAATGTTTCAGTTATCGTTTTCATCCACATATATAAATACTAGAATGTTCAAAGATCTCGCTGTGATAATTGTTTTGTTTTTCGATAAGAATAATTGTAAGAAATAATTGATTGAAATTTGAATTTGCAAAACAAAATTCCTGGGAGTGAACGAAGCCAACGACAATCTGACATTGCAATGTACAAGTCACTGGAACAAATCCATGAAATTTTGACGGATGGAGGTTGTTGGACCATCAACAACATGAACATAAATGAAGAATACAGAATTTGCTGTTTTTAGGAAAAATAGAGGATTCATTCTTTGACTCGTATGTTTGACCTAAAGTTTGTTAGTTGGTAATAAAAAAAATAACTGTAAACAGGTAAGGTTGATACACAAATTCAGATCTACAAAACTGCATCCAAAAGTCTTTATTTTAAACCTATTATTGTAAATAAAATGAAACACATTTTTTATATTAAATTTTAAATTAAATTTATTATAACAAAATTACATTTCAATTGCACATCTTAACATAAATAAGTTCAGTTAATACCAGTATCAGAATCTGAAGAACTTGAATCATCAGAATCACTGGAAGTGTCATCGCTGGTGTCAGAGTCACTGCTGCCAACAAACACAAACAAATTATTTTCAATCTTAACGAGAGATATTACAGGTTTAGAAAAAGACAAACAACCGTATGTAGAGCGTGCTCAAGACAGAAATAGCTATTGGAGGCTCGCTATATCAACACAAACAAATATCACTAAAAACTGTTTAACAATGAAGCACATTACAACATCAGCGTGCGGAAATGTTAACCTAAACCTGAAAAAATACACACCTGTCGCTATCTTCCGAGGGGATATTCAACTTGGACATCTTCTCCAAGAGGTCATCGCCTCTAGCACTTCCTTGGATTGCGTCTTCCAATATTTTGCTCAAATTGAGGTTAAGATCATCTTTTGAAACGGTCATATCTTTCAGGCTGTTTATCAGATCTTTTAAGTCATCTTTTGAACATTTTTGCATGGCTAATATGTAGTCATTAATGTAGAGATAGTTTAGAATGTAACGGGGCTCTGAGCTGCTGTTGAAGATTTCGTGGATGTCCAGGAGACATTTTACTATGAAGACGGACCCTAAAAAGTATTTTTTTGTAATCATACATTGAAATGTGTTGTTTAGCGTTGCCTAAGCATCGTCCGAAATGTCCATTTCCCAGGTCTCCACCAGATAGACAACCCGGAAATTCCGACGAAAACATTCCTATTTCTAAAGCGTTTATTAATCAATTATAGTTATAATAAAAAAATATAGTATTTCAAACATTCCTTTACATAATATTAATGTAAACAATGATGGAATAAGAATGAAATTGAATTTAAAAATAACAAATTTAGTGCATTTGGTTAGCAATGTTGGCAATAAAATCTGCCCAATATGACAGCTGTAAAATACATAACCTACAAATGCAATGTTAGTTATCTCAATATAAATAAGATATATAATAAATTTACAAGTGAGGACGGTAAATATTATAAACATTTTAATTGTTTTCTAATATATTAGACAAATTAATTTGTGTGTTTATATTTGTAGTGCAACTTTGACAAATATCAAAATAATTATTTGAAGAATTTCATTTTTTTTGTACGGACTGTTATTAGTTTTATACTTTTCGTACAAAATATATTGTACAAACCTCTTGCGTGAACTCGGTTCCCGGATTCGTTCTCATCCGGGAACCAAGCGTTCCCGCATTGTAAATAACTATTTTAAATAATGGACCACTGAATTAAGACTGGTTTTCGTTACAACTATCTAAAATTGTATTAAATTTCAATAGGGGGTGCGTTAATAATGATGGTGGAAAGATGGAAGTGCGTCCAATCCCAAGAAACTGTTAATTTCATATCAACGAAAGATTTGTGCAGTTTCTCTCACGTCGTGAGGGAAAGTGCTCAAATAAATGAACAAAAATAACCAATGAAATACATAAAAACCATAACAAAATAAATTCTATAAAAATAAAATACGAACCCAAATTAAATAGAATTTTAAGATCTTCAAGAACTCTGCAACATAAATCAAAGTTTCGGTATAGTGGATAAATTAAACTTCTTCTAAATGCAGCAGTTATGACATCAACTTCGTTTGTGAACACCTACAAACATTACATTATTATTTAATTGTTATTATTAAGTAAATAAACCAATCAGATTGCGTCAACAATTTGTACAGTCCAGAAAATAATTCAGTTCTAAGAAAAGTGTGCCACTTACGTCAAAAAAAGATAAAGTTGCGCTCAATTTCGTGATGGTCCATCCAGATTCGCAGGTACTCTCAAAATCCGTCGTTCTTTTGTCATAACAATAAGCGAATAGAATGTCTGCTAAACTACACAACAATGGGCGAACATCTTTTTTTTTAAAAAGATATTGTTTATTGGGAAAATCTTTTAGAACATCAATTTCTTTGGAGCTGAACTTTACTGCAATATAAACACCAAAAAGAGATTAAACAATCTTCTATCTTGTAACGTTGTAAATAAAATTTATTATAACCCCTAAACTTGGGGAGGAAACCTTGCTGCTATATTTGCTTTTTAAACTTTGGAGTATCCAATGCTTCAATCCGCATTCAAATATCTCTACTAGTCCTCGACTTAGGTGCCACTAAACTTTAACTAGTTTTTAGCAACTCTCAATTTTCAACTTAGTTGCTCAAAACTTAATTCCCAACAAAAAACCCTTGTAATCTATTTATTTGCTCTTTAAACGCTAAATTCATTTATTATTTAAAACAATAAGAAACCATAAACAAAAGCTATGAGTAACATGACAGTTTAAAAACAACTGCTACACAGTTCAAAAACAACTGCTAGTCACACAGGAAATTTGACACCACGAAACAACCAATTGTTTTATAAACAAAACGCTAAATTCATTTATTATTTAAACGATAAGAAACCATAAACAAAAGCTATGAGTAACATGACAGTTCAAAAACAACTGCTAGACACACAGAAAACTTGACACCACGAAACAACCAATTGTTTTATAAACAAAACACTAAATTCATTTACTATTTAAAGCAATAAGAAACCATAAAAAAAAGCTATGAGAAACATGAAACCATGACAGTTCGAAAACAACTGCTAGACACACAGAAAATATGACTGCACGAAATAACCAATTGTTTTATAGACAAAACACTAAATTCATAAGAAACCATAAACAAAAGCTATGACAGTTCAAAAACAACTGCTAGTCACACAGGAAATTTGACAGACGAAACAACCAATTGTTTCATAAACAAAACGCAATCAAATAATAAAAACATCTTACCTGTTTCTGCCTTCAATTGTTCCCAAGGATGAGGCGCTTGAATGATTGCATTAATGGCTTCATTTTCAAAATGATCTGCTAGAAAATGCTGTGCACTAAAATCCATTGACTCAGTATCATATCTAATGTGTTTTCGTTCGGTTAAAGATACTGTAGTTACGTTACGAATGTCGAAGACTGAACTGAATTCCTCCTAGAATTTATTAAATATTTCACAAGTAATATATAACTTTTAAAAACTATTTTTACCTCGGTGTTGTTTAAAATGTCGCACTTCTGGTTCATAAATCCATATTTACAACCTCTCGTTAAAGGAATGCTAGGTTCTTCTGGCACTACTTGTTCCAAACACCATTCATTTCCATCTGAGTCAGAACTTGATGCTGCATCATTTGTTTCGGACAGAACTTCAATTTGTGGCTCTGTCTTTTTTGGTTTTGCTGGTTTTAAGAGAGTAGTGATAAACTCTAAACCTTCAAAATGCTCGCCCTTGTTCAGCTTTTGAAATTCGTAAATAAATTCGCCTTTATCTACTAGATATTTCCCTAAAGCTCTATCGTTTTCTACAATTTTTCCTGGCAAGTTTAGCCTGTAACAATATAATTACCCAACATTGTTTTTTTGTGCAATCCAATTAAATACCTCAAATAATACGGAGTACAAACAAATCTAAAATCATTGCCATCAATGAATGTTTCAAGTTCACGTAAACTGCAATAAGGCGCACGGATGACAATTTTCAAAACGTCGTCGTCTTGAGATAAAGAGAATCTCGGAGTAAGCATTGTATAACTTATTAGAAATAACAATTCAAATAAAATTGGTTTGTTTAATCACACACCAGCACACCACACACAAAGTACTTGTAAAAACTGAGGTTATAAGTTGTAGACGCAATTTTTCAGAAATGCCATGACGTCATGGGGCGGAGCATATTAATATTATGGATGTTCCATTTCGTTAAAATTTTATGATAAAGAAATCCACATAATCTTTTACAGTTTCATGGATATAGCACCCTTTGAAGATGTGTAAAAGACCCCTAGACTGGCAGAAGAAGTCTGGCGAAAATCGGAGCACTCTTTTTGGATGAAAAAGTTGTCCATTTTTGCTATCGTTTGCAACACTGAAATAATCATGTTACCAACAAAAGCAAAAATTGACAACTTCACAAGTTTTCTCAAATTCAAAAGTGTCATTATTTAGCTTTAACCCAAGCCTCGTTAATTACAAGAAAGAAAGAAAGAAAAGAAAACTATTTTGAAGACAAGAAATTTCATCCGCTAAAAATAATAAAAGACGAAGATGGGATTTGTCACTTAAAATGAAAAATGATACAGATAACTTCAGATTACCAGTAGTGTTACCGCCATACCACCAAGTTGTTGTGTATTAGTTTGTTTATTTTGAAAAATATGTTGAAATAAATTAATTGTGGTATTGTTTTAAGTACCCTAGCGTCATCTGTTGTGTTGTTAATTAACTATTATCCATTTATCTGCTATGACGTTCTAATGTAAAATGGCTGCACTGTTTATTTATTTCGTTACAGTTTAGTTATATTTTATGTGTTTTAAGTATATTTCTATACGTTTAACATTAAAAATGTTCTTCAATGTTGTGCAAGAACCTCCAGGAATGCTTAGAAAATAGAGAATTGTTTATAACTGCTATTGACTTGTCATTTAGTTTCTAGATTATCATTATTTTATTATTGTTTACTGTATATAAAGCTGCAGAATGATATTAAACATTATAATAAACAATTCCTTTATTTGTAATCTTCTCTTAATACAGTAGTCAAGCTGTTAAATAAATATGTCATCACATTATTCACTCAAATGTTAATGTTGCAAGTTTGAAACCACGAATCTCGAGCAACAACATCTAGCAAGATTAACAGCTACTAGCTGTTAAATTACAGCCTCCAGGATGAGGTGCAAGAATGTTTTCGTAACTGGGTTTGAATCCAGAGGATTTGGGATGTCTAAACATTGTTTGACTGCCTGTCAAATATCAAAAGGGCTCAGGTAAATAAAATAAAACACATATTAACCAAATTATTTATTGATACAAACACAAACTAATTCTCTGTTCTCTTGCAGTTTCTAGTATGTGAGATCATGTGGTAGATCATTTATGGCCGTGATGATCCTTTTAAATCAACTTAAAATCATCACCAGTAGCAGCTGTCAAATTTGACATTTCTTCTGCTGTTTCTTCGTACTTCAAAATGTTGTAATTTATTTATTTCAATATGTAATAATAAAACATGGATTTCAATATTGTTTTAAGTATTTTTTGTATTTATATATAATTGTTTTCAAGTATTTATTAACATTTGATTTACACATTTCAGTGTTCAATGACAACAATATTTCTCGCTGGGTTCCTCGGGATTCTGCTGAGTTCTGGTGATACAAATAGCCAGCCGGTGAACTTCTAGAACAGACGACACACCTGCGGGCCCGAGATAACAGCTACAGCACCTTCCTCAAGGATGAACGTCTGCACACCTGGAAGACAATCTTCAGTTGTTTAATAACTCATAAACAAATTAAGTTATCATTTCAAGGATTGAAATTATGGATTCCTTGCGAACTATGTCATAAACAATTGTTAGATTTATTATTATTTTGTAACAAATACTTGAGATATTGGCAAAATAAAAATGTACGAATTGACGTCATACTAACGTTTTTTATTTTGTTTATATCTCAAAAAGTTTTAAAGCTATGGCTTCAATTCTGACAAATATGGATGGAACACGGTGTCTAGCATTAAGAACTAGTAGATTTGTAAGAATTTTGCAAGACATTACTGACTTATTGGCAATGTAAAATATTTGTATATGACGCCATTTTGAAATTTTTGTTTTGCTAATTTCTTGTGAACTGTTTGAGTTACAATTGTCTAGTTTGAAAATTTCCTCCCTAAATTAGTCGTAGAGTTAGGAAATATCACATTTGTTAATTTATTATTGTTAATTAACAAGATACAGTCGTTAGAAAAATGTTCGTCTATTCATCTTGGCGGCTAATTTTCTTTTGTTAATTATTCTGAAACTATTTGAGCCACAATTGTCTAGTTTGAAAATTTCATCCCTATATTAATCGTAGAGTTAGGAAATATCATATTTGTTAATTTATTATTGTTAATTAACAAGATACAGTCGATAGAAAAATGTTCGTCTATTCATCATGGCGGCCATTTTGCTTTTGTTAATAATTCTTAAATTATTTGAGCTACAATTGTCTTGTTTAGAAATTTCATCCCTAAATTAATCGTAGAGTTAGGAAATATCACATTTGTTTGTTTAATATTGTAAATAAATAAGTTATTGGCAAATTAAAAATGTTCATGTTGTATTGTTAGTTATATTTATTGTTTATTTGTTTGTTTATTGCAATAAAAAATTAAATGATACTTGTGTTTCATATATTTATCCTTCATCATCCTTGTTTTATTAAATAACCCGTTGAATTAGGGGATAATGTCTTCCCGTTACGAGAAAATGACGTCACATTTGTCAGACTGAAAACTCAAATTTTTAACTTTGTATCCGGGCAGCAGAGACTGAAATAGCCCTCGAATAAGAACAAAAGATCCATTTTTGCTATAGTTGGCAACATTGATTTTTTAAATGTTGCCAACCATAGCAAAAATGGCTAAGTTCTTCTTATTCAAAAAAGTGCTCTTCCAATCTTTGCTGCCCTGGTACGAAATCTGAAATTCGCTTTTAAAATGCGATGTAGCCAATCTGTGTGCACTACTTAAATTCAAATGGTCATATCTCCGAAATGGTTAGAGATATCGCGCACCTTAAAAAAGCGTCACGAGATACAGCCCTGCTCTATCTGATCAGCGAAAAAAAACCCCCCAAAAAGTTGAAAATGGGGTAGTTTTTAAGGGTTGCTTGTAAAAACTTTAAACGCTTGTATCTCCGCAAAACATTTGTCTATGTCCATAATATATAAGTTATTCTGTAAAACATTTGTCTACGTCCACAATATATAAATTATTCTGTAAAACATTTGTCTACGTTCATAATATATATTTTAACTATTGTTTTTCTTATTTGAAAGTAAATAAAACATATTTTATTTCTGTAATAATTTCTTTATTATCTCAGTGGATAAATACAAGTTATAATATTTTATTAATACAACTTAAATAAAACACAAGAGTACATGTACGAGTATATCATTTTTATTATATTATTTATTTTGAATGAATACAAAGTTCAGATCTCCTGGATTGACATTGGAAGAAAGAGACTGAGACCCCTCTGGCATTCGCCTGACATCCTAGGGAAACTTCCAGAAAACCTAGGACAGAAGAGCAGTGTCGCCGGCCACTAAACAAACACAAATACATCAGTCAATAAATCAATTTATTATTGAAATAATTTAATGAACTTACAATTGTGTTTGGAAACGGCGAACTATGTTGAAGAATTCCTTGAAGGCTCTGAAACTGTATCTGCTGGCCGCAGGCTCTTTACTCTCTTGAAGACTCTTCAACTGCATCTGCCAGCCGTAAACTCTTGGCTGAAACAACAAAACAAATAACAAACTGCAAATGAAAATGAAACAATGTATAATTACATGTGTGAAGTAGAAAGTAAACTCGTAGAAATCCAGCGAAGACGACTAAGTTCCCTGTGTTATCTTCATTCCTGTTTTAAGAAACAGAACAAAAACAAACCACAAAAATAAAACAAACAATGGAAGCAGAAAACACCTATACTAAAAGGAAGAGAAAAAACACAAAAATATATAAATAAAGAGAAATTCAGGACTAGAAGTTCTGTCCCACGGCGGATGATTCATTTCCATCGGCGGTAGAATCTGCAACTTCATCCCTCGATGGTAGACACAGGAACATTGTCCATTTCCCACGGTGGCTGACTCTGCAATGATTCTACTACTACTTCTTGTCTTCATTATTCTTGATCTCTGTAAACAAATAAAAACAAACAAATTAAAAACATTGAAACAATTTAAATCTGCAAATAAAAACTTACGCATTAATAATAGAAATCTGAAAGAAAAAGCTGTAAAGGAATACAAGTAAATGGGTTAGTAGACTTAAGACTAACTTAAATTAAAGCTGAAATAAAATGGATTAACTTAAAATTAGCTTAAAGGTACCCAAAACCATAAAAGCTAAATTAAAACTAAGATTCACACCACCCCACAGACATTCCAGTGCCTCTATGACTCTAATAACAGCAACCGGTGTGTTGTCTGTTTTTCAAAAAAGAAACGTGGGTCGTCTAGCCGAACCCCGCATGGTCTCCGACTTCGCGATCCCGCAGGGGCCCGAGCTCATGTCACAGAATCACGTTAGCCGATCAACTACTTTCTCTGCCATCCGGAATTCACTTTGAAAACCTAACCATTCACAAAGAGCCTATCATTTGTGTGGTTGAAAAGTTATCGTGAAGCCTCAGAATCCTGTTAAGGCGCATCGGATGCGATATTTGCCGAGAGATGGTACCAGTCATGACTCTGGATCCACTCTAGATGATCGGACTGCTGTGAGCATGCCCCACGCGCCGCGTTAGCGCTAAACTAGTAATCGGAATAAATTGAATCGATGGTCTTCGCGTGAAGACAGAGCGCTTTGCAAAAATCCCGTAAACGGTTCCCGGCTGATTCTACAACGGACACAGAGTATGACCTGCAGCGGTGCGTTCTCACCCACCCACCTACTGACTGTACTAAAGCACTCCAGCTCGTACTGCGTAGGCCGCACATACGAAATCATACTCCGCGAACGTTCAAGGCTGATTCTACACGTAGTTGCAACGGACACAAGAGTATGACCTGCAGAGGTTTGTTCTCTCCACCCTATAGGAAGATGGAGAGACAACACTGACTGTACGAGCCACTCCAGGCATGCACTGCGTGAGCCAAACATACGAAATCATACTCTTGTGTAGTGAGAGAAGCCCACTCGCGAACGATAAATTTTGATTGCAAGACGCACGTGTGATCAGGCACCTATCACTTCAGTTCGCGTACGCGCCCAGCTCCCATCTGAAATACCCGACTGCTAACACATTTCACAAAAGTTTTACACCCACTGAATCACCCAACGGTCAAACTGGAATTTTATATTTAAATACAGTAACTGTGTACCATATCTAACTATAAAATTCACATTTAATTCACGCGAGGAGTCGAGTAATTTCACAATTAAAAATAACACAAAACGACGCAGCTTCTACGAACGCGGCCATTACTCGACTGAACACTGAAGAACATGGCGCATGGATACCTAAAACCAATCCCCGCTACCGCACAATCTTCTCAAAAGTCACGTAGGCCAGCTCAGCTCCAATGCTTTCAATGCTAGACGGCTTACAAACAAGTTTCAGCCAAAACTCGCCGCATTCTTCCTTAATTGGACCAACCTTGTCTGCAATAAAAATACATTTTTACTTTTAAACATATTGCAAATAAAATATGTATTAACAATTGTTTAGATATTTCCGAAATTATATGATTTCTTAGGACAAAACAAAAATAATAGTTATTTACTTTACAAGTGGGTAATTCCACTTTGCCCACGTATGAAGTATAACGTTTTATCCAACACTTCTTAATATATGAAAAATTTATTTAAGAAATATTATTTGACAGTGACATATGCTTTAAATTTTTAAATTAAAATGTCAATCGAAGTAGTTACCAAGCTGTTGTGTGTTATTATTATTGTTATAAATAAAAAAATACTCACTAGTGGCTTTCCTCAAAATTATACCCACTAGTGGGTAATCTGTTACTTTGCTTGTTTAAAATCGCCATAGTTATAGAGCATTTATTGAGAGGTGTTGGATAAATAAATTAAATACATACACGATATAACATACATAAACATCGTAAGTTTATAACTACGTATTTGTTTGTTAATAAATTTCTAATAATAAGTATAAACTATGAAGTCAATTTTGGTAGCATTTGTATATTAAAACATCATGTAACAATACACCATACCAAACAAATATAAAAATAATCAACAATTCACCTACAGATAGGTGTAAATAATTAAATTAAGTCGACACTTCCAATGCTACACAAGTATTTGTTTTGGAGTTCAACATACTTAAAATGAAATATTGAAATTTTAATATCTAAACCAACATCTTTCCTAAAAAAATAACATTGCTTCTAATAGTATCTTTATTACTTGAATAATAGATCAGCGTCTCTCGTTTAAGAATGAAATTATTTACATTTAAGTACTTTGTAACACAATATAACTAATAAAAGACACAAAGTTCATATAAATAGCTTATTTTATTCGAAAAGTATAAGGCTACAAACAAGGATAGATGTTTCATGGATTCGTGGAAGCAAATTTAAAACAGTATGAGTTCGAAGGAATCATCTGGAACATGCCGAATAAATAATAGACATCAAAATACACTTACGATTTTCATGTTGCATGCAGCAAGATTCCCAAGCTATGTTGGGCCACAAATTGTGTTAGATTTCACAGCAAGAACACTCTGAAGTTTAATTTCAACTACTTTTCGGTCTCAAGTCTTTGGGTGGTTCAAAATCACTCCAAACACAAATTGGGGAAAAAAATCAAAGTAGCTGACACCTTGCGGCAAAAATATAAACTAAAGAAACGAGGAAAACATTCGTTGCTCCATTTGAAATACATAGTAAAGCTATAGAATTGTATTCAAATTTACAAATATATTTAGGTTTGTTATAGTAAATAGATAGTGTTTTAGTATTAGTCTAAGTCTTTTAAGTAGTATTAAATGTGTTAATAGTGTATATAGCAGTGTTTAGTTAGTATATGTGAAGATTTGAAATCG
Source organism: Poecilus cupreus (assembly GCA_963942605.1). NCBI lineage: Eukaryota > Metazoa > Arthropoda > Insecta > Coleoptera > Carabidae > Poecilus > Poecilus cupreus. The sequence goes on from OZ012713.1 coordinate 4,471,267, forward strand.
AACAATGACGAGCAAATGCAAAAGATATTGTTCAGTGGCACAGTGTAATAATTGTAAAACAGTTGATATCAGTATACACTCCTTCCCTAAAGATCCATTGATCCATTATTATCAAAAAAATGGGCAATTTTCTCCGAATTAGGAAACCTGTCTCAAAAGCAATGTCTGTTTGTTCTGATCACTTTCAGGCTACTGATTTTCATCCAAGTAAGTTGGAATGTCTTTATTTTTACATGAATTCATAAATACCATTGATTTAAGATCGTCCATATACGGCAAACAGGTGTTTAAAAACCATCAACCATAAACGAATGATTATGAATTTTAAAATCAACCTCTAGATGTTCTGGGTGCAGAAGAGTTGGAAGAAGAAATAACAGTAACTCCAGAATTCGTTGAAAACATTCGGCAGTTAGATGCTAAATTAGTAGCTGTAGATAAAACAGTGTATGTTGACAAAAGTGTACAAGTTAACACTATTTAGAAATTAGTGATAAATACTTTGAAGCTATTTCCAACTTTGAATGTCAATAGCATAGAAAAGAAAATTTGTATTATTTTAACTAAATATACTCAAAAATATCACTTCACTCAATAGTAACTTTCTCCATAATTTCACAAAATGTGTAGATGTTTACAATTCGAAACAAGAACTACGAATGTTCAAACTCAGCAACAACAGCAATAATATCGGATTAGGACGGTAAATAACCAGTTGTTTATTCGAAAAACCTCTACATACCGAACTACCAAATACTCAAATTCAACAACAAATTCAATTTTATCGGATTAGAACGGTTAATTAACAGTATTTTCTTCGATAAACATGTACATGCAGCTATGACAGATAGTTTGTTTTCCTCGTTTTGACGCCATTTTGCTACTGTCCGACCTGCCACCTACATTCGAGTTTTTCTCCCAATAGAAAATGATTTCTTCCTGCACATGTCAACGTAAAATCACAGCACATTTTCAGTCATAATCACAAAAAACTTATGCAATATTGGTCACATTTCTAATAATTGAAACAAGGACTTTACGGAAGGAACACAAAATAAATAAATTAGGATTTACTGTATGTGAAAATACCTTTTGATGTTCTGTTTTCAAAGATTTTTCCACATACCATCTGTCAAAAAATACACAAGACATGTGGCGCCACCATACAGCGATTGCGTGAACTAGATGCGTTGAGTGGTGGGGAAATTAGCAGCGGCGTAGATTTCTTTCAAAATATCGTGGGCTACTAATTTTTAATTTACATTTTTTAGCCAAAACTGAAACAATAATTATTTTTACCTTATTACCCATATAATTTTGAGTATATTAGGCTTTTTCTCGTTATTAATTAATAGTGAATTACTAATTTATCAACAAAAATATAATTGAAGCACACAAAATGATTAGAACGCCACTGGTAGATGTACAAGCATTCTGATTGGTCGAACGAATTTCAATTTTAAATGATTGTTAGTAATAATATTAATTTACACAGCTTTTAACTACAACATATAGAATAATTGAATGATTTACTTATGTTATAAGATGTATACAGTTTATTTTACGTGACAAACAGTATAAATTTGTATTTTTAGTATATGTAACCACACTTTTTCTCTAAGAAATTTTGTTCTGTGCACGTTGGAAAGCGACCAGAATTACAAAATTGTCACACCTGAAATATGGTTATTTGATTAACAACCACATCACGGCTTTAAAATAAACAGGAACAATTAATTTCTAGTTCTGTGATTGGCCAAGAAGACTGAATTATGACTACTATAAAAATAATAATAGCCTTTATAAAACCTTAATTTATACATCTATAATTAAAGATTGAATTAAGTAATATTTTACAATATTTGAATTTATTTTATTTATACAATTGACTACTACAATTAATCGAAAAAATTTAATTATTGGGAATATATTTACACAGGAGTAGAAAGATGTATATAATTTTGTGTTTTTTTAGAAATTCTAAAACTATATAAGCACATTTATAACTACCTTATGAAATTTCAGTCCCAGGAACTGTCTGCTTGAATTGGCGGCGTATTCTTCTATGAAATATAAAACCAAATCATACAATTTCATTTATTAATCATACATATCATCTCATACTCATCTTTAACCCTATTTCCTGAAAAATAATTACGGTAGATCTTATTATTTTAGGCTTTTAACTTTTCGTGATAAATAATTAAAATATACATGAATACCATTTATAAACATAAATAAGCTGTAAGATTATTTTACTACTATCCGTCAAAGAAATCCTCCCAAACAGTTCCTGAATAACAAGCAGATATTCCGCTCTAAAGGGCTTCACTAACTTTAATAGCCTGTGAGTCGCGTGCTAGTAGATATATTTAAATGCGGTGTAAAGCATGTTATTCTCCATAGTTTAAATAACAAATCCACTAAATGTAATCACTACCCGTCAAATAGAACACCCCCAAACAGTTCCTGAATAACAATAATAACCAGATATTGTGTTTTGTAGGAATCTACTAACTTCAGTGGCCTGTAAGTCGCGCGCTAGTAAAGATATTTAAACGCGGTGTAAAGCATGTTTTTCCTCATAATTTAGATAACAAATCCTCTAAATTTCATTACTATCCGTCAAATACATTACCCCCAATCAGCTCCTGAATAACAATAATAACCAGATATTGTTTTGTAGGAATCTACTAACTTCAGTGGCCTGTAAGTCGCGCGCTAGTAAAGATATTTAAACGCGGTGTAAAACATGTTGTTCCCCATAGTTTAAATAATAAATCCCCTACACGTCATCACTATCCGTCAAAAGAATACACCTAAACAGCTCCTGAATAACAATAGCAATCAGATATTACGTTTTGTAGGACTCTACTAACTTTAGTGGCCTGTAAGTCGCGCGCTAGTAAAGATATTTAAACGCGGTGTAAAGCATGTTGTTCCCCATAGTTTAAACAACAAATCCATTATATTTCATCACTATCCGTCAAATACAATACCCCCAAACAGCTCCTGAATAACAATAATAACCAGATATTTCGTTTTGTACGACTCTACTAACTTTAGTTGCTTGTAAATCGGGAACTAGTACAGATATTTTGATGCGGCAAAAAACAATTTGTTGCTGATGACATTTAAGTGGCTGAATTGCATTTAAAATGCATTAGATCCAAAACTGAGCTGGAAAATCTTCAATATTTGTTGGTCCATCTGGTGCAGTTTTTATAGCTAAAATACACAATCTCTCAAACACACACATTTAATTTAACAATAAAACTTGATAATTTATTCATTGTAACAGTTGTTTATTTTATTTTAATTGAATTATGAACGAAATAAAACTTGGACAGCACAAAATGTATTCTTCTAATCCCAGGGCGGGAAATTCGAAATAATTTTAAAAAATAACAAATAAACCTCATAGAAAGGCAATAAAATGCAATGAGTAGATTTAAATTTTATTTCCATCAAAAAATAACAACAGATTTGTTACGGAACGTACTATAGACAGTTGGCCAAATGAATCCTAAAATTCTATATCACATTCTACTATTTAAATGCATCATAAAAAAAAATCAAATGAAAATTTGACATAAACAAAACGTTCAGAATAAAAAATAACTAAAACATAATTTGGTTCCCTCGTGATAAAAATTAAAAATCACTAAAACGTCCATTTGGCCAACATTGCAAACAATATTTCGAAAAATCAGCAAAATAAACAACTAATGTTTTACAAAATATAATTTTATACAAAAATCTAGAATAAAAGTGTTATTGTTATAAATAATAATAATACTTTTGGTAAACCTTTGTATAATAAATTCACAGATATCCAAAACTGACCAAATTTCGAAACACAATTTGACTATCTCAATTATTTTACACAATACACAAAAATAATTATTGACAAATACAACTTTGACACTTTAAAACTAAAATAGTTGTTTGTATATCAATGCACTAAAGTATAATTTTTTATTACGAATAAACCATGTGAGTAATAAAAAAATACTTTATATTTTTCTGAAATCGTTAAATTATTAATTATAACATAAATAAATAGCATTATGTATTTGTAATAAGTCAACAAAAGCACTGTCAAACTGTCAAATATTTGTGTATAATTTTCATTATTATTTATATGTTCTTATACGTGTTCTGCATTAAATTCGATAAATTATTGTCAAAGCTATATAATAAGTAAATTCTCCAATAGTATTACAGATTATTTCACTCATTACAAATTTGACCAATCAGAATGTCTCATTTTCCATTGTGTGCATTTTAGATAAAGCAGCATGCTGTTTATTCGCGATTAAATTGAAGCTAGCTTTTATATGCAAATTTTGAACATTTTGAAGGCATATTTAGCCGGATAATTAGTTACAGAAGCAAGATACTTACATGTTCTGTACCTTTACTGGTATTCTATGTCTTTAAACATGCTAAATTATTCAATTCAAGCTATTTTTATTTATTAATTTTTGACGTTTATTTGACAAGTAAAAAGAAAAACAATCAATTTGCTATAGTTACACTATAACAACATAATTTTATGGTGCTTTTGTTTATGAGTGTACCGATTTATTTATGTAAAAATGTGTCAGAATCAACGTTTCAGTATAATTTCTTCGGCAAGTATTAAAGTTTGTGCTATAATTCATGAAATAATCTTGACATATACCCCTCGTGCTAAAAAATTTAATCGATTAAATATGACATGTGTAGCTTATTTATAAAATTTTGCTTTTAAAAAAGTGTTATCGTACATAATAATTTAAGATAAAATCCCTCTACCTGCGGTCTCGGGATTTTTTCAAATTATTATGTACTCAAACACTTTTTAAACAAAATTTTATGCATAAGCTACACATGTCAAATTTAATCGATTAAATTCTTAGCACCCGTGATATAACTATTGAATAATTTGTTTGTTATTGTAAGTTTGTAATTCAAGTTTGACAGATGAGTTTCTAAAGTAAAATTTTGAAATAACTTCGTGTACTTTAGTATCGATTTCGGAAAAACTAATTTAGTTTGAAATGGCAATTTTATATTTGTCAAAAAGAAACAAATACCAACTAGAAAAAAAGTCCTACACCAACTTATTAAAAATGTGTAGGTTATAATAAACAAAAATACGCATATTTAAGACGGTATCAATTATAAGTTAATTAGTGCAAAAATTTTATTAATATTGTCTTGTTAAGACGGATTTTGCTATAAGTTTGTTTAATATAACCTAAAACCCAAAAATCGAGATAATCAAACTTCCCCAAGACCTAAAAACGCACAAAAACTAAATAAAATTACCAGTTTTTTATCCTGAGAATATCATACATTTGTTTCGCTATAAAATAAAGTAATAAATACAACAAAAATATTATTACTTCTCACAATTGACTTTTAAGTTGCTAAAAAAATACTTTTGTTTGAATAAGTAGAAAACAACAATTATCTCATTTTTCAATCAGTTTCTATACTGTTCAAATATGTTTAGTGAGTTAAAATATTATACTTACTATCGCACCTTATTTCAACTCACTATTCAACTCAAAAAGAAATAATCAAAAGAATAAAATTCTACTTTTCAGGTTAAAATACTAATAAAATTTCTGCTAATTTTACAGTGATAACGTTGCAGACCTAATAATTATAATAATCATAATGAACTACTTCAGCTTTTGCGTCAACAAGGTCGTATGTGTCAAACTATCATTTATTCTAACTACACTGTAAAATTTGCAGGTTAGAATCACCATTTCATGTAGCGTGTCTACTCACAACCATCTTGATAACAGTGTAGCAAGTACTTGTCCCTTTTCTTTTATAAAAACAAAAATTGTTAATACTGCTACTAGCGCCACGGTGTCAAGGTAAGTCATTCAGTTTGAAATTTTCGCGGTAAAATTTCACCAGCGCCATGGTGGTAGCAACAGGTACTACAATGACAGGACGAGTATTCAAGAAGGTTTTCTAATAAATATTGACTGACATATTTGCTTATTTTATTAAAACATGTTTTTCATTTGTTTATATTTTACCTGTAATATCTGTTTTAGTTTCTAGCTGTCAACTGTTTGTGGATTCGCGTTTATGTTCATATTTTCGCCTACAACAAATTCAACTATCACTCGAGCCGTACGTTTCAAAGCCGAAATTCAACTACGTTTTTTTTTAGGTTATTTTAGGTTCTGTCAATTCCTTTCGTTAGTGCGAGAAACAACCACAAGATGTTACTAAGTGGCTTATTGCAAATGAGTGTTGATTTTAGAGAAAAAATATTTAAAATTTTGAGGTTGTAAACAAATATTTATGTATTTTTATTGTTTTAATGTTTCAATTTAACACAGATTTCTCGGAAATGATTTGAAAACCCACGACATAATTATGTATTTAACCAATTTCAACTACGTTTTTTTTTTTAGGTTATTTTAGGTTCCGTCAATTCCTTTCGTTAGTGCGAGAAACAACCACAAGATGTCACTAGGTGGCTTATTGCAAATGTGTGTTGATTTTAGAGGAAAATATTTAAAATTTTGAGGTTATAAACAAATATTTTTGTTTTTATTATTTTAATGTTTCAATTGAACACAGATTTCTCTGAAATGATTTGAAAACCCACGACATAATTATGTACTCAACCAATTTCAACTACGTTTTTTTTTTTTAGGTTATTATAGGTTCTGTCAATTCCTTTCGTTAGTGCGAGAAACAACCACAAGATGTCACTAAGTGGCTTATTGCAAATGAGTGTTGATTTTAGAGAAAAAATATTAAAAATTTTGAGGTTATAAACAAATATTTTTGTGTTTTTCAACCAATTTCAACTACGTTTTTTTTTTTTGTTATTTTAGGTTCTGTTAATTCCTTTCGTTAGTGCAAGAAACAACCACAGGATGTCACTAGGTTGCCAAATTTAGAAGTTTTAAATATATATTCTGAACAGTGTTGCCAACTGAAGGAAAATTTAACGTTTCGCGGCGGGAAAAATTAAATTAAACTTAAAACGGGGAATTTAAAAAATATATTTGTAACATTAGTTCATAAGAAATCAGAAGTAATGAACGCGAAAATCGTCATTAAAAGCTCTAAAGTTGTGTTGACAGTGACGCAGTGTTGCCAATCTTACGATAAATATTATATAAGTAGGATAATTTCGGCAGGTGTATGATGTAGTAAATTTATACCGGGTGTCTGTCTTAAAGGTGTACATAGGAGATTAACATGGGAAATCAGTTTTTTGCGTGCTGTTGCTCGGTGTTCTATCGGACAACAATCATTGTGGTACTAATCGAAAGATATCATTTTTCTGACTCAAACGATGTAAAATACACTACTATTTAGTAGTAATTTGGTTCCGTAAATTAATTTTTTAATTTTGAAAATCCTGCGATTTATTCAGTTATTATCGAATATAAATGTAGTTACCTATGACTGTTTTGTTTTGATTTCTGTCAAGCTATTTATTTGACGTTTCTGTCAATTTGTAAAATATGGTTATATTCAGTAATGACAAGCGTACTTTTATAATTTTTGCGTAAAGATTTTATTAAATAAATTAGTCAAAAAACCAGTTTTCTTTAAATAATATTAATTTATTAAGAGTTAAGTTTTTTTTAAATCGATGCTATACGAAGGATCTACATTTATCATTCCTAAAACCCTTTCTTCCAATAAAGCACGTTCTTCTGCTCTTGCTAAATTGCAATTACTAAGCGCACGTGTATTTTTCGTGGATACTGGCATTTGTGGTTGCACTTGGATTCGGTCGATTCATAAACTTAATAGAAAATAGATCTCGCACTCTGAGCTAACTGTTTCCTCCAAAAAATAGTTTTACTATAAAAATACGCTCTTCAGTAGTATAACTAGCCATATTTTTACAAATTGTCTTAAACAAGTCTAGAAGTCAGAAACGTCAAATAAATAGCTTGACAGAAATCAAAACAAAACAGTCATGGATGACTATATTATTTACGATAAAAATTGAATAAACCGGAGAATTCTCAAAATTTAAAAATTAATTTACGGAACCAAATTACCACTAAATAGTAGTGCATTTTACATCGTTTGATTCAGAAAAATGATATCTTTCGATTGGTACCACAATCATTGTTGTCCGATAGAACACCGAGCAACAGCACGCAAAAAACTGATTTCCCATGTTCATCTCCTATGTACACCTTTAAGACAGACACCCGGTATGTAAAATGAAGCAATATGTGTAAAAATTACGATGATTATTTTTGATGTTTCTTAAAACCAATGAAATGCTTTATTGTATGTCACGTGTCTGCGTTTTAACCAATCCTGTCATTATTATACTGAGAATAATGCTCTTGTGATTATTCCCGGCAATTTTCTCTGTAGCTTTTTTGTTTTTGTTGACAATGTCAAATGTCAGATAGTTATCATCAACACAAGTAAAAATGAGCAAAAAAGATAGATTCTCAAACTTGTCGCCATTTGGCAACAAGTTTTCGAAAGATCTGTCAAATTATTTTCAATTTATTCTCACTCTCTTGTTATATTATTACTGAAAAAATTTATAACCAAACATAATTGTCACGATAACTTTATGTCCGATGTTGGCAATACTGAGTGTCATTTTCAAATGACAACTGACGAGGACAAAACACATAATTTTCAGTGTTCATTGTTCGAGGTTGGCAACACTGACTGTCAGTTTCAATTGACAACTGACAGATGTATAAACTTAACCTATATTGTAATTTTTTTAGTTTTTTCGAATTTTAGATTTCAAATAAAACTTAATATGTGCCTCGGCACTGAAGTTCCTTTTTATCACTCACATGGTTTAATAAATTCCATATTCGTGATAAAAAGTAAAATTTCAATAACTATTATTTGAAACAATAATTTTTTTTATACAAAAGCGGAATCAAGTAAAACGGGATGTTTCCAGATAGTTGGCAACAATGATTCTAAGTTTAAATCACATTTTTATTGTTGTAACGTTTCTATTTGCTGCAGTTCTCTCTAAAATGATTTGAAAATGTCGCCGAAGTAATAATTTTCGTGTTAAAATTGTCTGTACCGTCCGACATTTTAATAAAACACACCACGTTTGCAAACATAACCTATACTTGTCAAAATGAGTATAGTTCGTTTTAGTGAGCACACAGTTAATTCTGTTTGTAAATTGTGACAGCTGGTTGACGCAATGATAATATAAGTAGTGTACGATTTGACTTTGTAATTAGCTCGTAAGTTATGTTATTATAAGACAGTAGGATCTAAATGACTAGATATTAGGGGTGATAACGTACCGGCGACCTTTTGACCTCTCTCTATTTCGTAGTGGGTGTCGAGAGGCGTCCCTGAAACAAACAGCCGTCATTATTAATTATTTGAAGTCGTGGAACTCGAAGAAACTTAAGTTTAATTTGTTAATGAATCAGATACAATATAATTTGATTGACTTGTTGCTGGTTATTTGGTTTAACTGTCTCTTTTGCAAAGTAGTAAAATTTATGTCACACAGTCCCATAAACGACAGCAGTAATGAAAATGATTCGTATATCTATAAATATGATCGTGGGTCAATTCTGAACATTTTATCTGTGAGATCGTAAATTCGTAAATCTGTTAGCTACGACGCGCCCGTAACTAACAACTTTACAGGTTTACAGTTTTGGCAATTCTCGACAGCTGGCTGTAAGAAGACAATTTACAGATCAACTTTACGCTCACCAGACGATTATTTTACGACATTCGTCTAACTTTACAATTATATTTTGGTTATCTGTAAGTGACATGTGACAGATAAAATAAAATATTTAATTACATTTAAAATGAAGTAAGTACTGAAAATACTTAAATAATATATTAACTGAAGTCGAAATTAAATTATTTATTGTTTGAATATATGGAATTACAAATTCGGTACTGAAAACATATATTAAAAAACGAAAACGGATGATCATTGTCAGTTCTGGAGGCGCGAAAATGCTACTAATATATTTTAATACTTTACTCACAGACGACTGACCTAAACATATCCAACAGTTTGAACCAACTGGATTTTGGAAAGAACTACCACACACTAAATATAAAGTTACGAAAACCCTTCAAGTATAATTGATATTTTATATAAATTGGTAAGGAAAAATGTCTGTATCAAAATACCTAAAAATGAATACGCGTTGTTGGATAATTGTTGTTAAACTTCGCTAAGTAATCCAATAAATAATATTTCCTTGATTATTAATTTTTAACTGATTTAATACTTAGAAGTCTCTAGAGGGAATAAATAATAGTAGCGATAATATAATTCATAAAATAATGATGAATTTTCGCATTCTACAGTGACCGTAAGAGTTTACAGGCACCTCAAACTTCACCGTAACTTTTACAGACATCTGTAACATATTTACGATTTTCTGTAAGGAACAGATGCTATCAGAATTGCCATTTGACCTGTAAGCATTTACAGATCTTACAGATTTTGTAGAATTGCTCAGAATTGGCGTGTGTTTTTTAATATATTTTTATTTGTTTCTCAAAAACTGTAAATTCAAATTGAAAATAAACTTAGTATGTTATAGACGATCATATTTACAAATATACGAATTATTTTCATTAGTGTAGTGGTTCATGGGAATGAGGGACACAGTATCAAAGTTCTGAATTTTTGACCAACTAGACCAACGAATATTTTTTTATAGTTGAATGTTTCAGTTATCGTTTTCATCCACATATATAAATACTAGAATGTTCAAAGACCTCGCTGTGATAATTATTTTGTTTTTCGATAAGAATAACTGTAAGAAATAATTTATTCAAATTTGAATTTGCAAAACAAAATTCCTGGGAGTGAACGATGCCAACGACAATCTGACATTGCAATGTACAAGTCACTGGAACAAATCCATGAAATTTTGATGGATGGAGGTTGTTGAACCATCAACAACATGAACATAAATGAAGAATACAAAATTTGCTGTTTTTTTTTAAAATAAAGGATTCGTTCTTTGACGCGTATATTTGACCTTAATAAATTTAAAAACAGATGTCACTGACGCCTTGTTTTAATACCAACACACCTAATAATCCAGCCACAACTCTATGCATCTGAACAGACATTTTTGAACAGTTAAACATTCGACAAAAGTGATTAGGTGTGTGCATCTTACCTGTAGGTATTTCTGTGCTGGTACTTTTTGTCGAACTGACTGGTATGAAAGCAGCAACAAGCAGCGCGCAAATTACCAACAGCGCGCCGAAAACAAACGGTGGACCAGGCACCAACTAAACACACAAACAATCATCATTAAGGTGAACCATACGGGCTGAAGACAGCGCAAGATGAACATGACTTTTTTGAAACAATATATCATTATTATAATAAATGAAACATATAATGTTTTATACCTACGTTTGTAGATAAAAGTCCAAAGTTTTGTAATAAATTTTAAAAAGCAAATTTTGTTTACATATTATACATGAACATAATTTTCAAAGTAGTCAAATATATGCCACACATTCCCATGAACGACTACAGTAATGCAAATAATGTGTATATTTATAAATATAATCGTCTATAACATACTAAAATTAATTTACATTTGAATTTACAGTTTTTGAGAAACAAATAAAAATATACCAAAAAGTGTGTTTTTTGGTATATTTTTATTTGTTTCTCAAAAACTGTAAATTCAAATTGAAAATAAACTTAGTATGTTATAGATGAGCATATTTATAAATATTTGAATTATTTGCATTACTGTAGACGTTCATGGGAATTAGAAATTCAGTATCAAAGTTCTGAATTTTTGACCAACTAGACTTCAACGAATATTTTTTTATAGTTGAATGTTTCAGTTATCCTTTTCATCCACATATATAAATACTAGAATGTTCAAAGACCTCACTGTAATAATTGTTTTGTTTTTCGATAAGAATAATTGTAAGAAAATATTTATTTAAATTTGAATTTGCAAAACAAAATTCATGGGAGTGAACGAACCCAACGAAAATATGTTCTTCATCTGACATTGCAATGTACAAGTCACTGTAAAAAATCCATGATATTTTGACGAATGGAGGGTGTTGGACCATAAAGAACATGAACATAAATTAAGAATACAGATTTTGCTGTTTTTAAAAAATAAAGGATGCGTTCTTTCGTCGCGTATGTTTGACCTTAAGATTAGTTAACATAAAATATGACACATTTTGTTAATTTAATTAATTTAGAAATAAAGTTACAGAACCCCTATTCTGTAACTTTAGAGCTAGCTCTAAACCGGAAATGTTTCTATATTCAGTGGTGGTGTCTAGCGGAGATGACTGCAAACAGGGGTATATGAAATGATGTCTGTCTTTATCTGTAGAGCTACCACTGGAGGTGTTTCTACTTCATAGAGCTGGCTCTATTTTGACATTTGGGGTAGAGAACATGACTTCTTGTTAGATATTTTGTGTTTCATGGATTTTAATTTTTATTAGTGTAGAAATTTATAAAACTAAATAAAATGTACAAACATTACAAAACTGAACTTCAAAATAATAATAGAGCATAAAACCAAACAAAAACAATAAATAAATCTGTAAAAATTAAAATTTGTAAGAATAAACAAACATAAAAAGAATCAAATTTGCTACCAACCAAAATTTTTAAAACTTATACACTATAGAAATAGTTCTTATTCAGATTATAGAAACAGTCACTGTTGCAATGACGTCATAGTTATAGAGCTAGCTCTTAGCTCTAAGTTACAGAATAGAGGTCCAGAGGTTGAAAAAATGGAATTAGCGTTAATTCCTTTTGTGAATCTGCCTGTTAGCATCTAGTTTAAAGTGTTTACAGACATCCAAGTCTTCAACAAAGCTTCCTCCCCAAAAATAATGGGCAGAACTTCAAACACCTGCCTTCGAACCATGTTTAGAAACAACCATTTCCTCTGAGGCTAGCTTAAGACCTCCAGTATCTAGTTGGAAGTGCTTAAACTGTTTAAAGACAGTCAGTTCTTTAGCAAGGCTTCCTCCACCTGAACTAGAGGTAGGATTTCATGTTTGAAGACAGTTTAACACCTTCAGCATCTATTTTAAATGTTTAAAGACAGTCACCCAACTTGAAACATAAAAATCCCCTCTCACCTGTGAATAAGTGTCAACATGTGCTGTACTGTGCGTAGGATTCCCATTACTGTCTTCATTCAAATCCACATGGAACAAATAGAATATAACTCCGAACATAGCGGGCCCCAAACCATTGCAGAGCCCCCTCATACCGGTCACCATCCCCTGCACCACCCCCTGCCTATCTGCGTGTGAGTGAATGGACACAAACGCGGAGATCGCCGGGTATGTGATACTGGAAATTGACGCTAGCATTCCCGCTGCCCACATCATCCTGCAACAAGATGGCTTTGTCAAAATATTCAATAGTTATATTAGAGCTCTAGAAGAATGTAGGTTCCGCCATTTTGGGTCCAGATGACATAAATAATAGTATATTGTGTCATTAGGAGTAAATGTGATACTTTGGGTGCTGAGCATGTAAGTTTGAACGACGAGCGAAGCGAGTCGAACAATTACATGCGAAGCACCCAAAGACACATTTACTCCGAATAACACATGCTATTTTTTCTTCAAACAAAGAAAATAAAATTATCAGTAATAATATAACAAGAGGGTGAGAATAAATTGAAAATAATTTGACAGATCTTTCGAAAACTTGTTGCCAGGCAATAGCCCCGAAAGCCCGTATTGCCAAATGGCGACAAGTTTGAGAAAGATACTGGAGAATTATTTTCTAATTTATCGAACTCTCGAGTTATATTTAATTAGATTATTTTTTGATTTCATCATCAGGCACAGCACTAAATTTATCTTTTTTGCTCATTTTTACTTGTGTTGATAACTATCTGACATTTGACATCTGTCAACAAAAACAAAAAAGCTACAGAGAAAATTGCCGGGAATATTCACAAGAGCATTATTCTCAGTATAATAATGACAGGATTGGTTAAAACGTAGACACGTGACATACAATAAAGCATTTGATTGGTTTAAAGAAATGTCAAAAAATAATCAATATTATAAAATGCTCAAAACTTCAAAAATATTCTGTCTTATCTAGCATTTCAAGTTGCCGTAGAATATGCTGTTTTGTTATTTTTGTTTATTTGTTTCATTTTTAACTGTCAAATTATTGAATTACAACCTAACTTTTTTTCATAATATTTTACTTTGTCCGCCGCCGGCGTAAATGTGTTGCCAAGGATACACTTTTACGCCGGCGGCGACAATATTGAACTTCTGCTTGTTGAATACAAATACATAACGTACTTTTATGACGTTTGAAGAAAAAACAATTTATTCGAATCCAGTTACTTTGAAAAAGAAACAAAAAATTAAATTTGTATCTGTTAAATTTGAAGTTGATATTTATTAATATTATTGTGATATGTCATTCCTTTGATTATTGTATTATACAGGCTGTTCATTTTAAGTGGTACACTATTGCTATTTCGAGAACAATAAGAGCTACGACGTCGGTTAAATTAGCAAACAATTTCTATATTATAAGACAATTAAAATGAGCGAAACAAGACCAGTGGTTCTCAAAATGCGGGCTTCAACTTTCTTATTTTAAATGGCAACTAACTTTTTTTATTTGCTTATTCGATTCAGGATTTTTTCTGAATTCAATGATATTCACATCTAATGAACAAATATTACAAAATATTTGAGAAAAATGGAAAATTAGAAATGTATCATTTTTATTTAAATATGCCCGTACAAAGTTTGCCATGGAAGAAAACAAATAAATCAAATACAGAAATAATTGAAAAAATAGTAATTATGAGAATAATTATTAATTTAGTTGTTACAATACAGAAATACAGAGGTACACTTCAATAAACTAATATTAAAGATTGTTTGATTTATTTGTTTTCTTCCATGGCAAACTGTGTATATGTAAATTTAAATAAAGATATATTTTTAATTTTGCATTTTTCTCAAATATTTTGTATTATTTGGTCATTACATGTGAATATCATTGAATTTAGAAAAAAATACTGAATCGAATAAGCAAATAAAAAAAAAATACGTTGCCATTTAAAATAAGAAAGTTGCACTCCGCATTTTGAGAACCACTGGTCTTGTTTCGCTCATTTTAATTGTCTTATAATATAGAAATTGTTTGCTAATTTAACCGACCTCGTAGCTCTTATAGTTCTCGAAATAGCAATAGTGGCACACTTAAAATGAACACCCTGTATTTTTTGAAATTCTGTAAAATCCAACTGCTCAAATCAACGGTAATATATTATTAGAAAGTATTCTCTAGACTTACATGTTACCTGTTAGATATGGAATATAATAATTGAAGGAATGATATATCACAATTATTAATCAATATCAACTTCAAATTTGACAGAATAGAATTAAAGTAACTGGATTCCAATAATTTGTTTTATTTATGACACTTGGACCCAAAATGGCGGATGAGAATACTCATATATTCTAGTACCTTAGTTATATCACGAGTGCTAAGTATTGAATCGATTAAATTTGACATGTGTAGCTTATGCAAAAAAATTTGCTAAAAAAGTGTTTGAGTACATAATAATTTGAAAAAATGCCGAGACCGCAGCTCGAGGGGTTTTATCTTAAATTATTATGTACGATAACACTTTTTTAAAAGCAAAATTTTTTAAATAAGCTAGACGTCAAATTTAATCAATTCAATTGTTTAGCACGAGGGGTATATGTCAAGATTATTTCATGAATTCATAGCATAAACTTCAATATTTGTCGAAGAAATTATACTAAAACGTTGATTTTGACACATTTTCACATAAATAAATCGGTACACTCATAAACAAAAAGCACCATAAAATTTTGTTGTTATTGTGTAACTATAGCAAAGTGATTGTTTTTCTTTTTACTTGTCAAATAAATGTCAAAAATTAATAAATAAAAATAGCTTGAATTGAATAATTCAGCATGTTTAAAGACATAGAATACCAGTAAAGGTAAAGTTGCTTCTGCAACTAATTATCCGGCTAAATATGTCTTCAAAATGTTCAAAATTTGCATATAAAAGCTAGCTTCAATTTAATAGCGAATAAACAGCATGCTGCTTTATCTAAATTGCACACAATGGAAAATGAGACATTCTGATTGGTCAAATTTGTAATGAGTGAAATAATCTCAGAAATACCCTCGAAGATACTCACCAGGTGTTCGTCCCGAAGCCGTACCACAAGAGCTGGAACATCTCGAAGACGAGCCCCAGCATGATGGTGTGTTTACAACCTAGAGATCTCATCAGGATCCCGAGGCAAAGTTGAGATAAGACGGACAATAGTCCTACAAGTCCTATGAAGACGGCTACCATTGGGGCTGACCACCCCATCACCTAAACAATAGATAATTGTTAAAATCTGAGAAAGTTGGTAAATCCAACATTAACACAATTACATATCTCTAAAGCGGTCGGAAATCATGTTTTTGTCGAACTACTTCGACAAAAATTGCTAACTTTTTATGGTTATATGTTGGCATCACTTCACTAATTTTAGCTAACTTCTGACGCTAGAAATGTCAAAGTGACTTAAAAATATTATGGCAATATATCTACAATTGAGTATTTACAATACAAGAAAATAGAATATTTATGGATTTTAAACATATTTTTCTACAATCGTTGCACAATATCGACATTGTTATTCCATTTTTAGTTAGGAAATGTTCAAAATTGTCGCTCTAGGGCGACAAAGTGACATATTGTCGCACTAGTGCGACAAAAATAAAACAAAAATAAATTAGATAAAAGTAAATGATGCATTGGATTTTTCTGGTAATAACCTTGCTATTGCAAATACAGTTGGCATTTACGTACATACACTTCAACTTAATCACCATAAACGTATTCACTCTGTAGACTTTATGACAAATGTACTCCATATGTCAAATGTACTCCATGTGTCAAATTATGATTTCTTTTAAAATTTTTATTTTGTTCATAAACGTTGCCATGATTACGGTGACATGGGTAACTACAATTTTACTGAATTGTTATAGGCCTGACCAAAAATAATTTTGAAAATTAATTTTTTCTACAGCATGACATTGTTCAACGATTGTAGAAAAAATATTGTGTGTATCTCGTCGGATAGAGCTTGTTCGGTGCACTTGTCGAGTTGCTGATCTCGGCTTCGCCTCGATCAACAATTTCTCGCCGCGTGCAACAAACAATGCTCTATCCGCACTTGATACACAAATAACTATTGTATTGTAATTATAATTGAATTTGCAGTGTAAAATCCAAATAAAAATATGTAGATATTTTTGGTTATGATATTGGAAAATAAACATAATTGACATTCAAATATTGTGAAGTTAGCAACATACAAAAAATCCCTGTCATTAAGAAAATGAGTAATAAATTAAATTTATTTATTAAATTTACATAAATGTTGGCGCGAAAAATCTTGTGTATCCCTCGGTTGGAAACTATTTTGCGAGTGCTCGTATTTGTAGGACTCGCCTACGGCTCGTCCTATCAAAATAAACTCGCACTCGCAAAATAGCAGTTTCCAACCTTGTGATACAAATAACTATAGACTTACCAGTTTGAGGTAAACGAATATGCAGGAGTACTGTCCTGCTTCTGGTAAATACGATAAAAATACTGTTATGCATAGCATTAGAATCATTGGATCTTTTCCGACGTTTCTTAAGGACTGCAACAAAAAATTGGTGTTTATAGATTGACAAGTCTTTCTCCCTCAGAATTAAAGGTGAGATGTGATTTATATAAGTCAATTCTGAGCAATTCTGTAAAGTCTAAGAGAATCTGTAAGATCTGTAAATGCTTACAGGTTATTTGTAAATTTATGGGTCAATTCTGAACATTTTATCTGAGATCGTAAATTAGTAAATCTGTCAGCTATGACGCGCCCGTAAATAATAACTTTACAGGTTTACAGTTTTGGCTATTCTCGACCGGCAGCTGTAAGAAGACAACTTACAGATCAACTTGACGCTCACCAGACGATTATTTTACGACATTTGTTTAACCTCACAATTATATTTAGGTTATCTGTAAGTGACATGTGACAGATAAAATAAAATATTTAATTATTTACACTTGTACATCCATTTAAAATGAAGTGAGTACTGAAAATACTTAAGGTGAACCATACGGGCTGAAGATAGCGCAAGATGAACGTGATTTTTTTGAAACAATATATCATTATTATAATAAATGAAACATATAATGTTTTATACCTACGTTTGTAGATAAAAGTCCAAAGTTTTGTAATAAATTTTAAAATGCCAATTTTGTTTACATATTATACATGAACATAATTTTCAAAGTAGTAAAATATATGTCACACATTCCCATGAACGACTACAGTAATACAAATAATGTGTATATTTATAAATATGATCGTCTATAACATACTAAAATTATTTTACATTTGAATTTACAGTTTTTGAGAAACAAATAAAAATATACCAAAAAGTGTGTTTTTTTGGTATATTCTTATTTGTTTCTCAAAAACTGTAAATTCAAATGTAAAATAATTTTAGTATGTTATAGACGATTATATTTATAAATATACGAATTATTTTCATTACTGTCGTCGTTCATGGGAATTAGAAATTCAGTATCAAAATTCTGAATTTTTGACCAACTAGACTTCAACGAATATTTTTGTATAGTTGAATGTTTCAGTTATCCTTTTCATCCACATGTATAAATACTAGAATGTTCAAAGACTTCACAGTAATAATTGTTTTGTTTTTCGATAAGAATAATTGTAAGAAATAATTTATTGAAATTTGAATTTGCAAATAAAATTCATGGGAGTGAACGAACCCAACGAAAATATGTTCTTCATCTGACATTGCAATGTACAAGTCACTGTAACAAATCCATGATATTTTGACGAATGGAGGTTGTTGGACCATAAAGAACATGAAAATAAATAAAGAATACAGAATTTGCTGTTTTTTAAAAAAATAAAGGGTTCGTTCTTTCGACGCGTATGTTTGACCTTAAATAATATATTAACTTAGTCGAAATTAAATTATTTATTGTTTGAATATATGGAATTACAAATTCGGTACTGAAAACATTAAAAAACGAAAACGGATGATCTTTGTCAGTTCTGGAGGCGCTAAAGTACTACTAATATTTTTCAATACTTTACTCACAGACGACTGACTTAAACATATCCAACAGTTTGAACCAACTTGATTTTGGAAAGAACTACCACACACTAAATATAAAGTTACGAAAACCCTTCAAGTTAAATTGATATTTTATATAAATTGATAAAGAAAAATGTCTGTATCAAATACCTAAAAAGGAATACGCGTTGTTGGATAATTATTGTTAAACTTCGCTAAGTAATCCAATAAATAATATCACCTTGATGATTAATTTTGAACTGATTTAATACTTAGAAGTCTCTAGAGGGAATAAATAATAGTAGTGATAATATAATTCATAAAATAATGATGAATTTTCGCATTCTACAGTGACTGTAAGAGTTTACAGGCACCTCAAACTTTACCGTAACTTTTACAAACATCTGTAACATATTTAGGATTTTCTGTAAGGAACAGGAGCTATGAGAATTACCATTTGACCTGTAAGCATTTACAGATCTTACAGATTCTCTTACAGACTTTACAGAATTGCTCAGAATTGACCTATAAATTTGTAAATTAAATCCAGTATAAACCAGCCATTAGGGTTTATGACCTCTTGACAATTTAGTTAAATAAATAAATAAACCAGCAGAACATCAAATACTCACCGCAAAAGGATCCGCCTGCTCCCAGGAGATGGGCGTGCCCCAGCTGCTGGGGCGGACTTTCTCAGGCAAGGATTCCGGCACAGCCACCAGGATAAAAAACACGTCGAGGATGGCAACAGCCGTGGCAAGCGTCACCACCAAACTAACGGACCAGCGCTCCATGAGGTAGGCCCCCAGGGCTGGGGACACCACCATGCTGGCGGCGAAAGTCGCTGACACCTAACAAAAAACATATTGTAACTCTGAGGCTAACTTAAGACCTGTAAAAATCTAGTTTGAAGTGTTTAAAGACAGCCAAGTCTTCAACAAATCTACCTCGCCAAGAACCAAAACAGGACATCATATTTAAACACAGTCATTTCCTCAGAGTCTAACTCCTCTAACTTCAGCCCTCCCAACACCAATTCACTCACCAATCCATATGCCAGGGAGCGCTCATGCTCCTCGGTGACGTCCGCCACGTAGGCGAACACCACGCTGAAGGTGACTGCAAACACCCCGGAGATGCTAATCATGGCGAAGAACCACCAGGTGTTGATGGTCATAAGAGGAATGGGCACGCAGGTGAAGAGAACCGTAATCAAGAGGAAGATCTTCCGGCCACAGACGTCTGAAAGCGCGCCGATTAACGGAGCGCTCAAGAAGGACAGAAGACCCTGAGGATCAAAAATATATGTAAATTATAATTCTTATAATGGGGTCTTTCACCATTTATTGTTTTTTTTTTTTTTATTAAACTTTATATAAATTGAAGACTATCTACACTTGTAAAAAGTCTTAATTGTTATTCATTAAGGTGAACCATCCGGGCAAATACGGGCTGAAGATACCGCAAGATGAACATGACTTTTTTGAAACAATATATCATTATTATAATAAATGAAACATATAATGTTTTATACCTACGTTTGTAGATAAAAGTCCAAAGTTTTGTAATAAATTTTAAAATGCCAATTTTGTTTACATATTATACATGAACATAATTTTCAAAATAGTCAAATATATGTCACACATTCCCATGAACGACTACAGTAATACAAATAATGTGTATATTTATAAATATGATCGTCTATAACATACTAAAATTATTTTACATTTGAATTTACAGTTTTTGAGAAACAAATAAAAATATACCAAAAAGTGTGTTTTTTGGTATATTCTTATTTGTTTCTCAAAAACTGTAAATTCAAATGTAAAATAATTTTAGTATGTTATAGACGATTATATTTATAAATATACGAATTATTTTCATTACTGTCGTCGTTCATGGGAATTAGAAATTCAGTATCAAAATTCTGAATTTTTGACCAACTAGACTTCAACGAATATTTTTTTATAGTTGAATGTTTCAGTTATCGTTTTCATCCACATATATAAATACTAGAATGTTCAAAGACCTCGCTGTGATAATTGTTTTGTTTTTCGATAAGAATAATTGTAAGAAATAATTTATTGAAATTTGAATTTGCAAAACAAAATTCATGGGAGTGAACGAACCCAACGAAAATATGTTCTTCATCTGACATTGCAATGTACAAGTCACTGTAAAAAATCCATGATATTTTGACGAATGGAGGTTGTTGGACCATAAACAACATGAAAATAAATAAAGAATACAGAATTTGCTGTTTTTTAAAAAAATAAAGGGTTCGTTCTTTCGACGCGTATGTTTGACCTTAAGCCACAATGATTTTTTTTAAATGTTGTGACGTCATAGTAGAGGTGTTGCTGGATCTAAAACAGTAGAGATTTAAATAATTTTAGTTACATGAATGTTCTATTTTATTGTAATAATAATAATAAAATAAGTAAAAAAATATATGACTACAATTACTTACAATCTGTACTGTTTTAGATCCAGCAACACCTCTACTATGACGTCACAACATTTTTTTAAAAATCATTGTGGCTTAATGAATAACAATTAAGACTTTTTAAAAATGTAGATAGTCTTCCATATAAATAAAGTTTCATAAAAAAAATTTAATAAAATTTCATGTGCCTATAAGAATATAATATTCTTTTGTAAATTAATTTTTTTTCAGGTACGTTCCACACTATTTATAAGTATGTAATATTTTCAGTAATAATATAACAAGAGAGTGACAATAAATTGAAAATAATTTGACAGATCTTTCGAAAACTTGTTGCCAGGCAATAGCCACAAAAGCAAATGGCAACAAGTTTGAGAAAGATACTGGAGAAATATTTTCTAATTTATCGAACTCTCGAGTTACATTTAATTAGATTATTTTTTGATTTCATCATCAGGCACAGCACAAAATCTATCGTTTTGGCTCATTTTTACTTGTGTTGATAACTATCTGACATCTGTCAACAAATACAAAAAAGCTACAGAGAATATTGCCGGGAATAATCACAAGAGCATTAATCTCAGTATAATAACGACAGGATTGGTTAAAACGCAGACACGTGACATACAATAAAGCATTTCATTGGTTTAAAGAAACGTCAAAAAATAATCAGAATAATAAATTCTTAAGTTCAAATTAACCTACTTACATATATTTAGTATTCTAGTACCTTTAAGGTAGTTTTTCCACAACTAATAGTTATTTACATTACAAGCAAGGTAAAACAGTTTCTACTGCTGAATGGAGGAAATGACCGGCGAGCCTGTCACCTCCTTAGTTAACTTGCGTGTCTTGTACAACATTTTACTTGTTACTCATTTGTCAATCAAATTAAAATTATAACCAAGTCCTGTCAGTTACAAACAACTGTTCTGTCAACAATTATTTGAAATGATTTCGCATAAGCCTTGTAAGCATTACTATGGCAACGTGCATTGTTTACCTTGTTTACTAACTTGTAAAATTTTTACAATGTAGCTGTCAATTAGTAACTTGTAAATATTCATTTTCAAAGGCAATAGAGAGCTTGGGTAAATGGTGTTTACAAGTGAGTAACAAATAAAGGTAGTTAATTCGTTGGTCAAGAGATAGGCTCAAAAAAGTTATAGAATATGGTGATAAAATAAAAATCATAGGTTACCATTGAAATAACGTAGATAATTTAATTCCAATATAAAGTAAGCCGTAAAGAAAAAAACAATTTTCTATAACACTGTTTTGGAATAGTATATTCTACAACAAGTAATGGAATGGCACATATTCCACGCGAGCAAAAAGTTTGTAGCCCGAGCCAAAGGCGAGGGCTACGGTTTGCGAGCGTGGGATAGGCCATTCCGTTACATGTTGTAGACTATACTTTCTATAAAAAGGTTTTGGAAATTATACAAAAATACAAATATAAAACTGTCGAAAACGTCAAACTCAAATAAATCAAATTAAAGCAATCAGAAATAACCATAGTAACTGAATCAAGATACTTCATATGTCGAGCTAATAAGCGGTTCTGATTCGTCGAAAATATTCCATACGCCGTATGGAATGTTAGTGATTCCATAACAATTTTTAGTAGTGGAATGCCCAGTTTCCAAAACAGTGTTATAGAAACTAGGCATTCCACAACTAAAAATTGTTATGGAATCACTAACATTCCATTCGCTGCGTATGGAATATATTCCACGAATCAGTACAAACTCTTTGCTCGTGTGGAATATGTGCCATTCCATTACTTGTTGTAGAATATACTATTTTCTAGGACCACGGAGAAATCTGCTCATTGTATGTTTGTTTGTTGTTGAAATGATTTTGTTTTGTGAGTATTTCAATTTCAATACAGATCAGTTCATTTCAGTACAGGTGCCATTGCTAGGATACGTATTTAGAATTGTCAAATATTGGAATGGTGAAAGCAGGGACAAATTTATTATTAAAATTAAATTAATTAGGAAATAATATCGTGGTCGTAGAAAAAGTATAGTGTACAACTCGCATGGAATGTCCATTTCCAACTCGTATGATTTGCAGCATTCGCCTTCGGCTCATGCTACAAACTTTCATACTCGTAGGAAATGAGTACCATTCCATGCTCGTTGTACATTATACTATTTAAGCTGTTAGTATCCACAGCGATTATTTCAATGCATTTTTTTATACTGCTTTACAGCAAAAGTGTCAATACAAAAGTTGTTCAAAATTTAAAAATACTTGCAATAAGGCCCATTTGGATACCTAAACATTACTATTTCACGATATATCAAATTTAAATTAATATTATTAGGAAAATTTTAACACAACAGCCATGGAAAATCAAACAAAAACTAAAAATATTTGACATTTCGAAAAACATTTAGATTTATTTATTACATTGTTGCATTATTTCCTGTAGAAATTTCGTAGAAGATTGTATGAAGATGGGATGTCACGGAAGAACTAACCTTAAAATACTCATTAATTTATTTTCGTGTCTGTTTTACTGTATAATATTTATGTCGTTTTTAATTAACATGTCTATTTGAAAAACAATAACATAGATAACGATAAAAAGAATATTAAATAAATATTGTACGTGTTTGTTTTGCAAACAAAATATAATAAATATTTTAGTTCAACTTTACAAGAGTCATTAATTTCTTATCTGTTGTTCATTACACGAACAAGGCGATATAATTTGACGGATAGTAATGTTACTAAGGGCCGATATTTCCATCCGCGAAAAAAGTTCCGAATAAATGAAAAATGTCGCATCGAAATCATAGCATACATTTTGTTCTATCTGTCATTTTTTGATGCGCAATTTTTACCTCCCGCCTACCTCTAGGTAAGGGAGGTATTGTTTTTGGTCAAAAAATTGGGTAGTGAGTTTTCAATGAATAAGCACGTTTTAGGGTCCCTACAATACGATTTTACTATTTTCGCGATGATGTCTGTATGTATGTATGTATGTGTGTGTGTGTGTGTAGTCTGTGGCATTTTTTTCGTCTCGCATAACTCAAATACTATATTACCAAAAAATACAATTTTTTAAATTATTGCTTCTTATATTTAAATGAAGAGCTGATTAGATTTTGGATAAAATTGGTCGACCGGAAGTAGCAGTTTACTTGAAGCCCTTAACAGTTTTTCGTGAAAAACACGGTTAAATTTCCTTTTTCAACAATTTATGTTATTTTGAAAGTTGAAGAATATTTAATTCTACGTTTGTTTTGATTACACTAATTTTAATAATTTTCATTAGATTTAGAGATAATAAAATATAAAGAAATTAGATTTCACAAATCTTGCATTCCTAGTACATCATGGAAAATTTTCAATTTTTTACAAAATGTGACACATGTCATTGTGATTGTGAAGCTGTTTTCTTAGTGAAATATATGTCAAAAAATTAAATAAATATACGAAAGAAAATTAAAATTCTCAAATATAAATAGAAAATAAACAAATAAGAAGGTATGTTTCTGTATCATCAAATACTATTTTGTACCGTTTATGAGTAGTATTAGGCGGGAGGTTCGTAGAAGGAAACCTCATAAATTTGGGATTAATAGTATAATACTGTATGAGGGATTATGATAGTCATTATTCACGAAGATGAAGTTTGCAAATCATCCGAGTGAAGAATGACCATAATCCCGAATATAATTCTATATTATTTCTAGTCCTGTAAATTCGGAAATCACTTTTGAAAATTATCGAAATTTGGTGAAACCATACACGTTGAAAAACGTCAACATAAAAATACACATTGACAACTGACTACATGTCAACTGTCAGACGGCCGTTGCTTGGTGATCCACGTCACGTCTTTAAAATAACCGTGAATTATGGATACTATAGGAAGTAAAATTCGAGCAAAACGGAAGTAAATTGTGTTGGACGACTTGCTAACCTAACATTTTTACTCGTTTTACTACATAAATCTAGGGAATTTTTTCTAGCTTGTTTTGCTCCATGATAAAATATTATTTAAATTATTAATTAAAATATATAAATGAACTAAAAATAAAATAAAATGAAAATAATTAATGTTAACTACATGCTGTTATTTCAATTTATGTAGTTGTTATCTAAATTGTTTTGACTCAACCAACTAGCAAATACGAAAAATTGGTTGTTCAAGTCAAGCATACGGGCTGAAGATAGCTCAACATGAAAATAACTTATTTGAAACAATATATCATTATTATAATAAATGAAACATATAATGTTTTATAGCTACATTTGTAGATAAGAGTCCAAAGTTTTCTAATCAATTTTAAAAAGCTAATATTATTTGTAAATTATACATGAACATAATTTTCAAAGTAGTAAAATATATGTCACACATTCCCATAAACGACAGTAATGCAAATGGTTCGTATATTTATAAATATGCTCATCTATTTATTTCCATTTGAATTTACAGTTTTTGAGAAACAAATCAAAATATACCAAAAAGTGTGTTTTTTGGTATATTTTTATTTGTTTCTCAAAAACTGTAAATTCAAATTGAAAATAATCTTAGTATGTTATAGATGAGCATATTTATAAATATACGAATTATTTGCATTAGTGTAGTCGTTCATGGGAATGAGAGACACAGTATCAAAGTTCTGAATTTTTGACCAACTAGACTTCAACGAATATTTTTTTATAGTTGAATGTTTCAGTTATCGTTTTCATCCACATATATAAATACTAGAATGTTCCAAGACCTCACTGTGATAATTGTTTTGTTTTTCGATAAGAATAATTGTAAGAAATAATTTATTGAAATTTGAATTTGCAAAACAAAATTCCTGGGAGTGAATGAAGCCAACGACAACCTGACATTGCAATGTACAAGTCACTGGAACAAATCCATGAAATGTTGACGGATGGAGGTTGTTGGACCATCAACAACATTAGAAAATAGTAAATGCTTACTTAGCATTTGGACGATTTGCTAGCTTCATTAGACGTACATTATAATTCATAAAAAAAATTAAATAATGGGGATATATTTGTACAGGAGTAAAAAAATATATTATTGGAATCAACAAACAGAAAATATCGCATGAAAAGATGACAGCTAATTAATAATCATTATTTACGGATGATTTTGATGCAATATACTTTGTTTATTCCAATAATGAATTTATTTTGTAGTTTATCTGAGGTTCGAAATATTGGCCCTAAAATAAATATTTTTATCCAACACCTCTCAATAAATGATCTATAATTATGGCGATTTTGTAACTGATTACCCACTAGTGGGTATAATTTTGAGGAAAGCCACTAGTGAGTATTTTTTTTATTTATAACAATAATAATAACACACAACACCTTGGTAACTACTTCGATTGACATTTTAATTTATAAAATTTAAAGCATATGTCACTGTCAAATTATATTTCTTTAATAAATTATTCATTTATTAAGAGGTGTTGGATAAAACGTTATACTTCACACGTGGGCAAAGTGGAATTACCCACTAGATAAAATTATCTCACTCAGCCTTCGGCTTCGTGTGCTAAAATTTCTCTCGTGGGTAATTCCTTACTTTGCACACTTGTAAAGTAAATAACTATTGTAGTTTATCTGAGGTTAGAAATATCTAGATTGAAGTGTTTAAAAAACAGTCAAGTCTTCCGCAAAGCTTTCTCCCCCAGAACTAGAGACAGGTCGTCATTTACCCACCCCCAAATCATATTTAAAGACAATTAGTGGTTTTAAGACAGTCGACTTCCCAAAATCGCGAAATATTCGGTGAAATGTTAGTCCGCCTCTCAGCGGTTTAAAATGTCAGGAATCGACGCATCGGTGGCCCAGATACCATCCGACAACTCTGCGGACTTAACACTAACACAAAATCATGTTTAAAGACAGTCGCTTCCTCTGAGGCTAACTTAAGACCTGCAGCATCTAGTTTGAAGTGTTTTAAGACACTCAAGTCTTTAGCAAGACTTGCTTTCCTAGAACTAGAGGTAGAAAATCATCCACCCACCCTAAATAATATTTAAAAACAATCTGGGGCTAGCTTAAGACCTCCAACATTTAGTTTACATTCCGTTAATTAACATAAATTATCCAAATCGTAAAACCGTTCCGATAACCAATAAATTATATTTGTTTACAAAAACAGTCGATAAAGAAAAAAATATTATTAAAAACAGTTGATTTTACGAAAAAACAAAATATAGTGGCACTATTCTTAGCGCATATTTATAATAAAATAAAATTCTACCTTAATTCCCATGATGAGCCCATTCATAAGAAATGTATGGTCTGGAAATGTTTCATTTAAGACCTAAAAATAAAAAATAGTTTACAAATTATGAAATACCAGGTTAAAAAAATTATTGATGCAGCTGTTTTTCTAATTATTTTAAAAATAACCACTCTCTGACGTTTGAAGTATAAATAAATTGTACATAACTTCAAAATATATTTCAATAAGCATTCTCAACACTCACAAACAAATTGAATTTCGTTTAAAGCACCCAATAATCAAATATCAATTAAAAACAACAGTTTGCAAATAAACATAAAAAATAACGCGTAAATTTATAATTACTGATTAAACAATTAAAAAACTCCAAAGTTTTATTTTTTGTGTAAGAAATGTCAAAAATCAGGGCACCCAACCGCACATTTATAAAAAAATACTTTAAATAAGTTTCAATAGATGTCACAATTCACAAATAAATTCATTTTAGACCAAAAAAATTACTTACTGAAATAATGGGCATCGTAAGAAGGCCCCATGCGAAAAACTCCAAAAATATGACCACCAAGGCATGGTACAAACTCGGATTACCAATACCGGATGTCTGAAAAACAAATAAATCTGAAACAAGCTCGAAAAACAATACATTGACAAACGAATGCAGCTGTCACTTGCTGAAGACAAGAGTTGCAAATTTTTTGCAAAAAGTTCAAAATATGAGACAAACAAGGAAAATACATACACATAATTTTATCATGTTGTGTAAACGTTAAGTTAAAACTGGGAAATGTGTAATAAAATTTGATACGTACTCTGTATTTTCTCATAAATCAAATTTGTAGTTAAATGTCAGAATATTCTAAACTTCAGATAGTAAAATATTTGCAATATTGCACAGGAAATAAAGCATAATTAATAACGTCTGTTTAAAGTGCCTAACAAAACTGTTTATCAAAATTATAATTATTTGATTTACCTTGACTTTATAGATATAATTATTCATTGTAAAACCATTTAATATGGAGCACAACAACTTTTTTAAATAGGGGTGGACGGTATTTTAATTTCTACATCGTAGATTTTAATAAATGACACATAAAAGCAGATTTGAATCATTGACAAGTATCAACGTCAAAATACGTGTTTGTCAAAAATTTGTGTCACATATAATTACTGAATTAAACAATGGTTTCAATGTGAAATTAGTTTGAATCATACGTGTGATTTAAGATCACATTATCAAGTTCGTAGAATTGATAAGATTTTATCATATTATGAGGTAAAATCGTACTTACTGTGACCACTCCATCTTTTATTATGGTTTTTCTGCTTCTGATAATCATTCCAACGACTTTTTTGGATGGCTTACTGGGCATTGTCTTTGGTTTCAACAAAATAATCACTAACTTAATAATAATTAATCATTTTTACGTATTGTAACAGCATTTCACTACATTTATCAATAACACTCTTTGATGGCTCTAACACTGCTGTGAAATAAACAATATAACCTTGATCGCTGCAGTGCTGCCAACTGCTACACGCGAACTATTAATTACACTAATTATTAAAAATGACATAACTAACGAAATGATTGCGTGTTGTTTGTGAGCATAACCAATTTTTAAATTTATAAATGCTAATTTTATTGTGTAGTATTCGCCAGAATAAACAATTTGTAATGACTTTATTCTTTGGATGGTTGGCTACACTAATTCTTATAAAACATGAATTTTTCAATAAATGGAAATTCCTAAACACGTAAACAACGATAATTAAAAGGAAATTATGTAAATAATTTGTCATCACTGATAAAAATTTTAGACAATTTAAAACAAATAATTACTTTACAATTTCTTTGTAAAAAAACCGTAACAGCAATGAATTGAAATATAGTTTTGTCAATATAATAAAAAATGCTTTAAATAAATATAACCAATTATAATAGTTATGTTTTCATTACGAAAATAAACTATATGATTGATAAGAAGGAATTTCAGTGCCGCGGTAGATATTAAATTTTATTAGAAATTTAAAAAAAATGATATAGGTTAAGTTCATACATGACACTCAGTGTTGCCAACGTCGAACATTGAAATGATCGCAAATAACACTCAAAATTGTATGTTTTGTTTGCAACTTCTTTATCAGAATTAATTATTTCGTTCTTCTTGCACATATTGCATAATTTTACGTATAAATTTACTATTATACCTGTACATCTGCCAAAATGGCCCTACTTGTACATTAATCATTGTATGGTTGCCAACACTGCCTTACTCAAAATCGTTGTATAATGCATACTTTTTGTACCGATTTCAGCTTTTAATGACATTTTGGAGTACTTTAGTGTTGATTTTAAATAAAACAAACCGAATCAATTATGAAATTAAATTGTTTCCTGCAGTTTAAAATATGACAGCTGCTGCAATCTTTCGGATAACTGTGGAACTATAAACTGTCAAATTATTTCAAAATTATCCAAAAAAATGTTGTAAATAAAAGTGGAAAGATGTAAAAATGACATAAGAAGTAAATTATAGTAATATTCTTATATTTCATGTCAATAAATGTATTAATTATTCAAATATACATATACCTATGTATTTTTTTGACAGATGGTTAAACTGTGAACTTATATACAGATATTTCACATATAACCAACCTGTATGTGATATTCTAATATCACAAAATAATTTCAAGTTCTAAATATACATACATAACCTCTAAATAAATCAGTATCTGTCAAAATTAATTGTTTAATCACATAAAACAAATGAAATTTCCGTAAATAAAGATCAGTCGTGTTTGTGTAAACTCTATGCCTCAAGTGTCGCGTATTTTAACAAAAAGCAACAAGATAAATAACAATATTAGAGTGATGGACAATAAAAATTTAATAAAAGTATTATACAGTGTCAAATTTACACAAGAAAGAGAGAAATTCACAGTTTTATGACAGCATTTCTTCTGTAAATCTGACTACGAATGCAGAAGTTTATGTCTATAAAAAAAATTATTAGCTATACACAATAATTTTACATAACATTGCTTAATATTCCCATATTTATTAATAAACATAACTTATTATTACATATTCTAACTCTCTATACAAACAAATATTCAAATATGAACTGGCATCAATTATAACCTCAAATTTTGACAGTTTCCCAAGTAAAACAATGCGAAATCAGCTACAATTAGTACGCAAACTTTGTTTTGACGAATTGCCAACCTAAAATATAGATTTTCACCAGATTAAATAATAATTATCATTATTATTTGTAAGAAATGAAATGTGACGTTCCTAAATTATAACTTCAAATTTTGACAGTTTGCCTGACAAAACAACGCGAAAACAGCTACAATACACAAATTTTGTTTTGACAAACTGCCAATCTAAAATGTATTAAATGAAATGTGACGTTTCTAAATTATAACCTCAAATTTTGACAGTTTCTCTGACAAACAATGCGAAAACAGCTACAATACACAAATTTTGTTTTGACAAACTGCCAATCTAAAATGTAATAAATGAAATGTGACGTTTCTAAATTATAACCTCAAATTTTGACAGTTTCTCTGACAAAACAACGCGAAGACAGCTACAATACACAAATTTTGTTTTGACAAACTGCCAACCTAAAATGTATGGGACGTTTCTAAATTATAACCTCAAATTTTGACAGTTTCCTGACAAAACAACGCGGCGAAACAGCTACAAATAATAAATAAATTTTGTTTGACGAACTGCCAACCTAAAATTTTAATTTTCACCAGATTAAATAATCATCATTATTATTTGAACAGACTATACACAATTCTAACGTATTTTAAATAAGATAAAAGCAATTCATTGGAATATAATAAATTATGTGTAAATTTCAAAAATAATTAGGAAAATGTGCACCTCACATCTTATATTTAATTTGAAGCTAATTTCAAATCGACACTGAAAATTTATTTACAAATATTTAATTTAAATTCAAACAAAATAACAAAAATGTGTTCTAAGACATTTAAAAAATATTAGGCCTCGATTATAGCGAGCGCTGATATAACGAACAATTCAAAGAAAACAAATAATGAATTAAATAATTTCACAGAGGATAATTTGCTTAAATTGTATGTACACCTCGCGCTAGATAGAATGATCCATACCGCCGGTTTTTGTCCATTCATTCCTCATTTATTCATTGAAGATCACATTATTCGGCACGGACTGTTTGACACCTAGCTTAAAAGTAACGTCAGTGCCAAATACAATCGGTTTTTAAATTTAAAATCCTTCAATATGAGTCTGAGCATTCATATTAAGGTTTGAAAATTCGCAAACAGATTTTAGTTTGTTGAAATAATACACAAAACACCAATTTTTACAAATATTTTCTTAGAAATTCACACACTACCGCATAAAAAACAGATGATTCTATCAGCGCGCGCGGTGCACACACGAATGGGGTTCGAACCTAACCTCAAAAACATAACTCTGTCATTTGATCATGTGACAGTTGCATGCGTGGCCGCTAGTTGTCACTACTAGTGTTGGTTGTCACTGCTGGCCGTCTGTCCGTCCGCCTCCTCCCTCTTCATGTGCTCAATGTTCCGCGGTGGGGATGAGTGGTCAGTGGTGGGGGCGTCGCCGGCTGATTGGTTGTCGTTGGCCTCTGGCTCGGACGCGGAGCCGCCATTGGGCGGTGTTATGTCGTTGGGGAGGGGAGGTGATGTGCTATTGGAGGATTCGATTAGGTTGCCGTTGATGTTGACAAGGTGGGAGGGGAGATGTGGCGATTGGAGGTTAGGTTTGCGATGTTTGTCGCCTTTCCGCCAAAGGGTTATTTCCTATAAGTATGTTAATAATCAGTGGCTCCCTCTTTGATACATCTGACAAACTAGCCCTCATTCATTTGTTACGTTACTCCTTTCTTTCGATATTCAATTATTTCTCGCGACTATCTATTCTTTTTTATAACCAATAGACAATTATTCATTTGTTTCTCACGATACTCTAATCTCTTGTATAACGCATCGGACTGTAGATCGTGAGATTCTCAGTTCGAATCCCACTACCGACTGCTGGTTACTATATATCATACGCAAACATATAACACCTGCCGAGATCTGCGTTAGCAAAGTGCCACACCCACAATGGATAAAAGGCGTGATATTTTTTAATAAATCAATGGCTCCCTCTTTGATACATCTGTCACACTAGGCTGCATTCATTTATTACGTTGTTAATCATTTGTTTATAATCATTTGTGCAACCAATCATTTTCAAACTCGCCATTTATTCATTTGTTTCTCACGACTCTCTAAACTTTTGTATAAATAATATTTTCCCGATGACAGCTGTCAAACTACACTTATTCATTTGTTCCGATGTTCATTTGTTTTTCCTGGCTCTCGTTTTTTTTTTTTTTATAAAATTAATATTATCGCAATGACAGCTGTTAAACCGTTATTCGTTTGTTTTCCATGCTTTTTTATCATTTATATAACCAATATTTTCGCTACAACTTTCTAATTAAATATTTATACATTTGTTTCGTTATTCCTTTGTTTTTCACGACTCTCTAAACTTTTGTATAACAAATATTTTCGCGATGACAGCTGTCAAACTAGATACTAATTCATTTGTTTTGATGCTCATTTGTTTATCACGGCTGTTTAATATTTTGTGTAACCAATGTTTCCGCGATGATAGCTGTCAAACTAGACATTAATTCATTTGTTTCTTAGTTTGATTATTTCCCAATTTTGTGTCCCCAATAACTAAGGTATGCTGCTTTTACAAACCTAAATAAGTGATATATTTGTAGCTGTACCAGCTGTCAAGTTGCAACCCCCAAGGTGAAGGGGGCAGCACAACGGATAAACATTTAAATAAGGGCGCGAAAATCACGATTAATATAAAAAACCAACCCAATTATGTCCCATACCTGTTGTTTGAAGTATCTCCGGTCCTCCGTGTCCATCAGCACCAAATTCAAGAAATATCTAACAGAGAACTTCTTGTTAATGTCCCGCATCGTTGGCGTCAGATCGTATCCCGCCAAGAACACTCTAATTGGTATACTTTCCCCTAAACCATCGAAAACAATTCAAGCAATCAAATATTTACTATAAAAATGTAGCCTACCTCTGACTGGGGCCCCATCCATTATTTCATACTTTGCAATCGTTTCGTTTTCATTGAAAATGTTGTTCCCTAAAAACAAGACAATTTTCAAAGTCTGCAACTTTCGCTTGAAACATTTTTCGTAACATAATTAAGGGGCGCTTTCAACATTACAAAATTACAGAGATGTTCTCAAAATAAAGCACAAAAACCTAATCAACTTGTAAGTTGAACAAGTTAATAAATCAGAGATGAAATTTGTAAAATCATGTTAAGAAGAAAATGAAGCGTGTGTGAATCTTACCCATTCCAGTGGTTTCTCTTTTGATGATGGCAATTTCCATGTGTTTGATTTTTATTCGAACCAAAAGGAAATAAATTTTTCCTACGATAACATCCTTCAAATGGTACCTGAACACAAATCCACAAACACTTACGTTTAAAGAATGATTGTGAGCATAAATGAAGTAGGGAAAGGTTTAAATCTGTTGTTGAATGTCGATAAATGTAAAGTGTTGGTGTTTGAGAAGAATGATTTGGTGACTGGTTGTAATGTTTCAGTGAATGAATTTGTATATTTGTCTAGTATGTTCTCGAGGGATCGACGTCTTGACCGGGAGATTGAAAGGCGGGTGTCTGCAGGGTGCAAGGTATTGGGTGCTCTGGGTACATTTGCTCGAAACGTGAATGTATCTAGAGTCTTCTAGAGATGCTCGATTGAGTGTTTATAATGGTGTGTTAGTGTCTACATTGATGTATGGATCTGAATGTTGGGTGTAGCAATGAGATATTTGAGAGGAGTGTGTGGGTGTACGAGACGTGATCGTGTACGGAATACATTGGTGTATGTTGAGTGTGAGATTGAGAAGAATGTTGTTAAGAAAGTGGGAGTGAGTCAGTTGAGGTCGAATGAAAGGTTGGTGAAACTAATATATGTGGGTGAACGATTACGTGGGCGTCCGAGGAATAACTGGTTGGGTATGATTGATGGAGGAATGATTCCGAGTGTGAAGAATAGACGAGCATGTATGAATGTGGACGAGGCGAAAGTGGTGTGTCAGGATAGGGATGTTTGATTGTTGGTTGACTGTGTTTCTGGGTTCGTGCTATCCCACTAAGTGGGATATAGCGGGACGTTATGTATGTATGTAAATCCAAATTGATGCAAAATAATTCACGAAAAAACACACTTCGCGATAAAAAACCTATGTGAACATTTTCTTGCAATATTGTTACAAATTTATACAAATAAACACTGATAAACTTCAATATAAACACTGATAAACCGCCATTGTAACTGTTACAGCTTCAACTGTCAATTGAGCAGTGGTGCCAAATGTTTAAAGTTAAAATGTTGCAATAGTACATTTATTAACAAAAAGTTGTTTTTTTAACTAATTATTTAAATTTGCCCAATTTAAATCATACTAATGATAAAATGTTCATAATTTACTGAAATTCCAAAAGTAATAAATGATTTTTCAACTTACTTAGATTTGTTGTATTCGAATTCTATGTGTAGACAATCTTCTATTCCAACTTCCATCTTAATGGAATTATTCATTTCTGGATACGATGACAAAGTATGGACAGCAATGTCTAGTTCTTTCACCAAATCTGCTAATCTTCGAACAATTGTTACTCGAAGAAAATATCTGCAAATAAAAACGATTGATTTAAAGTTTATGGCTGCTATTCACAGATCTACCTTAAAGCCCTTAAGGCACTAGACTAGGGCACTTTTAAATTTACCACTACTGACATCCCAATAATAAAGTGACTTTAAACGAGGTCTGTGATCGTTTGTCGGACTTTATTAATAAGTTTAGAGATTAATAAATGAAAGGTGTTTAAAATTTTATAACATCATTAGTTAAATATAGAAGAGACTACGACACAAATAAATCCATTGAAGTCATGGCTCAATAAATATTTATTTTGATTGATGAATCATATGTAAATTAATCGTGTCCCCAACAATTTCTATTAGTAATTTGCTATATTAAACGACAAGTTTAACACGACAGTTCAACGGTCTCCTTTGACATTATTTCATCTAGCACATTCATGCTCCAATCAAAACCAATACAACTGTACACAATTATACTTTAATCACCCCTGGATTCAGGGGTGAGGTCGGCAGGTCCCTATCTAGTATAGTTCCAGAGCTATGCCCCCTCAAACTTCAACAATTTTTAGTTTGAATACAGCCAAACTCTTTTTTGATATTTTTATATCTCGCTAATTTAATTCCCAATCAAAATTTATTCAATTATACACATTTGTATTAAAAACTTCCCTGAATCCAGGGGTGAGGTCGCCAGGGCCCCATCTAGTCTAGTTCTCGAGCTACGCCCCTTTAAACTTCAACAATTTTACTTGAAATTATTACAGATTCCTTCCTTAACTTTCCACCTCCGTAATAAATGTATCCCCCAAATATTAATCAGTATAATTTTACAGAGTTACTCTAAAAGCCCTCCCGAATCTAGTGGTGACGTCGTCAGGCCTCCATTTCGAGCTACGCCCCCTTAAACTTCAACAATTTTACTTGAAATTATTACAGATTCCTTCCTTAACTTTCCACCTCCGTAATAAATGTATCCCCCAAATATTGAACAGTACAATTTTACAGAGTTACTCTAAAAGCCCTCCCGAATCTAGTGGTGACGTCGTCAGGCCCCCATTTCGAGCTACGCCCCCTTAAACTTCAACAATTTTACTTGAAATTATTACAGATTCCTTCCTTAACTTTTCACCTCCGTAATAAATGTATCCCCCAAATATTAAACAGTACAATTTTACAGAGTTATTCTAAAAGCCCTCCCGAATCTAGTGGTGACGTCGTCAGGCCTCCATTTCGAGCTACGCCCCCTTAAACTTCAACAATTTTACTTGAAATTATTACAGATTCCTTCCTTAACTTTCCACCTCCGTAATAAATGTATCCCCCAAATATTAAACAGTACAATTTTACAGAGTTATTCTAAAAGCCCTCCCGAATCTAGTGGTGACGTCGTCAGGCCCCCATTTCGAGCTACGCCCCCTTAAACTTCAACAATTTTACTTGAAATTATTACAGATTCCTTCCTTAACTTTCCACCTCCGTAATAAATGTATCCCCCAAATATTAAACAGTACAATTTTACAGAGTTATTCTAAAAGCCCTCCCGAATCTAGTGGTGACGTCGTCAGGCCCCCATTTCGAGCTACGCCCCCTTAAACTTCAACAATTTTACTTGAAATTATTACAGATTCCTTCCTTAACTTTCCACCTCCGTAATAAATGTATCCCCCAAATATTAAACAGTACAATTTTACAGAGTTATTCTAAAAGCCCTCCCGAATCTAGTGGTGACGTCGTCAGGCCTCCATTTCGAGCTACGCCCCCTTAAACTTCAACAATTTTACTTGAAATTATTACAGATTCCTTCCTTAACTTTTCACCTCCGTAATAAATGTATCCCCCAAATATTAAACAGTACAATTTTACAGAGTTATTCTAAAAGCCCTCCCGAATCTAGTGGTGACGTCGTCAGGCCTCCATTTCGAGCTACGCCCCCTTAAACTTCAACAATTTTACTTGAAATTATTACAGATTCCTTCCTTAACTTTTCACCTCCGTAATAAATGTATCCCCCAAATATTAAACAGTACAATTTTACAGAGTTATTCTAAAAGCCCTCCCGAATCTAGTGGTGACGTCGTCAGGCCCCCATTTCGAGCTACGCCCCCTTAAACTTCAACAATTTTACTTGAAATTATTACAGATTCCTTCCTTAACTTTCCACCTCCGTAATAAATGTATCCCCCAAATATTAAACAGTACAATTTTACAAAGTTACGCTAAAAGCCCTCCCGAATCTAGTGGTGACGTCGTCAGGCCTCCATTTCGAGCTACGCCCCCTTAAACTTCAACAATTTTACTTGAAATTATTACAGATTCCTTCCTTAACTTTTCACCTCCGTAATAAATGTATCCCCCAAATATTAAACAGTACAATTTTACAGAGTTATTCTAAAAGCCCTCCCGAATCTAGTGGTGACGTCGTCAGGCCTCCATTTCGAGCTACGCCCCCTTAAACTTCAACAATTTTACTTGAAATTATTACAGATTCCTTCCTTAACTTTTCACCTCCGTAATAAATGTATCCCCCAAATATTAAACAGTACAATTTTACAGAGTTATTCTAAAAGCCCTCCCGAATCTAGTGGTGACGTCGTCAGGCCCCCATTTCGAGCTACGCCCCCTTAAACTTCAACAATTTTACTTGAAATTATTACAGATTCCTTCCTTAACTTTCCACCTCCGTAATAAATGTATCCCCCAAATATTGAACAGTACAATTTTACAGAGTTACTCTAAAAGCCCTCCCGAATCTAGTGGTGACGTCGTCAGGCCCCCATTTCGAGCTACGCCCCCTTAAACTTCAACAATTTTACTTGAAATTATTACAGATTCCTTCCTTAACTTTTCACCTCCGTAATAAATGTATCCCCCAAATATTAAACAGTACAATTTTACAGAGTTATTCTAAAAGCCCTCCCGAATCTAGTGGTGACGTCGTCAGGCCTCCATTTCGAGCTACGCCCCCTTAAACTTCAACAATTTTACTTGAAATTATTACAGATTCCTTCCTTAACTTTCCACCTCCGTAATAAATGTATCCCCCAAATATTAAACAGTACAATTTTACAGAGTTATTCTAAAAGCCCTCCCGAATCTAGTGGTGACGTCGTCAGGCCCCCATTTCGAGCTACGCCCCCTTAAACTTCAACAATTTTACTTGAAATTATTACAGATTCCTTCCTTAACTTTCCACCTCCGTAATAAATGTATCCCCCAAATATTAAACAGTACAATTTTACAGAGTTATTCTAAAAGCCCTCCCGAATCTAGTGGTGACGTCGTCAGGCCCCCATTTCGAGCTACGCCCCCTTAAACTTCAACAATTTTACTTGAAATTATTACAGATTCCTTCCTTAACTTTCCACCTCCGTAATAAATGTATCCCCCAAATATTAAACAGTACAATTTTACAGAGTTATTCT
Source organism: Poecilus cupreus (assembly GCA_963942605.1). NCBI lineage: Eukaryota > Metazoa > Arthropoda > Insecta > Coleoptera > Carabidae > Poecilus > Poecilus cupreus. Next base: position 4,510,312 of record OZ012713.1, read on the forward strand.
AAAAGCCCTCCCGAATCTAGTGGTGACGTCGTCAGGCCCCCATTTCGAGCTACGCCCCCTTAAACTTCAACAATTTTACTTGAAATTATTACAGATTCCTTCCTTAACTTTCCACCTCCGTAATAAATGTATCCCCCAAATATTAAACAGTACAATTTTACAGAGTTATTCTAAAAGCCCTCCCGAATCTAGTGGTGACGTCGTCAGGCCCCCATTTCGAGCTACGCCCCCTTAAACTTCAACAATTTTACTTGAAATTATTACAGATTCCTTCCTTAACTTTCCACCTCCGTAATAAATGTATCCCCCAAATATTAAACAGTACAATTTTACAGAGTTATTCTAAAAGCCCTCCCGAATCTAGTGGTGACGTCGTCAGGCCCCCATTTCGAGCTACGCCCCCTTAAACTTCAACAATTTTACTTGAAATTATTACAGATTCCTTCCTTAACTTTCCACCTCCGTAATAAATGTATCCCCCAAATATTAAACAGTACAATTTTACAGAGTTATTCTAAAAGCCCTCCCGAATCTAGTGGTGACGTCGTCAGGCCCCCATTTCGAGCTACGCCCCCTTAAACTTCAACAATTTTACTTGAAATTATTACAGATTCCTTCCTTAACTTTCCACCTCCGTAATAAATGTATCCCCCAAATATTAAACAGTACAATTTTACAGAGTTATTCTAAAAGCCCTCCCGAATCTAGTGGTGACGTCGTCAGGCCCCCATTTCGAGCTACGCCCCCTTAAACTTCAACAATTTTACTTGAAATTATTACAGATTCCTTCCTTAACTTTCCACCTCCGTAATAAATGTATCCCCCAAATATTAAACAGTACAATTTTACAGAGTTATTCTAAAAGCCCTCCCGAATCTAGTGGTGACGTCGTCAGGCCCCCATTTCGAGCTACGCCCCCTTAAACTTCAACAATTTTACTTGAAATTATTACAGATTCCTTCCTTAACTTTCCACCTCCGTAATAAATGTATCCCCCAAATATTAAACAGTACAATTTTACAGAGTTATTCTAAAAGCCCTCCCGAATCTAGTGGTGACGTCGTCAGGCCCCCATTTCGAGCTACGCCCCCTTAAACTTCAACAATTTTACTTGAAATTATTACAGATTCCTTCCTTAACTTTCCACCTCCGTAATAAATGTATCCCCCAAATATTAAACAGTACAATTTTACAGAGTTATTCTAAAAGCCCTCCCGAATCTAGTGGTGACGTCGTCAGGCCCCCATTTCGAGCTACGCCCCCTTAAACTTCAACAATTTTACTTGAAATTATTACAGATTCCTTCCTTAACTTTCCACCTCCGTAATAAATGTATCCCCCAAATATTAAACAGTACAATTTTACAGAGTTATTCTAAAAGCCCTCCCGAATCTAGTGGTGACGTCGTCAGGCCCCCATTTCGAGCTACGCCCCCTTAAACTTCAACAATTTTACTTGAAATTATTACAGATTCCTTCCTTAACTTTTCACCTCCGTAATAAATGTATCCCCCAAATATTAAACAGTACAATTTTACAGAGTTATTCTAAAAGCCCTCCCGAATCTAGTGGTGACGTCGTCAGGCCTCCATTTCGAGCTACGCCCCCTTAAACTTCAACAATTTTACTTGAAATTATTACAGATTCCTTCCTTAACTTTTCACCTCCGTAATAAATGTATCCCCCAAATATTAAACAGTACAATTTTACAGAGTTATTCTAAAAGCCCTCCCGAATCTAGTGGTGACGTCGTCAGGCCCCCATTTCGAGCTACGCCCCCTTAAACTTCAACAATTTTACTTGAAATTATTACAGATTCCTTCCTTAACTTTCCACCTCCGTAATAAATGTATCCCCCAAATATTAAACAGTACAATTTTACAGAGTTATTCTAAAAGCCCTCCCGAATCTAGTGGTGACGTCGTCAGGCCCCCATTTCGAGCTACGCCCCCTTAAACTTCAACAATTTTACTTGAAATTATTACAGATTCCTTCCTTAACTTTCCACCTCCGTAATAAATGTATCCCCCAAATATTGAACAGTACAATTTTACAGAGTTATTCTAAAAGCCCTCCCGAATCTAGTGGTGACGTCGTCAGGCCCCCATTTCGAGCTACGCCCCCTTAAACTTCAACAATTTTACTTGAAATTATTACAGATTCCTTCCTTAACTTTCCACCTCCGTAATAAATGTATCTCCCAAATATTAAACAGTACAATTTTACAAAGTTACGCTAAAAGCCCTCCTGAATCTAGTGGTGAGGTCGCCAGGGCCCCTTCTAGTCTAGTACTCGAGCTACGCCCCCTCAAATTTCTTCTAGGACAGTTCTCGCCTTTCATAATAAATGTATCCCCCAATGAAAATCAAAACAATTTTAGACAGTTGTACTAAAGACTCTCCTGAATCCAGAATTGAGATCGCTAGGTTCGTATCTGGACTGGACATAAACTCAATATAAATAAAGTATAAAGTATATAAAGTCAGAAAACGATCACAGTCGTGTCTTGGAAATAGTTTTAGGGCCGCCATTTTTTCCCTGATTTTTTTACCGGAAAATATTTTTAATAAAAGTTGTAGAGCATTAAATTCTGTGTCTAGCACTATTTAGCACAGGTCTGTATCTAGTCTAGTTTCAGAGATACGGACGCTGAAACTTGAACAATTTCTAATTTTAAGTTTTAAACCTCTCCTTTCACATTATTTCTTCTAGCAAATATATCTCCCAATCAAAATTAATACAACTACACAGAGTTGCATTAAAAACACTCCTGAATCCAGGGGTGAAGTCTCCAGGGCCCCATCTAGTCTAGTTTCGGAGCTACGCCCCGTCAAATTTCAACAATTTTTAGTTTGAAGGCAGCCAATCTCCCTTTTCACATTTTTATATCTAGCTAATTTATTTTCCCATCAAAATTTATTTAATTTTACACATTTGTATTAAAATCCTCTCTGAACTCAGTGGTGAAATCGCCAGGGCCCCATCTAGTCTAGTTTCGGAGCTACGCCCCGTCAAATTTCAACAATTTTTAGTTTGAATACAGCCAATCTCCCTTTTCACATTTTTATATCTACCTAATTTATTTTCCCATCAAAATTGATTTAATTTTACACATTTGTATTAAAAGCCTCCCTGAATCCAGGGGTGAAGTCACCAGGGCCCCATCTAGTCTAGTTTCGGAGCTACGCCCCGTTAAATTTCAACAATTTTTAGTTTGAAGACAGCCAAACTCCTTTTTCACATTTTTATATCTACCTAATTTATTTTCCCATCAAAATTTATTTAATTTTACACATTTGTATTAAAAGCCTCCCTGAATCCAGGGGTGAAGTCACCAGGGCCCCATCTAGTCTAGTTTCGGAGCTACGCCCCGTTAAATTTCAACAATTTTTAGTTTGAAGACAGCCAATCTCCCTTTTCACATTTTTATATCTACCTAATTTATTTTCCCATCAAAATTGATTTAATTTTAAACATTTGTATTAAAATCCTCTCTGAACCCAGTGGTGAAATCGCCAGGGCCCCATCTAGTCTAGTTTCGGAGCTACGCCCCGTCAAATTTCAACAATTTTTAGTTTGAAGACAGCCAATCTCCCTTTTCACATTTTTATATCTACCTAATTTATTTTACAATCAAAATTTATTCTATTTCACACATTTGTAATAAAAGCCTCCCTGAATCCAGGGGTGAAGTTGCCAAGGCCCCATCTAGTCTAGTTTCGGAGCTACGCCCCGTTAAATTTCAACAATTTTTAGTTTGAAGACAGCCAAACTCCTTTTTCACATTTTTATATCTACCTAATTTATTTTCCCATCAAAATTGATTTAATTTTAAACATTTGTATTAAAATCCTCTCTGAACCCAGTGGTGAAATTGCCAGGGCCCCATCTAGTCTAGTTTCGGAGCTACGCCCCGTCAAATTTCAACAATTTTTAGTTTGAAGACAGCCAAACTCCTTTTTCACATTTTTATATCTACCTAATTTATTTTCCCATCAAAATTGATTTAATTTTAAACATTTGTATTAAAATCCTCTCTGAACCCAGTGGTGAAATCGCCAGGGCCCCATCTAGTCTAGTTTCGGAGCTAAGCCCCGTCAAATTTCAACAATTTTTAGTTTGAAGACAGCCAATCTCCCTTTTCACATTTTTATATCTACCTAATTTATTTTACAATCAAAATTTATTCAATTTCACACATTTGTACTAAAAGCCTCCCTGAATCCAGGGGTGAAGTCACCAGGGCCCCATCTAGTCTAGTTTCGGAGCTACGCCCCGTCAAATTTCAACAATTTTTAGTTTGAAGACAGCCAATCCCCTTTTCACATTTTTATATCTATCTAATTTATTTTCCAATCAGAATTTATTCTATTTTCACACATTTGTACTAAAAGCCTCCCTGAATCCAGGGGTGAAGTCACCAGGGCCCCATCTAGTCTAGTTCCGGAGCTACACCCCGTCAAACTTCATTAAAAAAGTAACACATCATCACAGCGCTCAGTTTAAAACAGTTATTTCGTTCATTTTAAAACAGCATCTCATTTGAAGTTAAAAGAAATCGTAATTTCTTACCTCAGCCGAACATTACTTCCAGTATAAACTTCAAATGGCTTTTCGACACAAGCAAATTCAAATCTATAACTGGTGTTGGCAATCATTTCTCCAGGTCTGGCAAGCTCCTTCACCAAGCTAGTGAACTCATGGTGATTGCCACGATCGTAGAAGAGCTCAATTTGTCCAATAAATTCGATCTTAATGCCTTGGTGTTCTAGTTTACTGCCTGCTTTGCGCAAGCTAATATTGACCTATAAATCATTAATTAATAATCACATTTGAGTGTTGGAATCAATTTAATTATTATAAAATGATATTAATCCCACTTACTTGTCCCGAAACAGTTTCCCCGTCGTAATATAGCAATAACCTTTCCTTTTTGCCATCTTCTGTTTTTATTTCTGCTGTTTTCCTCGTGTCTGCCCCGTCTAAACGTATATCTATATCCGCAGATTGCCCAAATCCAAAAAAACTCTGAAAACATTAGAATTATCTACACCATTTCCTGGAAAGTAGTAGTCACGTCATAAAATTTATTGATAAATAATTGATTCATCAAAAACAATCATAGAAGCAAAATAATATCAACTCTGTTACGAAAACATCTAAAATTTATTAATAATTATTTAGATAATTTGAAATGATCATCCACCCCTTTTCTTCTAACCTGTCATGTTGGACAAATGTCAAAGTTTGCAAGTACTACAAAAACGTATATACAGCTTTATTAAAGTATGTTAAGTAGTCAGAAGACGAATAAACGGAAAATAATACGATTATGAAATGATAAAACATAAAAAGGAAGTAAAATTTACAAAAAACCGACCACCTATTAGATTTGCGAATTAATAAACTTACCATTTTTTGATAGTTTGGTTATAATTGCTTCTCAATATAAAAGGAAATAATATTAGTAATATAAATACAGCTATAACTTAAACGAAGCACAATATATCAACATTTTTTATTAAAAAATACGTTGTCTATGTAACATCAGTACTACACGAACATTCAAGATGGCGAATTAACCTAGAGTGCGTTCAGACAGTCTACAAAACGTCACTAATCATTAATTTGACAGATGGACTCGTTCCGACAACCTTATTAATATAAAATAATAGTAATGTAATAAAAGGCGAAATTCGGTTTTTATAAATATTTATTTGTTTTTTTATAACTTAATAATTTTAAAATAACGTTTCAATATAAATAATTATGACAGTGTAATATTCAAAACGTTGATTTTTAAAATCAACGTCTAAAAATCTGTGATTTCTTTTCAAAAAATGTGTACCATATTGAACAGTGCATTCGTAAAATATTACACGAAATTTTGCCACCGATTAGTGACAAAATGACGGGCAACATTTCAAAAACCATCGTTCCAAGAACTAAACCGCCTAAAACACCTTATTTGTCACTGCGCTATTAACATTCTTAATTTTCACATTTATACCAATCTGTAATCAAAACAATCCATTTATATATATCGACGATCTATCAGACTATTGGCATTTACGACTTTCTGGAGTTCATTCTACAACTCTTAAAATTGACAGATCCGAAATCAAACAGTTGTAGAACAAAATTCTTAAGATAGTGTTTTGTAAAGTGGACGATTCATGTCAGCAATTCTCTGATTTTTGTAAACGAAACAAAATGGTCACAAAGTAAGGTTAGATTATGATTTGTACTTGAACAAAACTGTCACCTCTATTAAAAATGTTAGTAGCACAGCGGAATCCTATCTAGTAAACACCTATTTTACCAATAAACTTTTAAGAGAACACATTATCTTAGCTTATTTTATACAACATACATTTTAAAAACATCTTTCAGCTGTTGCAGTTGAACGAAACGTCAAAGTCGATTCGACGAACATTTTTTTCACAGTTTATATCTACAAATTGATTTATTTAATACTATTAAAATATATTTTGCGTCTTTTGGAGTTGATTTAGGGAAATTTGTATGTGTAATGTTGATCATTCCAAGGCAACACTTGTCAAAATCAATTTTAACAATTTGTGGTTCAATAGTTATTTATGTATTAAGGCACTGAGTAGTTTTACTTTTTATTACGAATATGGAATTTAAACAAGTCATGAGTGATAAAAAGTAATACTTTAGTGCCGAGGTACATATTACATTTTATTTGAAATATAAAATTAGAAAAAACTGTAAAAAATATTTTATAGGTTAAGTTAACCTGACACTCAGTGTTGCCAACCTCAAACAATAAAGTTATCGTAAATAACACTCAAAATTATGTGCTTTGTTCTCAATTTCTTCATCGGAATTAATTAGTTAATTCTTCTTGCACATATTACAAACGTACATCCTTCACCTCTAGAAATTACCTTACTTGTTTCAATTATTATCGTAGGGTTGTTAACACTGCGTTTCCGATTGCAGAGTATTTTGGTGTCTTTTAGTACTGATTTTAAATAAAATTATATTTACTGCAATAACTAATAAATCAAATCATTTTCCTTAGAATCCATTCAAATTAAGTAAGGTTATAATTGGAATGATCAGAAGGAACTGTCATCTAGTACCAACTCAAAGAAAAATATTTCACTATTCAACATTTCGAAAATTGTTTTCAATACTTCAATAAATCAATTTGTAGATATTTATTGATAGTTTGGGTTATTTAAATATCAAATAACCTGAATGGTGTTTTAAAATAAATAATATATGACTAATGTAAAAAGTTAGTTCGTAATTTGTGAAGTTTTCAAAATGTATGGCGTTCCCACGTCGTCGAATTCTAAAGTACTGTTAATTTTTTATTTAAATATATAAATTTTGTACATTGCTGAGTAAAAAATCAGCAATGATCAAAAACAACTAATTTACAATACAATCTCGACAGTTGGCAATATTGAAATTGCTGTATGTCAAGAGAAAGAAATTAAATATACATAATATATATTTTAAAATGTCCAGCATTTTTTATATAATTTAATTTTTATGCACAATATATAAAACATATAATAAAATATAGTTTACGTAATGGTTTTAAGAAATTATAATAAAAATTTGAAATGTCAAATGAAGTTAGGTGCAGACTTAAAAATCCTAAAATTCTCTTTGTAAGCGCTGCATTTTCGATAATTCTAAAATATAACAAAAATCATACTCTATACAGACTCACCATTTTAACCCTTATTTGAATTTTGTAAAATGAAAACATTCAATACATTCATACTATTGATTTTTTTCATTTTTGCTTTCCGAAAAAAGTTTTTAGTTTTACTGTCATATGTGCGAGTTAGTTTTTGACAATTAAATGGGGGCGTTCCACAACCTGACTAGCTTTCAACTGTTTTGTCAAAACAATGACAGATGTATGGCGCGAAATTTGAATTTAGTTGCAAATTGTGGCCCGCCGCCATGTTGAATTTTGGTGGCTGAAATCGATAGCTTTTGTTTCTTAATTACTTGGTAAAGCACACTATTAACATCTGTCTATAAGAAATATTCTCTACTGTACAGGTGATTAGATTAAAAATTAAAGTATTAATTAATAAAGAATGATTAATAATTATTTATTGACTAGGTCAAATTATCTGAAAGAAAACAATAATTTTTATCAGATTTCTAAAGCACAGCTCGAACAATCTGATATATTTTTCAAATAGATTTATTTTTATCGTCATAAATACTTTTTTAATATAAAAATTTAGAAGCTATATATATTTTTCCTTATAATCATAAAATTTTAACACCAAACAATGATATAAATAAAAATAGTGTTTTTATCTCACATATTATAGCAAGTGCTTTGTTAAAATTCAATTAAAAATACTTTTTGGGTATATTGTATAACAATCTAATAAACATTCGTAAAAAAATATACAAAATAAAACCAATTCAATATTGCTATACAACATACCAAGAAATCACAAATAGTTACAAAAAACCAAGGTATACCAACTTATCCACATAAAAAAATAATTTCTGTTTCATAACTGGACGTCATTCTATATTTCTTTCGCTAAATAAATACTCAAACCAAATACCCGTTTTAAAACAAATAAATAAAACAATTTTCAATGTTGGTTACCATTTAATAATTTTAATACATCGTCAAATGCAAACAATCTCAAAAAATCTTCGTTACGTTTCCATTAATCTAGATGACATAACCTCAAATTTAATTTGACAGTTAACAAGACTAAATCTGAAACAAATGACAAATAAATGGTTAATTTTTTGCCTCAATTGTTTTTTGACACCTTCGAGATTGTTTGGAGAGTGCGTTCAGAGCCACTGAACTGTCAATAGAATTAACGATCGCTTCAAACATCCATTTGGCAGCGAAAAAAAAATTACTTAAAGTCCGATACACATAGTACAAAATCAAAATCGAAAATTTTAAACTGTCAAACAGATAAAAAACATTTTTTTTTCAAGCTTATTATAAATATTCATTTTTTGCTACTGCATATATGAAATAGGAGTTAATCATTTTGTTGTTAATACAATCATATCAATATTATTGCACGGCGTACAATAATATTTTAGTTGTTTCATATACCACTGGTGGCAGCACCTACAAGAGCAACTCTGACAGGTGGTTTTGTCGTATTTTATTTTTTTATATGGCAGAAAAAAAACATATTTCTTTTTTATATTCCTCAATTTTACTTGGGAATGCTTGACAAAATATACTATTGCGTATGCAGTAGTAATATTATTAAATGTTGAATTTGATCGTGTGAGACGGGCTTTAAATTCTCACTTGATGGCAGTGACATCTACTGGAATATTGTTGAAGTTAGCATTTTAATAATTTATTTATAGTGATAAATAAAGCAGTGTTTGTTGTAAAATTATTTAAAACGTCGTGCAATTTTTCGATAAAAGTATGGTTAAAAAATTTGTGTCTCTGAACGCACCCCCTACGGTAGTTTGAGGTTAAGTGTTTGACAGCTGTGACCTCAAAGCATTTGACGATGGAAACAAGTGAATCTGTTTGACAGATCAGCAAAATATAAAACAATAAAATCCCTAAGGTATTTTTAGATATTTTCTTTAAAAAATAAATATTTTTAAAAGTGTCAACAAACATAGAATAGAATAATAACAACATTATCATCGTTTTAGCGTGTTTTGTAAACACAATTAAAGAGAAACGTGAACGTAAAGATGAGAGTTAGAGAAATGATTTGTTTGTTTTTTGCAAATTACATCAGTTACTGTTGAGAGACCCTACGGAATCATCTACGAAAGCATCACCAGCGTAACAACCACTAAAGTTTATAATAAACAGCTACAGAGACCGCGAAAGTCCATTCTCGTTTCAGCGACAAATCAGGTTCCAAATGTCATCAATCCATCTGTAATTCGCTTAAGAGTGAATGTAATTTGAAAAAAAAATGTGTGATTGGCGAAGTCTCGCACGCAGGACAGCAAAATGGGGCCGGGGCGGCGGTCAGGACTCGGGGGCGGTGACGCAGACACCAGTGGCCACTGTCGCAACGTACTAGAGCGCCGATCGGTAGAGTGTTGTTGTTGGATGTTGTTTACGTTTTATTTTTTTAATGTTTTGAACATTCTAAACACTTTTCCTCATGTTTTTTGTATTTTTTAAATAGTTGAAATTCTTTTTTAATTTGTTTAAATTCTATTACTTCTAGACGAACTTACTTTACTTTAAACTTGTTCCACTGTCTTGTTGGCTGTTGTTTCCTACCTGCGCCCAACAAACACAATTAGTAACGTCACTGACACATCTCGCATACTGGAACGCTAACTTCATACATGCAGATTCACAAAACAATAGGTCAATTCTGAACAGTTTATCTGTAAGATCGTAAATTCGTAAATCTGTTAGCTACGATGCGCCCGTAACTAACAACTTTACAGGTTTACAGTTTTGGCAATTCTCGACCGGTAGCTGTAAGAAGACAACTTACAGATCAACTTATACATCCATTTAAAATGAAGTGAGTACTGAAAATACTTAAATAATATATTAACTTAAGTCGAAATTAAATTATTTATTGTTTGAATATATGGAATTACAAATTCGGTACTGAAAACATATATTAAAAAACGAAAACGGATGATCATTGTCAGTTCTGGAGGCGCTAAAATACTACTAATATATTTTAATACTTTACTCACAGACGACTGACTTAAACATATCCAACAGTTTGAACCAACTGGATTTTGGAAAGAACTACCACACACTAAATATAAAGTTACGAAAACCCTTCAAGTTAAATTGATATTTTATATAAATTGGTAAGGAAAAATGTCTGTATCAAATACCTAAAAAGGAATACGCGTTGTTGGATAATTATTGTTAAACTTCTCTAAGTAATTCAATAAATAATATCACCTTGATTATTAATTTTTAACTGATTTAATACTTAGAAGTCTCTAGAGGAAATAAATAATAGTAGTGATAATATAATTCATAAAATAATGATGAATTTTCGCATTCTACAATGATCGTAAAAGTTTACAGGCACCTCAAACTTCACCGTAACTTTTACAGACATCTGTAACATATTTACGATTTTCTGTAAGGAACAGATGCTATCAGAATTGCCATTGGACCTGTAAGCATTTACAGATCTTACAGATTCTCTTACAGACTTTACAGAATTGGCCTAGAACTGTACTTTTAACACCCGCCACATTCTGTACGGGAGGTATAGGAATCATGCTAAAAATTCGGTAGTGAGTTTTCAGTGGATGAGCACGTTTAAGCTCCCTAGAATACAATTTTAATAGTTTCGCGGTGATGTCTGTGTGTGTCTGTCTGTCTGGAGTTATGGTTTCTAAAAAACTACTAAACTTAAAATTTTGATATTTTGTATATATCAATTGTATCCCCTTTGGAAGAGCTAATTAGTTTTTGGTGATAATCCAATAACCGGAAGTGGTAGTTTACTTGAAGCCCTATCCAGTTATTTTGAAATACCTCAGTACATTATGATTTAATAACAATTTTTATTATTAGAATAATGTTTCAAATATTATCTACAATTATTGTTTGAAACATTTTTCTCTTACTGTCACTATTTACGAATTACAACACGTTCAAGAAAAATTATATTTTGATATTTTAGTTTAAATCTATGAACCTGTATTTTTTGAAAAAACAAAACAACGGTTGAAAAATGTCAGTTTTTGACATGTGTCATAATTTGTTGAAGGAATGAGCGTTTGTTGATAGATAATTTTTATCTAACACCTCTCAATAATTGCATCTATAACTATGGTGATTTTAAATAAGGAAAGCAACAGATTACTCACTAGTGGGTATAATTTTAAGAAAAACCCCTAGTGAGTATATTTCTTTATTTATAACAATAATAATAACACACAACAGCTTGGTAACTACTTCGATTGACATTTTAATTTAAAAATTTAAAGCATATGTCACTGTCAAATAATATTTCTTTAATAATTTTGCCTTTATTAAGAGGTGTTGGATAAAACGTTATACTTCACACGTGGACAAAGTGGAATTACCCACTCGATAAAACTATCACACTCAGCCTTCGGCTTCGTGTGCTCAAATTTCTCTCGTGGGTTATTCCTTACTTTATCCACTTGTAAAGTAAATAACTATTATATTTTGATATTTTCGTTTAAATCTGCTAATCTGTTTTTTGAATTACAAAACAACGCTTGAAAAATGTAATTTTTTGACATGTGTCATAATTTGTTGAAGGGATGAGCGTTTCTTGATAGTGGTGGTCCGTGTTCTTGGATTGTTTGATAAGAAATCTATGGCGGGAGGTATTGTGCTGCCCACAACAGATTTTTATGTAACTTCATTTTCCATTCTTAGAACATAATTATTTTTTTCACGACATGCTAGGAAACCCCACCGTTCTTCTCCCGAAATAGTGAGGAAAATGTGTTGTTCCTCTCTAGAGAGGAAAGTATAAAAGTGTTACCAATATGAATGTTATTTACAAAAAATATATTACAAAAATTATAAATAAATTCCTAATTTGATTGAAAATCCTTATTTTAGTTATATACATAATTTAAATTATATTACAATTATGTCTTATATTTTTCTTCTTCTTATTAAATCACAATTTGACAACTTATTAAAGATATTTAAGATTGGTCCATTGGCAACACTGCTACACTGCCTTGTGTCTGATAACCTAACTTTTAACTTGTCAGTCTGCCAGGTGTGTTCTCAAAGTGTATTTTAGGTCCGAGCAAATCGTTTTTAGAAACATGTCGTGAAACAAATGTTGTGTCTAACACGAGAGGAAAGCTCTTCTTCCACTCTCGTTCGAAAAAGAAGCGCTTTCCTCTCTAGTTTGACAAATAACTATTAACTGAGGTTGTAGTTAAGATTGGTTAACATAAAATTTGACACATTTTGTTAAATAAATTTAGAAACAAAGTTAGAGATGTTTAAAAAAATGGAGTTAGCGTTAATTCTTTTTATGAATCTGCTTGTACGATTTTATAAAATAAAACGAGGCCCACTCTTGATGGTTTCTGTTGCAATGAAATAAATAGTATATTATACATTAAGGGCCGATATTTCAATCTACGAATAAACTTCCGAATAAGTTATACGTCGAATAAATGAGAAATATCGCATCGAAATCATAGCTCAAGTGATACTTGTTGTAGCTGTCATTTTTTGATGCGTATTTTTTTATTTATACGACGAATAACTTATTCGGAAATTTATTTGTAGATGGTAATATCGGCCCTAAGGGAAAGAAATGTATGATTTTTCCCGCAGAGTAAATTGAAGCACGAGACGTAGGCGATGGCTACAATACTACGAGGAAAAAACGGTCGTTTGACAGTTGTCATTGTGTATTTTGATGTTGTGTGTTTTCAACGAATTTCGATCATTTTCAAAAGTGATTTCCGAATTTACAGGAGTAGAAAAAGTACAGTATAATTCACTCGGATGATTTGCATTCGTAAATAATGACTATCATAATCTCTCATATAATAATATACTACTCTATTAATGTTTTATTTAATTTGTATATTACACATTTTATTTGAAAATCACTGAATATTAATTTCTTTATATTTTCTTATCAACTTTTTAAGTTTTCTCAGTTAGCGTTCCAGTATTATAACATAAATCATAAATTCCTAATTGTTCTGGAGGAATTATTATTGAAAGATGGACAAGTTTTGTGGAAATATGATGAAAATAAAGCAAGTACTCACCATAGGTGGCTGTATTTGATCGGCCTGTTTGATTTTCTCGCAGTAGTCAGCCAAAATATCACGAAATCTACACCACGACTTTTCTGGCACAGTGATGGCAGTGCGGAAATTAGTTTTTACCTAAAAACACACAAACACATTCAGACTGAAGACATGGCTGTCTTAAAACGCCTTAAGGTCAAACATACGGGCTGAAGATAGCGCAACATGAACATGACTTTTTTTGAAACAATATATCATTATTATAATAAATGAAACATATAACGTTTTCTACCTACATTTGTAGATAAAAGTCCAAACTTTTCTAATCAATTTTAAAAAGCTAATTTTGTTTACAAATTATACATCAACAATATTTTCAAAGTAGTAAAATATATGCCACACATTCCCATGAACGACTACAGTAATGCAAATAATTTGTATATTTATAAATAAGATCGTCTATAACATACTGTAACGGACGCGGCAGCGACAAGTTGAAGCTTGCCGGCCTACGCCGCGCCGCCGAGTGAATGACAAAAGGGAATATTCCCGAAGCTTCCAGAAACAAGGAACGTGGTATATAAAAGGAATCGCCGGCAGCCGTCAGTCAGTTAGTCGAGTTGAGTCAGTCAGTCAGTTGACTCCCGAGCTACTAAGAAGAATTTGTGAACATAAATATATCGTTCGGTCTGAATATAAATATATCGTCGTAAATAAATATCGCTCGGCTAGTTAATATAAATAATGGTGCTTATTTATAGTAGTGATAAGTGTTAGTGTTTTTTTGTATTTGTAATTTTAGTTTTATATACCTAGTGTAATTAACTTTTACTATTTATTATAATAATTATTCATTATTTGTTATTAATAATATTACTTTTATTGTTTAAATAAAAACGTTTAAAACCCATGAACGTTACAATACTAACATTATTTTTCATTTGGATTTACAGTTTTTGAGAAACAAATAAAAACATACCAAAAAATGTATTTTTTGGTATATTTTTATTTGTTCTCAAAAACTGTACATTCAAATTGAAAATAAACTTAGTATGTTATAGATGAGCATATTTACAAATATACAAATCATTTTCATTACTGTAGTCGTTCATGGGAATGAGAGACACAGTATTAAAGTTCTGAATTTTTGACCAACTAGACTTCAACTAATATTTTTTTATAGTTGAATGTTTCAGTTATCGTTTTCATCCACATATATAAATACTAGAATGTTCAAAGACCTCGCTGTGATAATTGTTTTGTTATTCGATAAGAATAATTGTAAGAAATAATTGATTCAAATTTGAATTAGCAAAACAAAATTCCTGGGAGTGAACGAAGCCAACGACAATCTGACATTGCAATGTACAAGTCACTGGAACAAATCCATGAAATTCTGACGGATGGAGGTTGTTGGACCATCAACAACATGAACGTAAATGAAGCATACAGAAATTGCTGTTTTTTAAAAGTTAAAGGATTCGTGCTTTCGACGCGTATGTTTGACCTTAAACTAGATGTTGGAGGTCTTAAACTAGCCGCAAAGGAAGTTGCTGTCTTTAAATGAGATGGATAAATAAATGACGTCCTTGCTGAAGACTTGGCTGTCTTTAAACACTTCAAACTAAATACTGGATGTTTTAAGCCAGCCTCAGAGGAAGCGACTGTCTTAATAAAGTGTGCGCATGAAAGAAACAACTAGAGGAATTCAAGTATTCGTGTGGGTCTCACCTCACTTATACGCATATAGATGCCACGGTTGTTCTGTCCGATATCAAAGTAGAAGTTCTTGTTATCGACGTGCATGTGCCGCCCCTCCGGCAGCTCGGGTTTGTATCCGTGTTCGTCCGTGCTGAACTCGTCCAGGAGGTCGGTGAGCGCGTCGCGGAACTCGATCATCCCCTGCGCGGGGATCGCTACCTGCGACCTGGGGCCCCCGCGTGTTATCGTCTGTGATACCTGCGAGAGAACCAACACACTTACTACACACACGTTTCACTAACAGTATCTTTGATGCATAAATAGTTATTTGTCAAACTAGAGAGGAAAGCGCTTCTTTTTCCCACTCGAGTTCGAAGTTTCGAACTTGAGTGGAAGAAGAGCTTTCCTCTCGTGTTAGACACAACATTTTTTCACGACATGTTTCTAAAAACAATTTGATTGGAACTAAAATACATTTCGACAACACAGGAGACACGTTAAAAGTTAGGTTATCAGACGCAAGGTGGGGTAGCAGTGTTGCCAATGAACCAATCCTAAATATAAATTAAAGTTGTCAAATTGTGATTTAATATAGAAAAAGAAAAATATAAGACATAATTGTAAGACAATTTAAAGTATGTATATCACTAAAATAAGGATTTTCAATAAAATTAGGAATTTCACATTGGTAACACTTTTACATTTTCTTTTCTAGAGAAGAAAAATACAATTTCCTCAATATTTCGGGAGAAGAACGGTGAGGTTTCCTACCAAGTCGTGAAAAATAGTTATTTGTCAAACTAGAGAGGAAAGCGCATCTTTTTCCCACTCGAGTTTGAAGTTTCGAACTTGAGTGGAAGAAGAGCTTTCCTCTCGTGTTAGACACAACATTTTTTTCACAACATGTTTCTAGAAACGATTTGCTCGGACCTAAAATACACTTTGAGAACATAACTGACAGACTGACACGTTAAAAGTTATGTTATCAGACACAAGGCTGTGTAGCAGTGTTGCCAATGGACCAATCTTAAATATCTTTAATAAGTTGTCAAATTGTGATTTAATAAGAAAAATAAAAATATGACATAATTGTAAGATAATTTAAAGTATGTATAAAATAAGGATTTTCAATAAAATTAGAAATTTATTTATAAGTTTTAGAAAATGATTATTTGTAAATAACATTCATATTGGTAACACTTCTATATTTTTTTTCTAGAGAAGAAAAATACAATTTCCTCACTATTTCGGGAGAAGAACGGTGGAGTTTCCTACCATGTCGTGAAAAAAAAAAACTATTTTATAGATGAAGTTGGGACATATTTCAATTAAAATAAATTCGATAAACTTCTATATTCTAGTGGTATGTTTTTAAAAAGTAACAAACAATTTTATTAAGGAAAAAGAAATGAGAAAACTTCACCATAAAATAATTTCAAAGTCAAATGTTTTGTGTCTTGTCGAATTATATTTTTGAAGACATATAATAATTATATGATTACTAACATGCACAATACACAAAATACATAAGATTATTAAAATAATTGTTGTATTAGCAGGTCTTAAGCTAGTCTTTAAACTTGATTTAAGGTGAACCATACGGGCTGAAGACAGCGCAAGATGAACATGACTTTTTTGAAACAATATATCATTATTATAATAAATGAAACATATAATGTTTTATACCTACGTTTGTAGATAAAAGTCCAAAGTTTTGTAATAAATTTTAAAATGCCAATTTTGTTTACATATTATACATGAACATAATTTTCAAAGTAGTCAAATATATGTCACACATTCCCATGAACGACTACAGTAATGCAAATAATGTGTATATTTATAAATATGATCGTCTATAACATACTAAAATTATTTTACATTTGAATTTACAGTTTTTGAGAAACAAATAAAAATATACGAAAAAGTGTGTTTTTTGGTATATTCTTATTTGTTTCTCAAAAACTGTAAATTCAAATGTAAAATAATTTTAGTATGTTATAGACGATTATATTTATAAATACACGAAGTATTTTCATTACTGTCGTCGTTCATGGGAATTAGAAATTCAGTATCAAAATTCTGAATTTTTGACCAACTAGACTTCAACGAATATTTTTTTATAGTTGAATGTTTCAGTTATCCTTTTCATCCACATATATAAATACTAGAATGTTCAAAGACTTCACAGTAATAATTGTTTTGTTTTTCGATAAGAATAATTGTAAGAAATAATTTATTGAAATTTGAATTTGCAAAACAAAATTCATGGGAGTGAACGAACCCAACGAAAATATGTTCTTCATCAGACATTGCAATGTACAAGTCACTGTAAAAAATCCATGATATTTTGACGAATGGAGGTTGTTGGACCATAAAGAACATGAAAATAAATAAAGAATACAGAATTTGCTGTTTTTTAAAAAAATAAAGGGTTCGTTCTTTCGACGCGTATGTTTGACCTTAAGGGTGGAAGAAAACTGCAATAACAATAAAATAGTTTTAAATTGAAAATAGCTAAAAACTCCTTTTTTTTCAACTAATATTATTTAAAATAATACTAAAAATTGCATCATTATTGCCGATATTTCCATCTACGAATATAGTACTGAATAAATTATTCGCCGAATAAATGAAAAATGTCACATCGAAATCATAGCTCAAATGAAAGTAAATGTTCTAGCTGTCATTTTTTGATATGTATTTTTTTATTTATTCGAAAATAACTTATTTGGAAGTTTATTTGTAGATGGAAATATTGGCTCTAACACTATATATTTTTTTTCAATACTTGTCATTTTACATGATTTAAGTAATATCTAAATACTTAATTATTTAAAAATTACTTCTTGATTTTTTACGATTATTAAACGAAAAATAAGTCTTAGTAGAAGTTTTAATTTTTAAACTTAAAATTATCAAGTATTTAAGTGATTATTTTTTGACGTTTCTCTAAACCAATGAAATGCTTTATTGTATGTCACGTGTCTGCGTTTTAACCAATCCTGTCATTATTATACTGAGAATAATGCTCTTGTGATTATTCCCGGCAATTTTCTCTGTAGCTTTTTTGTTTTTGTTGACAGATGTCAGATAGGTATCATCAACACAAGTAAAAATGGGCAAAAAAGATAGATTTAGTGGCGTGCCTGATGATGAAATCAAAAAATAATCTAATTAAATACAACTCGAGAGTTCGATAAATTAGAAAATAATTCTCCAGTATCTTTCTCAAACTTGTTGCCATTTGGCAACACGGGCTTTCGTGGCTATTGCCTGGCAACAAGTTTTCGAAAGATCTGTCAAATTATTTTCAATTTATTCTCACCCTCTTGTTATATTATTACTGACAAAAAATAAAATATACTTTAGTATAAGTATTAAGTAACAGGTCAGTAAAAATTGATACTTAAGTATATAAATAGTATTGCTCAGCTCTGCTGATAACTTGAATGAATGCTGGTAATATTTATACCGAATTCATGCAGCCATTTTCATTTTCATTTAATTTAATTTAAATTTATTTTAATTTAAAAATAAATATATATGTTATCAAATGTAAGCATTCAAGTCAGCCTCAACTGTCTTTAAGGTGAACCATATTATACATGAACATAATTTTCAAAGTAGTCAAATATATGTCACACATTCCCATGAACGACTACAGTAATACAAATAATGTGTATATTTATAAATATGATCGTCTATAACATACTAAAATTATTTTACATTTGAATTTACAGTTTTTGAGAAACAAATAAAAATATACCAAAAAGTGTGTTTTTTGGTATATTCTTATTTGTTTCTCAAAAACTGTAAATTCAAATGTAAAATAATTTTAGTATGTTATAGACGATTATATTTATAATTATACGAATTATTTTCATTACTGTCGTCGTTCATGAGAATTAGAAATTCAGTATCAAAATTCTAAATTTTTGACCAACTAGACTTCAACGAATATTTTTTTATAGTTGAATGTTTCAGTTATTCTTTTTATCCACATATATAAATACTAGAATGTTCAAAGACTTCACAGTAATAATTGTTTTGTTTTTCGATAAGAATAATTGTAAGAAATAATTTATTGAAATTTGAATTTGCAAAACAAAATTCATGGGAGTGAAGGAAGCCAACGAAAATATGTTCTTCATCTGACATTGCAATGTACAAGTCACTGTAAAAAATCCATGATATTTTGACGAATGGAGGTTGTTGGACCATAAAGAACATGAAAATAAATAAAGAATACAGAATTTGCTGTTTTTTAAAAAAATAAAGGGTTCGTTCTTTCGACGCGTATGTTTGACCTTAAACATTATTTAGAGTGGATAAATTATATCCAACGACTAATTCTGCAACATGAAGATTTGATTATCTTTAAACACTTTGATCTAAATGCCAAAGGTCTTAAACTAGCAACAACTGTATTCAAACATAATTTAGGATAGATAAATGCTGAAGACATTAATTTCTTATTTAAAAAAATATTCCAAATTTAAAGCTATTAATAAAATATTTGTGAAAGAAATTGTCTAGTGACTAATAGAACACTTTGAAGAAGGAAAACATTAATATTTAACCGAACTCATTGCTTCTACAGCTTAGAATATAACAATAGAGATTCAGAGAAATCTATGTTAAAAAATATAAGTTTTTTTTTTTTTAATAATCTTATGTCATATTATCAGATTCCAGTTATGAAATAGTTATGGACTTAAAATTTAAAGATTTCCTGCAAAAATTTAATGTTTTCATCAATGAAGAAAATTGAAATAAATTATGCTTGAAAATCGTAACTGGAACTGAATTTTAACATCTAGCAATACTTTATGAAAACAATAATATTACTTAAAATTCCAGTAGTCCACTCAAAAGTTAAAAATAATTAGAAAATGTGTAACTAAATTGGAAATGAATACAAACATGTGTTAATTTTATTAAAAATTATTCTGTACTCACAAAAAGTCAAATCGTATATTCTAGTATTGTACAAATGTCAATTTATTGTTTCCTGTCAATGAATATTGCTCATTATCTGTCTTATCCTTGATTAATCGATTACGTAGCTAGATGCTGTAGGTATTTAGGTCAAGCATACGGGCTGAAGATAGCGCAAGATGAACATGATTTTTTTGACATAATATATCATTATTATAATAAATGAAACGTATGTTTTATAGCTACATTTGTAGATAAAAGTCCAAAGTTTTCTAATCAATTTTAAAAAGCTAATTTTGTTTGCAAATTATACATGAACATAATTTTCAAAGTAGTAAAATATATGTCACACATTCCCATGAACGACTACAGTAATGCAAATGATTCGTATATTTATAAATATAATCGTCTATAACATACTAAGATTCTTTTTCATTTAAACTTAGTTTTTAAGAAACAAATAAAAATATACCAAAAAGAGTGTTTTTAAAAACTTTAAACTAGATGCTGGAGGTCTCAATCTAGCTTAAGTTTGTTGACGATTTGACTGTCTTTAACTTACTGATGGATGACTTAAGTTAACCTTAAAAGAATCAATTTTAAAATGTATACTTTTTTTTGAGCTATAGGAAATACAATTTTAATATTTTAATTTCGCTCTAAGTTTTTACCTATTAATTTTAGAGAAAATGGGGTAAATAGGTCCGTGGTAACGCGTCGGACTGTGGATCGTGAGATCCTCAGTTCGAATCCCACAGGTGACAGTTGCCAATTTAAATTTACCCCTGTGGTTCCCCCTCCACTAACATCTTTGGGGGCTATGATTTGACGGCTGGTAACCGCATAGCATACGTAAAAATATATCCCTTACCGAGATCTGCGTAAGCAGAGTGCCACACCCAAAATGGGTAAAAGGCGTGATGATATATTTATTTTATTTATTTGTGTAAATAAGTAAAATGTTCAAAATTAAAAACTGCACCAAAGGAGCCGAAATTTATTGATGTGATATATTTCTGTCATGAGATCGACGTCAAAAAAAATATAAATTTTTTAGCTATTTCCAGAATGCCCCGGTAAACAAAACATACAAACAGACATATTGTTTGCGTTTGACAGATGACAGATGAGTTTTTATTTTCTTACTTTCTTTCCGCATATTAGCGCGACATATGAAGTATCTTGATTCAGTTACTATGGTTATTTCTGTTTGCTTTAATTTGATTTATTTGAGTTTGACGTTTTCAACAGTTTTGTATTTGTATTTTTGTATAATTTTCAAAATCTTTTTATGAAATAGTATATTCTACAACAAGTAATGGAATGGCACATATTCCACGCCCGCAAACCGTAGCCCTCGCCTTCGGCTCGGACTACAAACTTTTTGCTCGCGTGAAGTATGTGCCATTCCATTACTTGTTGTAGAATAAACTATTACAAGTGAGTAACAAGTAAAAATATTAACATCCCGTTATATCCCTACTTTTATAGGAACAAGTCTTGTTGAAGACTTGTCTGTCTTTAAACACTTCAAACTAAATGCTGAAAATCTTAAGCTAGCCTCAGAGGAAGCGACTGTCTTCACACATGATTTCCTAGCCCTAGTTTTGTTCAATCTTTAAACATTCGATTTGATTTTTTTGTGAGTCTCGTTGGTTGTGTAGCATATAATAACGTATAAGTATATAATATATAAGTAAGATGTTTTGGTTTCTTACGAGGGATTTCGAGCTCACCCTGAGGAAGCGGCCACGACTGTTCTCCTTGAGGTCGAGGTAGTAACGGCGGTTATCCTTGATCATCATCTCGCTCTTGAGCTTGCCATCCTCGGGGACGTTGTCCGGGTTCGGTGGACCTACACATCCATCATTAAACAATCAATGAACTTTCTTCAGGCAGAACGATAGATAGACAAGGCTGTCTTTATACATGATTATTTTTAGGTTAGTTTCTGAAATGTTTTCAAATATTTCACGGAATATTTTAAAAACATTTTGCAATTTCTATGGGCGAAACCTTGACTGTATTTAAACCCTTTAAACTAGATGATGAGTATCTTAAAATAGTATTAGACTGTCTTTAGACTGATCGTCTTAAGTTTGTTAAAGACTTGGCTGTCTTCAAAAATGATTTTTTTTGTTTTGTTGATTCTGGATATTTTAAATATTTAACAGAATATTTTTAAAACGTATTTCTAAGGGTGGAAGCCTTGCTGAAGACTTGGCTGTTTTTAAACACTTCAAAATACGAGCCCAGAATCATATCAAGACTTTAGAATAACAAATAATAGATCACACAATTATAAATATTGACAGATTGTAATGTTTCAATGAATGGTGTGAGACTGGAACAAGAGAATGAATTTGTATATTTGTCTAGTATGTTCTCGAAGGATGGACGTGTTGACCGGGAGATTGAAAGGCGGGTGTCTGCAGGGTGCAAGGTATTGGGTGCTCTGGGTACATTTGCTCGAAACGTGAATGTATCTAGAGTCTTCTAGAGATGCTCGATTGAGTGTTTATAATGGTGTGTTAGTGCCTACTGAATGTTGGGTGTGGATGAAGAAGCATGAACGACGTATAACTGCTGTGGAAATGAGGTATTTGAGAGGAGTGTGTGGGTATACGAGACGTGATCGTATACGGAATACATTGGTGTATGGTGAGTGTGAGATTGAGAAGAATGTTGTTAAGAAAGTGGGAGTGAGTCAGTTGAGGTGGTTTGGACATGTTGAGCGAATGTCGAATGAAAGGTTGGTGAAACTAATATATATGGGTGAACGATTGCGTGGGCGTCCGATGAATAACTGGTTGGGTATGATTGATGGAGGAATGATTCCGAGTGAGAAGAATAGACGAGCATGTATGAATGTGGACGAGGCGAAAGTGGTGTGTCAGGATTGGAATGTTTGATTGTTGGTTGACTGTGTTTCTGAGTTCGTGCTACCCCACTAAGTGGGACATAGCGTGATGTTATGTATGTATGTACAAAGATAGTCCCAAAAACTCTGGTAGGCTTTCAAATAATCTAGCACTTACTGTTGATTAATTCTTCACAAAATCTAATCAATTCGTAACATAAACATAATACCTATATACATATATGTATGTGCAGAAGGTAAAAATGATAGAATTTAAGATATAAAATAAGGCAAATTAAACTATTTGCCTTTTCTGATTTTAATTGGACCAAGTGATATGATTTTGGGCTCGTATATGCTGAGTATCTCAAACTAGCCTCAGAGGAAGCGACTATCTTCAAATATGATTTTAATGTAAATGAATGATGTCCTATTCTTATGTTTAAGGGAGGGAAACCTTGCTGAAGACTTGGCTGTCTTTAAACACTTCAAACTAAATGCTGAGGCTCTCAAACTAGCCTCAGAGGAAGCGACTGTGTTTTTAAAGGTTTATACCCTTTGTTCTAAAGAAAGGAAGACTTCAAACTAGATGCTGACAGACATGTGCACAAAAAAACTAATCTATATAGTTTTTGAGAAACCGTAACTCCAGAGATCCACCCAGACAAACCGAGTGACTGACAGACAGAAACATACACAGACATCATCACGAACCTATTAAAATCATATTCTAGGGACCCTAAAACGTGCTCACTGAAAACTCACTACCTAATTTTAGCATGATTCTTATATTACAGGATGTAGCGGGAGGTAAAAATGGAGTTAGCGCTTAATTCCTTTTGTAAATCTACTTGTGAGGGTCTTAAACTAACCTCAGAGGAAGCGACTGTGCTTTTAAGGCTTTAAACATTTGTTCTAAGAGGAGGTAGCTTTGCTGAAGACTTGGCAGTCTTTAAACACTTCAAACTAAATACTGGAGGCTTTGAGCTAGCCTCAGAGGAAGCGACTGTCTTCAAACATGATTTTAGAGTGGATATATGATGTTCTAACCTTAGTTTTGAGAGAGGAAGCCTTGCTGAAGACTTGGCAGTCTTTAAACACTTCAAACTAAATACTGGAAGTTTTAAGCTAGCCTCAGAGGAATCGACAGTGTTAAAACATTATTTTGGTGTACATAAATGATGTCCTACCTCTAGTTCAGTGAGAAGAAATTTTGCTGAAGACTTGGCTGTCTTTACTGAATGCATATTAAAACACTACACTCAAATATCACGACTAATTTTAACTTTACACTTCATTTTTTAAACCGACATTTGTGTAACATTTATCGTATTACAGTTCCTCATACGTTTTTGCAATAGTTAGTAGCGGTAGCATCACCAATATACAACTTATATTTGTTCAAACAAGTAGTACACTATTACAATATAATATTTGAATTGAATAAAACTCTTTCTTGACTTGTAAAAACCGCGAGATTAAGTGTCGAACGGACAGAGCCAAAAATAGAAGCTCCGCGTTTCTGGAATCTTCAGGTTCGTCCAGACATTGCTGTTCCTGCCGACGACTGATTCAATGTTTTGATATTTTGTTTGGCTGAACTCAGGGCGCATGCCCCAAGTTTCAACAAAAATGGAGCGAAAACATTTCAAATTCAAACGTACGCCAATTACATGTTACACCATTTTCGAAATACTGTCATCAAAACATGACTAGTTATCAAAATATTTCAATGAAACTAAGTGTGTTTGTTAATTAAAGTATGGGGATTCCATATTTTCAGTTAGATTTTAATTATCTTTGCTAGTTTTTGAGATACAAGTAGTGGAAGTTGGGCGAAATTTTGCATTTATGAAGTAATATTTCAACTTCAAACTTTGAGTGGATAGACATTTTTTATCCAGCACCTCTCAATAAATGCTCTATAACTATGGCGATTTTAAATAAGGAAAGCAATAGATTACCCCACTAGTGGATATAATTTTGAGGAAAATCACTAGTGAGTACTTTTTTTTTATTAATAACAATAATAACACACAACACCTTGGTAACTACTTCGATTGACATTTAAATTTAGAAAATTTAAAGCATATGTCACTGTGAAATAATATTTCTTTAATAAATTTTTCATTTGTTAAGAGGTGTTGGATAAAACGTTTTACTTCACACGTGTGCTAAAATTTGTCTCATGGGTAATTCCTTATTTTGGCCACTTGTAAAGTAAATAACTATTATTATATCCTGTAACATCGTAAATATTTACAAATAAGATAAACTAGACATGCTGAATACAACAGGTGAATCAGATTTTAGTTATCTTTTCAAATTTTCGAGATGCATCCATGTAAACTAAACTAGATATTAATTTTACAATTTTAGACACATCTATATTTGAATTGTCTTAAAATGGCAATTGTAGGTCTTGACTGTCTTTATTAATGAATTTAAGTGAAGGTAACTTGAGGTATTTTGAGGGCGTAGCGCCTAAATTCAAACAAATAATATATTTCAACACATTAATGTCAAAATATCTGTTATAATACAAAATCTATAAGCTAAATCATCAAATCAACAATAAAATCAAACTAAAATAGCCACTATAGTCAGTCTACTCTACGGCTAAACTAAAATTTAATTAGAAATTTTAGTAAAAAGTAAGAAACAAATTTAATGTACCTATAGTGGTGTCTACAGCAAGCATGAAACAAAACAATTCATAAAATACCAATTTACAAATAAACAAAACAGTTTCAGGACAAACAAAATACAGTCAACATTGATATTCACTTGTTTTTCTACCGATCGTACTTTCTTTGGACAGAAAACTATTTTACAAGACGTATACAGAGTGTTGAATCGAAGGACACTAATGTTCAATTCCAGCAAAAAAAGTTAAACAGTTTATTGTACAAGAAGAATTTCTACATTTTTTAACACTAATATTTTTAATTTTACTCTACCTAAAACGAAAATGTTTGTTAGATAAATCAGTGATTGATTCCAATCGCTCACGAGTTTTTACAGAACATATTTTGACGTCCACTGAATCCGTTTAGTTCAATTTCTCAATGATGTCTGTGTGTGTGATGGATGGATGTGTGTGCGCAATATCTCATGAACGAGACAAGGTATGTAAACGAAACTTGGTATTTATAAGTTTCATGAAAATATGAAAAGCTGAGTTGATTTTGAATGAAATTGAAAAATCGGAAGAGGAAGTTTACTGGACACAAAACAATAAATGATAACAGCTAAAAAGTTTCAAATGAAAGATGTTTATAATATAAAATGTTATTTTTTTATAAGAATATATTTCTGTAATCTTAGTTACACTGGGAACAAAAACTAAAACATTTTTAATATCTATGTGTCAAATAATTGTGAAATGTTAGAAATATAACAGTAATATTTGTATAATTAGTTAGAAAGTTTTGAAGACTAGATATTAGGTTTGTTCCAAGTGGTCGTTTCTGACAAGTTTGTGACATGTTTGTGACAAATTTCAGTGCGCCTGCGAAAAATGTAAACAAGTTAAGTT